>JAAKBH010000049.1:0-607500 GCA_019776075.1 Amaranthus palmeri
CATATCTAATTTTTACAGAAGAACTAGGTTGTCATTTTCTACTATTAAAGTTACACAATTCAATATTGACATAAATTCGGCCATAACCTAGGCAGACTCGGGCCGACATTTCCCTTAGGTAGGGTACTTAGCAATAAGAACATGACTGTGTCCATAAATGCAAAGAAATTTGATGGTGGAAATAGGAAATTTGACTCACAATCTGTAGTTTGATGGTCTTTCCTCCAGCTCAACAGTCCGGATTTTCTGCAACATAAACCCCATTAAAATCCATCACATTTACAACCAAATAAAATGACAATAAATACAAAAAGAGAGAAAAAGACTAACAAAATCACTCCAATTGTACTAATGTAACTGTCCACATACGAATCATCCTGAAAAAATCAACAAAAAAAATGGTATCACTATCACACCCAGAAAGAGTAAAAATCCGAAGAAATGGGCAAGTCATAAAAGTCAAATATACCGCAAATCGGAGTAATAAACATGATTTCCAACAGAAGAATCTCCAATTAGCAAAAGCTTGAACAAATAATCGCTGCACAAATAAAAAAACAACCCACAATCAAATTCAAAATGATAAGAAATGATGTAAAAATGGAAAAATAATGAGAAATAGAAGTTAGGGAAGGGAAATACTATTCGTTACTCATGGCTGCGATTGTACGGGAGAAGTTGATAATGATTGGAGAATTTGGGGAATCCTGCTGGTCGGAGAAAGGGAAAGAGAAATGGGTTTGGGGAATAAGTGTGTTGGACTCAAAGCCTACTAAAGACTAAACAGATCTCGTCGTGCAAGGCTCATTCATCTTCACCACGTTCTTACTACTAATACTCAAAAGTTTTTTTTTTTTTTATTTTTTTTTTTTTTTTTTTTTATTTTATACTCATGGTATTCTAATCAAATACAACGTACTATCTAATCTACCAAAATAGTGTCATCAGCAAATAATACACCGAGGTACGTCTCTTTTGTTGATTGAGTTATCCAACGCCAATACGCCATTGTGAAAAAAAAAGAGATTAGGGTTGAGCCTTGATGAAGGTTAATTGCGATTGAAAAATACTATGTTGTTCCTCCACATGTGCTCATATTCGTCTTAACTTATACATATCTTATGAAGTACTATATTAATGTGTTTCATGAGAATTTTCATCTTTGTCATTGTTCACCATGTGCAATTCTCTTTATCTAATCCGACAGTACTCTATCATTTGTCTCATAATATGAATTGCTTCTATTGTAGAAAAAAATTAATGTTTATTGAATTGTAATCGTACAAAAATTTAATACAAGTTTTTAATCCGCTTTAAGTGGTAAGGATAACAAGTGTCATATTAAACACATGATGAAATCAGTTTTATAGGTTAAAACATCATAGTGCCACTCTTACCTAGGAAAATTTCATTTTAAAGGGTGATAAATAAAACTGTGATGCATATGAATGACTTGTGATGTCACTTTACAACGGCAACAATAATGTTAAAATCACGACAACAATAATGTTAAAATCTTAATTTCAACAGGGAACAAAATTACTTCATTCAGTAAAAGTACACTAAAAAGCACCTTAATCACACACTATAATCTTTACTAAAAATGATGCAAACTTTGCTTTGTAGTGAACATATTTTTGCATCGAATCTCTTTTTACAACAAATGAAAATATCTGTCTTTTTCCGAAATATTACAAATAATACAAGTCGATTGACATAGCTTTGCACAATCGGATGGGATTCATACCGATGCTATGTCTAGTATCGATTTGTAAATAATAACTCCAATCACATAGCTTCGCACAATCGGATGGGAATGATACCGATGCTATGTCTTGTATCAATTTGTAAATTAAAACTCCAATCACCTACCAGAAAATCACTCTGTATAAATGGGAACTCGATTTAGAAATCGACTAATCTAAAGGAACCCTTTCCGGGCTTCGGCAATGCTCTATAGCTTAATGAAACAATATATGTAGTCAATTCCACATCCTTCTGCAAGTTTTGTCATAAATAACATTCACAAGACCTGGAGAATCTTCTTCCTTTGGTAGCTTCAAAAGACTAGCAACTTTCGAGAATCCCAAGTGATACTTAGCCAAAGACTCTTCTTTCACTTCAGGCCTTATCTCCAGCTCTGCGGGTTTTGGCTTGGACAGCGCCCATTGCATTGCCCATATGGCTAACGGGCGCATATAGCACAGTGACCTGTACTGACCAGAGGTATTCCAAGCTTCAGGGGTTTGAAATGAGTACCTGTAGACATTTCGGTAAGAAACTGAGGGGAAAAGTTTGAAGGAAACGAGTGTGCTCCACTTAACGTCAAAATATGAAAATTAATGGTTTTGGTAGCTCGATAAAATTGCAAAGTTAGCTAGTTATAATACAGCTTTTCAATTTGGTAGCGGATCTAGAATATGGTATTATAAGATATGTCAAACAAATGCATTAAATTATAAGCAAATGGGGGAAATAATAAGGAAAAAACTAACCCAAGTCCTTTTTGTGACCAGACAGCTTCAAAAACTCCATATGCAGTCTGAAGACCCATGTCCAGTAATCCTTCTTGAATCATGGTGGCAGCAACGGCGTAAGTGACACCAGACCATATCTCTCTCGACTGCAATTGACGAGATGTCTACATTTTCCATCAGGAAGCATTCCATTAACAGCCCCTTCGCCGTCCGTCATTAAACTTCATCACATTGAACTCAAAAACATTAGCAAGGGCACATTTTGCCTTTTCCTCATCAAACAATTGGCGCTAGAACCACATGCTCGTGCATACCTACAACCAGCCGTAAATGAGAGGTCAATTCCATTGCAACTATTTCAATGAAAACCTTAGAGAGATAGGACCTAATAATGCAAAAAGTTAAAATCTATATTTTAAAATTGCAAATCAATTACAATTCACAGCATACCATTGACCAGCCAATTGATCAGCTTGAATCGACGCACTGTTACTACCACCACTGTTGTCATAATTAAAATATATGCCATTCCACAATGACTTCTGATAAATAGCCTTAGCTTTTTGAAATTTGAACCAAAAGTAGTCCTGTGAACCCTTATCACCAACTTCTCCAGCTAGGGCTGAAGCAGCTTCAAGTGCAGCAACCCAGAGCCCCCCACAATATGCGCTCACACCAGAGACCGACCATGTGTCATATGTCTGATCAGGAAAGCCGTCATTCTCAATCATGCCATCTCCATCCTTGTCAAATTGATCCATGTAGGCCATTGCCACATAAACAGAAGGCCAAACAGCTTGTGCAAATTTCTTGTCACCTGTGGCTACAACATCTCTGTACACCTGGAGAACAAATTTTGGGTTTAAATCTTTCCATCGGTCTGTGTTGTGGAGGCTGTAAGCATTTACTTCGAACCATGGATCACTAAGCCCAATATCGTGAGGAACAGCACCAAGAAATTTTCTCGATGCCCATTTCCCATCCATCAAAAGTTTCCTTTTACTAGGATCATGCATTAGAACTGCTGCAGCAAAGTCTCTTTGAATGCTAAGTTCAAGCTTTGGGAATAGCATTACCAAAGCAAAAGACGCATAGAAATGAACATCATAGGTATTCCACATATGATACTCAATCCCTTCATAGTAAAGAAATTGACCAATGTTTTCTTCCCCTTCTAAAAGTAAATTTGGACCAAAAGCAGAATTGGATTTAGCTGTTTTGTGCACTTGCTCCAGTATTGAAGTCAATTTCCCAAGGATTTCCACAGCAGTATCATTTTGTGTAGAGACATTGGTAGTGCTTATTGTATTTAACTGCTCAACTCCCAGTTCTCCAATAGTCCTTGTACTCTTGAGTGGAGGAGATCCGTCTGCACATTATATATAAAATATATATAAATATATATATATATATATATATATATATATATATATACACACACACACACACACATAAATATAGAAGCCTGCGTAATGTCCGCCAAGGAAACAAAATTATTTCATTAAGACTGAAGAGCCAGATCAAACCTGTCACACAGTGCCCCCAGCATTAAGATAATAGAGTTCATTGAAAAGAGTAACTGGATACCTGAAAATTTAGTTCGAGTTCAATAAATGTTTATTAATTATTCTTGCTAATTATTACTGGAGCCAGCACAAATACAGACAAGCAGACTCACCATTCTGGAAATCGCTTGTCTTCAAGTATAGGTCTCTGCCATGCTTCAATCTGGGACTCCCAGTGCTTTTGGTCTGCACCAAAACAAATCATCAAGTGTAGAGGGATGTGAGAAACCGAAAACAAAGCATGACATTCAATTTTATTACTTTTTATCAGGTCTAGAAATCCTGATTCATTATGATTTTAGTAACTTCGGTAATTTACCTCTTATAGCATCATGTGCAATATCTGCCGCTGCATTGCCAGAAGTGCCATAGAACTTTGTATAGCGCCTAAAAACATCATAAGAGACTTGGGAGTAAAATAAAAGCTAAACATGATCATCATCAAAGATATTGTAAGGGTTCCACACTGACCGGTGATATGTCCTTCCTCTAAAGAATTTAGCTTTAGGGCAATCCCATGATAATGAAAATGTAACAACACGGGTTGACCCTGGTGGCACCTTAACTGAAGCCGCAACTGCAGCTCCTATACAAGATGAAGGCTTTGATGGAGATGAAGTCTCAGGACAGTCAAGGTTATCAAAGGATCCATGCTAAATCAAGGAAACAAGAGAGTAGAAAAAATGCACATGCAATCAGAACACAGAGCTCAACCAATAACAGGATATTAAGAAGGAAAAAAAAAAGCCAACATAAGCTACAGTCTCCATCCATAAGCAGTTTTACTTATCAAAGGAAATGATAGGAGTCAACAAAAGATGCAACATGCAAGGAATACCATAGTTTCATGAAATGAAGCACTTCAGAGGTAGGAGTGCAATTGTAAAATGGTGAAATCATGACATGCTAAAGGCTAAACTAAAGTTGAGGGCAGCAAGGGATTTTTTTTACCTAATTTAAGAGGAAGTGTTAAGCAAGTGAATGTATGCACAGTTTCACCAGCATCATATCAAAGGATAATCTTAATAGTTTATGCAGAAGCTTTGAGTGCCTTTGACCACAAAATATTCATTTCACATAACAACTTCGTCTATCAGGCTAAGTGTATCATGTGTGATAATCTTAATGGTATTTATTTTAATAAGGAATTTTTTTGAGAGGATCTCCATGACATAGTGCAAAGCATACCAATGAATGTATAGGAAGTGATTTGAATAGGCATGTAAGGGTAATGTCGCAGTGGCTACGAAAATGTCCATGGAGGTTTTGGCCCATAGAACTAGGAATGCAAACGCGCAGTCAATTTTGAATTTTGCACTAGCATACGATTAGTTGATTGAAAATACATTGTTTCAGAAGAAAGATAGTCACTTGATGAGTATTAAGGTCATAAGGATAAGGATAAAAACATTCTAATTCAGAACTAGAACATCAAGGATCGAAAGAGAATGTATTTTGTGAGTTATTTAATGGAAACCAAGAAAATGTTGTACGAGATTTTATGCTAAAAATACAAAAAATATAGGTGGAGGTGCTTTGAAGAAAATGATGCTAAAGAAAGCGATTGGGCTAGAGCCTAGATGGTATACTTATTGAAGTATGGAGGTGCCTATGGACAAACAAAGTAACTTGGCTAACGAAACTTGGAGGGTAAGGAAGATAGAATGTGGGAGCTTGGAAGACTTGAAGAGGGTAAGGAACACTAAACTTGGAGGACAGGAGTTGAAAATAATATGAAGGATCTAGACTTACAATTGCGATGGTGGAAAATCGAAATGAATGAAGAAAAATACATGTGAAAGACCATTGGAACAAATATATTAGTTCATGTAGTCAGCCCCAATATTTTGGTATTAAGGCTCTGGCATTGTTGTAATTTTTGTCAAGCCCAAACTTATGCTAAAAACCTTAAAATTACAACTACATTAGCAAAACAGAAGCATAAAATACCAAGCTTTTAAGCTAATTCAATTCCAAAAATGATGTTGATACATACACTAAAAAAAGGGTGAAAATCGTAAAATACTCCTATAAGATGACTTCTTTCAAAATACTTCACACTCATTAAAGAAGAATCAATGATTTCATGGAAGTAGCAACTAGAAACTAACACTCCATTTCCACATAAAAATATAGGATATATGAGAAGCATACACAGAAAAAGAAAACAAAAAAAAAAAATTTAAGCAGATATTTATGATAAGGGTGAGATCCAATAAATTTAGATTTTCAGGTATTGAAGCAAATAATCATAGTGGGCTATGTTATACATTTCCACAACAATGAAGTGTTTTTGTATGCCAAAAAGAACATATTTCAAAATAAGAGAAGGTTCAAGACACTAACCTGTTTCACCTCTTGCCACATGTCCTCTGCAGTAATACCTTCAGAATCTCCAGAAATAACAAAGCACAGACACTCTGAGATGTGAACCCCATCTTTGTTCTCTGCTGCAATAGCAAAGGAAACAGGGGGACGTCCATCTGCTGTTCTGTGTGTCACACAAACATTTTAAAAAAAATTATAGAAGTTATACAGCAAACAAGAAAAAATATATGCCATATTAAAAAAACTGATAATATGCCCACTACATCCATTCCCATTTGAGTGCCTTAAATTCAGTGCACAAACTAATGACTCAATAGTTACTACTTTGTTACATGGATGTTGAGAAGTGACATAAAATTACTTCAGTATTTTGAAAGAACAAGTGATGATACACTGATATTCTAAGAATTAAAATAAAATGGAACAATTAGAGAATTGAATTGAAGATTCTGATTTCACATTCGATTAAAATTATCTCATTTCTTATTTGTCGCCACCTTTTTACTGTGTCGCTGCCTTTTTTCATAAAATTTCCAAATTTGCCCCTCCCTCCAAAAAACCTATAATTTTTTCAATTCATCAAATGCAAAGCTTGTTCAACGTAAACGCAAATCATATAAATATTTGGATTTTTCGTCGTAAATTTTGTAAAAAAAATAACTAAAAATGTAGTCACCCTTTTCCAAAAAAAAATATTTTTAGAAATTTTTAAACTTTTTTATTTTCAGTGGCATATTAATTAATTCATATTATTTACATCGTTAAATATTTTTTATTTTCAATGTGCGAGCGCCTTCGGAGATAAAATTAGTTATCATTAGATTTAAGAAAACTTTCTAAATTTTACATAAAATTACTTATCTCGACAGTTGACATTTTCGATGTTGAATTCGTCTTTCATATTGCATTGATACACAAATAATTAGTTGAGATTGAATTGAGAAAGCTTAGTATGGAGAGAAATTAGATAGATAAAGTTCAAGGGCCAAAAAAATAAAAAGAAAGTGTCGATGCAATAAAAAGGTGGCGACATATATAATACCCAGAATTATTATTTCAAGAATCGAGAAAAGAAGGAATTGCCTTTACATTTTTGGTACCTTCAGTAGTTAATTTAGGATCGTAAGGTAAAATTGAGGGTCATGGTCAGACATTTTAAAATCACAGGTTGAGATACAATTAACCATTTTACCGAAGATAGATAACTTCAAGTGATTATAAAAAAGCTTCTTTTTGTTCCAACTACACTTGTATCTATAGAAGATCCACTCACCTATGATGTAAAACTACACCACGAATGCCATCCTTCATCCTGATATTATATATGGCCTTGTATGTCAGAATAAAATATTAGCAATGTCAACATAGAAATGAAAGGATATGAAAAATGAACTTATGTGACAGGAGTATGTGCTGAAACCACTTGATATGCCCTTACGTGATCTTTGAGTTGTAGTGATTACCAGTAGATCCAGAATTTCCACCCACAGAATTCTGAAAGTATCTCAAAACTGTCATTTTGGCATTCCGTAAAAAAATCACAAACAACTTCATACGACTATAATATCAAAATGAAAAGTAACTGCCTAACGCACCGCCCATGTGAAAAGCAAGCTCACATCTGCAGCTGTATTTCCAAAGTTTGATAGCTGAAGAAAATAACAAGTTACTAGATGAAAAAACTGCTCAATCAAAGTATTGTGAAGCTGTACTTGGAGAAATTGTAGAAACTCTTAGTGTTACCGTGAAAGTAAATACTGCAACAGGATAGCTGCTCTCCTTGTAATTGTGGGGAATAATCGGTGAAAGCTGACGACAAACGATACTAAGAGCTGGATCAGGTTCACCTACAATTGAAGACCATAGATAAAACCATTGCAACTGCAAGATTCCTGTCAAGCTACAAATGTGAGAATCCAGCATCTGCTATTACCATCATATACAGTCCACGACCTTGGGTAGAGGGCATAATAAGAAGAGTTGCTTCCTTTTAAATTCCAATCCCAAGTTCCAATGCCTTTTGCAGTAGTTTCCCTGTCTCAACCCAGAACATAAGTGAACTTAAATCCCATCGACAGCATCAATATTATGCACTTCATGCCCACAAAATTCAATAGCATCTTTTTGCATCTCAATGAAAATAGTAAAGATCAGGAAAATAACCGTACTTGAGCATCTCAGGATTTTGTGGACACAGTACAGAAGAATACTTTTCACCATTTGGACGTGAGACAAAAACCTAGCAGAAGAGTAAGTTATTTTATTACAGTCCAACCAACCAAGAAAAGCTATTGCTTAAAGAAGTCCTCAAGCACATCTAACTATTGTCAAACAGTACAACTTAAATACATAAAATAAGAAATGTGAAGTCAGGGTAAGCAGCTACTAGCTAGACAATAACTCAATGAGTCTTTGAATGACAAAGTGATTAGTTAAGTCCAAGAGGGGACCAAGAGAACTAGAGCACTCATAGCAACAAAGCCTAGCAGGTCACCTGTTTATTGGGACATGATAGTATATCCCATTATTCTTTCAAAGAAAAGAAATAAAAAGTGTGGAAATTTCGCTGTTCAGTATTAAATCAGTATCACAATTCAGTAGCTCTAACGCTTTATTTTCTCTTTCTTAATACAAATTTGAAAGACATATCTTATACCATAAACATATATAAGAAAATCCTAATCCAAATAGGCAGCTCAAAAGTATTAAATCAGTATCACAAATCTGCGTGTTTCACCGGAATCAGGCAAACTAATGTGATACTTACTGAAAATTGGTTTGCCAAAATAGGTTTATCTTCACATGTTCCAGGAAAAATTTGCCAGCGCTGAAACTCGCCTTTGTAACTTCTCCCTATGCTTCCTGCTCTAAGTATTGATTCAAAGGAAGGGGAAAAAAATATTTAAGGTGGATGGCTGTAAAATCAAAGTGATAAATTGGCATTCCAATATCAACATAGAAAAGAGGTTAACACATTAAAAATACCTCATCCCCAGGGGAAAAGGCATAATAAATAATTATGTCACATATCAGAAAATTGGAACTTCATAGCTAAACATAATGAATGATTATGTCACATCAGAAAATTGGAACTTCAGAATAGAGAAAACACATTAAAAATCCCTCTCCCCAGGGAAAAAAACATAATGAATGATTATGTCACATCAGAAAATTGGAACTTCAGAATAGAGAAAACATATTAAAAATCCCCTCCCCAGGGAAAAAAAACTGAATAAATAATTTTGTCACGTATCAGAAAATTGAAACTTCATAGCTAAACCAATACATAAGCCTCAAGAATAGGCAACACCATATATAAAACGTAAACTAATGTAAAAACTTTGTTAGCGTTTAATTAAAAGAAAAACTAATAAAGAAAGATACCCAATTCCTCCAAGAGGAACTCCATGGTCAGATGTGACAAAACGCTTGAAGAAAGGATCAATAGTTGCCCCCTGAGGATTGAATATCCAGTAAAATGACTGACAAACTGGTCATAGTAACACAAAATTATCAATCTATACTTGATATTTTCATTGTAAACAACATTACCCTTCCTTTGCTAGTTTCTTCTCGGACATGGCGCCACAGGCGATAACCTACAGGGGCCTATCATAAGCAAAGACATGATGATGAAATTAGCAAATCATAAAGCACTTATTTCGTACAGTGATCATATCCCATAAGTAAACAACAACAATGTAATAAGTATTTATCCCAAATAAGATATCAACTACATGAATCAAAATAGATCAACGTGGGAAATTATCACATACAAAAATTATACTATATATAACCTTACCTAAAACTTATACTAATCTACAACTAAGAAAATCAATTTTAATCATCAACATATATTCTACTCCTCCATACACTCTTATCTATTTCCATATGCTCATACAAATTCCAAATTTTCATTCCAATCATCACTCATGGCATCTCTACTTACATCATCCTAATCTAATAGTCACCTTTACTTTTACCACATTATGTTGAACCAAAAATTTGTAGAGAAAAATGTTAAAAGAAAGAAAAGAGGATATACATTCTAGCAAAATGGCTTGAAATTTAAATATTTTGAGTTACAAGTAAAATCTTTCGGAAATGAAATTTTGTAATTTATGTTGTGACCTACACTGTCCTATTTTAGTACAAAGTCCACACTAGTACAATTTGTAAAGTTCAAAAATTGCAACGATAGGGTGTGAAGATCCCCAGACTCAAACTCCAATCTTATGAATATTTCCACTAACTCTTATCCACTTTTATATTATTTAGACTCATACAAGACTCTCTTAAGTTTTACACTTTATCCCAAGACTATTCTTAGTTTTAGACTTGATCCAAAAAAATTGTTGTTGGAAGCAAAATATAAATATGACATCATCCCACATCAAGAGTCTTAAAGTGAATCTTCATCTTTCAAGACTCGACATTTTTTTAATTTATTATTCCTAGTCTTGGATAAAGACTCTATTACAAGACTATCTCCAAGTCTAGCTTTATTCTTGTCCTAAGTAATATAGGAGCAGCCGAACAAACTAGCCGAAGAAAAGTCAATCCAATGCATAATAACATTGAAAGCACTGCTCTAACACTAGGCTAAAATTTCAAAGAAGGCATTCTTGCCACAGTCTCAAGTTTTTTCTGCCCAAACTTTGCTTGTTGAACGAATGTAAAGAGCATGAATATCTAATCTAATCAGAATAAACAATTTAATTCAGATGACAATCTTATACACTTCAAACCATAGTGCAGGAACAAGGCAGCGTCACCAAATCATGGCCGTATTATAAAGTTTTTAAGTTTACCGCAACCAATGAATAGGCCGCATTGACCGCGAATATCTGCCCAAACCATATCTTTGTACTATGGACTCCAAACACATAACAACATCCCATATTAGAATATAGTATTCGTAGTGATCAAACCATAACTCACCATATATAGGAAACTAATTAAAGAGCCTACGATCAAAAACTAAAGCAAGAACCCACCAACAAAAATTCGACCACCAAGTATTTGAGAATTGAGATCAGATGATAGTAGTTCACTAGTTATGTTAAGCATTATCAATTAAAAATTTACATGAAAATCAGGATGTGTTGAGAAATTTCAACCAAAATAGAAAACGCCCACATCACATCACAATTAATAACAAAAGACAAAAAAAAAAACACACCAATTGAACAAATTCTCGAACACTGACACCAAACTGTGAAGGAACTTTGTTTTCATCATCAAGCTTCCGCTGCCAGCTTGGTTTGACAGGATTCCCTGGATCAACCATCATCTACACACAAAAAAGGGTATCAATAGATACAAAAACAGAAACTGCAACCCATTGATCAACTTCCTTCCTATTCTACAATAATAATTAAACTATTAGGGTATTTCATCAAAATAATCTAAATCAGAAACTTCCAACGGAAGTAATAATCATTATATGTTAGTTCTACTTGTTGAAATTTTACATTCCAATTTGTTACTGGTCACTTTTTTGGTTATTTGAGAATATTGATTGATGAATGAAAGAAAAAAAAACCTAAATTTCAATGGAGTCGTAGGATCAATTGAGAGATGAAGCGTTGATAAATGGAAGATGAAAAGTAAAAGTTTTCATGAAAATGCCGATGCCATTGCCGGAGAACTTAATTATTAGAGTTTACGACTAATCGCCGGGATTTCTTTATTATTCTCACCGAATCTTGATTTATTCAAACAAAACATTCCTAATCAATAACCGTGATTTGTGAATCACCGACAACGGAGGTAAAAGTTTTTAGGAATATTTTTTTAATATTCTTTTCGACATTTTATTTTAATTTATCTTTTTTTGAAAAAATAAAATTTGCTATAGCAAGTCATTAGGTCACCGGTTTACTCTAGGTTAATGCCTCTCAAAGTTGGGATTATTCATAGTTAATCAGTTGGTGGGATTATTGTAGGAAAATCTTAAATGGTCTGGATTATTCTAGGTTATTTTTCCATATATTAAAAAAGATAAATTAAAATAACAAATTTTTCATCCTATTACATCCTACCAAACAAGGGTGATTTATTAACCTCACAAATAATCGTTATTTACCTAGTCTTTCTCTCAATCTAATGGGTAATTTATGGGGTAATACTCCAACGACCTGTTTGGTTAATGGTATTAAATAGCAATAATGAGAATGATTTTTATAGAGTACAATTTATCAAAAGTTTTGTATCGTTTCATAGTGATGAAACTTTGATCACTAAAGAAATATTTTGTTTACAAATTTTTATTACCACCTACACCTGTTTGGTAAGTAGTAATAAATGGTGGAAATGAGAATGAAAAATTAGTGTAATTTTGGTTGAAAAATCGTTTGGCTACCTTATTGGACATGATTGTTCAACTTCGATCATCATATTTTCTTTATAAAATTTAATGGAAATTTGTAAACAAAAAATATTTTTTTTTCATCAAAGTTTTATTACTATGGGAATGATATGGAACTTTTGATGAAATTTTATACTATAAATCATTCTCATTACCATTATTTAGTACCACTAATCAAACGAACCGCTAATATCATCTCTCTCAATGATAATGTATTTGAATGAATTTTACGAATAATATGGTATTATTGAAGTTGCACAAGCATGGCTATCAAGGTAGCAAAAGATTTTTCAACTAAAATTATGCTTGTTTGCATTATTTTTATTATCACCTACCAAACGAGTTGTAATAATAATACCGAATATTAGATTACAAATGATTAAACATTATAAGTGTTAAATAAACAAAAACAAACAGATAAATAGAAGACTACAAGTATAATAATACCAAATATTAAATTACATAGAATCATATATTATTATACACTAGGATAGAAACCCGTGCAATGCACGGATTTTTTAATACGTTGATATTTTAGTGAAATTTTATACGAATGAAAATGTTAAATGAAGTTGCGTGATAAATTATTTACTTACACACATTGTAATTAAAAAAAATTAAATATAAAAAACACAAAATAGGTTGTTAATAAAGAGTTTATAAGTTTTGAAACACCTCTTTATATACTACATTCTCCATACGATGACATAAAAAAATCCTGTCGTTTTAAATTTGTAGAAATTTTGTCTCAGTTGTCAAAATCCCTGGTCATAAATAAACACTATACTATTATTGCCATAAATAAAAAATTTACTGGTTAAAACCCCTGATCTCATTTTTATTATTGTCATATAATTGCTATACTAAACATTAAAAATCTCTGGTCAAGTTTATTCCTGCCGTATTTAGGAAAAGATTTCTGGTCATATAATAATTATACTAAACATTAAAACCCCTTGGTCGTAAATAATCCCGTTGTATTTAAAAATCCTTGGCCATAAATACTCATGCCAAAAATACTGGCCAATAAAAAAATTACACTTATCACTCTTATATTCACTTGACTTTTCCATCACTTTACATTAAAATTAATATAGTATATATGATTTATTTATTAAAAATATGCTAGTAGTGATTATTCTTTGTATTGTTTAATGATTAATTTATTTATTTATTCATAGTCAATGATATCAACTTACCAACTACTCCTTTAGATCTTATTTCATCTTTTTCTTTTTATTTGAAATGCGGAAGAAAAAAGAGTAGTAAAGTATTGAGATTTTATTGTTGTGTAATTATTTGTAAGTTTAGATTTTCTGTCTTTGAAGATTTTTCTCGAGTCGATAAATTTTTTAGTCGTATTTTTCTTTATGGGTGAGCTATCGTCGTTCTTACCTCCTATACCCTGAGCATAGTTTTATATCAGCGGAATACACTGGGTATGATGATGATGAATTATTGTTCATTGAGAGTAATACATATGTTTTTTGAAAATTATAAATTACAATTATTGAACACACAAAAAAACATATTTTAACATATTAAGATGGTTAGGTACATATAAAAGGTGAAATCATGTTACTTGTGGATAAAATTGTAATGATATGATTTCTTTTTAGTAAAATGTATTAAGCAAATGAAATTATTATGGTAAAAAAAAGTACATTTCTTTAATATACGAGTAGTATATCATAATAAGTTATTTTTATTTTATGTCTTAAAATATTATATTTTTGAATTTAAAAGTTATATAAGATTTCCAATTAAAGTTTCTTAGAATATATATATTTGTTTTTTTTATGTTGAAGTATTTGCTAATTAATAAAATTACTTCATTAGAATTTTAATTTCTAAAATATTTCATCAAGAAACATAAGATACATAATAATCAAAAATTACTTTAAGAATGACCAAGAATCAATATGATAATATTCTTAGAAGAGTACCTAGATTACCTTACAAAAGTATAAAAAATATAATTAATGCTTATATTAACAACCTAATTTTTTCCATTAAAAAGCAATATATGAATTCTAAAATCCTTTTTCTATTTTATAAAAAATATTATTATAATTTTATACTGATAACATGTATTAATTTAAAATCAATATCTATATATTTTTATACTAACAAACTCAATAGCACGAGTTTCTATACTAATTAAAACAAAGTGATACCTACTTTCATATATATATATTTACAAAATATTTTAGAAAAATGATTCTGAATAATCTCACTCATTGTCCACCTACTATATAAAATCCCCAATATTGATTATTTCTAAATAATCTAACAATTGTATATTTTTTCTATCCCTTTTTGTAACATTTAACCGGCTATTGTAGTTTTCTAAATTCAAACACCAAAGAGGAGTAAGGTTAGACCAACGATTTAAGGAAGAAGCATAAGAAGGGAAAAAAAGCGAGTGTATCTTTAATTAAAATGAGTATCTACAGTAGCTGATTAAAATGTAACAAAAATATTATCAACAAAAAAATACAAAAGTTAATTCATTTAGAAATCATAAATAGTAGAAATTATTCACAAGATTAACATAATCTGAGATTATTCAATACATTTTTTTCTAAATGTATTTACACGTATTTTT
The DNA here is from genome assembly GCA_019776075.1 of Amaranthus palmeri. Lineage (NCBI taxonomy): Eukaryota > Viridiplantae > Streptophyta > Magnoliopsida > Caryophyllales > Amaranthaceae > Amaranthus > Amaranthus palmeri. The sequence goes on from JAAKBH010000049.1 coordinate 15,349, forward strand.
TTTGTTATGTATCTTTAGTTATTTGATTACTATGCATGATTAACGTGGGTGTAAGTTGCAGGTACAAGTGTTCAAAACAGACCCGATGATCCGATAGACACCCAGCTTTATAACCGAATCCGATTTGACCCGACTTAAAAATGTATCTACAATTATGTAAAAACCAATGTGAACACAAAAACCGATTTTGAATCGACCCGAAATCAACCCGATGACCCGAATGAACACCTCTAGTTGCAGGACCCTCTCTTTGAGGTATGGGTATGAGCGGTCGTCAATCTTCTTCCCCAGACTCTGAACATAATTTGTCTATGAACAGAAAACACCAGATATGATTTTTTTTTTTTTTCAAATAATACTTCATTTTCCATCGTAGGAGTATATTAATACGTTTACGTATACGAGTGGGTTTAAGATACCAAATACAAATACAGGCCAATTATACGTATATTAGCTGGTAATAGTACTACTTACTCGTACTAAATCATAAATGAGGAACAGCAAGAAGTACTCCTTCTTGTTCATCACAATATGAGCAGATTTCCCTTGTAATCACAGAATTTTCATTCTCATTCAAAATCAAACCAAAATTACTCTATCATATACTACAATTTTAACCTAATTTACAAGCTCCTACATTCTTGATTCTTCCCTTTCTCTCTCTGGATTTCAGGAATCACAAGTGAAAATGGGCAAGAGGAAGAACAATAAGAAAATGATTCAGAAAGAGGACGTTTCGGAGGACTGGTGTTTCGTCTGTAAAGATGGCGGAGATCTTCTTCTTTGTGAACACAGGTGTATTATGCTGCCTTTTCTTGTTCTAAATTGATTGTTGTTTTCGATTCTGTTGATTAATGTGCATGTCATTTGTTTGCTGAATTTCATTGTTTTTAGCGTAAAGGAAAGGACCACATTCGTGATGAAAAACCTGTTTGTATAAAGTTGTTTTTCTGTATCTTTCTGTTTAGCGGATCTGCATGTAATAAAACGAGGCGGTTCTATTAGGAGTAATGGTGTTTGGCCAATGGCCGTTAATGGATGCTTTTTCCTTTTTTTTTGAAGATATGGATGCTTTTTCCTTGGCTTGTTTGATTAATTGTTTTTGTTGGTTGCTGTGCTAGTTGGATATGCAATTGTCTCATAGAGATGTTATTATGTATATCAACAAGCTAAAAATCAATAAGATTGTGTTTTAGAAACAATGATATTATATCAAATTTTAAATTTCAATTATTAAATCATTAATGAAAAATTTGACAATGATCAGGATCCTTATCTGGTGGATTCGACTCAAACCAAATTTTGAATTTTTTTTATTTGCCAAACATAAATTTTTAGTCAAATGTATATTTCAAATGAAATTATAATTTCCAATTATAGTGTAAAAGAATTCCATTTGACTTAAAAGATGAAAAGTCATTTATCAATATCATTTGACTAGCAGGAAGCCAGGAAGTGCTATTTGTTTTTATTGATTTTGTACTAGCTGGTTAAACAACTATTTTAAGAATTATTTGGTAAAATAAGCTATTGAGTATTTTAAAAAAAGAGGTCAAAAACCAAAAAAATCATTTGGACATAAAAGTTGAAAAGCCATTTACCAATATTTTTTTCTTTTTGACAGAAAAAACAAGCCAAAAAAGCCAACTACCCATCATAATGATTTTTAAGCTTACTATTCGCTAAATTTCATTTAAAATTATGGTTAAAAACCATTATAAGTTGTCATTCTAATATATTAACTATCAAATTTTTTTGAAGAATACTATATATTAAGTTTTATTCTTTTTAAATTTATATATATATATATATATATATATATATATATATATATATATATATATATATATATATATATATATATATATATATATATATATATATATATATATATATAGATTTAGGATCAAATGAGAAGGATTTTAAAATGAGAAGGATGAAAAGGATTTTGTTTGATTTTTTTTAGTTACTATATATACAAAAAAGGATACTATGTTATAAAAAAAGAACACTTTAAAATTTATGTCATAGTTACCTTTCTGTGTAACATAGTTACTTTTACAATTATGTGTTTTTGGCTCAATCGTGACCATAGATTTTTTTATTTTAGTGAAATCAAGGGTGTAGAATCCTTCTTACCCTTCTTATTTTCAAGACCCTTCTCATTGGATCCCTCCTATATATATATATATATATATATATATATATATATATATATATATATATATATATATATATATATATATATATAGTTTCAAATGATCTATTTTAAGCTTGAAATTAAGTATATGATCCTTTTTCTCTTCGATTTTGAATTTGAATTTTTTATATCAATTACTTGTAAATAGAAGGCAGTCTTGAAAGTTGTATGGCAAATTCAAAGTTTCAAATGAGTATATTCTTAAAAAACTAAATTCATATGATAAAATGATATATTTAAAGTTAACCATCCGCATTATATTCAGTGGCGGATTCATAAAAAAAACAAGTGAGATATCAATAATTTAAAATAAAAAAGTTACAATCACCATTGAATGAAGCAAGTCTTTTGAAATATGTATTCGTTTTCAATTCTACAACATAATAATCATTACTATATATTAATTACTATGCTAACAACCCTAATTTCAGTATCAGATGACAATTAATTTACCCAATTCAACAACCTGATTCTAATAAAAGTTCATCTAATCCAGTATACTCTTCATGTTAACAAATTTACCTAATTAAAAGACCACAAATTAACAACCCTAATTGATTAATTGGTCGATTAATCAAAATTTAAAAATCTAAAAAAAAAATTCAATAACACCTTCCACCTTAGAAATTACTTACTTCATATTAAAATAATTAATTTCAAATAAAAAAGGAAAAATAGCCTAAAAACTCAAGAGAGGTTCAAAACTATGAATACAATACCCTAAAGAAGAAGAAATGAGGAATGGTCTAATTAATGATGGAGAAGGGTGGCGTTAGTGGACGGTGGTGGGCTGGTGGAGATGTGGGTGTGACGTTTGGCACGCGAGTGAGTCATTGATAGTGGGTGGATATGAGCTTGAAGGGTTAAGGTTCTGTTGTAGTGTTCAGGCTTTTTGATATTGGGAGGCAGGACTTTACTGTTGCTTGGATTCGAATCTAGCTCACATGTGTGGAAGAAACCACACTAATTAATTCATCAGGGTATATTTACGTCTAAGACTAGATTTTATTTTGGATTTTAGTGATGTCAATCTGCACTCATGATTACAATGTCCACAAAACTTGTTGCACCCCAAAGTGTTTTTCTATGGGTGGGAGTCACTTAGTGACAACTTGACCTTGGTATAATAAAATGTCCACAAAACTTGTTGCACTCCAAAGTGTTTTTCAATGGGTGGGAGTCACTTAGTGACAACTTGACCTTGGTATAATAAAATGTTGTATTAAATGATGCACTTTTTGCATATGGTTTCATTATCAATATTCAATGATAAATCTTTGTTAATACAAGAGTAAGAATGCCTACAGTTGACCTTCTTACCCTTCACATGTGTGGAAGCCACTTAGTTGCATTTGAGACATCATAATATGATTACTATTGTTGTGTACTTGTGTATCATAAATGATGCAATTATGTATGTTTTATTTCCATGCACTTAATTATGGATTGTTCTTCATCATACTGTACTGTTTTAATTCTGAATTATTTTGCTTCTAGGGATTGTTTTAAATCATATCACCCTCGGTGTGTTGATAAAGATGATTTTGCTCTGAAGAGTGACGTGCATTTCAGATGTGGTAATGAATATTTTTTTCTTCATTTCATAGGAAAGTCGACCTTTACCTCTTTCCAAACATTAAGGGAAAAGTTTTTTGCTTCTTTTAGTTGTAGAATAAGCTTTATTGCCTTGAACTTAGCTAACTTTCATTCATTTACTGTCATTGTTATGTTTGCTACTTCCTCGTCATATCTTTGAATTTTACATAAAATGTCAAAACAATACTCTCTATTTCATATGTAAGGTCAAACCTATGGTATGAATGTAATGTTGTGATTTTACCAACATATTCCCAAGAGAATTTTATGGTTCAAGGAGTCACAATGAGTTTTGAAGGGATGCCTTGATATATCCAAGCAAAAATTGACAAGAATAATCCTAAATACGGATGGTCTTCTCACAATTATTGTCGATAGCCGATAAGCTTAACTCTAGAATAATCCCATTACAAGATATGCCTTCTCAAAGTGATCCCAAGGAGCCAAGTTTTTTTTAATGGTTATTTATAGGATCCACTGGAAACCAAAATTGAATTGAATACCTGCGAAAATCATTTGATAGAGATACATACAAGTATAAAACGGTACATTTGAGCAGTAAAAGGGTAAACATCCTTATTAATTTCATTTGTCACTTAATTCTAAAAGTACTCGTTTGTACTTATATATGTCCCCATGAAATGCTTTTTGCGTTTTTGAGCTTACTTTTGGTTTTCCATAGATAATCGTTTCTATATATGTATATTGTCTTTTCCAAATCTTATCAATTAAAGCTTGACACATCATTTTGACTTTATGAATTGATTTTTAGGTTGGAACCTTAGCCCTTAGACAGAAAGGCACCATTGTTCATGGTTTTTATGCTTTTTATGCCTTAAGAGATCGTGTTGCTCAAGTGTTTTCTTTCTTGCTTTATTGAAGATATAGTGTCTTTTATTTCGATGGGACCAAAGATTCGTAATTCTTTGGCTTTGGAGTATAATGGACTACAATAAAGCGACTCTTTAAGTCATGTGCACATCTTATTTACATGAAGTTGTAGATGATATTTGCTACCAAATTTCAATAAAAAATAACCTTTTTGTTATCACTTACAAGTAACAGGGGTAAGGTTGCTTACATTCGAACCCCAAACCTCATCTTAGGTGAGATGGCATTGGGGTAGTGGAATGTTGTTATTTTATTGAATATATAATAGAACATTTGAGAATTACAATAAAAAACACATCATAAATTAGGATGACATGAGTTTTGTGAATGAATTGAAGAGTTGAAGATGAATATTAAGCAAAGGAACAGATGGCAGTGAGCTTCATAGTTATATCTCAAATCTACTTTCATGTTGATTACACAATTTTCCTAAGTCCGTCAAGGGATGCTCTTCATATATGTGCTTTTGCATGTGCATCTTTTGAAGTGTTGATTAAGAAATAGCGTGATGATATCCCGCTTTTCAGATTGGCATATGTGCTTCAATTGCAAGAGAGCTGCGAAATTCCACTGTTTTTGCTGTCCATATGCTGTTTGTGGACTGTGTATAGATGTTGCAAACTTTGTTGTAGTCCAAGGCATCAAAGGATTCTGCATGAATTGTCTAAAGCTCGTCTTGATGTGGGAGGAAAAGAAGGAAGTTGACTCAGATGGGGTATGCTCGCCTTTTTAGCTGTTAAGTAGTCTTGTTCTGAATCTAACTTTTAAATTATAAGTGTTTGGAGCTAGTCTTTTATCCCATTACTTATGCAGATTGATTTCTTTTATCTCACTCTCATGTGACTACATAATGTTATAGTCACATCTCTACAAAAAGAGAATCATAAGTGAATGCTGATGAAAAGTGACTAGAGGCTATTTAGTTACCATTCACTATGTGCTATTTATATGATGTAATAATAATAGATGTTTCCGTATAATTTTAAAATTCTTCACATTCTTTTCCTCATTATTTTATTGTAACTTCATAAGACTAACTTCATCTTCAAAAAATCTTCAATTATGGATGTGCTGATGCTGACCATGTAGGAAATTGAAGGGTGAGGTGAGGGGATTGCCACTTTAGATTTTAGAGTTTAGATCACATTGACTGTTTTGGTGCGTGGGTAACTCTATGTGATGTCAGTATTATGGTGACCGTATGACATTGCCTATGTTAACAAAGTCCATCCTTTTTGGAAGGTTATATGCTGAGACACTAAGTCCAAGGTGTGATGGAGTGAGAAAAAGGGTAGGGAATGACTCTTTTGCTTGTGTGGGGAGTGGTAAATTTTACCTTGTAAGTTGTAAATACTTGCTTAGGCATTGGTTAGTGCTATAGAGAGGGAGATGGACATGCTCAACAATTTAGTGGGATCTAATCATGTCAAAATATTTCTTCATTGTTGTCATCTAATGCTTGGTGTTGGTATTATCTCAGTTGAAGTTTTTCTTTGTGTGTTTGCAGGAGATGGTAGACTTTACAGAGAGAGGAACTTTTGAATTCCTCTTTATCGATTATTGGGAAATTGTCAAGAAAAACGAAGGTTTGAAATTGCAAAATCTCCAAAAGGCATATAATTTATTGAAGAAGGGTAAATTTAAATGCCTGGATGATACGGAAGAGTTTTGTAATAATGACCTAGACATTCAGAATTTGAATAATTTTGAAGACTGGGAATTCGAAGCTATAGAGGATTATAGTCCTTCAAACAGTACGAAAAAAGGTAATGCAAAACACTTTAAAAGGAGGAAGTTATCTACAGAGAAGGTGAAGTCCAATAGAATGGAGTTTCTAGGCTGGGCCTCTAAGCCACTCGTATGTTTTCTTGAATCCCTAGACAAAGATACAAGCATAGAAATCCCTATAAATGATCTAATAGACATAGTTGGTAAGTATGCAAACGAGAAAAAGCTATTTGCCCCCCCAAAAAAGAAAATGATTCTCTGTGACCAAAGATTAAAATCTTTGTTTGGGCGACAAAGAGTGAACAAACATAGGCTACGTGAACTTTTGGAGGGCCATCTTGCTGAAAATCAGGAAGAATCATTTGATGATGATGATGATGATGTGTTTAGCCAAGAAAAAGATAAGAAAATCTTGACGTCTTGTAATAGGACGAACAAGAAAAATCTAGATGTACTTCAACACAAGGAGAAAGTAATTTCAGGCGGTATCATGGCATCAATACTTCCAGAAAATATTAAACTGGTGTACTTGAAAAGAAGCCTGGTGCAAGAGCTACTGAAAAAAACTGAAATCGAGACCAAAGTTATTGGTAGTTTTGTAAGGGTCAAATCTGATCCAGATGACTACATGCAAGTACATTCTCATCAGCTTGTTCAAGTTACTGGTACACATCGACTTTCATATTTCCAACTTTTACTTTTACATTTGCAGGTATGTTCTAGAGGAGAATAAATGTGTAGTGGCTTGTGAATTATTTTTGATAATATAGTCATTCTTTTTATTATTTTTTGCTGGCAAATGGTAAGCCATTAAGAACTGATATATCCCAGGCTGGTCATTGTCATAGCCATGTAGCACATCTGCTTTTAAAAATTATTTTTTAGTTGTGCTTATGTGAAGTTGTTGATGTATTTGCGGTTAATGATCAATTGAAAACAACTTTGTTACTACATGGGTAAGGTTGCGTACATCGGACACATCCAACCTCGTCTAGGCGGGGGCCACTTGGCATCGGGGTAGTTGTACACTCTTATGGCTTACAAGTCACAACTGTCGTTTCCAGTGACTTGCATATGAGGTGTGATAAAACTAATTATACTCAGGCTCTGCTGATATAGACAATCTAAACTCCCGACCTGTGGACTAGAGAGTCTTGGATCCAATTTTTATCTCGTCAACTGTGATCAAGAGTGAGAAGTCCCAATATCATTTCATTGGGACTCTAGCTAACTGGATCTTGAGGAAATACATAATCTTGCTTGTTAGACAGCCAAAAGTTAGAGGGCAAAGCAAGAAAAAAAATGTTATGATAAAGAGAACAAGGTTCATGTGTCACATTGAAAGAGTAAATGATATTTGACTTTTACATTAAGAGAGAGGAAGTTACTTTGAGATGTCCTGTTCAAGTATTTTTTGGGATGAGGGCAATGCTCTTTTGGTGGGTGAGAAGTGGGTGTTGGTTATGGCAATCAAACTCGTGGGATGGCAGAGAGTGACATCCAGTGCTAATAATCTAAAACCTGAGAAATGAATGCTGATGGAAACGAGATTTAAGGCAATCTTGATGTGCTGGCTTTTTATGTCTTACCTTTTTTTAGCTTCTTTCTTAAGGTCCTTCCTCATATTTTATTCACATCATCATAGTGTGTCCTATGATATTCTAATATAGAGGTTCTGGTATCTACTTGTCTTTGGCAATGGGGCCCTTGCTTCGAAGAATCGATTGCAATGTCCAACAGATATACCTTGCTAAACTCGATTGACGCAGGGCGTTTTGACCATAGGCAAGGTAGACATTTTCCTAGGGCCTAGAGTTAGAAAAGGCCTAAAATTAGAAAATGCTAGATAATGGAAGTAACACTTAAAAATTTGCAATTTATGAGTAGTTGTTTTAATTATAATTTAAGAATCATATGATATGTCTACATTTTTTAATGCTAATTATAATATATAGGGTCCATCTTTGTTATTTTCTAAACACCTGTTTAAGTCAGAAGCGACCCTCCATAGAGAGCGCCCCTTCTTTCAATTTGCCTAGGGCCCATACAATGTCAAAAACGGCATTGGATTGACGTGTAAAGAAATCCTCTTAATAATTGTCAGAAGTTTGTGATGAGCTTTAACACTACACTATCTTGGTGATTATCATGTTTTGATGAATATCTGTATTGATTGGTGTTTTTTCCACACACTGTTTTTGTCAGGGGTGATTGTTGCACTGTGCTATTTTTTGTAGCTTTTCTCTTGCACAGTAAAGTATATGTATGTGTTACAAGTTGCAAACTATTATTTCTTTTGGCTGTGGTCCATCTTCAGTCTTTCATTTGATCAAGGTTTGCATTAAAGTAGCTAAAGACTGAGGCATGCATTAAGATTACATGCCTTTGCTCCTCTGCCATTAGTTCCTTAGTTCACATATAATTAGATTATGTAAATCTGTTGTCTTCTCTTCCAGGCATAAAACAGCAATTCATTGGAGGAGAGAATGTGGGAATTCTTCTTGAAGTCTCGAGTATGCCAATAGATATTAGTGTACATATGTTGTCGGAGAGTGACTTCAGCAAGGTATTAAGATTTGTTGTGTTTTTTCTTCTTTACATAACTCCTTATACACATATTGCTCCAAAATCTTTATTACCCATACGGCTGTACCTTTCTCGGTGGTAAAATGACAAAGGATCACAATGTCATGGAGGTGGTTGAGGTGATTGAAACAAGTGCATTGGGGCAATGGGGTATGGGAAGAAGTAATGGGGTTCAACTGTAGGAATTTGTACTTTACCAAAAAACAGTATTTGTTGGTTTGTTGAGTCATTACATATTTATTAACAACCTACATACTATGGATTGTGGATAGATCTTACTTCCTTAAAAATGATATAGTTTGGTTACCTTATTGAACACGTTCTCACTATTTTCTTGACTATTCGTATTTGAATGTATAAGAAACATTAGTTGAAAATTATAATGATGAATCATTTGGATGATAATTCTTTCATTCAATATTGCTAGGTTATGTTAATTGTAATTTTGTTGTGTACATATTTGGCTTGTATACAAAATTATCATTTATGGTTGTCCTGTGATTATGGTTTCTCATTTTTTCAGTGTGCCAATACAAGTGTGTGTATTCCAATGCAAGGTGGGAACAACTCATTTGAAGAGTTTATCCTGATTCTTTTATTGTATACGCACACACACACAATTATGTATGTATATATACATATGTATACTTGTATAAATATAGGTATATGTGTATTGTTGTAACACATGTATGTTTAAATGGAAACATACAGTTTTTTGGTCCAAAAAGAAGTGTCCCAGTGTACTACCCTTGTTCGAGTATCAATAATCGATAATTTTACATGAATAATTTAGGTAAAATGAGGAGTCTAGGTTTTTTTTTTTTTTTTTTTTTTTTTTTTTTTTTTTTAATGAGGAGTCTAGGTTGCATAGTATGAACTTTGTGTTCTTTCTGTTCTCTTTGCGGCCCTTTCTAGGATCTGAAACAATAATTAGTAATCAGATTGATGTAAACGAGATTAAGAAGTGCCTTTTTCAAATAGAAAACTGGATAGTTGCGTCCAGTGTTACCTGAATTAATCTGATACGAGAAATGGAAACAAATTTGAGAAATTTAATTTTAGAGTTTCGGAAACGTAGATTACATAGGTACACTTATAAATTACAACAAACAATAAAATGAGTCAAAAAAAGATATGAAAAGAAAATGAGTAAAAGAAAAAAAAAGAAAAAAAAGGGGTTATGGTATTGTACGTGGTTTTAAGTTTGAAAAAAAACATTTGAGGAATGTAGTTTCAGAAACGTTAATCTAGAATTACGGAAACGAAGGTTTTGAAACGGGATTTGGTGGGAAGTTTCCAGTTTCTTGTAATTATGCTTGCGTCAAACTTATAGTGTGCATGGTTTAGCAGACCTATATTTCACTCGAGATTAGCTTAAAAAAATCTTTGCAATAAGGTCACGGACTCACGATACACTGATGGATGCTGGCGATATTTTGTATTCTGTTAGGGCTTTTCGCTGTTGACATTCTCACTAGGCCTAATTTTGCAAAATGAAAGCTGTCAAAACAGTTGCCATTCCTTATTATGAACTATCATTTTCGGATAATATAAAATCAGCATAAAGTTTCTTTTTTGTTATGGATTGTATACAATATATGGACTTAGCAATCAATGAATTCTATAAGCATTATAAATGAGAAATCTGATGCTAGAAAATGTGTTGATTACTGTTACTGGCTCATCTTCTAGGATTATTGGGTTTTATTTGATTTATATGCAGGAAGAGTGTGATCATTTGCATCAAAAAATGAAGGACAAGCTACATAAGAAGCTTACTGTTGTAAGTACTCAATATTTAGAGTGCGTTTTGCCCTTCGATTTTACTTGATTGTGAACTATAGGATATCTATGGTGAAATTTGACAAGATTATTCTATGTTAATTCATATATATTTCTATTGGATAACACTGCATAAGTTTACTAGTCTTTTGGCTCATTCCACTAAACAAAAAAGGAACGTACTGGTGCTTCAGATTAAGATGTGTGTTCTGATAATTTTTTTTGCAATACCAGTTTCCTTTTTGGAGGAATATTTCTGGAGGTATTCCTAAATAGTGTTTCTCCGGCACTAGAGATGCTTTAATTGTTTATTTGTATATAGTGTTACTTGTAGATTGAGAAATCAAAACGTTTTAACAGAACAGTGCCCTTGACATTTCTAGAACCTTAGAGCATCCTATTCTTGACGTTTTGGAGAAGTTCATGACTTGAACATTGTTGTGTACGCTCTAAACCTCTAACTAGAGAGAGGAAAGTTAGAAAGTTTTGTAACATCAGGGTTTTTCATGACCCGATCAAGCAAACTGGTTATGGCTTATGGGTGGTTTTTTATAAATGTTTTGCCTACCTGCTCCCTAAATCTGTGACTTTTGATGGTTTTCTAAGCACAACAACATTGTTTTTCTTTGCAAATAGCAGAGACAAGTGGAGCAGGCACATGTTTAGTCAGACCATGTATCACCCAGTGATTACTTGCTGAGAGAAGAAATAATTACCATACTAGTATTTGAATTGGTCATAACTTGTGCATAAAGATAACCCATGTTTAGATAACTGAAAATGAGAAAATGACATAGTCTCAAACTGTACTATCCTTAACCCAAATGAGGTTAATCTTAAGAAACCCGAGTTGAAACAACTAAAAACATTTGTAACCCTTTACAAATGATAAGTGGCCCAACTGTTGATTGAAATGAAGCATGACTAACCCATTGAATGGTTAACTTAACAGAATATTGAGTTTGATGTCAAAACGACGTGAATATTTTAAGAAGTTAAATTCAATTCATCCTCTAAAATTCAACCCTATTTTTGCATAGAAACAAGTAGAAATCATCAAAAACATCATATTTACAAGACAAATATTTTCAATTAAAATTCAATCTAAAACATCTACTAACACAATCAAAGGTATAGAATGTCGTTTCAATTGAATGTTCTTGATGAATTTGCAAACTTATGAATTGATCTCCTTCTCGGTTTGACATCTATCTAGCAGTTGGTATTTGATGCATCTAGGTTCTAAGGGAACACTACATTCAACTACATTTTCTCCCCTATCAGTTGCATCGATACCAACATCTTCACCCCCAAACTAATACACCAATCTTTGTACCGATGTGATATTGGGAGCCAGAAAAATCTATAATACGTGCCAAATCGCTTCCTAGTATTATGTTATATCATATCATCTTCTTTCCCTTATGATTTGTATTTAGCTTACTCTATATGTTGCGCTAGTATCTTGTACGCTTGTTTTGGAATATGCATGATACTTGAAGTATTTTAAGTTTTGATATCCCTTTCCTCTCTTTAAGGTGGAGCTTGAACACAAGGCCAGAATATTGCGTGAAGATATCATCAAGCATGTATGTTTTCTGTTTCTTCTGTTTGTTGCTAGAACGAGAATCTCAAGCTCTTATTTGATGTATATAGTGAAGAATAACATACTCGAAAAATAGCTTAAAAATTTCTATTGCTCCGTGTCCATTTTAATTTTTGTCTATGAACAATTATTAGGTGTGATGAGTTTCTTATACTGTAGTCCATATCAAAGCTATCAGGATCCTACTTGGGATCGATGAGGGGTAGATTTGAATTTATGGTGTCGGATTGTTGGATTGTATGATCCTATATGCGTGTTTTAAAAATGTTGAAACAATGGTATCTAGTTGTAATTTTTTTCTTTAAGATAATTAACGTATTGAAAAGAATAGAGACTTATGAAATTTGCCCGAGACACTCGACATGGATACTGGTTTTGACTCCTCCGAAGTCCAGCCTTTAGGCCTCCTCCCTCTTCATTTGTGGAACCAGCCCCACTTTCAAGGTTGCTTCATCTTCAATTCAATTCGGACCATTGCCCTGAATAAAAAACGCGAATAGGTGTAGACAGGAAGAAAATGAACCTCTTAGCCTGTTCTAATAGGATCGAAATCTTTGCATATTCTAGATAGAAGAAATTATTCCCTCATAGGCTCATAGTCAGGTAACCACTTGCTTTTCTCCTAGAATTTGAGTCCAATTGGATTGGAACTATGGTTTATGTTGTGCTGAACCAACATGTGATAGGAGCTCTGCTATTTTAAGCTCTGGAAGAGAAAGACAATGTGTGATGCCTGGACTCTTTGCATAAACTAAGAAGAGTTATCATGCTTGGACTTGCATTCTCTTGCACATGCGACGCAACTATTCATTTCTCACTTTGCTTAGCTCAGATCAACTTGTAAATGCAAGAGAACATGGCCCTAGCTTGATAGACACCTGCAGGCTGCAACATTAATAAACAAGAACATCAAAGATCCACATTATGTACTAAACAAAATAGACTATTAATAACCCATTATACAAAAACTTTGGAATTAACATAATGTAAAACTATACAAATTTTGACCAAAATCGTTATTTTACCATGTCAAAAGTGATCAATGAATAAGTGAGAAATGTACTATTTACGTATTTATCAAATTCCCTTATGCTATGTTTGGGAATAGTGATTTCATATGAAAACACAAATTTGACTCAATTTTAGTGTTTGGCAAACAAGAAAATTTAAAATTTGGATTTGAGTCAAATCCGCCATTGTTATAAAAGTGGTTTAAAATGAGGATTTGAGAATGACTTCTTAAACCTTGTCATTCTCAAATTCTTCATTAATGAATTCATAATTGAAATCTACAATTTCTGTTTAAATTAAAGTGTGTATGAGTTATTTCCGTGTTTATTGGATTAAAGTGTTTGTCTGTTTGTGTACTCTATCTTTTATAATAATCAATCAATAATGAAAAAAGTGAAATACTTGATGGTTTAATCTACATTCTTCTTTTTGCGGTCTTTTGTGCTTACCCTACTATTCCAAAATTATTGGTTTTTTAGAGTATTGAGAAGGAACTTACAGTATTGAAGAATCTAATTGACAAAGCCAATGAGAAAGGATGGAGAAGACAGTATCCTTTGTGGCCTTCTACATTTTTTTTTCAGGTTATTTCAATAAGCTCATTCGTAAGTAAAAGGTTATTTGGTGGCTGCAAATAATAATATTTGAAGCAAAAAAGTCTCTTGAGTTTTAACTTTTCGTTTTGTATTTCAAACAGAAAAGTCAAGGTTTGTAGACATTGGTGATTTTTAAGTGAATTGTGCTAGATAAGATAAGTCAGAGTTCTGTGAGGCATAAGTTGCTTGTTGCTATTATGAGACTTTCTCCTTTACATGCACTGAATTGGATAAACATGTTAAAAAAATTTGCATTGCAATCTTTTGTGTTTTTCCAAAATAGCTCAAGAAAATGTAGTTCTGATCCTTCACTGGTTGTATCATGTATGCCACACCTTTTGCGTATTGCCTCTCAGGTGCTTCTGGCTGAAGCAGGATCAGTCAAGTGCCTGGTCTAGCCTAACTAATGGCCGATAAGTGTCTTCTTATAGACTGGTCGCTTGAAATTCATCGAATCACTTACTATTTGTTAAGGTAAGAAATGTAAATATAACTAGCAAACTTCTGAACAATTATTACTCAGTTGGACTGGGATGGATGGCAGAATCATTCAGATGAATGAAGTAGTAGTGACTGGTAAAATTCCATGCGTGATGAGCCCTTGAAATAATCAAGATTCGCGCTTTTTTGTCTTTTCGCGTTTCGTGGACAAATATTCTATTATTTTTAAAACATGAGTGAACTATATATTAGGTAGTACTAAGCAGGTACATTAGGTATTTGAAAGGCCAAAAGTGGTGTAAAGGTGGCTAAATAGTAGTTTTAAATGTGAAGAAATTGAAGTTGGCAGACATAGTATTGGAAAGTCAGCATTAAGTAATGTTAGATTTTTAACGTTATGTAAGATCTGAGGGTTTCTGCCTTCTTTTCCTCTTTTTCATTGTGACCTTAACAGCGTTTAGACTTTTCGATTACACAGAAAGAAAAAAACAACTTGAAAGTCCATCTGAGCTGATGCGTCTGATACAGCAGATTCCAGAAGTAATAGCTGATGATGTTGAGCACAATACCAGTTCAGCAAGCTCTTATGAAAGCAGAAAACAAACTTTTGCTGAAAATAAAAATGGAGTAGAAGCTGCAGGTTAGTGCTCATCTCTTTTTTCTTTCATCTCTTTGTTAAACAAGAAAGAATTTTTTAGAGTTATTTCCTTCAGACTATTTGGTGTAATCTAGAGTATCCAAGAATTTTTATCAAACTAGAATTATTTGTTTAGTTTACTATATATTAGAAAATTTTAATTATAAAGATCCGACCTTTAGGTGATTATCTTTTAAAGGTCCGGTCTTTCATTTATTTGACTGGCGACAACTTTTAGCAAGAAATGAGAAATTTCGGTTATGTACTCTCAAACTCAAGTAAAATGTCTTAAAAAATCAACAACATGCATATCATAGAGAAATAACGCCTTTTCATGACGTTGGAGCATACGATCTTGCAAATAGCTCCCTTTTTTTCATGTTATTCACTTGTCTAAGCAATAGTATGTTCTTTTTATACACAAGGCAAGTCAAGTAGTAATACTCCAAACATCATTTTTAAAAAACATACAACAGTTAATAAATCCTAAAGCATTGGCTTTTTAAGTTTAAATATTATTGATTATGAAAACCATTATCCACTCAATTAGTCTTTCCTCTTGTGTGTAATGCAGCATTCAAACAGCAGATTCACTGTGTGTCATCCTTTGATGAAGAGCGGCTCGATTCTGCTGCAACTCTGGTTGACACAGAAGTTGTGGGAAGAAAAACTTCGGTGTTGCAGAAGATTGACACAGAAAATGAACGTAATCCTAATATGAAAGGATCAGATTGTGACAGTATGAAAGTTGCTCAAACAAAAACTGGGTTGGTGGCAACGATTGACTCAGCAACTGAATGCAATCCTGATACCCAAGGATCAGACTGTGGCAGTAAAAATGTTTCCAAAACAAAAACTGGAGGGGGGCGGATGATTGACACAGAAACTGAATGTAATCATGATACACAAGGATCAGACTGTGACAGTGAGAAAGTAGCTAAGACGAAAACTGGGGTGGTGGCAACGACTGACACAGAAACTGAACGTATTCTTGATACACAAGGACCAGATTGTGACAGTGAGAAAGTTGCTCAGACGAAAACTGGGTTGGTGGCGAAGACAGACACAGAAACTGTATGTATTCCTGGTACACCAGGATCAGACTGCGACAGTAAAAATGCTTCTGAAACAAAAACGGGGGTGGTGCGGATGATTGACGCAGAAACTGAATGTAATCATGATACACAAGGATCAGACTGTGACAGTGAGAAAGTAGCTGAGACGAAAACTGGGGAGGTGCCGATGATTGTTATTAGTAGTGATGATGAGATAGAGGAGATAAAGGTGAAAAAGCGTCCACGATCAGTAAAAGAGCTTGAAGAATGGTACTGCATGGGTCCATGTGGTGACATTAATGGACCGTTTAAAATGTCGATTCTCCAAGAGTGGAATGAAATCAGTACCATTCATGCTTGGAAGTTCAAAGTATGGAAAATAGACCAAAGCGAAAAGGATGGAATACTTTTGCCCGATGCTTGTCGTAGTCTCCACAAGTAAGTCGTAGTTCTAGTATCTTGGTCGCAGGCTTATATATAGTGAGCAGTTCGCAGCAAAAATGGAACGAGTCTAACCAATGCTGTGTAATTATGTATGTTAATATGTTATCGCACTCTTTTCTTAAATCTCGATGCAAACTCGTGATTAGTGATTAACGATTAACGAATCGTCGAATAGTGATTAGTGATCATTCCAAATGCTGATCATATTTGTTAGGATTGATGAAAGGTAGTTTTTCATCAAGTTATCTTTTTAGGTTCCCTACAAGGGTTAGGGTTGTAAATTGTAGGACAAGGGATTGAAAATTTTAAAATTGTAGTTGATTGACAGGTCGTCCCGTTTATTTTTAGGCCCCAGAGCAAAACATAAAAAGGGTCCCTAATAATACACTTTTCATTTTTTATTGTTAATATTTAAACTACTTTATATAAAAGCATTAAGAACTCACATTACTTAGAAAAAAATGTTAGTTATATATAAATTTAATTCAAATTATTATTACTTAATATACATAAAAATAAGTTTTTTGGCCCTAAAAATTCGGGGCTCTGAGCAATAGCTCGCTTTGCCCTTGCTAATCAACGGCTCTGATTTGACACCTTAATTTTGATTGAGGTTATTGTTAATTGTTGATTGTTCATGGGTACAAATAGTGAAACATGGCCATTTCTCTTGATCATCTACATGCCATCCTCAAATTAAACAATTAAATTAAATGTGACCCCACAAAGCAGCCAATTTTCTTTGTTTCAAACGGTTTTTATAATTTTTTGGGAAATTCCACGTGGTAACCCTGAGGTTTTGGGTTTTCCACGTGGTAACCAAACCTTTTAAAAAATCCACGCGGTAACCCTGAGGTTTACGTAAATGTTTAATCATGACCTTTTTGCACATAAAAACGTTAGCAAACGTTAATTTTGAAGCTTTATGGCTGTTGTATGCATATTTATGCGACTCACCATTCGAAATGTCATCAGATTGAACCTTTTTCCCAAAATATAACCCTCAAATCTACCATTTTTCATCCAAATCATATTATTTTCCCCGAATCCAAATATGGTAGAGTATGGGTTTATATTTTGGGGAAAATGGTTGAGACTAATGACATTTAAAACGGTGAGTCGCATATATAGGCTTACAACAACCTTAAAGCTTCGAAATTAATATTTTTTAACGTTTTGCTAACATTTTATGTGCAAAAAGGTCATGATGGAACAATTTGGTAAACCTCAGGGTTACCATGTGGATTTTTTAAAAGTTTTGGTTACCACGTGGAAAACCCAAAACCTCAGGGTTACCACGTGGAATATCCCTAATTTTTTTTTTGAAATTAGGTTATTATAGAAAATTTTTTGTACAGCTGCGGTATTGTCTCATCCTTTTTATGTGGTACAACCTGCTAATTAAGTTAAGCTAAATAAGCATACATTAAGTCATATAATTAAGGAAAGATTAAGAGTCATGTTCTAAAAAAGCCTCATTTTATAGTAATATTAAAAAGTTATCACACTCCTTCAATATATATTTTTTTGGTCGTCTTTTATATTTTATATTAATATTTATATATATAGGATGATAACGAAATATTTTTTTGATTTCATTTATACATTTTAATTTTTTAATTTTTATCCTATAATTTATTTTTTTTCTTTATTTATTACTAAAAATTCACATTTTCCTTAAAAATGGGCCGGGGGGTAGGAACCGGCTTTGATAGCCCGCCCCATTTAAAGCTCATATTAATTTTAAAGGGCCCTTATTCGACCCGGTCCATGTTCACGTAAGTCCGGCCCGTTGAACACCCCACCCCTACTTGTGATTTGTGAAAATGCTATTAAGACAAAGTAGAAAATATCTGCTGATTAAACTAATTAATTTGATCGTTTAATTAATTAACTTATTTGACTAGTTAATTTTAAATACGTTGGTATAAAAAATGTGTTGTAAATTAAGTGATTCATATCAATAATTTGTTTCAATCATCTAATTAGATTAACATTGACATCAATTCCTTTGACAATTCAACCATTTTTTTATATTGTTAAAATGTCTACTTATTATCTAAATAT
Organism: Amaranthus palmeri; assembly: GCA_019776075.1. NCBI lineage: Eukaryota > Viridiplantae > Streptophyta > Magnoliopsida > Caryophyllales > Amaranthaceae > Amaranthus > Amaranthus palmeri. The sequence continues at coordinate 33,989 of JAAKBH010000049.1, forward strand.
GAGTTGTTCACATTAGAGGAAATAAATAGTATTACGAATTTAACTAATCTATAATCTATCTTGTGACTAGTACTAAAGAAAACACGCTCATATTATCACTATTTAATACTCCTATTGCTTACGTTTCACAACCATAATCAAAATTTTTCCTCCAAAACTCAATAATGATGTCATTGTTTTTATTACTAATAGCTATGTTTTTGACTTTATTACTTTCTAAATATGACTATAATATAATTCATATGGATTAATTTTATACTTTTTAGATCACATCATTAATGTAACCATATATTTTATTTCTATTTTCGATTATTTATAAAACATTATCAATTTAATTTATTGAATGATATAAATCAAATTTAATGTATACAAGTTTACAACTATTCAGAATTAAATGAGATATAATTATAATGTAAATATTAATTTATTTCTTATATGATACAAATATGTCAATAAATTTAATAAAGTCATACATCACACGGGTACTATATAGTGTAAGGAGTAATTCATACTACAATTAGTGAACTTGTCTTGAATATAGGTAAGTTATAGTCTTATCAGTGTGACACCTTTTTTAATTTATTACTTTTTTCGTTCTCTAATGTTTTTCTCATTTAGAATATTCCATCACAAGGAGAGAAAAATTTAATTAATGTTTTTGACACATATTTAGGATATAAAATATATTCATTTAAGATCTTGTTAGATTCGTCTTAATGTATACTTTTTAATTATGCATTTTTTATAATTTTTATTATATATACTTAGAGATATTGAAGCTTAAAAGTTACATTGAAAACCGTGAAAAAAAGTAAATGAGAAGAATAAAAAGAAACGGAGGGAAAGTTATACTATCTCTATTGAGATGGTTTTATGACAAAACTATCTCCATTGAATGAGACATTTTTTGACGAAACTATTTCCATTAAATTGACATTATTTATAAATTAAAATTTTTAATTAAAAAATACTCCCTCCGAATCATTTTAGATGTCTCATTTGAATTTTCACAGTTATTAAGGGTGGTGTAGGGTTCATTAAAAAGGTGGTAGTTGGGTATTTTAATTGATTAAATCAATTGTAAATGTGGAAGTTGGGTATTGGGAATTGGAAAAAGGTATTTAGGTGAAAAAAAAAAGACAAAAAAGAAAATAAGACAATTAATATCCAAATAAAAAAATAAAACATCTAAAATGATTCGTATAGGTAACTATTTATATGAATCCGTCTTATTTTAAGTTTTTGACTAAGTCTAAAACTTGATAAGAGAACAAAAAAGGAAAAAGGAAAAAGGAAATGGAAATCATATTAGTATGCATGTTTTCCAATCATGTTCATGCATCCACTAATTTTTTTAGGGATGAAATCCCCTGCATTCTCACGCTTTTCATGGAAACCTCAATCAAATTTTCCTTTTATTACCTTAAAAAGTAAATTAATGATATCCATATATATACAATCTATTATGATTATGATAATCTCAAATCAATTCCAATTTTTTTCCATTTTTTACATACATTCATCTAATAAACCCTATTTTGATTTAATTTGTTGCATCAAACAATTTTTTAATCATCCAATTGATGAAATTGTGGAATTGATCGAAATCGGAGGAGAAAGGAAAAGATGCGAAAAGAGGAATTGGAGATTGAGGTTGAAGATGGAATGGCGTATGAGTCTAAAGAGGAGATGTTTGGATCTCCTTGTTCTTTTTCGAATTTTGATTCGGAACAAGAAAATGGAGATAGCAGATTGAGTCAATCTTTGTTGATGAAAAGGACTAATTATACATCTCAGCTTGCCATTGTTGGTGCTAAAGTATCCGCCATTGAAAGCCTCGATTATGAGTACTCTCTTTCTCTTTCTTTTATTTGAATTTAATTTTTTTTGTTATTCAATTGGATTTTTGGTTTTAAAAATGTTTGTGTGTGTTTTTTTATATATATAAAAAAATGTTTGCGTGTGTTTAATTTGATTTGACCCGAAATAGACTAGAAATGTGGTTGGAATTTAGTGGGTCATAAATTGGAAATAACACGACTTGAAAATATCAAAAATATTGGGTGAAACTTACTGATTTTAATCGTTTTGACTTGTTTTAAGTTTTATTTCATCGGGTTTAATTATATGTCATCATTTCCGGTTCCACGTGAATATTTTAAGTTGGGACATATTGTATATTTCTAATCAATTTTTATGTATATATGGAGTAAGCATTTCTTTATTACAGCTTTAAAATAGATACATAACTCATACATTGATCCTTTTTATAATAAAAATATTTTCTTCAAAAATAAAAAATTATTTATTGTGAAAAAATAATGATAATATATATTTGAAATCCTTGACCGTTGGATAGATCCAAATCCGACCCAAACCTAAAATTAAACTTGCCCAAAATTGACGTGACTCGCAACTATACTTCAGTTGGAGGGAAGTATGAGTCTTCTACAATTTTGAAAGGACTAGACTCAATTAGAATTGAATTTAAATTTTTGGATGGAGGAATTGATATATACTTCAATTAAAATAATACCCGATAAATTAACCTCTTTGTTATCACAAGAAAACTATAAAGTATCTCGAATTTTCTAAGTTTCGTCTAGAGTCTAGACAAAATTTAATCATGTAGTGTTTGGGAACAATTAGTTCATTTCAGATATGGATTTTAAGTTTTTAACTATAAAATCATACATGAAGAATCAGAGAATGTCAAGGTTTGGGTGTTCATTTTCAAATTCTCAACTTTAACTACTTTTAAAACAATGCTGAAATTTGATCCAAATTCAAATTTTAAAATTTTTGATTTGACAAACAATAAATTTGAACCAATTGATAATTTTAAAATAAAATATCGTTTTCAAACATGATATTAATAAAAAATAGGGATACTATAATTTTATTGTTGTAGAAGTAATTACCGGGATAAAATTGATTGTTCTTTTTTTTAATCTTAGATTAGATTAGAAATAAGGTTAAAGTTTTACATTGTATTTTTGTAGGATTATTGAAAATGAGCTTTTTAAAGAGGATTGGCGATCAAGGAATAAGTTTCAGAGATTTCAATACATATTTTTCAAATGGACACTGGCACTTCTTATTGGGTTATGCACAGGATTTGTTGGTTTCTGCAATAATATCAGTGTTGAGAATATTGCTGGATTTAAATTTCTCCAAACTATCAATTATGTGTACCAAGAGAAGTAAGCCTCCCTCAAAAACTATTTCTTTTTTTTTAAAAAAAATTTATACTCCCTCCTATCCATCAAAAATGTCCCAAGTACTTTGGGACATTATTTATCTATCAATCTTAAATTGTATTTTATAATGAATCTATAAGTTAAAACATAGTCATGTGGAATTTTATTTAATTGATCTCGATGCAAGGATTATTAATATCAACTTTTTATAATTTTTAATGAAAAACAATTAGAGATATTAAGAATTAAAATATTATCTCGATAAATATGAAAAATCAAATAGGAATTGTAGCTTGAATATGGGGGAATACTATTTATTTAAGGTGAGAATCATGGGTGACCGAGTGGTTGTTGAAAGCTTATCTACAGGAAGATTAATTTCCCTCTTTTAATTTTTTGGTTGCATTATTGTGAGAATTATTGTTTTTTCGTGAAAATATTCTCATTGTTAGGGGTCTTTGAGGGTGTGCGAAGTGAACGATCGCACATGGCCCCCTCTTTTTAGGTTAATAAAAAACGAAATATGTTAAGTTTATTATAAAATGAATATAGCGTAAAATAAATATTTTGCACATAGCACCTAATTTTTTTAGGTTAGCTTTGTTAAGTCATTGTCTCAATATTTTTAAAGTAAAAAGAAATTGTGATTATTATTAACAAATTGGTAATACATGATGATAGAAAATTTATTGAGTGGATAAAATCAAAAAAGAATTAAAATGTATAAATGAAATTAAAAGAAAATGATAACCTAAGTACTAAGTGGGTGTATTTTTCATTAGAATTTAAAATCATTTATATTTCAAAACCATAATTATCGTCATATGATCATATTCAGAGTATCCTGCTCATAGACAAACTATGATCAGTATCTGATGAGGGAAGATAGACGATAGCTCATACCCATATAGGAGAGTACAGTCAAAGAGTCCGGCTCAAGAAGGGTCTTCAAAGTCATTGTCTATATTATAATATATATTTCGTATTATAAAATAAAATTAGTAGAATGCTAATATCAGTGCAGGTATTTTAAGGGATTTATCTTCTTTGCTGGATGCAACCTAGTATTGGCAACCGGTGCTGCAAGTGTATGTGCACTCATAGCACCAGCAGCAGCAGGGTCTGGAATTCCCGAGGTCAAAGCTTATCTAAATGGCGTAGATGCACATTCTATATTAGCTCCAAGCACCCTTTTTGTGAAGGTAACTTGTTATGAATTTTTGTTATTTTCTCATGAAGAGTGATTGGCTTGGTATAGAGCTCTCCTTATTTTAAATGGCTTCAAAATATATGTCTTGAGTGTGAAATAATTATTTTGCAATTTTTCTCCACCTTTTGTGTCTCTTATTTCGATGGGGCCAAAGATGTATAGTTCTGATTTCAAATTATAGTGAACTATATAATAGAATGACTAAATCATGTGTACTTATTTACTTAAAAACATAAAATTGTAAGGTTGCATAAATCTGACCCCTCAAATCCAACCACAAGTGAAAGGCTGGAAGCCACTTAATAACATTGGGTTGTGAAACGTTGTTTGCTCTGCCCTTTTTTAATCTCATGTATGGGCATTAACAAGTATGATCTCTTCTTTTTCGAATAAAAAAGGTATGATCACTCTTTTTCCGAGCTAAAAATGAGAATGATCTCTTTTATAATGATCATGTGTCTTTACACCCTAAATTTTTATTTTTTTGTGAACATATTATGAAATTTACGCACGTGAATTGAGTTTTATAGAAGTACATATGAAAATAAACAACAAAATATAGTCCAACTTCAACAAATCCATGAGTAAGACAACTAGTAGTTTCTCTTGTATGTGTTTCGCCCTGCCTTAGTTTTCACCGTGGCCCACTCGTGTGTCGTGCGGACACGAAACACTCTTGGGTCCACAAACACACAGGTTAAGAGCGTTGACTTGCACATACACTAGGTGAGGTTCTTTGTTTCCCAAAACCATATGGTAGTAGGAAGATTAGCTCACCTAATATATATGCAAGTCCACCAACCACTATATTATCGATGTGGGATCTTGTCTCACATGTGAAGTATTTCCAACAGTTTTCTTGATGGTGAAAGTAAATTCTAAATATAATTTGAAACTTTCAGATCATCGGTTCAATCTTAGGTGTTTCAGCAGGATTTGTTGTTGGTAAAGAAGGGCCAATGGTTCACACTGGGGCTTGCATAGCATCCTTGTTGGGTCAAGGAGGATCACGCAAATACCATTTGACTTGGAAGTGGCTTAGATATTTTAAAAATGATAGAGATAGACGAGATTTAATCACTTGTGGTTCCGCTGCTGGTGTTGCTGCAGCTTTTCGTGCACCTGTTGGTGGAGTTCTTTTTGCACTTGAGGAAGTGGCTTCCTGGTTTGTATTCTTTTCTTTATCTCTATACGCATAGGAGATTTAGGCTCAAGTCTGCCTATGCTATAATCCGAGTTATTTGACACTATTATGAGATTTTGAGATTGATCAAATGAATGAGAACTAACTAGTGCTCAAATATGGATCACTAAAATGCTTATGAGTTAGATACAATACAAGAGACCTACTTATCTTTTATGGTACAGGTGGAGAAGCGCTCTTCTTTGGAGAACATTTTTCACCACAGCAGTTGTAGCTGTTGTCTTGAGAGCTTTGATTGGGTTTTGTCGAAATAGTAATTGTGGGCTTTTTGGTGAAGGAGGTCTTATTATGTTTGATGTGAATCATGCCTCAATCAAAATGAGTCCTCAAGATTTGGTAGTTATTTTGATTCTTGCCATTGTTGGAGGTATATTGGGAAGTTTATACAACTACTTTGTGGACAAGGTCCTTCGAACCTACCGTGTTATCAACGAGTATGAGTCTTGACTTTATTTTCTAGACGGTGTTTGACAATTGGCTTTTGGCTGTTAGTTGTTGGTTGTTGGCTGGTTTAATCGACTTGTTTTATAATCGGCCGATAGAATTGACTATCTTGTTGGTTGTTATGCTAGTTACACAAATCAATTGTTTTTTGAAATGTTTGGTAAAACTTATTGATTGTTGAAAGTAGTCCAACAACCCAAAAGTCGATAAAAGCTATAAAGTCGACCAATCAGCTAGCCGAAAATCCAATTACCAAACAAGACCCTAATTTACTTTATGGTTGATCATTCTATAATCTAACATCATTGGAACTTTCATTGCAGAAAAGGTCCTATGTACAAAGTCTTACTAGTTATGGCCATATCTCTTTTAACATCTTGTTGCTACTTTGGACTTCCATGGCTTGCTCCATGTACACCTTGCCCTCCCGAATTGAGCGATGAATGCCCGAGTATTAGTCGTTCTGGAAACTATAAAAGCTTCAATTGTCCTGCTAATCACTACAATGATCTTGCCTCTCTTATATTCACAACAAACGACGATGCAATTCGTAACCTTTTCAGTGCAAGCATTACTAAAAGCGATTTTCGTATATCTTCCCTATATATATTCTTTGGTGTAATGTACTGCCTAGGAATAATAACTTATGGGATTGCAATTCCTTCTGGACTATTCATCCCTGTAATGCTAGCTGGATCTTCGTATGGGCGTTTAATAGGTACGCTTCTAGGATCTTTCTCCGATTTGGATTCGGGTTTATTTGCAATCTTAGGAGCTGCTTCTTTCCTTGGTGGAACCATGAGAATGACTGTTTCTCTATGTGTCATATTACTCGAGCTAACGAATGATCTTCCTATGCTACCGTTAGTCATGTTGGTTCTTCTTATATCCAAATCTGTAGCCGATAACTTCAACAAAGGAGTCTACGATCAAATCGTTAAGTTCAAAGGGCTACCGTACATGGAAATCCATGCCGAACCATACATGAGACAGTTAGTCGCAAGCGATGTTGTTACAGGTCATTTGGTTACTTTCTCGAGTGTCGAGAAAGTTGGGACTATCGTACATGCTCTAACTGAAACGGGTCATAATGGGTTTCCGGTTATTAATGAGCCACCATTTAGTGACACACCAGAATTATATGGGATTGTTCTAAGATCTCACTTGTTAGTGTTTCTTAAAGCTAAGAAGTTTACTAAGCAAAGAGAATTGATGAAAGGAAGCATCAAGAAGAGTTTTGATGCATTTGATTTTGCTAAACCTGGGTCTGGAAAAGGGATTAAGATTCAAGATTTGATGATTAATGAGGAGGAAATGGAAATGTATATTGATCTTCATCCTATAACAAATACATCTCCTTATACAATTGTAGAAACTATGTCTCTTGCTAAGGCTGCTGTTTTGTTTCGCGATTTAGGCCTCAGGCACTTGTGTGTTGTTCCGAAAACACCAGGGGTACGTACTTTTAGCTTTTCTTTCTCGAGGGTGTTTTACAAAATAGATTATTAGACAATTTTAGTTTATTTTGACACAATTAGAGTGTTTAGTGGTCAAACTAGCCGATGCTAATGTTTGGCAAATTAGCTGGTTGAAATAATTTATTGTTATGAATAAGTTGTTTTTAACAAACTGTTCATAGCAATGGGTTTAAAATTAGCTGGTTGAAATAACGTATTGTTATGAATAAGTTGTTTTTAACAAGCTGTTCATAGCAGCAGATTTAAACTTAGTTGGTCAAACTAGTTAATAAAATTAGTTGTCAATTCAGTCACTATAATCAGCTATGACTATGAGCCGTTTGGAATGTCTTGACGTTCTGAAAAAGTATTTACATGATTTCTCCATTTTGTGCAGATGCCACCCGTTATAGGAATTATGACAAGACATGATTTCACACCAGAGCACATATTGGGTTTATATCCTCATCTCAGGGCGTATGAGTAAACCTATGTACTCTAAATTTTTGTAGTATATGCCTTATAGACTTATACAAATTGTTGTACAACATAGAACTATTGAGAGATGCGTCTTATATATGAATTAAATAGCCCATGTTATAGATATTATGAGAATATAAGTTTTTTGTTTGAGGTTATTCCATCGAGAGACGGTTTCTTACAAGAGTAGCTCATAGACTTGTAGTTGTACTTGAGTTACTTCTTCTGTCCATTTGAAATTGCATCACATATATTAAATTTATGATAGTTTTTTAAATCCTATGGTGCGAATTTAAAAAGACAACGAAGAGAGTGCTTTGTTAGGTTTGATTATAGTCTTCTCATTTTATGCTGCCCTACAAAATACAAACTTTTTATTTAAATGTATTTTGTGTTTTTATCTTTGTTATTATCTTTGCTCGTTTTCTATTTACTTTTTTATTAGTCGTAGGTTTCTCTTTTCTTTGAAGACCTCTCTCGAGTGGAGGGAATCTTTGACTGCACTCTCCTCTATGGGTATGAGCTTGTCGTCTTTCTTCCCTTACCAGGCTCTGACCGTAGTTTTTTATAAGCGGAATACAGTGGACATGATGATCTTTATTTCAGACATATGTCTGAAATTATGAATTGAGAAGAAATTATACTTGGACTGAAATCATACAATTTGGCTTCCTTAATTTTAATTAAAATTTAGTTTCAAAATTTTAATTAAAATTTATACCTTCTAATTTCTTTTTATTTAAACATTTATACGGCGTTTTTCTTGTGCAAGTTATTTACATCAAGTGAAATATAATCCTAGCTATTCTCCTTTCTTTCAATACTCAATTTGCATTTGCTTTTTAAATGTTATTCATCGATCAATTTTAACATAGTTAAGTGAGATTATTTTTTATTTGTTTCAATGTAAATTTTTATTATTATTGATTTTTTGTAATTTTTAATTTTACATAATTAGAAATATCAGTGATTAGATTAGTGCATTGAATAGTGAGAAAAAGAAAACTTAGTGCTTGAAGGTTAGGAGGGAGCATTATATTCTACACAAAATATTGTGCGAGAAGGCCTCACGATGAGACGCTTTTTGCCCATGGACTGAATAGCCCAACTAACATAATTATTAACATATATATTTTTTATTTTGAAATCGTTTTATCGAAAGACGGTTTCTCACAAAAATAACTCATTTTTCGATGTTACATAGAAGTAGTTCACTTTGAGCTTAATCTACTAGGAACATAAAAGTATTGTACAAACTTTCTTCAATAGTGCTAATTGGAAACTACTACTCTCTTCGTTTTTTTTGTTTGTCCACTTTACCTTTTACATGTATTTTTTAGCAAATTTTAAGTCTCATTATCTTTAAGTATGCATCAAAAAAAAATATAATTAAATAATAAAAAACTCTACATCAAGACAAATCTAACAAGATCTCACATGAATATAATTTTATCTTCAATAAATACTTCAAAAATCTAATTTAGTGGACAAACAAAAAATAACGGAGAGAGTACTAATTTCGTGCTTGACTTTTCAGGAGTCATATAAAAGTAATTATGTTCATTATATTTGTTATATTTTATTGTTTTACGCAATTTTATATAATACTTTAATTCTTTATATCTTGAGTTATGTATAATTATAAATATAAAAAAAATAATATTATAAGAATATAAGATTAGATGTCATCATCAAGGTACAAATTTTAATTAAAATTAATAATAACTACAATAATAAGTTAAATAGGACCACAATTAAGCCCCATCTAGTAAGTCTCTGAGCAACACTATTACATTATCTAATGTACAGAGAATTTAATTGAATCATCTGGGGATGACAAGTTAGTTTTGATTTCGATTCCGACCCTAATTTATAATCAGATTCATATTCTAGGAAAAGAAGTATGTCTCTTGTGTTGTCATATTGGACGGTTGGACCCATCATGAGTAGCTTTGTCAAACAAATCGGGTTGGGTTGAGTTTAAGTTTGGATCATATATAAACAAGTTAAAAAATCCTTGACCCATTTGATTAAATGGGTTACACAAGTTTTTTTAAGGTTGAAACTTTTGACCTGAATCTAACCCATTTAATAAACAGATCAGGTCCGGTTGACCCATTTAATTAAATGAGTCAAAAATCTCAATTCAAACCCACTTATTTCAAGTTAGATTCAGGTCAAATTAAAAGGTCGGATCAACTTTTGCCGCACTAATCATGAGATTCCAACACTATCAAAACTTAGATGTGCAAGAACTATTTTGGGAAATTATAACATATTCAAGCTATTAAGCTGAACAGGTTGGACTACAATTATTTCGTTACGTTAAATTTAGGCAAATAGCAATGTCAGAGAATATAACATCTGAGTCCAATGACAATTAAATCCGAATACGACCCTAATATGACTCAACTCGAGAAAAGAAATCTAATTCGAATCCGAGGGCAGAAAATTCGACTCCATGTCCGATAATATAATTCGACTCCAAATTAGAGTCAGATTGGAGCGGATCGTAGAAAAACTCGATAATTTGACTCAAATCTGACTTCGGTCTATTTGAACTTCGACTTGACCCAACATCTGACTACGACTTCGACTTTGTCCTAATATTAAAGTGTATAATTTATTTTATATAAAATTTTGTATTTGGATATTGTTAGAGACATATTAATATGTTTATGTTATTCAAAATTTTCTATTACAAAAATTTATTTAGAGAGTAATAATAGACACGTAACATGTAGTTGATCATTATTCGATCCATCAATATTACAAAAAATTAATATAAAACAAGTTAGAATAATCAAATAAAACAATTTTAGTTAATGGTTAAAACGATTGATAGTTGAATAACAAAGTCTTACTATTAATTATTAGAGTACATAGGCTCATAGTTGATCAAGTATTACAAAAGTTAATCATAAAAAAAAAATAGATTAATCAAATAAAACAATTTAATTAATGGTAGAAAGGATTAATCGTTCAAAAATAACATAAGCTAAACCTATTTAAACTCATAAATAAAGTTAATGTACAATCAGATTGATGAGATATTCAAGTACAGACCTAATTCAAAATATTGTACTCAAAACTTGTTCTAACATCCAAATCTCGGTTGCATATATAAATCGATGTATAATGAGTTGATATAATCATTTACAAAAGCTCAATATATATTTTTGTTTTAATTAGAATTTCGCAAATAGCTATTAATTGATAAGTTGTTATGAATTTACATACTTTAAAAAATAATTATTCTAAAAATGTCATAATCCAACTTTGCCGGAGGTCAAAGAATCTGAGCCCGAGCAAAGTCAGAGGATAATTTCGAATCTGAGTCGGATATTCGTTGGATGCGAAAAAAGCCCAGCTTATAATCAAATCAAAGTCGGAATATACATAATTTGATCTGAATCCGGTCGTTGCCATCCTTAGGAGCACCCCTTTCAAAGCCTTGTGATTTGTGAAGGACTTTTATTCGTATCAAAGTCGGAGCATGCATAATCCGAGCAACATCAACACCAACACCAACATTAACAATAACTATCCACAAAAACTTGGACGAGACGGTCTCATTATGAGACTGTCAATTTGGGTTGGCCCAATTCATGCGTCTAACAACTCAATTTTCTAGGCATCTTATCAATTTTGAAAATTGATACCTTTAAGATTTTTCAAAATTGAAAAATGCCCAGAAAATAAAAAAAAAATGACCAGATTGTTGCACACGCGAATTGGGCCGGCCCAAACTGACAATCTCATTATGAGGTCGTCGCGTCCAAGACCAGCTGATAACTATCTCCTACCCCTATACGACTATTAATCTTTAGCTTAAAATATACTAAAGTGAAATTTTATTTGATCATTATGCCTAACAATGTAAAAAACCATAAGAACATACAATTAGTAATATTACATTAACATAAAAATATAATTATTTCAACATCATACACATTTCTTCAAGAACACTACTTTAAAGACCAAAAAATATTCACTTACAAAGATAAGGGTATGTAAAGCACCGATTGAAATATAATGTAAACTAATCCTCCGAGTAATAAAATATATAATTTTTCTAATATTAATCAATACAAAATATCAAATTATACAATTAAAATAAAATATAATGAAGCAATCAAGCATCCTAACAATATAAAATAACTTAAATCAGATACTTCCGTTCTTTTCAATTTGCTACATAACACAAATCAAAGTATAATCTTTTTAAATATCGTGCAGCAAATTCAAAGTAACAGAACGAATAAATGATTATTATTTTTATCAAATTATTCAATAAAAGGAAAAGGTCATAACAGCAACAAGACCTAAAATGGCAGATGACAACTTAATAGTTGTTGCACCACTCTTAGGAGGTGCTTGTGCATCAGCAGCAGTGGACTCGGTAGGCCCAGGAACATCAGCGCCAACGTCAGGGCTAGCAGCCGGTCCTTCGACCGGGGATCCCAACGACTCCTCGCTTGTCGGGGCTTCAACCGACGAGCTAGATGCAGGGCTAGCACTACGTGTAGGCGAAGTAGATGGAGTCTCCTCGCTTGAAGGAGACTCTGAACCTGCCTTAGGCGATGGCGATACTTGTGATGCTGATGATTTTGGGGCTTTTGAATCAGCACTATCTGGCGACTCAGCTTTCTGGGTCGGCGATGGTGCTGGTCCGCTAGCAAGCACAGAACTTGTCAGGGCAATAAAAAGCATTAGGGTAAAAAAAAGTACATATTGGCGAGCCATATTTAATCAACAGAAATGTATTAGATTTATGATTCTTTTGAAAATGCAATTATTGTGGTGTTTTAAGATAATTTAAAACAATTGCAAGAACAAAGAATAAGGGTTGTAATAGAGATTAATGGATGTTTTATATAGTTATATTTTTATGGTTGTTCAAATAATTTTTTACATGGAAATCGCTTGGCCATAAGTATATATTGAGGTATGAATTTATTGTGGACTTACTAAAAATAGTTTATGGTGGAACGTGTTTGGCGTTGAATTTCTATTTTTATTTTGTTTTTCATTGTGAAAATCAACCTAATAAAAGTAATTTTGTTTTTAAATTTTTATTTATGCATAATAAAATGATAAAATTTGACTTAATTTAATGTTTTATGTTTTAATTTGAATTTTTAATATCTCTGGTGTGATCAAAAAAATTATCTAAAGCAAATATAAATCAAGAAAAATCTCAAATTGTTGAGTTACCATGTTATAAAAAATAATTTTGTAATAAATATTCTTGTTTTAAAACATATTAACTTTTTTAAACATAGTGGTCAGAAAATTTCTTTTTATATTTGTTAATTAAAAAAGGCTAAATTTTTATTTGATCCTATATCTATAATAACCTTTTGAAAAATGCTTTATGAATGTCATAAAATTTAAATATATTTTGTGTATTATATTAATTTTTCTATAAACTCAATGTATTATTTATTTTGACATTTAATCTCCTAACACATAATAAGGAAAAATCACACATAATATTTTTCATTTGTTGTATTTTGATGCACATGAACTCAATTGAAAGTGGATCAAGTTTTGTTTTTTTTCCTTAGAGTGGATTAGGTTTTAAAAAGAAAACTAACAAGAAAAAACAAAAAAAGAAAAAATAATTTAAAACTCACATCTATTTCATGAAACTCAGGATCAATTTCAATGGCTATAACTTCCAAACCAAAAGTTTTTTATATTTGAGCATTGATCACAATGAAATTCGATTACAAAATAATAATTAAATCCCGTGCCCTTTCAGTATGCATAAAGTTGCATTCTTATCGATGATGTTTACTATCAACTATCAAGAGTTACCGAAAAACAACCTCATTGTCATACCAATAGAGGTAATGTTGTAGCACCCCGGTTCCTCGGACCGCAAGTGACTACTCATAGAGACTGTAGACTGGCACCACAGACCAATACAAGTCTTTTCAGCGCACTTTAACCTCACTCATGCGCACATATGAAAACTTCTAGGAGATCACCCATCCTAAAATTGTTCTCCACTAACTGTGGAGTTCTTAGCAAATGAGCTCTCATGAAAAAAAAGATGGGGTGTTTGGCGCGCAATTGGCAATTGGCTCTTGGCAATTGGATCATCTATCAATCTTTTTTCAAGCTAAATTTGAGGTATCACAAATATTGCATAAGTGAAAGCCAATTAAGCGCGAGTTAGTAAAATTTTGTGGTAGGTAAGAATTATTATAAACAAATGGGTCAAAATCAAATTTTGAATAAGCAAAACTTCAAATAAAGGATATTATTTTGACTTAGTAAAGTGAAACCAATCTTGTATTTACAAAGATGGATAAATTTGCAAGGAGAATGTACAAATACAACCATGTTTTCAACATTGAAAAACATACATAAGTTCAGCAAAACCAAGAAAAAACAAATGAAAGAATTTCAGCTAATGAAAAACTATAATATCCACACTGAATCAAGGTAGGGTTTAGTAGAGTTTTATCCTCGTTTGTATCGTGCTTCGACAAATCGGACAAGTGGAGAGGTCTTGCCCGCAATCAACGCAAGTCTGCCAATGAAATGCAATCTACATTACAATCACGTCGATGTAGCAAAAAAACGAAAAACCACAAAACTAAACACAATCATTGTAACATATATCGTGGGCTTATTTGCCTTTTGAACTTGCGACCATAGTTCGCGTTTTGGATTCACGAGAAAATTAGCGAATCATGTGACGCTAATGGCACAATCACTGAAAATTTTTAGACTATACCTGGTGTCCGCAACCAAAAGCCATGTCCTTGTTATTAGTTAGGCATATAGGGCACAACTGTTGAAGAGCATAAGAGAAACCCCATAAGTAATTCACATAAATATGGGACAGATCATATTATAAAAAAATAAATTAAATTTGCGAATTCCAGTCTAAAAAGTTGTGGAATTTTGCGAATTATAGCCTTAATGTTTATTTTGAGCGAATTCGCCCACCAAAGTATCTAAATTTCAAAGTTCAGGCCAAATTACGGAATTCCGACCATGTAACTTGAAATTCCAACCACCAAAATAAACATTAATGTTATAATTCGCAAAAGTATTGAACTTTAAGGCTTTAATTCGCAAATTATTCTAAAAAAGAATACGAGAATGAAAATTCATGTTTGCGTGAATACCAGATTATCGTATTCAGAGCTGGGAGCGGTTGGACTAGTCTCGTAGGATGAAGTAGGCGCCGATGGAGGTGTATTAACACGAGTATGATCTTGATAATAGGAAGGTGAATTTGACTGAAAACTTGAAGAGTGTGAAGGCTTCGGATAGTTGAAAGATGATGCATTGTTTAATGGCCGTGAATTATATAATGGAGGAGGAAGTGGGACCCTTTCCGGAGAAACTCCCCTACGCCTACTGCTCTCGTTGAAAAACAGGTCAAATAAAAAAGATGCATTAGCAGAACACTCTTTTAGAAAAAGGTCGATCGAAATCAGCATTCACAAGCAAAACATAAGGAAAAGCCGTTAAACGTTACCCTAGTATGTTAAGCTCTATTGTTGCTTTATATTGAGAAGGTATCTCCATTAATGCTGATAGAGCAAATTCTGTCTCCTTCCGTGTTTGGTGATAATTTTTCGACATAATTTCAGTGAAATTTACAAACTGAAATCACAAATAAAAATTGATTCAGTACACCATAAAAGAACACGGCAACTCCAAAAGAATCATGAATAATAGGCTTTCACCTGGAAGTTATCGAAATCTCTCGTGGGTATATTATCGTCGAATTCCTTCATCATGTCCCATGGTCCATCCCCGACCCCAACAACAACAATCGAAAGAGGATATTTACTGCGATAATCACCATAACAAACATTAGAAACATGAAATTTCAAAACTTGACTTCAATACAAGACAAGAAACGGAAGAAATTTGAATTGAACCTTGCTTCAACAATAGCATTAACCGTCTTCTGCTCCTGAGGACTAAGTCTGCCATGTTCGGTATCAACACTCCTGGTAACCTACAGAAAAATCACTTTAGAGTTATGCGTACGCCAGTGGACAACTCGGTCCTTCCAGGAATTTCTCCTTTATAATGAATACCGAAGCCATAAATGTGTAGAATATCCCACGGAAGCTTATAAAAATTTTCATAATATCCGAATTACCGACTTAATTTTTCTGCAAGCTGTTATCAAAGACCACTGTGGACTAAACAATCTATTATGAGAAAATGACCCGTATGTTTTGAAATTAGGGTAGAACTCATGACTCTCAGTTTTGTTATTGAGATTATAAACAAGTAGAAACTTAAGAGAGGATCAACAATTAACGATGAACGAAACTTCACGGCGAGAATATCAACAATTAACTATAATGATAAATCCCGCAAAAGCTATGTATTTAGACCTGGGGATGAGCATTGGACAATAAATTTGATCATGGGGCTACCAACATATAACCGTTTTAGCTTCTCAAAGGGTCATATAGTTCTGTTTCTTAAAAGTGAATCTGCGCCATTTCTTATCAATTAGTGTCTAACTTTAGAGGTGTCGGCTTCTAGTCTAGGACCGACGCCCCAAAAAAACTTCAAATCATCCCAAAAGCAGAGGTTGGTATTCAAAAGCAGCCTTGGGTGTCTGATTCGAGATCCTGGATCTATATTAAATCAAGTTGGATAAAGAATCAACACAAACCTTGGCATAGGAGCCAGGATATTAGAGTAGCTAAACACTATTTCAATCATGAGCGTAAAATTTCTGTATGTTTAAGCTGAAAGAAAACAAACATCATATTCTCAATTACTCGGGAATGTATACCTGCCCATCTGCAATAATCAATAGAACATGGTATTGTCCCCCACTCCGCTCAACAATTGTCATGGCCATCTCAATTACCGGGGCAAATGATGTAGGCCCTGAAATGAAATGCAAACGAACAAACAGCCAATATAAACATCAATTACTCATCTCGAGAAAATAACAGATGGTAGAAACATTAGAAAGATAAAGCACCTGCAAGTCGCAAATTGGGAACAATCTCCCTATACCGGGACAAAACTTCCTCAAAACCATTACAAAATCTTTCATCTGGGTAAAAACTGAAGACATCTTGATCATGTGTCGATGCTGTAAAAGCAAAATAGCATTATTGATTTCCGAATTAAAGAAATTAAGACCATTTAAGAATGCAAAAGAAACAAGAACAAAATGAAGTGCATAAAATACCATCTCCAAATCCATAACATGGAATTAAATTATCCTCGTCAAAAGCAGCCAATGTCGTTCCTATTATAGATATTGCTTGTTCGTATGGATTTAGGCCACCACCAATATGATGCAAACTTTTTCTATTAAATGACTTGGCACCTGTTTGTGCATCACAAGTTAAAATTTGAATTCAAGATATATATTCAATATAATGATGTAATCATATATTACCTGTCCACTCATTGCTTTTTGTAAAATCAATACCAACAATAAGATTAGAGGATTCAAGGCCAGCACGAGCCAAAGCTTGAGTCACCTACAAATCATGTTCAAGAAAAATGACGATAAATGTATGCCAATGATATTATCCGACATAAATATATCACTAATATGTCGATGAATAAAATGCACATGACTGAAATAACCAAATATATCAATTTTTTAATTCAACAAAAAAAGGATTTGGTTAGACTTACAGTTACCAGAATTGGCTTTATGTGATAAAATTACCTTTACAACAACTGTTTTGATTGTAAAGATAGATAAATGTCTGCTTGAAATGTGTTCGGTAAAAGCAAAATTTTATTTAACAACCAAAAACTACAATTTTAAAACTTAGCCTGGGTAACGGAGGATTGTGGTAAGCTAATAACAATCAGCGTTAAATACTATCACATCACGAGTGCATCTCCTACTTGCACTTTCCCAAACCCTGGGTGTAGGGATAAGTAAGCAAGAGCACCCACATTACATGAATGCGGTATTAAAAAAGTAAGCAAGCGTCCACAGGGGGTTTGGATATGAAACAAAAAAGATGGAAGAGCCCATTTTAGATTTTTCAGAAACATGATTTGTCAGTACCTACTTAGCACATGCCACATGCTATCAAAAAGTGAGAAAACATTTGATTTGTTAGTACTTAGCACATGGTACAAAGATGATCAATAATGCTATTTTATTCACTCCTTGTATACAGGGATCTCGAGTACAGGTGTAGGCAAAACAATCTTAGTATCCTAGCACAACCATGTGTCATATACCAACTATTATGAGGAACACCACAAGGTAAAAGAAGATGAAAATCTCAAAAAATAAGTAGTAACTTGTTATAGAAACTAATAAAGGTAACGCCACGAAAACAAACGACACATTGTCATATATGTGATGTGAAGCCAATACTCCCAACTCCAACCAAGTCGCTTTATCGCATTCACCAAAAAGTATAAACTAGTTCAAAGGATAATATCAAAGATATTCACCACACTTTTACTGTTACATGATAGAAAGATTGCCCTACTCTAAACAACAAACAAGTATCCTGTCTGATTGATCAAGATCTTTCCTTTTACACCTTTTGTAAATCTAATGTACAAACATCAATGAACAAACACCAATGGCCCGTTTGGAAACGGTACTAAATGATGGGAATAGGAATGATTTGCAGTGTAAACATTCATGATTTGTATTATGTCATTCCCATGGTAATGAAAGTTTGATCATAAGAAAAGTTTTTTCTTCATATTTTCCATTACCACCTAATTCCACATGTTTAATGGTAAATACATTGAAACGAATTTAGTGAAGATAATAAGATTGTTGAAGGAGTATCACCATGGCCATTAAACTTGTCAAGAGATAAAACTAGTAAAAATACAATAAATTTCCATTACTATTCCCACCTTTTAGTACCAATCACCAAACGCGCCGCAAGTGTAAAGCAACCATTGAACCATACATGAGTAGCTTGAAAAGCAATGGATTCAAAAAGCAAGTAATAAAATATACTATATAATTTACAAAGACTGAATCCTGAGGAGAAAAAGTAATCACAGGACAGGCATACCTGGTCTAAAGATGTATACTGATCCGAAATCCTTGAATACATCCTGTCAAACCGCTTCTTGTGCTCATGAGTGGGACCACCATAGGTTGATGTAGATACAGGTGCTGCCGCGGCTGCAGGTGGTGGATACGGCTGTTGGAATGCTTGATTATATTGAGGATCAGGCACATAATATGGTTGAGAAGATGGTGCTTGATGATTTCCATAGTGATGATTCCCTTGGTATTCCCTTGGTGTACTTGGCCTTGAATTGTTTCCTCCCATTCAATTTATTATCAACAGCTATTATTATATCAAAAAATTAGATCACCCAGATGCAAATTATTAGTTTCCTTACAAAAATATAGACTCACAAAATCAAAAACCCAAAAAGTTTGATCACCAAAATACAGAATTTATCAGTTCCCTTCACAAAATAGATAGATAATTGATGAATATTCACTCACAAAATTAAAAAACCCAGAAATTTAAATATAATTTATGATTAATGATTGAAGAATATTCACTTGGAAAAGGGAAAAACCCACAAACTTTAACAAGCCAACCAAGACTATAGAAAAGTTTGAAAAGATAAATCAACCGAATTAATCAAAAAAATACTTTTGAATAAATATCTTGACGTGCCTTAATTGAACAATACTCTAATGCAAGATCCAAGAAATTACAAAAAAAACCCAAAATGAAGAAACAGAAAAAGCGGCTAGTAGAACACTTTTACACGCAACAAATATGTAATCCCATTTGCTACACAATAGGCAAAAAGAAAACTAATACCTCAACTTCCGCAATGTAGGAAAAGTTCAACGGGACAGAGGAGGAGTAAAGATCTTACCCAGGTCAAGAAATTAAAGTCAATAGCATTGAATTGAAGAAACAAATTAACCAAAAAAACCCTAACCCAGAATGTTATTACAGATAAACTGCAATAAAACTTAAAAATTAGCCACCATTGTAAAGATCTTGGTTATGGGTAGATTAAATTAGGTGGGATTATGGGTAAGATTTCATTTAACAGTTAATAATCAGAAGAAGAAGAAGAATTAAAAAGGGAATTAGTAGAAGGATTAAAGAGAAAAACCTTAGCAAATTTAAGCGGTGGAGGAAATGGAGAGCTTCGCCCAGACTGAGTCACAAGAGATTCAAGAAGAATCCAAAATTTGTTTATGGCTTGGATCAGAGTAAAGTCAATAAAAGTGGATGATTATTAAAAACAAAGTCTTTGTAATATAAAAATAATTGGATAATAGATGTAGAAAGAGGATTTTTTTTCATTTTAATGTTTTTTGTTATTTCAAAGAAAATAAATTGTATTATTTTAATATTAAATAACTGGATGATTATTAAAAACAAAGTCTATACTAATCTTAAAAAAAAAAAAAAAAAAGTCTATACTAGAATTAGAACTCTTCATACAAATTATCAAATCAGATTGAAAGTTGTATGGAATAGAATGTTGGCCCGTAAAGAAGATTTTTGAACAAAGGATGGAAGTGACAGAAATGTGTATGCTGAAATGGATGTGTGGTAATACTATGATGGATAGGATAAGAAAACAGGAGTTTAGGGAGAAGTTAGGAGTTGCACCTCTCTTCGCAAAGATGCGAGAGAACATGTTAAGATGATTTGGACATGTGTAGAGAAAGATAAGAAGGATCAATTACATCATAGTGGAGGATAAGAAAAGAATGTGGGAGGAATAAATTAAAAGGGACATGCATGAATTTCACATCTCCAAGGACTTGACCAAGGATAGAAGTAGATGGTGGCGTCTTATCCACGTCTTAGATCGCTAAACTCATTGTTTGTTATTGTTCTTTGCCGCTTTTTACCACTCTTTACCTCCTTTACTTTTATTTTTATTTTTAGCTTTTGTACGTTTTTTACTAACTCTAAGTGTAAGCTGCAGGTTTATCTTCCTTGGAAGACCTTTCTCGAGCCGGGAGACTCTTTGACCACACTCTCCTCTAAAGGTATGAGTTGTCGTCGTTTTTCCCTCTCGTACCCTATTCATAGTTTTCTATGAGCGGGATACACTGGGTATAATGATGATGATATTCAAAAGGGATTAAAGCGATCACTTATTTAGTTATAATCTTAAAGTGATCACTTACAATGTAACAATTGATCACTTACAATGTAACAATTTTTATATTCGTTAATGTTTAAGTGATTACTTATAAATTTATACTCGTATTAGAATGATTGGTTTTTTTTTTTTGAGTTAAGAATGATTGGTTTGTTGTATGGAAAACTTATTGAATTTTTTTGAATCTTATTACTATCAGAAAATAAAAAGGTAATAATAATGTTTTTTTATTTATATTGAAGATAGGTAATATTGTAATAATAATGCTTTGCGGGAAAGTGTTTACGCTTTTATGCTTAAATTAATCTAATTTGTAAGTTACCGTTACCGTATCCGTATGGCGTACAGTATAATAGACCGTATATACTTAATAATTATTATACTATCCCACTACCATTTCTGAATTCTTTTTGTTATGATTATTTTGTTGTTGGCAAACTACTTTTTGGGTTGTAATCCAACTTTAATTTGATTCTTTCATAAATTAAGCCAAACTTTGACTTTTAAATCAATATTTCAAGTTGCTATAAAATACTTCTTCTCATTTTACATAATTGCTATAGATAATGATATTTAAAAAAAAAAAAATAATTACTACCTTCTGAAAAAATTTCAAATTTATTTTTATAGATTGTATTGGGTCAAAAATTTGACATGTTATAAATATGGAATAATCGCCAAAATATAAAAATATTCTACATTAACATAATCCGTACTAATTAATACTCCCTCATTTCCTTAAAGTTATTACCGTTTGCCATTTTGTATTGTTTCAATTGTTATTCCCATAAGAAATCTTTCGATCTATATCAAAAATTTTGGACAAAATTAATCTTATTCATCCTCATTTTAATATTTTAATATTGCTTAAGATCCACGCTTATTTTCTATTAACTACATTTTAACATTTTTAGATTCTTATAAACCCCAGATGTATCTCACTAATTTTATTAAAACATTTTTTAAGAGTTATGGACTGATGGTTCCCATAATTTTGGCATTTGCACTTCAACTAAAACAAGACCCAATATTCGTCGACTAAAATTATTTGGGATATAAACCGTTGAAGGAACTGAAATCATTAAAAATGTATTAGACAAATCATTAACCCAAAGCGATTTAATGGACAAAATTTAGTCTTGGGGACAAATAAGAACACTTAATATGAGCAAAAACATCTAAGGCAAACATCGCTACAACTGAAACAAGAGCCGAGGTACAAAGCACTATCGACTATTAAGCCTTCGTGTACATTTTTAGCCGAACACATGTACTTCTCTAAGTTTTTTCGCCATCGAAAAAAGGTTCGTCTACTTGTCGTGTACCTTAAAAAAAGTATGAGTTTTCCGAATGATGAATACAAACCTTCGGTTTGCTTTTTGTTGTGTCTTCCCAAAATAGTTTTCCTGCCGCTGTTGCAGCTTGTAGACGACGATTTGAATCTTGTTTACAACAATAAGACCGCCTTCAAGAGAGGGAAAATTCAAACGTCAAATGATATTCAATCTCCGAAAAAATAAATACAACTATATAAAATGTACAATTGCATCCAATTAGAGTGTAGGTAAAGTGAAAACGTCGATCAAAAGGGTTCATAGCTTAAAACATGGGCCAGTTTTGACGGTACCGCAGAATGCTCCTACGAAGCAAACTAAAAGGCTGCGGAAGGAGATATGGTAAGCCTCAAGACTCGAGCTATGGTGAGCCTCAAGAAGCGCATAAACCAATTTCTATTCTCAGTTATTTGACTTGAGCACAGGAAGGCTATATTTTTTGGTATGAATCGAGTGTTTAGGTATGGTGAGCCTCAAAACGCGCATAAACCAGTTTTGACGACATCGATAGAACTTAGAAGCATCCTTTTTTTGGGTATGAATCGAGTTTTTAGGGAAGAAATCATTTGATACTTGCTCTTATAAACCGATTTCTACTCTCGGTCATTGACTTAAGCACGGGAAGTCTATTTTAGTAAAGAGTAGTAAAAGTGAAGTCTTAACGAGGAGAATTTTTATAGATGTTTATGCAATACATACCATCTCCGTTTCTTTTTACTTACACACTTCTCAAAATGCGCATGCTAATGCACATTTTCAATTGCTTATATCTCTCGAGTTGATTTCAGGTCAGATCTTTCGAGTTGGTTCAAAATGAAATTACTACGCTAAAAAAATGTGGTACCTCATCTTCAGAGCAATTTGATATGCAAGCATTTAAACTTTAAGCTATGTACATACCTAGTAGATTTTCTCATCTGGCTGTAACATCATAGCGCCACAGCTTCTTACGCGCAATCAAGACTTTTTCTTCGCTTCTTGACAAAACATCGACCCTTGGTTCCACCTCCAAAATCCATTCATCCCAACGTAAGGCAATTAAGTATTTCTGTACGTAACGAATAACTGAAGGGCTGTCTCGAATAATGACAAATCCCTCTGGTCTTAAAATTCTATCCATTTCAATCAAAAGATCTTCTAGGCTGCAACCCCTCTCTAAAACCTCGGAAAATACCATCAAAGCGTGTAGTAGATCGTACGTGCGTGGATATGTTGAAAAGGCTTCGCACCTACACAGAAAGATTTGCTTCAATCTCAAAATGCTTTCGGTTGATATATTAGACATGTACGTGAAAGTTAGTTTTAAACTCTGATGCATTTCAGATCCGAAGTTAGAGTTTCTATTTTAACTCTTTTGCTACACAAACATAAAATTGCATTCAAAACTGTAAATGACACTCAATAAACTGTAAGATAAACCAAAACTTCATGCCCGGAAAAAATACCTCAGATCTCCCCCCCCCCCCCCCGGCGCAAAAAAAAAAAAAGAATTCACCATATCCAAAAAAATTTAAAGCATCAGGCAAAAACGTGACTTAACGGTCCTAAAATGGATTGTGCAGTCAATGTAGACGATTTCACGGTTGTTGCGGATTATATTATTTCGTGTTAGCTCAAAACGCTTTGCCAACTGGGGTTCCACTTGTGCTACAACTACGAAGTTATCAATTTATTATATACCAATGGATGTTTGAGCGTTATTTATCCCATGAAACAATATATGATTTCCAACCATGTAAGGAAAAAAATTTAACATAACTAAATATCATGTGCAGATATTGGCCCGATGAAGATTAAGAATCAACACGCAAATGCTTCTTACCAGTCATGTACAGTGCCAATGAGACCTCGATCGTAGATAATCTTGAGCTTTGCAGAAGAACCAACAGGGGAAACATTCATCACCCAAACATCTCTATCATTCAAAGCTGCAGCAAATCCACCAAGATTGGAGTTCATGTCCATGACATTACGCAGGGTGTTCTTTTGTAGAACACGTTTCATTAGGTTCCAGTACTCATTCACTCTTAAACGCCATGTGCTCTGTCATTTATGGATGCTCGAAGTCAGTCAAAATGAAATTTAATTATTGTAAAAGACAACACAACATGGTTTAGACAATTAGGATAATCTCGATAGCTTACAGTGTCAGCTTGAAACTCCTCAGCACTAATGCCAATATCATCCAAGCGAGGTGGAGGCATAGTGAGTCTTTGAGGCCAAGGAACTAAGCCACTTCCCTTTCCCTTGTGCATTTCTATAAAGCATATGCAACACAAACATATTAGCGAAAAAATAATGATAAAAAATAAAAACGAGGGAGAGCTTCTATGACAATAAATCAGAGGTGTTCATGGGTAGGTAGCGAACCGGGCTTACCTCTAAAAACCTACCCGCTCACATAAAATGTTTAAAGTCGGTTTTTATTTTTCTGATCACAACTTATGACAAAAAGATTAAGGAGTGATACTTACTAGCTGAATAAGGAGTGATGCAAGTTTTCATCGACACGTTCCAAGATTCATCTGGGCTATCATCTGAATTACATAAAGGAGGTCTGGTTCCGGGTTCTCTTTTCAAATAACAGTTGTTGCTCAGTGGTTTTGCCCAAATAACGGTTTGGTCTTTCTTTGAAACAACTCTCCAACAAATTCTCCTTAGAAGGCTATACATTGAATTCCAGATTCTTCTATTTTCTGGATCTTGTGCATATGCTTCAGGAGAAGAATACACAAAATACCCACCTGGCCTCAGTACTCTATCAAGTTCTAACAAAAGAATCCCATCTCGCTGAAGCCAATCAATCCTACATCTAGAGCAATGCGCCAATTCAAATGACCTACTAGGATACGGAAGTCTTTTAGTTCCCAAAACACCAAGAGTAGATGGAATTCCTCTCTCCAATGCAAATTGAATTTGATTTTCGTGTACGTCATTAGGTGCCAATGACATGGCTATAATATCATGCGAAAGAAGATAGGCACCAAAACTTGCCACTCCGCATCCCACATCAAGAACAGTCCTTATATTTCCACCATTGCTAAGTTTATCACTTGGAAACTTTAGCATCTGTATGAATCCATGCAACATGACTCATTACCATGTTTAACCAGATAAAAGCAGAATCATAACAATATAACATACTTCCTTCATATTTTTTTACTTGCAAAGCTCGACTGATTAGAAAACTTGAACCGTAAACAACACCACTATGTTTGGACTTTGGAAACCATTTTAGTAGGGAAAGAAAGGTGGGGGATGAAAAGGGGAGGGAGGATTAGTTTGTTTTCCTTCCAAGTCTTTCTAATATTAGAAGAATTCGATTTGTTTTGTACAAAATGTGAAGGAGTTCCCTCCTTCTATTCCCTTCCCTCCATTTTCCCGCCTCCCTTCTGCTATCCAAATGAAAGAAATGTAATCCCTTATCCCTCTACTCCCCTTCCTTTCCCTCTACTTCCATTTATACAAACAAAGCATATATGAAAACAATTTATCATTGTAACAATTAACATAGAGGAAAATAAATCAAACACTACATACCCTTGCGAGAGCAACAATATACTTATCAGCACCATCATGAAAATGAGTTCCGCCACCCGGAAAATTAATCTTTTCACCATTAACAACCATCCAATGTTGGTCAGATTTCTCTTGTGCAAGATGTGTATGAGGTATATTTGCTTTCCACACTTCATCCCTGCTTGCAGGCCATCTAATAGGTATCTGATATTCTAACAACAATCTAGTTGAAATAATAGAAAAGGTAAAACCAGAACAATCTCTAAGTTTCTCCATTAAATAAACAATTCACCAACCTTATAACCAATTGGTGGCGGAATAAGACAATTGAAACGTCGCTCCGGAGGTGGGCAATGGCGTTCATAATGCTCCATTAATGTTAGATTAACCTTTAACCTTAGTTGATATATAAGATTTCTATCCAAGCATGGTATTAACTCTGAATATTTCATGTCACATATCTGTAAAAAGAAAGATATAACCCCAAAACTACATCACTTCAATCCTCCAATTGAATGAATTCGGGCAATAGAAACCACAAATCGAAAATACACAACTCAGAAGTAAATTCTACAAAACATTGAAACCCAAATCAAAACAAACACAACCCAGAAGTAAATTCTACAAAACATTGAAACCCAAATCAAAACAAACACAACCCAGAAGTAAATTCTACAAATATTGAAACCTAAATCAAAAAACACAACCCAGGAGGAAATTCTACAAAAAAAATTGAACCCAAATCAAAAAACGAAGAAAACGACAAATCTAAGAAGCACATGCTACAGATCTGCACAAATATGTAAGAAATCAAGCATGAGCAAAAGCATTAAAACCCCAATTCAATAAACACATAAAAAACCAGAAAGTAAGGACAGAAACATACAGGAATAGTCTTAGGAAGCAGAGAATCAAGGTTTTGAATATGAGAGTTATCTTGTTCAATGGCATCTGGGTTATGAACAAAGCTACTAAACACAGGATCGATACCATCATCAGCATCACGAGGAGCTAAAAAGGAGCCAAAATAGAGACAAGAAAGACCAAGGAAGACGATAAGACCCAGTAAAACATGCTTGAGGAGGGATGAAGTTTGGCAAATAGAATACCCATCAGTCCTTTGTTGCTTCATTTGGAAAACTGTAATTAGAGATCTTGCTGTACTGTTTTTGGCATCAAAATTGAATGATTTGACGAAGAATATGGAAGAGGAAGAGCATTCAAATGAAGTCCAATTTCCTCGCTCACTGGTTGACTGCTAAGTGCTAATCACACTTATCGCTTGTTGGTTCACAACTAGGCTGATTTACGTCATCCAGCCGGACAACGAAAAATAGGAAGAAAAAATTATTAAAAAAAATTATAAAATCTATTCTTTTAAAAATAAGCCTCTTCTCATTGGAGAGGACTTCCAGACTAATATTAGCGTGAATTAAGTCTTATATTCCATTTCATTCCACTCCACTTTAGTCCCCTACCCACTCTTTCCTCCACTCTTCACCCCTATTTCACTCTATTCTTATACGTTACGCTTTGTCCATTTAACTCTTATATTTAAAAATATTTTAAAAAATAAATAAAAATTACAAAATTACAAAATTTAATATTAAAATTAAAAATTAAAAATTAAAAAAAAATTAATTTAAATTTTATAATAAATAAATTTTTAAAAACTAAAAACAATTAAAATTTTAAAAAATAAAAAAATTATAATTAAAAACTAAAAATTAAAAAAATAAAAAATTAAAATTAAAATTAAACATTTTAGAAATTAAAAAATTTAAATAAAAAATTTCATTTTTAATTATAAATTAAAATATATTTTTTTAAAAAGATAAAATAAAATTTAGAAATAGAGTAAGGGAGTAAGATTAAAGGTTGAGTACAGAATGAGAGTGAAAAGGTCCACCCAAAAGTTAATGTGGACCAACTCTACCTTAGACTTTTTCCTTTTAATCTGAACATTAGGAAAGGAATCGTCTATTGTTAGTAATAGTAACCATTAACATTGAGTCGAGAAAAGTCAACATTAAGAAGAAATAGTTGGATGTTACTAAGAGTGTGTTGTTTCTTATTAAAGTCGACTTTTCTTAACTCAATGTTAATGGACTATTGTTAGTAATAACAACTGACTGTTCCTTTCCTCTATTTTTTCTAAGCTAAATATAATTCTTATGATCTTTGTACTTAATTCTACTTTATTTCCAATGACAACAATTTAAACATAAGATATATAATAACTCAATAATATAACTACATTAAATTTATTTATTTGTGACATTGAATTTAGTGGCATTAAAAAAATGCCACTGATTCATAATTTTAGTGTAATAATTATTGTTTTTATTTTAAGTTCCACCATAAAGTGATTTAGCGACACTTTATTTGGTCTTTAGTGGCATATGTAATTGTCACTATAGTCCGGCATTTGTGAGAAATGTCATTATATCCTATGCTGCTAAAACTAAAAACATTAGTGTGACTTTTTAATATGCTGCTAAAGGCTCTAATAAATGTCACTAAATATTGTAAGTAGACATTAAGAATGATGTAAGTGGACATTTAAAATATTAAATTAGGCATTAAAGATACAAAGTAAACGTTATAAATAGGAAAATAAACATTAAAAATACAGTAAATAGCCATTAATTTGAGATGCATCTAAAAAAATCAATTAATAAATGGATTTTGGGACCATTTTTTTTTTTGAAGATAGGGCCATTAAAAAACAAGTGCAAAAATATTTGAGGAGCAGTTGAAAGCTGGCAACGGTCAAAAAGAGTATTTTATTATTATATCGAAAAATATCGGATTTGATGGGCGATTATTTTGGGGAAAAAAGTTGGTGCACATGCAGATCCAGACAAAGGACCAAGAGATTTGGATACGGAATCGACTTATCTGGAATTCTCAAGATTAACAATCGTAGAAGATGGATGCGAAGGAAGGAGAATTCGTGGAGCATAAGGCTTACGCCAGGATCGGATTTCTGGGAAACCCTAGTGATGTCTACAATGGCAAAACCATCTCCATTAGCATCTCCAATTTCTGGGCTTCTGTTCGGTTGGTTCCGTCTGATCGTCTCATCATTATGCCTCATCCTGTTCACGATCTCGTCGAGTTTGATTCTCTTAATCATTTGGTCTCTCTCTCTCTCTCTTTGTTTTGCTGCTTTTAACATTTATTTGTATCTGTTTAGGTTTTAATGCTGTTTTTTTTGGCTTTGATTGCTATGCACCATTGTTTTTAAGCACTCATTTGTGTCTATCCTTTTGATTTTGATCGTGTTTTTCAAATTGTGTGAAATTGGGGTTTAAACATTATTGTGGTCCATACGGTTTATTGGATCATGTAACTTTTAGGAGATCAATTTTTACGCGGGAATCATGGCGTAGGCCTACCACCTACATAGCTTTTTTTTTTTTTTTTTTTTTTTTGAATTGGCAATTTGATTAATACCCCTATATCAATATTAAATATCTTAACACATTCTTGATTCTCCCCTTCCCCTTTAATTGCATTTGATCATGAAAGTGACATTTTCTCTCAGTGCATTTCTTCAAAATAGTACTCCTATGTCATCTAGAGGTTGCTTAAGAGAGGTTTGTACACAAGACAAGGAAAAAGAGAATGTGTGTATTTTGGTGGGGTATGCATGAAATCATGTCTTTTAGCGGAGTAAATATAGGTGAGGTAAATAAATTGTGGGTTTTAATGTGGTGTTGTAGTTGGGATCATGTTCAAAAAGAATAATTGGGCAAACCATGTGGAACGGACCAGAATAGTTTATGGAGCAAGTCAGGTTGCTGGAGGGAGTAAAAAATAAGAATGGCGGTATAACTTACATGCATAGATGAGTGTTAGACCTACCTATACTAATATTCTGATTTAACATAGCATATTTGCAGTGTCAGAACAGTGGCATCTCACATTTATCATGACACTATTTGTGGTTAAAGGAGTGTCACTCGACAAATTGAAAAACTGAATCAGTCTATAATTCAATTCAAGTTTTTTGTTGATTATAATTTAAACCATGTTTAAGAACCAAAATTTAGTTCTTTTTTTAGAATCAGGAGACTTTGAGCACTTTTAGTACTAATAGTCTTATTATTCTGACCTTGGAAGCAAGTTCGATTTAACTTGATTGCTTAGTGGATTTTATAACAGGTTATAGCAATTAGCAACTATATAGTAAAACAATGTTGATGGATGTCATGTTATGTCTTCAACCTCTCAGATTGGCTCTTAAGTAACGCAAAGTCCCGAAATCTTTATAGAATGCCATGAACCCACCCAAGCCTTCTATCCTCAAGACACATCACAGACTTGATAGATTAGTTAGCAACTGTGAAGGAAGTAGTAGTACTCATTATATTTGTGCAACGTAGAGGACTAGAAGACCACAACCCTAGAGGATGGTGAAACTTAGTGTAGAGCAAGATAGTGTTGTCCAAAGACTCTTCCACCATACCTGTAATCTTGCGAGATTATCATAATTATCTTGTAGATGGGCATACAAACATGCTTGAAGGTTTGCCCTAGATTGGTTTTGGGTGGGCATGAGGAAATAAATATGTTGACATGTTAAGGGGTACTACATTTGTCAATAAGAAAAAGCATCCCACCAAATTTGTGCAGAATTACTACAACCATTACCCATGTCCTTTTTAAGTCTGGGATGAGATCACCGTAACCTTTGTGGAAGGGCTCTCACCCCTCAAATTTTTTTCGTTACTATATAAAATCTAAATATTGTCTTACATTCAAAAGTGTAGTTCCTAAACTAAAAGTAGGGAGTTGAAATTTTGGCCCTTTACTTATTTTTTTTAGATAAATTTGACCTCCTCTAACGTATAGCCCAAGTCTGCGGTAGAGTGGTGGACTGTCTCATGAAATTCTGTCATTTTATCGGCTTCAAAATCCTTATATTGCTTGAGTATGACTGCAATTTTTTTGAGAAAGAAATTTGGGACTCCATGGTTTTCTATCCTTTAATGGTATCAAATATGCTCCATATCTTAATGAGTGGATTTTGGAAAGAGGCTTTTAGGCTGCAACTGACACATTTGTTCATTTGTTTAGATGCACGTCCCATCAGCCTCAAATGAATTGGAAAATGGAAATTTTTGTAATTAGGTGCTTGAGGCTTTAGAGATGTTATTAGTGGTCATTCAGAAAACTGGCAAATTGGTTTCTTTGAGCTGAATTCTGTCATGACAATGCTCACCATACTTCCATTAAGATGGGACCCCTTTTCAGGCCTTGTATGGGAGTCCATTACTACCTCCCTTAATGCAATATGGTTGATGTTCTACTGTGGCGGATATCCTGGAATAATTGTTACAAGAAAGAGATGCAGTAATTGATGATATAAAATTGAATTAGTGAGATTTCATCACTGGATAAAGCTTTATTAATTAGACATTTAATTGTCAAAAAGAAGACTTAATTTTGTTTCTTCTTCCAATGAGTTAGTGAATTGTCTTTATACTTGTTCCTTCATATTTTTCTCTCTGAATTGCATTTATCTTCTTTATGTTCCAACCTTTTACATGTGCTCTTTATATTGTGGTTTCTGCTAACTCATTCAGCATAACAGCTTGATAAAATAAATTAAAACTGAAGTTTATATTGGTATTCTAGTTAGGTTTTAGTTGATATTTTTGATTGACTTTGTTGCAGTGACCTTTTAGCGGCCCTACAAGTTGCACATTGGTCAATAGACTCATGATATGTTAGTAGCTCAAATTTTCCTTCTTTCAAACAACCAAAATTTATTTCTACAACTTCAAAGAGATATGTTTGATACTCATACTAGTATAGCTTGCCATTTTCTGTTAAAACTGGAAAAGGAGCTTATAAAGTTTGGTGGCAGGTTCACCGTTTAGAGTCTGACGGTTTTTATGGCGGTGCACGTTTGCTTATGGCCGTTTGTAAGGTCTTCTACAAGTACTGCAAAAGAAAAGAAATTGATCTTCATGATAGGAGTTTCACTCTTTCTTATGAAACCAATATTCCTCGACAGGTGAATTAAATCTCTTGACATGGTTGTTTTAATTTGTTCATTCTATGTGTCGTTGTGTATGTATGAAGTTATGTTATATTTCCCGCATTATGCATCTGAAGTTTAATTTTGACTTTCAGACAGGACTTTCTGGTTCTAGTGCCATTATATGTGCTGCCCTGAACTGTATGCTTGACTTTTATAAAGTTAGGCATCTGGTGAAAATGGAAGAGAGGCCTAATCTTATTTTGGATGCGGAGAAAGAGCTTGGAATTGTGGCTGGTCTTCAAGACCGGGTGGCACAAGTGTATGGTGGGCTCGTTTTCATGGTATAAACATTTATCTGATCTTTCACTGCAACCTATCATATATCTTTTTATTTTTTTGACTTGAATTTCTTTGCCCTAGGACTTCAGCAAAACTCACATGGATGAATTGGGACATGGTATTTACACACCAATGGATACTAGTCTACTTCCTCCTCTATACCTCATATATGCTGAAAATCCTAGTGATTCTGGAAAGGTAAGCAGGACTTATTTATCTTTGTCTAATGTTGATTGTGATATCCAGGTCTTGTGCCATGGTGCCCAAACAAGGCCGCATTGTATCTGTTGGCCAGTTAGTAAAGATTTTCTAATTAATCGAACCATACAAGTCGTACCGTAAATGTGTTTGAAAACCACTTTTTAGGATAGTTCAAGGGGAGATCCCATGGTTTTGACTTTTGACCAATCTTTGGCGGTACGACTATCCCATAACCCTTGTTTAATGTTACCTCGTCACCGCTAGAAACGGCATTTTTGCACTAGGCTTGAATCATCTTTATTCCACACTTCCTAGTTTCTCCTGTCTTTTCATATTTTTTAGGTCTGTGCAAACTAAAACGATGACACCCAAACCTCTAAGGGTCTCGTCTCATGTATGCATCTATACGGAAACAAGCTATCGTTTGCTGTTATTATACTTTATATATCGTTCCCCTAATGCTGAGTCTGATATTGAGAATAGTAGGTTATTTGTAGTTTGTACTATATTAGTGGATGTATTAGGTGACTGTTATATGAATTTTAAGTTTGTACAATGTCCATTCCTCTCTCTCTGCTTCTATTGATTGTATGAAGACGTGTGCAGAATGCGCTCATATTCTTAGGGAAAACATGCTTTTTCAGAATTTATGGTGTTGTCTGTGGTTAGGATTTCCAGATCCATTTCGACCTGGAATGGTCGATCTCAATCAGAGATCATTTTTGTTTTGTTCGATGTCAAACTCTTTCTGTGAGGCGAAGAAAAGAGAAATGGTAAGGCTCTGAAATGAAGAGCGAGGTCCTATGGTAAATTGTTGAGGCTTCTAGTCATGTTTGGCTTCACGCCTCTGAAAATAAAACTCAGCCTGTGCATTGAAATCCTAGTGATTTTGCCTTGTGCCATATAATTAGTATTATCTCCTCTCATTTTTTAGAGGATGAGGTATATAAAATAAGTTATCTGCTTATTGTATCGAATTCACCATCGCGAAATTCCATAATTCTACTGAACTATTCCTTAAGTACAAATTTTGATTTTGAATTTTGTTTTTGCACTCCACATATTACGATTTTGTTAACCATAGCTTTAGTAACATCTGTTAATTGTTGTATAGGATTTTTCAAAGAGAGTTCTCACGTAGTTTTGTTGCCTAGTTTTAGATTCCCTCAAACAATATTGGAGCAATATTGTGTAGTTTTTTTTATACCAAGTGAATAAAGCACAAAGTAGGATATGCCTATTTCATGCTTTGCTTATGTGATTACACTGGACAGGTGCATAGTACTGTGAGGCAAAGATGGCTAGATGGTGATGAGTTCATACGATCTACAATGAATGAAGTTGCTAATTTGGCTGTGGAGGGAAGACAAGCCTTACTCGAAAAGGACTACACCAAACTGGCATCCCTGATGAATCACAATTTTGATCTTCGCAGGTAAGGGCATGCATTGTTCATATTGTATGTTATTCATGGATTTTCACATGTGTTGCTTATGTTGCTAAATACTTTGGCTAAGGCTTTTGCTTTTTATGGCTTATCTGAACGTATTTGAATTTGTTTGAACTTATTGGCTTTTATTATCCCATATATGAAATTATTGTCCTTTGTTAGCTTAGCCCATATATTAACTTACTGGCCTTTATCAGACTTGCTACACAGTTGTTAATTTAACTTTAGAAACTCTTATTTGTGAACTTTAGCCCATATCTTAACTTAATGGCCCTTACTGAAACTTAATTGAGCTTATTGGAGATGTTAATTGAACTTGGGTGAGGGTGACTAATAAAAACTTAACAAAACTTGTTTAAATTTATTGGCCCTTAGTCGCCCTTTTATATGAACTTATCTAATTTAACTGACTCCTGTTGAGCCTTATCTGAACTTCCTCGTTTTGAAACAATTCATAAGGCATATAGAACAGGGTCTCAATTTGTCATACATAGTGAGAAATTTGAAAAGAATATTCAAGAGTGCGAACTACCTACTGATGTCGGTATTCTCACAAACATCGGAGGACACAAACTATATGATAATTGATACCACATGTATAAGTTGGATATTTTTTGAAAAAAAGTACCAAGATCAAGACATTAACTTTAGCATTTGGGCATCAACTTGTTAAATCTTAATTAGGGCATTAGCAGTTGAGATAGTTGTAATATAGTAGTACAAATATGAAAATATTTTGCAAGGGAAAAACACACATACTATTCTATTCCCATGTTCTTGTAACTAATTGGAGAAAAAACTTATACTTAGATGGAAATTGTATGACTTGGACAACCTAAACATCAATTTGGCTGCCTGAGTTTGAGCAAGAGAATAACTAATCGAATCTTAGAAAAAGGCAGGTTATATGCCTTCGAGAAAGAGTTTAGCTATATAATATAGTTTTCATATGTTGCGATTTTGCAGACGTATGTTTGGAGATGATGTTCTTGGTGATATAAATCTAAAGATGGTGGAAGTAGCACGGGAGGTAGGTGCTGCATCAAAATTTACGGGCAGTGGAGGGGCTGTTGTTGCATTTTGCCCAGATGGAGAATCGCAAGTTGAGCTACTAGTAGAGACCTGTAAGAAAGCTGGTTTTGTCATCCAACGAGTTCAAATCGCTTCGTCAGTTTCAAATGACCTAGATCATAAGAGCTCTTCTTCGACATGATAAAGATTTATCTCCAGCTCATCATATCCTTCCATCTCGAAGGTCTTACCTAGATCTGAGAATGCATTCCGTCATCTTATACTTCTTTGAGTTGTTTTTATAGGTATACGAAGATAAAGCGTGAATATTACAGTGATTTGTCTCATTATAATTAGAACATGTACTATCGAAAGATTGTTATTTTGATTCCGTTGGGTACCAAGAATCCATGAATATTCAAATTCTGTATTTGTTTTTGCTGTTGATATAAAGAAGTGAGGAAGCACAAGTTACACAAGCACAAGTTAAACAAATTTGATCATTAAGCAACTCCAAGTCAAGTTAAATTTGAATAACTAATATTACTAACCACATTAGAAATAGTAATTCATTAACCTTCTATTTTTAGTAATTCAATATATTTGCTATTTTGTGACACAAAATAAGGATCAATCAATATGAACTTAAGACTCTTTTTTGATGTAAAGTTTAGCTATTATTATAAAATGCGGGCTTTTTAGGTCGAACCTACAATCACTTGTCGTATGGTGCTCTTGGCACAACGTGATTGGCGGTCGAATGTGCTTGTTTTCCTCGTCGCTATGACCTGAACTGTGCTTAGTATAAATAAGTGATGAAAATTGTTAAGTTCTCAAATCTCACTTCCAATTGACATCTTTAGTACACTTTTTTTGTGCAACTTTTACTATCAAATTGAAATTCCGCATTCTACCCCATTGTACTCAACTTCTCCACCCCTCAAAACTCCTATCCCTCCCCCAAAGTCCTTCCAAGTAAGGATGGCACGCCGGTTGCCAAGGCATGATTCTTTCGAGGTATAATACGACACAACACAATACTGTTCACGACATGACTTAATACAATACGATCTGAACAAGGCCCGTCACATCGATAATCCAACATGACACGACTTTCATAGTCAGACCTAATTTTTAGATGATCAAACACGACACATACAATTTGATACGAAATGAATTGACATGACACTTAGTATGACATGATCTCTATGGTTGTTCCAAACAAACAACCTAATTGAAGTACTTCTCAAGTCTCCCTTAAAATTTCCTTATAGTGATACAGATACAAAACTTCGAGGAGCATCAATGGCGGCAGCCGCAGCTACAAAAGTACTGCCTTTTTCAGTCCTTATCCATTCCTCTAAACGTCTTCCATGCCGACCCACGAAATGCTTCCTTTCTCTGCTTCCTCCATTAACAACAAGGTTCTTCTCTTCTTCATCCACTCCTTACCCTCTTCAGTACGATATGATTATCTCTCGCCCTGCTCCTCGACATCCCCATCAAAAGCTTCCTCATTCTCCTCACTCTAAACCACCCACTGAGTCATCCGATTCTGACTCGGACCCATCAAGTTTTGAGGATTGGGTTGACAAGAAATTAACCCAGAATGAAAAAAATACTAATGGGTTGGAAGAAATGGATAAATCTAAAAGAAAGTATTACAGCAAGAGGAAGAAGAGAATGTATGGTTCTGATTCTGAGGATGAACGAAGGAAGATAAGAGAAAAAGGGGAATTTGTTGAGTTGAAACCTGAAGTAGTTGAGTTAAGAACACTTCATAAAAGGGAAGAAGAATTGTATTTCTATGATACTTTAGCTTTTCCATGGGAGAAGGATAAGCATTATAAAATGGTGTATCAATTGGAGAAGAAGTATTTTCCTGATCAGTGTTTAGATAAGGCTTTTTTAGAACCTGGGCAGTCGAATTTGAGTGCCCGTCAGTCGAGGAAGAAGAGGGAAGATAAGGGTGAGGAAGATAAAGGAATGGTTTTCTTTGAGGAAGGACAAGATGGGATGAGTAATCAAGAAAAAAATGAGGTAGGAAAAAATGGTGGTAAGGACATATCTGAGAAGAAGGTAGAAGAGTTCTTCAAGTGTTTGAAGAAAGTCCCCAGTAAGAACTCTCAAGTTTGTGGTGTAGCTGAGCCATTTTTGGCTTCTAGGACCTCTGGATTGCCTCCTAAATGGGATAGTCCTGCTGGAACTGTTGTTTTGGTGAACAAGCCTAAGGGTGAGAGTTACTTTTCTATCATGATTATTCATTTATTACTTCCATCCCGTTGCTGTGAGCAGCTTGTTCAAAAACAGCTTATTCATAACAATAAGTTGTTTCAACCAGCTAGTTTACCAAATATTATCATTGGCTGGTTTGACCACCTAACCCTCTATTTGTATCAAAATAAGCTAAAATTGCCCAATAAGCTAATTTGCCAAACACCCCCGAAGCCATTGATACTAAAAAGACACTTGTGCTGTACAGGTTGGACTTCATTTACAGTCTGTGGCAAATTGCGTCGTTTGACTAAAATTAAAAAGGTAAGCGTTTTTATTTTGTACATCGTATGCTCATGTTCCTCTAATAAGCATTTTACAGGTAGGACATGCAGGGACTCTGGATCCTATGGCTACTGGCTTGCTGATTGTTTGTGTTGGGAAGTCAACTAAGTTGGTTGACAGGTTAGTTTTGAAAAGGATGACTTTATAATGGTGAAGTTTCGAACTTGGTTCCTTATTTAATCTGGTCTACGTTTGGTCATTTGATCTTGCATCAATGTAATTTTTTTACGCGTTGCTTGTTTCTGAATTGAATTGATATATTTGCAGATATCAAGGCATGACCAAGGGTTACAGCGGAGTTTTCCGTTTGGGCGAGGCAACTTCCACATGGGATGCAGATTCACCGGTCTGTCTGATGTTCCTTGGTACCGACTATGTTTCTTGAATCCTTTCTGTAGTAGGTTACTTAAGTTGAAACACCAACCCGTTGTTCATTTCTCCCAAAACCACCCAAAAGGGGGTAAAGAGAGTGCCGCTCTTATTTCATATTTCAGATAACAAACTGAGTGTTGCTTACTTTAACTAAAATCTAAGCTGATAATAAAAATTTTGACTTCATCCTGAAAGGCTTATTAGTAATACTTGCAACTTAGCAAACCTGAACAGTCACTCAATTCACTATGCTATCTTGGCATACTGTTGTACATTTGATTCGCTTTTTTCTTGCGTCAAAGAGACATTCTTGTTAGGATGAGTGGATAGGGTCTTTTTTTTTAACACCAATATAAAATACAATGTCGAGCTTTGATAAATATCGGGCGTTTGCAGTCTTGTAACCTGCATGAACTAGTCAAGAGACTGTTCTCCTGACCTTTTCTATCACCTTTTGTCATATGTATCATCCAATAGGAATTCCACATAGTGAAGCTTCTTGACTCTTGCAAATTTATCCTGATCACATATTAATGTTTTACATGTTGTGAACTAGTAGATGGGGCTTCCTTTCTTGTATCTTACCTGTTATTTCTGTGCTTAAATTGGCATCTGACCGGTTTTTTTTCATTGGTTTTTTTAAGCAAAAGACTGGCTTTGGGTCCACCTACCACTACGTGCCTCTGGGTGCAAGATACCATTTTCTATGTTTATGTTGGTAGGAGCTTAGATTGGAGCTACAATGGCATTGGGGTGATGGATTTATTGTATGTTGGTGTTACTATAATACTATTAATGATTTTTGAATTGATGATTGGCGAACTTTCTGTTGCGTTATAGAAGTAGAATGTTTTTAAGAGTACCTAGTATTATCTTCTTTTCTCATAAATCTTGTGCTTTGCGAAGTTATTGTTTGTGGAGCAGCAATATTGACGAGCCTTCATGCTTATGTTTTCTTTTAGCTAGTATCTACTTCGGGACTGCTATTTTTTTTTACTAGAATGAATTTGTTCGAAAAAGGTTATATGAATAGTCAAATGTTTCTATCTTTTAGGTTATACAACGTGAACCATGGGAACATATCAAGGATGAGGACATAAGAAAGGCTGCTGCATCGTTTACTGGTGAAATATGGCAAGTGCCCCCAATGTTTTCTGCAATCAAAGTAGGTCTTTTACTAACCTCTGTTTTGATTTCATTCACCTTTAATAATTCAGTGCATTATATGATATACTAGCTCTTTATTTTTATTTCACTTTATTTTTGTGTTATTATTTTTGATAAAACAGGATATAGATGGTCTTGAGGAGCCTTGAGTACGAATGTACGATGTGTTCTATAAAAGAAAATAGTTTTACCTGTGCCCCTATTCGCAATTCTCCCAAAATTGGACAGAAATAAACCTAAACCGACCACAGTTTGCTTTTCCTAATTCGATATTCAAAGAGTATTTAGCAAATTAGGTAACACTGGGTTGAAATGTCATAGTAGCTCATTTAGTCTCTTCCTTTTGAATATTCGATGTATTCTCTAAATAATACCCTGATTAGTGATGTGCATCTTCCCAAGGCTAGGATTAAGTTGAAGTCAGGGTTAAGCTGAACCTTAAATTCCTTAGTATTATACACCTTGGAGAAAAGAAATCAGACATGGGATCTCCCCATCTAGGATCTTGGTTGGGAAAAGTGACATTGGAATTAATGTCCAACCTTCTTTTAGGATTGTGTAGAAATGAGATATATGGAGTTCCTTTTGTTCTTTTATGATCTTTGTGATGGGTGGATTTCCTTGAAAACAGGATAACACAAATGCATTTAGTTTGATCTTAGAAGTGGTTTATAAAGTTGGATACCAAGGAGCTCCCCTAAGTGTCGATTATGCTATGGCCAGAGTCCTACTCACGGCGAGGAAAATTTTACTGTAGTGTCATAAGACTAGCACTACTATGCTTTTGGAAAGTATCATAAAGGGAAGATGAGGTGATTGGACATACCCTAAAGGTAGAATTCAAATGAATACATAAAGAGATTTGGAGTTGTAAATATTGACAAGATGAAAGGGAACCATTTGTTTTTGTTTGATAATGTGCAAAGATGATTGAAAAGTGCACCAGAAGTGGAAAGTTGGAATTTGGGGATCTTAGAAGAGGATAAAGTAGGCCAAAAATGAACTTGGATTACTAGAGCAAATATAATGATATGAAAATTCAGGACTCCAAGCCCATATGACAACAATAGGAATGAATGGAAGAGGAGAATATTTGTTGATGATCATTAGATTAGTTCTTGATAGAAGGAAAGCTGCATTGTCACTGATAAACTCTCACATTGATTCGTTTTGGAACCCATAATTTAGGTTTAAGGCTTAGGCATTACTATAGTGGATTATTGTTGAATGAAGTGTTGGTTTTGTTCATTCTAAATGTTGGTTCATTGATGTTCTCTCAAATGCATATGTTATATAATATTGTAGCTACAAAATTTCTTTTCTAACTTAAGATCCTCCATTTTTCAGGTTGGTGGGGAAAAAATGTATGAGAAAGCAAGGAGAGGAGAAAGCATTGAACTTTCACCTCGACGAATTTCAATTTTTCAATTTGACATAGAGCGCAGCTTGGAAGACAGGTTAGTCAAAAGCTCTTTAAAAGGGTACCTTCTGATTGTCTTTCTTGATAAGGAAATGTATTTGGTTAGATTTTGAGGATTTGTAGGTAAAATTTTCCCTATAAGGAAACATCCCAACTAATTTGTGATGACCCAAAAAAAATACATTGCAACTTTTTTGGAACACAGGTAACATGCACTTTCCACCTCTCTTTTTAAGGGCTTGGGCCTATCCTTTGGCCATTGCAAGATTGTTCAGAGTGCCTTGTGTATAAGATTAGATCTCAGATTTGAGACTTTGGGTCATAGCGTCGTATCCCATGTAGCAGTGCTCAGTTCTTCCCCGCCTTACCCTCGAGACTCATTCAATTATATGGGGTCTGATTTCACCCATGTAGCCCCAGGCTTACGTTACAATGGAGATGGTCTTGCTCCATTTGTAATAGATCATGGGTTCCTCGAAAAAAAACTCTTCGAAGAAAAATTGAAGTTCAAAGTTGCACAAAAGTTTGCTTATGATGTTAGACAAGGCCAAACTATTCCTCTTGCTACATGCCTATAAAGTTATGACATATGGTTCTTTGTCATTATATTCTACCTTTTTTAGTTGCATAAGGGTATGAAGTTGTTATCCCAAACTTATTCTAGACTTTTAGAAACCTTTCAGTCCTGCTCTCTCCACTTTAATTGCATCAATTACATATTTAATGACACAAATAATTAATTTGTGGAGGAGAAAATTGAAAGTAAATCAACCCAAAATGAAAAATATGGCAACATAATCATGATAGGCGTTCTGAAATAGTTTGTGTCATAAATTACATGATCTCAACTTGGTTATTGACCTCTTAAGTTTGGACTTGGCTTGAGCTCTTGTTAGCTTGACTTATAATGCTTATGAATCTGTAGATTCTTGAGCTCGAGCGGTCGAGCCAAGCACGAGTTTTGCAGGCCCTCTCAAGAGCTCAACCCATATTTTAACTTACAAAACCACCAATTAGTTTTTTTAATCTATAAATTGGGCTAACCCCAAAACCTGAGACGACGGTCTCAAGTAAGAATTTGTGCGAGTTTTGAATTTTGACTTTTGAGCTTGATAAGTTTCTTACTACATATATAGACATCAGCTTTTGGGAAATGATAGTGAGCTTGAATCTTCTTAGTGTTACTCAACTTGTTGAGTCTCTT
The DNA here is from genome assembly GCA_019776075.1 of Amaranthus palmeri. Lineage (NCBI taxonomy): Eukaryota > Viridiplantae > Streptophyta > Magnoliopsida > Caryophyllales > Amaranthaceae > Amaranthus > Amaranthus palmeri. The sequence goes on from JAAKBH010000049.1 coordinate 75,665, forward strand.
TCTCATTACAGGCAAAATCTAATATTTCGAGTCACGTGTTCGAAAGGTACTTACATTCGGTCCCTGTGTGCGGACTTGGGGAAGGCTCTTGGAAGGTAACTTATGTAAAAATATTGAAGTTTTTTTTTATATTCTTCGAGTCACGAGAGATTTTGTATAATCTAATGTTACGACCCATACATGTCGGTAACAAGTTTTTTCCATTGTTGTACTCTTTAAATTACATAAACGGCTTGTTTGGTTAATGGTATTAAATGATGGTAATGGGAATAATTTATAGCGTAAAATCTTATCAAAAGTTCCATGTCTCATTACCATGGTAATAAAACTTTGATCACAAAAAAGTATTTTTGTTTATAAAATTTCCATTACCACTTAATAACACCTCTCCCATGATGATGCATTGGAATGAATTTTATGAAGAAAATGAGATGATTGAAGTTAGACGAGCATAGCCATGAAGGTAGCCAAGAGATTTTTCAACTAAAATCACACTAGTTTTCTTTCCCGTTACCACCTTTTTTTTACAACCTACCAAACGAGCCGTAACTTCTTTATAAGTTGAATAATCATGCACGTTATTTATTTTAAATCTAACGACATTGTATTGCAGTTGTGCTCATTTAACGGCTTTGCGAAGAGACTCAATCGGTAAAGCCTCTCTCCTTCAACTCCCGTTGAATTGAATTCCTTATTTGAAATTCAAAGTGGTGTATTTTAAGGGATGCCTCGTTTGTTTTGATCGTGTTACAAATGTTAGCTGACCTATTTTGGCTTCAGGGGAATACACTGCTGATGATGCCTTTGAATTTCAAGAACTAGAGGAACAAATTACAAAAGGGTACCTATAGGAGTACATGAGTCTGCGTTTTATTTCCAGTGATGGGGCTAGAACTGCATCTATGATCTCGAGCAATTGTTCGTATGAGGAACACACCATATTTCTGCCCCAATTATCAATCCGATTCATTTGCAAGCTTAACGGATTGAAGATTTGAGCCATTGACATTTGACACACATTCGCCAATATGGGTTTTTTTCTATGAAAAAAAAAGTTGGAGTCGTTAAATTGTTATGAGATTAGTACTACCTTCATTTTCCCCTTTCCCGTTAAGCTTTTTAAGAGACGAGCATTGGTGGCGGGTATTTTGACAAATATCAAATATGTACACGGAGTTTGGATGGATGCTTAGCCACCGGACAGTAGACTCGAGTACTTTAGCCCTAGAGTTACCGAAAAACAACCTCATTGTCATACCAATAGAGGTAATGTTGTAGCACCCCGGTTCCTCGAACTGCTAGTGACTACTCATAGAGACTGTAGACTGACACCACAAACCAACACAAGTCTTTTCAGCGCATTTTGGTCTCATGCACACCTATGAAAACTTCTAGAAGGTCACACATCCTAAGATTGTTCTCCACCAAGTTAGTAAAATTTTGTGGTAGGTAAGAGTTATTACAAACAAGTGGGTCAAAATTAAATTTTGAATAAGCAAAACTTCAAATAAAGGATATTATTTTGACTGTCAAGTGAAACCAATCTTGTATTTACAAAGATGGATTAATTTGCAAGGAGAATGTACAAACACAACCATGTTTTCATGGATCTGGCTCTTAAAATATTAGACCTGTCGTATCCAGGTCTGTTTATGTTTCACGGACCGGATCTAGACCCGCAGATCTAAAGGACCTGTTTTTTTAATAATTAAATATATTGGGTTGTGGGCTATTTAATTAGTGAAGCCCAATTGACTTATGCATAAGTCAACCACAAAATCCCCATTGTCCACTGTCCACTGGTTCTATATAGTACTATCAACAAAAAAAAGACCAAGTTACTTGCAAAAATAGCATAAGTTTTAGTTTTATAGCTTTAACTCCATATTGTAAAATAAAAACAGGATTACAATGTTTGACACATAAGCATCAAAATATCATGTCCATGAAACAAAATATAAGAGATTATATTTCAGTTCATGCTCAGATATCCCAGAAGGGGACCACTTTCTCACACAAAGAACAAAATTACAACAGAAAAAATTAGACCCGTTTCGACTAGTATTCGGTACTGGATCTACAGTATCCACGGATTCGGATATGGGTTTTAAAAATGTAGACCCGCGAATTCGGATCCTGCTCTAGAAAATAAATTAGATTCGGATCCACCTAGACCTGATCCTGGATCTGACCCGTTGTTCAGCTAATGAAAAACTATAATATCCACATTGAATCAGTGTAGAGTTTAGTAGAGTTTTATCCTTGTTTGTATTGATCTTCGACAGATCAGACAAGTATAGAGGTCATGCCCGCAATCAACACAAGTCTGCCAATGAAATGCAATCTACATTACAATCACGTCGATGTAACAAAAAAACGAAAAACCACAAAACTAAAAACACAATTGTTATGTGACAGCGGAAGCCAAGATCGAAAAACAATAACGAAAAACAATAAAGACTCAAACAAAAAAAAAACCTCACCGAGAAATTTAACGTGGTTTACTATCAATGTGATAGCTACATCCACCGGCACCGAGAATAAACTTTCACTGTAAATTGGGAGATTACAAGATGAATTACAAATTTTTTTCGTTTTTGTTTTTCGATCTTGACTTCCGCTGTCGCACAACAATCATTGTAACATAAATCGTGGGCTTATTTGCCCTTTGAATTTGCGACCATAGTTCGCCTTTTTAATTCACGAGAAAATATACGAATCATGTGACACTAATTACACAACCACTCTGAAATTTTTTTAGACTATACCTGGTGTCCGCAGCCAAAAGCCATGTCCTTGTCATTAGTTAGGCATATAGGGCACAACTGTTGAAGAGCATCAGAGAAACAACATAAGTAATCCACATACATATAGACATCATATTCATATTATAAAAGAATAAATAATAATTTGCGAATTGCAGTCTTAAAAGTTGTGGCTTTTTGCAAATTATAGCCTTAATGTTTATTTTGAGCGAATTACCCCACCAAAGTATCTAAGTCTATAAAGTTCAGGCCAAATCACGGAATTCCGACCACCAAAATAAACATTAATGTTGTAATTCGCAAAAGTATTGAACTTTAAGGCTTTAATTCGCAAATTATTCTAAAAAAGAATACGAGAAAGAAAGTTCATGTTTGCGTGAATACCAGATAATCGTATTCAGAGCTAGAAGCGGTTTGACTAGTCTTGTAGGATGAACTAGGCGCAAATGAAGGTGTATTAACACCACTATGATCTTGATAATAGGAAGGTAAATTTGACTGATAACTTGAAGAGTATGAAGACTTCGGGTAGATGAAAGACGATGCGTTGTTTAATGGCCGTGAAATACATAATGGAGGAGGAAGTGGGACCCTCTCTGGAGATACTCCCCTACGCCTACTGCTCTTGTTGAAAAACAGGTCGAATAAAAAGAATCCATGAATATTCAAATTATGTATTTGTTTTTGCTGTTGATATAAAGAAGTTACACAAGCACAAGTTAAACAAATTTGATCATTAAGCAACTCAAAGTCAAGTTAAATAAATTTGAATAACTAATAGGAGTATTACTAAGCCACATTAGAAATAGTGATTCATTAACCTTCTATTTTTTAGTAATTCAATATATTTGCTATTTTGTGACACAAAATAAGGATCAATCAATATGAACTTAAAGACTCTTTTTTGATGTAAAGTTATAGCTATTATAAAATGCGGGCTTTTTAGGTCGAACCTGCAATCAATTGTCGTATGGTGCTCTTGGCACAACGTGATTGGCAGTCGGATGTGCTTGTTTTGCCCGTCGCGATGACCTGAACTGTACTTAGTATAAATAAGTGATGAAAATTGTTAAGTTCTCAAATCTCAATTCCCATTGACATCTTTAGTACACACTTTTTTTGTGCAACTTTTACTATCAAATTGAAATTCCACATTGTACGTAACTTCTCCACCCCTCAAATAAACATTTTTTGGTAGTTCTCAACCCAAAACTCCTATCCCTCCCCCAAAGTCCTTCCAAGTAAGGATGGCACGCCGGTTGCCAAGGCATGATTCTTTCGAGGTATAATACGACACAACACAATACTGTTCACGACATGACTTGATACAATATGATCTGAACAAGGCACGTTACATCAATATCCCAACATGAAACAATTTTCATAACCTAATTTTTAGATGATCAAACACGACACATACCATTTGATACGAAATGAATTGACATGACACTTAGCATGTCATGATCTCTATGGTTGTTCCAAACAAACAACCTAATTGAAGTACTTCTCAAGTCTCCCTTAATTTAATTTCCAAAAAAAAAAAAAAAAAGTCTCCCTTAATTTCCTTATAGTGATACAGATACAAAACTTCGAGGAGCATCAATGGCGGCAGCCGCAGCTACAAAAGTACTGCCATTTTCAGTCCTTATCCATTCCTCTAAACGTCTTCCATGCCGACCCACGAAATGCTTCCTTTCTCTGCTTCCTCCATTAACAACAAGGTTCTTCTCTTCTTCATCCACTCCTTACCCTCTTCAGTACGATATGATTATCTCTCGCCCTGCTCCTCGACATCCCCATCAAAAGCTTCCTCATTCTCCTCACTCTAAACCACCCACTGAGTCATCCGATTCTGACTCGGACCCATCAAGTTTTGAGGATTGGGTTGACAAGAAATTAACCCAGAATGAAAAAAATACTAATGGGTTGGAAGAAATGGATAAATCTAAAAGAAAGTATTACAGCAAGAGGAAGAAGAGAATGTATGGTTCTGATTCTGAGGATGAACGAAGGAAGATAAGAGAAAAAGGGGAATTTGTTGAGTTGAAACGTGAAGTAGTTGAGTTAAGAACACTTCATAAAAGGGAAGAAGAATTGTATTTCTATGATACTTTAGCTTTTCCATGGGAGAAGGATAAGCATTATAAAATGGTGTATCAATTGGAGAAGAAGTATTTTCCTGATCAGTGTTTAGATAAGGCTTTTTTAGAACCTGGGCAGTCGAATTTGAGTGCCCGTCAGTCGAGGAAGAAGAGGGAAGATAAGGGTGAGGAAGATAAAGGAATGGTTTTCTTTGAGGAAGGAGAAGATGGGATGAGTAATCAAGAAAAAAATGAGGTAGGAAAAAATGGTGGTAAGGACATATCTGAGAAGAAGGTAGAAGAGTTCTTCAAGTGTTTGAAGAAAGTCCCCAGTAAGAACTCTCAAGTTTGTGGTGTAGCTGAGCCATTTTTGGCTTCTAGGACCTCTGGATTGCCTCCTAAATGGGATAGTCCTGCTGGAACTGTTGTTTTGGTGAACAAGCCTAAGGGTGAGAGTTACTTTTCTATCATGATTATTCATTTATTACTTCCATCCTGTTGGATTTGCTACATTTGCTATGAAAAACTCTCATGTTGAAGATGCACATATAACAAATTCAATGGCTTGATGTTTGTAGTATTATCTATGTAAATTGAAATTGTGATTTTATGTGTCTTGTGTTGGTTGTTTTCTTTTTGATTCCCCTTTACTTGTAGAATTGAAGTTCTTTAACATTATGCAACATGTGAATTAGGGTAAAGTAGATATTGTGATTTTATGTGTATTTTGCTTCCTCTTCCTTGTGTTGTTGAATGTTGACATGTAGTTGTATTTTTTGCTTAATTTTGGTGAGAGGTCTTGCTTGTTCATAGTGCCCATTTAATTGATATAAAATCCTTAATTGTGATGCTAATGGGACTTCAAATTATGATTCCAATTACAAGACTCCAAAAAGATAACTACCTCAAAGTAAACCTCTGTACCTTATGCCTTTAGTTGTATGACTTCAATTGAAAGGGTGTTTAACAAATGGCTGATTACAGTGGCTGAGTTGACAAACTAATTTATTAACTAGTTTGACCAGCTGATTTTGAACCCGTTGCTGTGAGCAGCTTGTTCAAAAACAGCTTATTCATAACAATAAGTTGTTTCAACCAGCTAGTTTACCAAATATTATCATTGGCTGGTTTGACCACCTAACCCTCTATTTGTATTAAAATAAGCTAAAATTGCCCAATAAGCTAATTTGCCAAACACCCCCGAAGCCATTGATACTAAAAAGACACTTGTGCTGTACAGGTTGGACTTCATTCACAGTCTGTGGCAAATTGCGTCGTTTGACTAAAATTAAAAAGGTAAGCGTTTTTATTTTGTACATCGTATGCTCATGTTCCTCTAATAAGCATTTTACAGGTAGGACATGCAGGGACTCTGGATCCTATGGCTACTGGCTTGCTGATTGTTTGTGTTGGGAAGTCAACTAAGTTGGTTGACAGGTTAGTTTTGAAAAGGATGACTTTATAATGGTGAAGTTTCGAACTTGGTTCCTTATTTAATCTGGTCTACGTTTGATCATTTGATCTTGCATCAATGTAATTTTTTTACGCGTTGCTTGTTTCTGAATTGAATTGATATATTTGCAGATATCAAGGCATGACCAAGGGTTACAGCGGAGTTTTCCGTTTGGGCGAGGCAACTTCCACATGGGATGCAGATTCACCGGTCTGTCTGATGTTCCTTGGTACCGACTATGTTTCTTGAATCCTTTCTGTAGTAGGTTACTTAAGTTGAAACACCAACCCGTTGTTCATTTCTCCCAAAACCACCCAAAAGGGGGTAAAGAGAGTGCCGCTCTTATTTCATATTTCAGATAACAAACTGAGTGTTGCTTACTTTAACTAAAATCTAAGCTGATAATAAAATTTTTGACTTCATCCTGAAAGGCTTATTAGTAATACTTGCAACTTAGCAAACCTGAACAGTCACTCAATTCACTATGCTATCTTGGCATACTGTTGTACATTTGATTCGCTTTTTTCTTGCGTCAAAGAGACATTCTTGTTAGGATGAGTGGATAGGGTCTTTTTTTTAACACCAATATAAAATACAATGTCGAGCTTTGATAAATATCGGGCGTTTGCAGTCTTGTAACCTGCATGAACTAGTCAAGAGACTGTTCTCCTGACCTTTTCTATCACCTTTTGTCATATGTATCATCCAATAGGAATTCCACATAGTGAAGCTTCTTGACTCTTGCAAATTTATCCTGATCACATATTAATGTTTTACATGTTGTGAACTAGTAGATGGGGCTTCCTTTCTTGTATCTTACCTGTTATTTCTGTGCTTAAATTGGCATCTGACCGGTTTTTTTCATTGGTTTTTTTAAGCAAAAGACTGGCTTTGGGTCCACCTACCACTACGTGCCTCTGGGTGCAAGATACCATTTTCTATGTTTATGTTGGTAGGAGCTTAGATTGGAGCTACAATGGCATTGGGGTGATGGATTTATTGTATGTTGGTGTTACTATAATACTATTAATGATTTTTGAATTGATGATTGGCGAACTTTCTGTTGCGTTATAGAAGTAGAATGTTTTTAAGAGTACCTAGTATTATCTTCTTTTCTCATAAATCTTGTGCTTTGCGAAGTTATTGTTTGTGGAGCAGCAATATTGACGAGCCTTCATGCTTATGTTTTCTTTTAGCTAGTATCTACTTTGGGACTGCTATTTTTTTTTACTAGAATGAATTTGTTCGAAAAAGGTTATATGAATAGTCAAATGTTTCTATCTTTTAGGTTATACAACGTGAACCATGGGAACATATCAAGGATGAGGACATAAGAAAGGCTGCTGCATCGTTTACTGGTGAAATATGGCAAGTGCCCCCAATGTTTTCTGCAATCAAAGTAGGTCTTTTACTAACCTCTGTTTTGATTTCATTCACCTTTAATAATTCAGTGCATTATATGATATACTAGCTCTTTATTTTTATTTCACTTTATTTTTGTGTTATTATTTTTGATAAAACAGGATATAGATGGTCTTGAGGAGCCTTGAGTACGAATGTACGATGTGTTCTATAAAAGAAAATAGTTTTACCTGTGCCCCTATTCGCAATTCTCCCAAAATTGGACAGAAATAAACCTAAACCGACCACAGTTTGCTTTTCCTAATTCGATATTCAAAGAGTATTTAGCAAATTAGGTAACACTGGGTTGAAATGTCATAGTAGCTCATTTAGTCTCTTCCTTTTGAATATTCGATGTATTCTCTAAATAATACCCTGATTAGTGATGTGCATCTTCCCAAGGCTAGGATTAAGTTGAAGTCAGGGTTAAGCTGAACCTTAAATTCCTTAGTATTATACACCTTGGAGAAAAGAAATCAGACATGGGATCTCCCCATCTAGGATCTTGGTTGGGAAAAGTGACATTGGAATTAATGTCCAACCTTCTTTTAGGATTGTGTAGAAATGAGATATATGGAGTTCCTTTTGTTCTTTTATGATCTTTGTGATGGGTGGATTTCCTTGAAAACAGGATAACACAAATGCATTTAGTTTGATCTTAGAAGTGGTTTATAAAGTTGGATACCAAGGAGCTCCCCTAAGTGTCGATTATGCTATGGCCAGAGTCCTACTCACGGCGAGGAAAAATTTACTGTAGTGTCATAAGACTAGCACTACTATGCTTTTGGAAAGTATCATAAAGGGAAGATGAGGTGATTGGACATACCCTAAAGGTAGAATTCAAATGAATACATAAAGAGATTTGGAGTTGTAAATATTGACAAGATGAAAGGGAACCATTTGTTTTTGTTTGATAATGTGCAAAGATGATTGAAAAGTGCACCAGAAGTGGAAAGTTGGAATTTGGGGATCTTAGAAGAGGATAAAGTAGGCCAAAAATGAACTTGGATTACTAGAGCAAATATAATGATATGAAAATTCAGGACTCCAAGTCCATATGACAACAATAGGAATGAATGGAAGAGGAGAATATTTGTTGATGATCATTAGATTAGTTCTTGATAGAAGGAAAGCTGCATTGTCACTGATAAACTCTGACATTGATTCGTTTTGGAACCCATAATTTAGGTTTAAGGCTTAGGCATTACTATAGTGGATTATTGTTGAATGAAGTGTTGGTTTTGTTCATTCTAAATGTTGGTTCATTGATGTTCTCTCAAATGCATATGTTATATAATATTGTAGCTACAAAATTTCTTTTCTAACTTAAGATCCTCCATTTTTCAGGTTGGTGGGGAAAAAATGTATGAGAAAGCAAGGAGAGGAGAAAGCATTGAACTTTCACCTCGACGAATTTCAATTTTTCAATTTGACATAGAGCGCAGCTTGGAAGACAGGTTAGTCAAAAGCTCTTTAAAAGGGTACCTTCTGATTGTCTTTCTTGATAAGGAAATGTATTTGGTTAGATTTTGAGGATTTGTAGGTAAAATTTTCCCTATAAGGAAATATCCCAACTAATTTGTGATGACCCAAAAAAAATACATTGCAACTTTTTTGGAACACAGGTAACATGCACTTTCCACCTCTCTTTTTAAGGGCTTGGGCCTATCCTTTGGCCATTGCAAGATTGTTCAGAGTGCCTTGTGTATAAGATTAGATCTCAGATTTGAGACTTTGGGTCATAGCGTCGTATCCCATGTAGCAGTGCTCAGTTCTTCCCCGCCTTACCCTCGAGACTCATTCAATTATATGGGGTCTGATTTCACCCATGTAGCCCCAGGCTTACGTTACAATGGAGATGGTCTTGCTCCATTTGTAATAGATCATGGGTTCCTCGAAAAAAAACTCTTCGAAGAAAAATTGAAGTTCAAAGTTGCACAAAAGTTTGCTTATGATGTTAGACAAGGCCAAACTATTCCTCTTGCTACATGCCTATAAAGCTATGACATATGGTTCTTTGTCATTATATTCTACCTTTTTTAGTTGCATAAGGGTATGAAGTTGTTATCCCAAACTTATTCTAGACTTTTAGAAACCTTTCAGTCCTGCTCTCTCCACTTTAATTGCATCAATTACATATTTAATGACACAAATAATTAATTTGTGGAGGAGAAAATTGAAAGTAAATCAACCCAAAATGAAAAATATGGCAACATAATCATGATAGGCGTTCTGAAATAGTTTGTGTCATAAATTACATGATCTCAACTTGGTTATTGACCTCTTAAGTTTGGACTTGGCTTGAGCTCTTGTTAGCTTGACTTATAATGCTTATGAATCTGTAGATTCTTGAGCTCGAGCGGTCGAGCCAAGCACGAGTTTTGCAGGCCCTCTCAAGAGCTTAACCCATATTTTAACTTACAAAACCACCAATTAGTTTTTTTAATCTATAAATTGGGCTAACCCCAAAACCTGAGACGACGGTCTCAAGTAAGAATTTGTGCGAGTTTTGACTTTTGAGCTTGATAAGTTTCTTACTACATATATAGACATCAGCTTTTGGGAAATGATAGTGAGCTTGAATCTTCTTAGTGTTACTCAACTTGTTGAGTCTCTTTCTCATTACAGGCAAAATCTAATATTTCGAGTCACGTGTTCGAAAGGTACTTACATTCGGTCCCTGTGTGCGGACTTGGGGAAGGCTCTTGGAAGGTAACTTATGTAAAAATATTGAAGTTTTTTTTTATATTCTTCGAGTCACGAGAGATTTTGTATAATCTAATGTTACGACCCATACATGTCGGTAACAAGTTTTTTCCATTGTTGTACTCTTTAAATTACATAAACGGCTTGTTTGGTTAATGGTATTAAATGATGGTAATAGGAATAATTTATAGCGTAAAATCTTATCAAAAGTTCCATGTCTCATTACCATGGTAATAAAACTTTGATCACAAAAAAGTATTTTTGTTTATAAAATTTCCATTACCACTTAATAACACCTCTCCCATGATGATGCATTGGAATGAATTTTATGAAGAAAATGAGATGATTGAAGTTAGACGAGCATAGCCATGAAGGTAGCCAAGAGATTTTTCAACTAAAATCACACTAGTTTTCTTTCCCGTTACCACCTTTTTTTTACAACCTACCAAACGAGCCGTAACTTCTTTATAAGTTGAATAATCATGCACGTTATTTATTTTAAATCTAACGACATTGTATTGCAGTTGTGCTCATTTAACGGCTTTGCGAAGAGACTCAATCGGTAAAGCCTCTCTCCTTCAACTCCCGTTGAATTGAATTCCTTATTTGAAATTCAAAGTGGTGTATTTTAAGGGATGCCTCGTTTGTTTTGATCGTGTTACAAATGTTAGCTGACCTATTTTGGCTTCAGGGGAATACACTGCTGATGATGCCTTTGAATTTCAAGAACTAGAGGAACAAATTACAAAAGGGTACCTATAGGAGTACATGAGTCTGCGTTTTATTTCCAGTGATGGGGCTAGAACTGCATCTATGATCTCGAGCAATTGTTCGTATGAGGGACACACCATATTTCTGCCCCAATTATCAATCTGATTCATTTGCAAGCTTAACGGATTGAAGATTTGAGCCATTGACATTTGACACACATTCGCCAATATGGGTTTTTTTCTATGAAAAAAAAAGTTGGGGTCGTTAAATTGTTATGAGATTAGTACTACCTTCATTTTCCCCTTTCCCGTTAAGCTTTTTAAGAGACGAGCATTGGTGGCGGGTATTTTGACAAATATCAAATATGTACACGGAGTTTGGATGGATGCTTAGCCACCGGACAGTAGACTCGAGTACTTTAGCCCTAGAGTTACCGAAAAACAACCTCATTGTCATACCAATAGAGGTAATGTTGTAGCACCCCGGTTCCTCGAACTGCTAGTGACTACTCATAGAGACTGTAGACTGACACCACAAACCAACACAAGTCTTTTCAGCGCATTTTGGTCTCATGCACACCTATGAAAGCTTCTAGAAGGTCACACATCCTAAGATTGTTCTCCACCAAGTTAGTAAAATTTTGTGGTAGGTAAGAGTTATTACAAACAAGTGGGTCAAAATTAAATTTTGAATAAGCAAAACTTCAAATAAAGGATATTATTTTGACTGTCAAGTGAAACCAATCTTGTATTTACAAAGATGGATTAATTTGCAAGGAGAATGTACAAACACAACCATGTTTTCACGGATCTGGCTCTTAAAATATTAGACCTGTCGTATCCAGGTCTGTTTATGTTTCACGGACCGGATCTAGACCCGCAGATCTAAAGGACCTGTTTTTTTAATAATTAAATATATTGGGTTGTGGACTATTTAATTAGTGAAGCCCAATTGACTTATGCATAAGTCAACCACAAAATCCCCATTGTCCACTGTCCACTGTCCACTGGTTCTATATAGTACTATCAACAAAAAAAGACCAAGTTACTTGCAAAAATAGCATAAGTTTTAGTTTTATAGCTTTAACTCCATATTGTAAAATAAAAACAGGATTACAATGTTTGACACATAAGCATCAAAATATCATGTCCATGAAACAAAATATAAGAGATTATATTTCAGTTCATGCTCAGATACCCCAGAAGGGGACCACTTTCTCACACAAAGAACAAAATTACAACAGAAAAAATTAGACCCGTTTCGACTAGTATTCGGTACTGGATCTACAGTATCCACGGATTCGGATATGGGTTTTAAAAATGTAGACCCGCGAATTCGGATCCTGCTCTTGAAAATAAATTAGATTCGGATCCACCTAGACCTGATCCTGGATCTGACCCGTTGTTCAGCTAATGAAAAACTATAATATCCACATTGAATCAGTGTAGAGTTTAGTAGAGTTTTATCCTTGTTTGTATTGATCTTCGACAGATCGGACAAGTATAGAGGTCATGCCCGCAATCAACACAAGTCTGCCAATGAAATGCAATCTACATTACAATCACGTCGATGTAACAAAAAAAACGAAAAACCACAAAACTAAAAACACAATTGTTATGTGACAGCGGAAGCCAAGATCGAAAAACAATAACGAAAAACAATAAAGACTCAAACAAAAAAAAAACCTCACCGAGAAATTTAACGTGGTTTACTATCAATGTGATAGCTACATCCACCGGCACCGAGAATAAACTTTCACTGTAAATTGGGAGATTACAAGATGAATTACAAATTTTTTTCGTTTTTGTTTTTCGATCTTGACTTCCGCTGTCGCACAACAATCATTGTAACATAAATCGTGGGCTTATTTGCCCTTTGAATTTGCGACCATAGTTCGCCTTTTTAATTCACGAGAAAATATACGAATCATGTGACACTAATTACACAACCACTCTGAAATTTTTTTAGACTATACCTGGTGTCCGCAGCCAAAAGCCATGTCCTTGTCATTAGTTAGGCATATAGGGCACAACTGTTGAAGAGCATTAGAGAAACAACATAAGTAATCCACATACATATAGACATCATATTATAAAAGAATAAATAATAATTTGCGAGTTGCAGTCTTAAAAGTTGTGGCTTTTTGCAAATTATAGCCTTAATGTTTATTTTGAGCGAATTACCCCACCAAAGTATCTAAGTCTATAAAGTTCAGGCCAAATCACGGAATTCCGACCACCAAAATAAACATTAATGTTGTAATTCGCAAAAGTATTGAACTTTAAGGCTTTAATTCGCAAATTATTCTAAAAAAGAATACGAGAAAGAAAGTTCATGTTTGCGTGAATACCAGATAATCGTATTCAGAGCTAGAAGCGGTTTGACTAGTCTTGTAGGATGAACTAGGCGCAAATGAAGGTGTATTAACACCACTATGATCTTGATAATAGGAAGGTAAATTTGACTGATAACTTGAAGAGTGTGAAGACTTCGGGTAGATGAAAGACGATGCGTTGTTTAATGGCCGTGAAATACATAATGGAGGAGGAAGTGGGACCCTCTCTGGAGATACTCCCCTACGCCTACTGCTCTTGTTGAAAAACAGGTCGAATAAAAAGAATCCTTGAATATTCAAATTATGTATTTGTTTTTGCTGTTAATATAAAGAAGTTACACAAGCACAAGTTAAACAAATTTGATCATTAAGCAACTCAAAGTCAAGTTAAATAAATTTGAATAACTAATAGGAGTATTACTAAACCACATTAGAAATAGTGATTCATTAACCTTCTATTTTTTAGTAATTCAATATATTTGCTATTTTGTGACACAAAATAAGGATCAATCAATATGAACTTAAAGACTCTTTTTTGATGTAAAGTTATAGCTATTATAAAATGCGGGCTTTTTAGGTCGAACCTGCAATCAATTGTCGTATGGTGCTCTTGGCACAACGTGATTGGCAGTCGGATGTGCTTGTTTTGCCCGTCGCGATGACCTGAACTGTACTTAGTATAAATAAGTGATGAAAATTGTTAAGTTCTCAAATCTCAATTCCCATTGACATCTTTAGTACACACTTTTTTTGTGCAACTTTTACTATCAAATTGAAATTCCACATCCTACCCCATTGTACGTTACTTCTCCACCCCTCAAATAAACATTTTTTGGTAGTTCTCAACCCAAAACTCCTATCCCTCCCCCAAAGTCCTTCCAAGTAAGGACGACACGCGGGTTCACGACATGACTTGACACAATACGATCTGATACGAAATGAATTGACATCGATAGCTCAATATGACACGAATTTCATAGTTAGACCTAATTTTTAGATGACCAAACACGACACATACAATTTGATACGAAATGAATTGACATGACACTTAGCATGATATGATCTATGGTTGTTCCAAACAAACAACCTAATTATAATTTCCTAATAGTGATATTACAGATACAAAACTTCGAGGAGCATCAATGGCGGCAGCCGCAGCTACAAAAGTACTGCCTTTTTCAGTCCTTATCCATTCCTCTAAACGTCTTCCATGCCGACCCACGAAATGCTTCCTTTCTCTGCTTCCTCCATTAACAACAAGGTTCTTCTCTTCTTCATCCACTCCTTACCCTCTTCAGTACGATATGATTATCTCTCGCCCTGCTCCTCGACATCCCCATCAAAAGCTTCCTCATTCTCAAGTTTGTGGTGTAGCTGAGCCATTTTTGGCTTCTAGGACCTCTGGATTGCCTCCTAAATGGGATAGTCCTGCTGGAACTGTTGTTTTGTTGAACAAGCCTAAGGGTGAGAGTTTCTTTTCTATCATGATTATTTATTTACTACTTTCTTCTGTCCTGTTGGATTTGCTACATTTGCTACGAAAAACTCTCACGTTGAAGATGCACGTATAACAAATTCAATGGCTTGATGTTTGTAGTATTATCTATGTAAATTGAAATTGTGATTTTATGTGTCTTGTGTTGGTTGTTTTCTTTTTGATTCCCCTTTACTTGTAGAATTGAAGTTCTTTAACATTATGCAACAGGTGAATTAGGGTAGAGTAGAGATTGTGATTTTATGTGTATTTTACTTCCTCTTCCTTGTGTTGTTTAATGTTGACATGTAGTTGTATTTTTTGCTTAATTTTGGTGATGGGTCTTGCTTGTTCATAGTGCCCATTTAATTGTTATAAAATCCTTAATTGTGATGCTAATGGGACTTCAAATTATGATTCCAATTACAAGACTCCAAAAAGATTTCTACCTCAAAATAAACCTCTGTTCCTTATGCCTTTAGTTGTATGACTTCAATTGAAAGGTGTTTGACAAATGGCTGATTACGGTGGCTGAGTTGACAAACTGATTTTATTAAAAAGTTTGACTTTGACCAGCTGATTTTGAACCCGTTGCTGTGAGCAGCTTGTTCAAAAGCAACTTATTCATAACAATAAGCTGTTTCAACCAGCTAGTTTACCAAATATTATCATTGGTTGCTTTGACCACCTAACCCTCTATTTGTATCAAAATAAGCTAAAATTGCCCAATTTGCCAAACACCCCCGAAGCAATTGATACTAAAAAGACACTTGTGCTGTGCAGGTTGGACTTCATACACAGTCTGTGGCAAATTGTGTCGTTTGACTAAAATTAAAAAGGTAAGCCTTTTTATTTTGTACATCATATGCTCATGTTCCTCTAATAAGCATTTTACAGGTAGGACATGCAGGGACTCTGGATCCTATGGCTACTGGATTGCTGATTGTTTGTGTTGGGAAGTCGACTAAGTTGGTTGACAGGTTAGTTTTGAAAAGGGTGACTTTTAATAGTGAAGTTTCGAAATTGGTTCCTTATTTTATCCTGTCCACGTTTGGTCATTTGATCTTACATCAATGTAAATTTTTTACGCGTTGCTTGTTTCTGAATTGAATTGATATATTTGCAGATATCAAGGCATGATCAAGGGTTACAGCGGAGTTTTCCGTTTGGGCGAGGCAACTTCCACATGGGATGCAGATTCACCGGTCTGTCTGATGTTCCTTGGTACCGACTATGTTTCTTGAATCCTTTCTGTAATAGGTTATTTAAGTTGAAACACCAACCCGTTGTTCATTTCTCCCAAAAACACCCAAAAGGGGGAAAAGAGAGTGCCGCTCTTAATTTCATATTTCAGATAACAAACTGAGTGTTGCTTACTTTAACTAAAATCTAAGCTGATAATAAAAATTTTGACTTCATCCTGAAAGGCTTATTAGTAATACTTGCAACTTAGCAAACCTGAACAGTCACTCAATTCACTATGCTATCTTGGCATACTGCTATACATTTGATTCGCTTTTTTCTTGCGTCAAAGAGACATTCTTGTTAGGATGAGGGGATAGGGTCCTTTTTTTACACCAATATAAAATACAATGTCGAGCTTTGATAAATGTCAGGCGTTTGCAGTCACAAACCTGCATGAACTAGTCAAGAGACTGTTCTCCTGACCTTTTCTATCACCTTTTGTCATATGTATCATCCAATAGGAACTCCACATTGTGAAGCTTCTTGACTTTTGCAAATTTATCCTGATTATAGAAGTAGATTGTTTTTAAGAGTACCTAGTATTGTCTTCTTTTCTCATAAATCTTGTGCTTTGCGATTGTTTGTGGAGCAGAAATATTGACGAGCCATCGTGCTTATGTTTTCTTTTAGCTAGTATCTACTTCGGGACTGCTATTTTTTTACTAGAATGAATTTGTTCGAAAACGGTTATATGAATAGTCAAATGTTTCTATCTTTTAGGTAATACAACGTGAACCATGGGAACATATCAAGGATGAGGACATAAGAAAGGCTGCTGCATCGTTTACTGGTGAAATATGGCAAGTGCCCCCAATGTTTTCTGCAATCAAAGTAGGTCTTTTACTAACCTCTGTTTTGATTTCATTCACATCCAATAATTCAGTGCATGATACACAAGCTCTTTAATTTTGTTTCAATTTAAATTTTGTGTTATTATTTTTGATAAAACAGGATATAGATGGTCTTGAGGAGCAGTATGAGTACGAATGTACGATGTGTTCTATAAAAAGAAAACAGTTTTACCTGTCCCCCTTTTGATTTCGCAATTCTCCCTAAATTGGACAGAAATAAACCTAAACCAACCACAGTTTGCTTTTCCTAATTCGATATTCAAAGAGTATTTAGCAAATTAGGTAAAACTGGGTTGAAATGTCATAGTAGTTCTTGACAGATTAGTTCTTGAAGGAAAGATTAGTTCTTGACAGAAGAAAAGATGCATTGTCACTGATAAGCTCTCACATTGATTTGTTTTGGAACCCCATAATTTTGGTTTAAGGCTTAGGCATTACTATAGTGGATTATTGTTGAATAAAGTGTTGGTTTTATTCATTCTAAATGCTGGCTCACAAAATTTCTTTTCTAACTTAAGATCCTCCATTTTTCAGGTTGGTAGGGAAAAAATGTATGAGAAAGCAAGGAGAGGAGAAAGCATTGAACTTTCACCTCGACGAATTTCAATTTTTCAATTTGACATAGAGCGCAGCTTGGAAGACAGGTTAGTCAAAACTTAGCTCTTTAAAAGGGTACCTTCTGATTGTCTTTCTTTATAAGCTTCATGCTTAAAGTTTTTCATATATTGCATCAAAGTGGAATTATATGGAGTGTATTTGGTTAGATTTTGAGGATTTGTAGGTAAAGTTTTCCCTATAAGGAAATGTCCCAACTAATTTGTGATGACCCAAAAAAAATACATTGCAACTTATTTGGAACACAAGTAACATTAGAGATGTTCATTCGGGTCATCGGGTCTGTTTTGAACACCTCTAGTAACATGCACTTTCCACCAAAGTTGGATTGGTAGTCAAGAAATGGAATTTCTCAAACTTTGAACTACTTCCCTAATGGAGTATTCACTTTGTGGGGTTTGTACCCTATGATCTCAAGATCACATGTTCAAGTACTTCCCTGTTCATCCTCTCTTTTTAAGGGCTTGGGCCTATCCTTTGGCCATTGCAAGATTGTTCAGAGTGCCTTGTGTAAAAGATTAGATCTCAGATTTGAGACTTTGGGTCATAGCGTCGTATCCCATGTAGCAGTGCTCAGTTCTTCCCCGCCTTACCCACGAGACTCATTCAATTATATAGACGGTCTCAAGAGCCCAACCCATATCTCCCTTTTTAACTTACAAAACCACCAATCAGTTTTTTTTAATTTATAAATTGGGCCAGCCCCAAAACTTGAGACGTCTTTCTTAATGCATATATAGACATTAGCTTTTGGGAAATGATAGTGAGCTTGAATCTTCTTGGTGTTACTCAACTTGTTGAGTCTCTTTCTCATTACAGGCAAAATCTAATATTTCGAGTCACGTGTTCGAAAGGTACTCACATTCGGTCCCTGTGTGCAGACTTGGGGAAGGCTCTTGGAAGGTAACTTATGTAAAAATATTTGAAGTTTTTTTTATATATTTTTCGAGTCACAAGAGATTTTGTATAACCTAATGTTACCGACCCATATGTGTCGGTAACAAGTTTTTTCCATTGTTGTACTCTTTAAATTACATTAACGGCCCGTTTGATTTGTGGTACTAAATGGTAGTAATGAGAATAATTTATAGCGTAAAATCTTATCAAAAGTTCCATCACCCATGTCATTACCACGGTAATAAAACTTTGATGACAAAATATTTTTGTTTAAAAAATTTCCATTACCGCCTAATACCACCTCTCCCATGGTGATGTATTGGAATGAATTTTATAAACAAAATGAGATGATTGAAATTAGACGAGCAAAGCCATGAAGGTAGCCAAGAGATCTTTCAACTAAAATTACACTAATTTTTCATTTCCGTTACCATTTTGTATTACCACCTACCAAACGAGCGTTGAATAATCATGCACGTTATTTATTTTAAATCTAACGACATTGTATTGCAGTTGTGCTCATTTAACGGCTTTGCGAAGAGACTCAATCGGTAAAGCCTCTCTCCTTCAACTCCAGTTGAATTAAATTCCTTATTTGAAATTTTAAGTGGTGTATTTTAAGGGATGTCTCGTTGGTTTTGATCGTGTTACAAATGTTAGCTAACCTATTTCGGCTTCAGGGGAATACACTGCGGATGATGCCTTTGAATTTCAAGAACTAGAGGAACAGATTACAAAAGGGTACCTATAGGAGTACATGAGTCTGCGTTTTATTTCCGGTGATGGGGCTAGAATTGCATCTATGATCTCGAGCAATTGTTCGTATGAGGAACACGCCATATTTCTGCCCCAATTATCTATCCGATTCATTTGCAAGCTTAACGGATTGAAGATTTGAGCCATTGCATTTGACACACATTCGCCAATATGGTTTTTTTTTCTATGAAAAAAACGTTGGGGTCGTTAAATTGTGTGGTATGAGGCGTTTCGGGATGTAGTTATGAGATTAGTACTACCTTCATTTTTCCCTTTCCCGTTAAGCTTTTTAAAAGACGAGCATTGGTGGCGGGTATTTTGACGAATATCAAATATGTACATGGAGTCTGGATGGATGCTTCGCCCTAGAGGGCGTGTTCTTATTTTCTAATTCAAATCAGTGTGTTCGATGTCGTCTAAACTCATGTTTGTTATGTTCCATGTTCTTCAAACGCTTAACATCAACAGGTTTAACCTGCACATTTCCTCACTCGAGTCATCGATTCAGGATTTCCGGTTCTAGTTTCCTATGTAGTTTTGCTTTTTCGAAAAGAAAACAAATTTTATAATTCGTTTGCTCAAATTCGTCACAATAATAGAATGACCTTATTATAAACAAAAAACACAATTTCTCAAAAGACAAAAAACACAATATTCAACAAAATATTCCTCTATTCGATTTATTTTCTTCATTATGATGTTTTATATTCTATTGAATGGTTTTTAACTACAATACAATAAATTTACCTTGAAAATTGTCTTATTTTCATTTCATTTGTGTGGGATAGCGAGCTGTATTATTAATAGTGAATCCAAGTGACCCAAAATATGCTGATTCTGCATCTGCTAAGCGATCTTGAAACATTTCCCACTCACTTCTGCACCTCTCCCTAACCTGTCATCGGGTTAATTTCGAGTTAGGTGTTTCGGGTCGGTTTGAAATCGAATTTTGGGTCAATATTGTTTTTACATAACTGCAAATCATTTTTTATGCCTGGTCAAATCGGATTCTGTTACAAAATCGGGTAAATTTCAGATTATCGAATTTTTTCATGTGCTGGCGCCTGGCTGTATAATTATAGAAATCACAACCTTTATAAGAACACCAAAATCAAAATGTCATTCTATGAACACCATAAATAGTTATAAAAATTATAATTATAATTATTGTTAAAGATGAACCTTCGCAAAGTAATTTTCATCTTGGATTTACAAATGCATGCTCATTTGCCTTGAAATCTGAAGCTGAATTAAGAGAAAAAAGATAGTTAGGGCTAGAATTGATATTCATTATTTGGTTGACAAAGTAAAAACCAAACCTCCCAAAGTTTACAATTTATAAGTTGTTTTTTTAGAAAACATATAAATATGAACGGAATTCATTGGGATGATAATGACGTAAATACTTAGAGGGAGAGATTTATGTTGGGTTAATATGTGGGCAAAGTCTAGCAGGGGCTCGGTCCTTGCTGTCTACTTTTGTTGTCTATTCTTGCGTCGATAATTTTTTTTATTATATTATATATATTGTTAGCTTTATATTTTTTAGACCTAACTTTTATTTTTAGTTTCGCCCTAGTTAATGAGGGCTTGTTAGAAAGATTATTGTTAAAAAAATTTAAACATAATTTAATAAATATTAGGATGAACAAAAATAGAAAATGTGGCAGATTCGGTAGAATAATAATATTTTTTTAATTAGTGAGTAGGATGAGAGAATGAGAAAACATGTGAAAAATTGAAATTCGAATCTATGACTTTGCTTACAAAAAGTGATAATTGCTCCAAGTCTATTGAATTGCCAATCAAGAAATTAAATAGAATAGCAATTGAGAAGTTAAGAGCTGCAAAATATGAAAATATCAACTTAATTACTATTTATGACATTGATTGATTATACATTTACATCACAAAGGCCCCTAATCTCAAGGGTCCTAATGCAGAGCCACATTACAATATGAGTGACTAGTTTATGCGAATCGTAACGACAATATCGCAACCTACTCTACATTCTATCCGGGTTTAGAAAACATTTCGATTTTGTGTTTATGCTACAACATTCGTTTTCTAGCAACATACATAGATTACAATGGTACGTTGTATCCTGAACTAATCAAACGAAACTAAAGACTATCGGGTTTAGTAGCACTCTTTGAAACAGAAGAAAAAACTTCTTTGCTTGTTTTCCATGTCGGTGACTCTAAATGATTCGCCTGTTCGATGTCTTACAGTCATCAGCGTATTTGTTGTGGGAGACTCTGAACCATTCTCGGGAAAGACTATCTGAGGCGGGATCATAGGTTTTGGAGACGAAGTCGAGAGATAATGCAAGAGCATTTGAATTATCTGGCTGAAATTCGGACGAGCATTTGGGTCCTCTGCCCAACAAGAGGTCACGATTTTGGACAAGTCTTCGGGTAGATTTTCCGCACTAGGTCTAACATTCTGGCAGTACAGCATTGCGATTATCAGGAACCGAGTTTTAAAGCATTACTAAACTAATAAACTTAAATAATAAAACGAGCAACTCAAACTTGCACATGTCAAAACCAGTGCCACATGATTCACTAACCTCTTTGTGAATTTGAAAAAGCAAATTACGGTCGGTTTTGGCGAATTTAAGAAATTAAATTAGCCAGCGAATAATGCAACACCGGTGAAAGCCATAAATAAAGGTAACAAAAGTTTTGAAAGCAAAATTACTATTCTATGAGCATTTTAAGCCGATAATTTTTTTTTCGGTTAAAATACGAATCTTGGACGCAATCATGATGAGACAACAGCTCACGGATTCAATTGGAGACGAGAAATGCTTACTTTAAAAGCAGCCGCATAGGCCGCCTGCAAATTGGACATGCCTTCAAACGGTAATTTATTATGTACGAGTTCCCATAATACAATCGCGAAACTGTAGGCATCAACCTTGTGAGTGTAATGCTTCTTGTCCCCGCGCCTTAATGTGACGGTACTATAGAGCTGAAATTAGAACTAGTTAGTTTGAATATAACAAGCTTTTCCTCTACTTAATTTTATTACTACCTTCGTCTCAAAGATATGTTCCAATTTTTAGGAAAAATTGATGTTCATAACCGTACCTTTTATCCATCCGCTGTAAATAATTTCACATTTGGATTATTTTTTAATAATCCAATCTTTACATTTAGTTTCCAATCACTCTATCGGCATACCCTATTAGTATACTGACAGCAAACTAGGATAAAGGTTAGTTTATTAAATAATAATCCTATTTACAGCGGATAAGTAAAAGGTTGGATTATTAATATTAGTTTCTATTCACAGCGGATGGATGAAAGGTTGGATTATTAATACCAGTTTTTCCAATTTTTGTTCATGAGTCCATTACTTTAATCGAACACGAACATTTCTTTGGGACGGAAAAGAAGAGGAGTATGCCAAAGTCATCTACGTTACCTCTGGGGCCATCCATCGGTAGGTTCCTGTTTCTGCCGTCATCATTTCAGTTACCGACTCCTCCCTAGCTAGACCAAAATCAGCAAGTTTGACTGTTTTTTGATCTGATGTCAAGATTAAGTTTTCTGGAGACAAGTCGAACCCATGTTAGAATACATTAACTATAAACGGTTTATCTCTGGAAGCAGAGAAAATGTGAAACATGTCTGACTCAAATCCTGTATAATCTAGCTCAACCACAGTGCAAAAACAAGGTCGCATTGCTACGCATCAACCGCGTGGTAAAGGTTTTCAAGAAAACTGAACCGATATTTCCCACGAGTAAATGTGTAAAAAATCACGCGCTTTGAGCTGTTTTGAGGCATATGAATATCTTGTGTTTTAGATCGATATTTGGCATTTCAATAAGTCGATAAACGCATTAATCCTATTACCGCATCGCCATGTCGTTACAGCGATCGCGTCCGTTACTGCATCTATGCACTACAAGTCTCTGACCTATTGCAATTCATACTCCATGGAGTACTAAATAAGCTTTTTGTGTTGTTCACTCGGTGATCTTCACACTAGATACTTTAATGAGATTACAAGCTCGAATATGTGCAATCTTCTTCAATATTACTAGTTACTAGCTAACTAAATTGATGTCGTAAAAAAGGAAGCAGCCGAACACATAGGTAACGACTTAAAAAGAGCTAGAAGAACAAGTAAAAGTGAATACCTGGTTTTAAGTCACGATGTATAATTCCATGGGAGTGCAAGCATTCCATTGCACGAGCAATATCAAGAGCAAAGCCGATTGCTACCTTTGTTTCCAAGCGATTAGGTCTCAAGTTCAATAAGTACTTCCGTAAAGTCCCACCCAATAGAAGCTCAGTCACAATTACCATGAAAGGCTCCTTACAAGCTCCAATAAACTGACAAATTCAATACAAGAAAATATGTTGAGATATGAGGTAAAACCTTACTATTATTGAGTTATAAAACATTAGCCATTCTAATTAAATTACACCACCAATAAAAGAATACTGAATTTGTTGCTTGCAATACATAACATAATTGATCGATTTCATCATCATTATCATCATCGTCATCCCAATGAGTCCTGCTCAGAAGCAGGGTCTGAGGAAGGGGAATGAAGGCAGTTTGACGAGTCTAAAGTCTAAACCATCCAATTCAATCAAGTTCAAGGCCCACTCTTATATGAGACCGTCTCACCGTGAGACGAGTCCATACAAAAGGTGCATTATGCTAAAATTTTCTATTATTGGGCTATTTAATTCAAGTACGGGACACGTCTCTTGTGAGACCGTATCATACAAGAATTTGTGCAACTTCAATAAAAAATGAGTGTAAAAACTCAATTATGATTAGTGATCAATAAGATTAAGCAAAGTTGATTCAATAAAAATAAGTTCCACTCACTAAAAACCAATTAGTCGGTAAAATAAGTCCATAATTTCATACATTTCTGAAAAAAGAAGTTCAAGTAAACCATTTTAAGAAGAACCAAACATAATCTAAGGTCTAATCTCCAAAAAAATTCAAATGTGTTCATAAACTCCAAACCTTGAAAGGTTCAAAGGTAAGTATAGTGAACACTTGGCTAACCAAATATACTACAAATCTACACTCAAAAGTCAAAACAACAATCATAGAGTAAAAACAAGGCCACGTCGCATCGCATCGCCGCGTTGTAAAGGTGTTCAAAATAAACGAACCGATTTTTGCGGCTTTGTAAAGGTGTAAGAAAACCGCGTTTGGGCTGCATCAAGAGATATCTTATGATTTCAACCGATATTTAGGTAATATTATAACTGCATTAGTCTCATTACTTAATAAGCGTTCTGTTACCGTGATTGCAATCGTTACCTCATTTTACAATATGACAACAATAGTCACTTTAGCATCAATTGGAACTTACAACTAGCAATTTCCCATCAACATTATAGCAAAATCAACAAACATATTGCATGTACTAGAATCTATCACATAGTACATATTGCAAGCTAACTTCTGTTCCATTAAATTTGCTACATTTACAGCAAATATAGCAAATTGAGTAAGACGGGTACCATTATACTTAAGAGCTTATTGCTAACAGCTTTATTTGAAAGACAAATTAAAATAAATATATTTCAAATATTTTAGCCTAACCTTGACTAAATTTTTATGCTGAACTTTAGACAACATTGCAACTTCCCTAGCAAAACGCCCTTCTCTTTTAGCTCTTTCCTCTGCTGTTTCCCCTTTATTTACAATCTTTATAGCAACATCCTGATTTTTATATCTGCATAATACAATACTATATCAATCAGACCAGCAAATTTCTCACAATAAAACAGTAATTTCATTCAAATTTCCTAAAATTAGATAAATACCCAAAAATAAATACACAAATCACATTCATTCAAATTGAAAAAACAAAAAGGGTATAAAAAAATTTGAAAAAAAAAACACTTACTTTCCCTCATAAACCTTTGCATGAGCACCTTCACCAATTTTAGGGCCAACAAAGAGATGTTTAGCATCAATTAACCACTTGGCATCCAAATTAAACTCTTGAATTGAATAAAACCCATTTTCAGATCCCATTTTTCACTTGAAATTACTATTAATAATCAATAAAAAGTCAAAAAATTTGACACTACACATAAATTATGTTAAATTTGAGATCGACCCACCTCATAAAAAACACCCATCAAGATATAGAGTTCAAAAAAATGGGATTTCCAAGACAAATACAATAATGGGTAGGTTATCGGTTGGGGAAGAAACAGGGATAATTTATAAGTTAATAAAAAATGAAGAAAATGGAGTAGAAATAGGATTAAGAAGAGAAATGGGAGAGTAAAAGGAAGCAAGAAAGGAAGATGGGGATGAAAGTGTTATTTATTATTATAATTATTAAGAGTTTACGCGTTGATTTGACGTGCTTATCAAAGAACAAACAACAAATAAAAACTAAGACCATCAAATTTGACAATTCTGAATATCGTATTTTATAAAGAAAAATTATAAAGAATTTTGTTAATTTTGCATTACTTTTAGTTAAAGTTATTATATACTTCCTCCGGATCAGTTTAGATGTCTTATTTCCTTATTTGGCAAAACCATATCAATTGTCGCATTTTCTTTTTTGTCTATCATTTTTTTACCTAAATACCTCCATTTTTCCAATTTCCAATTACTAACTAACACCTTTACAATTAATTTAATCAATTAAAATACCCAACTATCACATTTTTAATGGACCCCACTCAACCCTTAAAATCCTTAAAATTCGTAAAATCCCAAATGATACCTCTAAATTGATTTGGAGGGAGTATTTGCTAATTTTTATCTATGATAGATGTCGTATGGCTCTTTATTAATAAATCAGATTTATAAAAAACAAACAACAAAGAAAAATAGCACACAACAAAATTAAGAGGGGTAGAATGGATCTAATGGATAGAACTATGGAAAATTTGGGTCTATGTGAGACAATAGTGAAGTTTGACCTTTTATTTTTATTTTTAATTATTTTTTTTTTTTTTTTTTTTTGGGGTTCTAGGCAGGTATGACCTTTTGAGATGAGGAAATTGCAACTACAAAGTAATTCTTGTGTCATATCTCAAAAAAAAAAAAAAAAAAAAGTAATTCTTGTGTCAACTCATTAAAAAAAAAAAGTTCTTGTGTCGGTTTCTAATTGTAATTGAGAGTGATATATGTTGTGAGAGAAAATATTATTATTAGCCGTAATGACAAAGAAATACTCATGTCGGGTGTTTGTTTGTGAGATATACTTGATCATATTTTTATACTATAATAAGTACAATATTTTTAATTTTAAATAAATATAATTGTACATAATTAGACATTATAATAAATAATAAATTGATAATAATAAAATTTACATGATAAGTGTGTGACAAACAAAACTATGTCTTAAAAAAGATATTCATGTTCCACAAGGATAATTCAAATCTGAATTCATGGATTTGAATTAGGTTCAAGATCCACTACTATATATAAGTTCTAATTGCTACAAATAAATTTAATTAGTCAGACAACACCGTTAAAAAACTAGAGACGACATAAAATAAAGAGCAATGGACAACTTATTATATTAAGATATTGAGATTTGCTAATAAAAGAAAAATCTAATCTAACTACCATTAGACTAGAACTATTATATGAGCTAGAATTTTGAACTTCTAGAAATGATAATTGTAGAAATAAAACAGAAGTTAAGATTCATATGTTAAGCCAATAAAAAAAATTAGAAGTACTTTCTCCGTTCGAATTTACTTGTAACGTTTGGTTTTTCTCACAGTCCAACGCATTAATTTAATCTTTAATATCTCTAATTATTTATAAAAAATATAAAATTATAAAAATTTAATATTATTAATTTTTGCTATGAGATGAATCAAAAAAGATTTCACTTGACTATGTTTTAACTTAGAGGTTAAAATAAATCACAAACTAAAAGTAATGAATGAATAGTGTTATTTTTCTAATGTTGCAAGTAATTTAGAGCAAAGGAAGTATATATGTACAATAAATGAAATTAATTTTCTTAGTTTTAGATTAGTACATAAATTAAAAAAATAAATATTACCACACAACGGTTGCTTGTATTAAGGCTTACCAAGTAGGCCAAGACTACCATACAAAAGGAGGATATTGCACAAAAAAACTAGGAAACAGGAAAAAAGCAAAACCCAATTTTCAAAAAAAAGTCAGTTACAAACCTCAAAATCTCCTATGATTACCAAATTTTGAAAGTAAAATAAAAGAAAATAATCTATTTGTCAGAAGACGAGATTCGAGAACGATTCATCATCTGTACTCCGGCAACCTTTTCCCAGAATCAAAGCTTTCGAAAAATCATTTTCGAGCATCGAATTCTTCCTAACATAACGAAGCTAGCTTTAAATATACAGAAGGTAGTCCACTATATAAGGAAAACCATCAACTTCACAATTGTTCATCGACGCTTGTAGAGACAAGGCTTTAAATCAGGCCATTCAATCTCATTCAAATCTCCGCGTTCCTTTGCCTGATCAAGAGAAATTGAAAAGAACATTCCGAAATGAGGAGAAACAGTTAATTGACATGTATGCCTTTTTCAGTCAGAATTGTGACAAGAAAAGAGGGAGAGCTAATCGCACCTTTTTCTTGAAATAAAACAGGATGAACATCTTGTTCGAAAAATCCTGTGAGAAAACAACTCAACAATTAGCGATTTTTGCATTAATACAAGTACATGTCCAATACTCTTTGCTGAAGACATAACGTACAACTAATAACAAAATACCTACAGCTCATTAAATCATGCGTACTTGTTTATGTGAAGTTTACGAATAATGTTTGCGACCAATGGACAATCAAACTTACCTATGTGTTTTAGCAAGGATAAAATTGCATATATTCGGCCCTACTAAACCAAAACTAGGTGGAAGCCTCGGTGTGATTCACTTAAGGACTTTGGATGATGAAATGTTGCGTAATGGAATACCTCTTGTTGGAGAAAGGAAAACGACATGTACCTTTGTTACCGCCGTAAATCCTAGTTGACATATGGATTTGGAAAATAAGTTGGGATCTGCTCCTCCAGTGTCTGGATCAAACCTACTCTTCACTTCAGCTATCAAGAGCCAGCCACTGCAGGCACCGTAACCTCATCAAAAACCCAGCAAAAGTTTTCAAGTAATGGAAAAACTCCGAAAAACATCATATTCAAATATTACCTTGCCTTAAGAACTCGGTGTGCTTCCTGAAGATAACTAGGATAATTAGTTCCCATGAGTGAAAGGCAGAATACAGCAACATCTATTGAAGATGATTCCAGGGGAGTCTGCAAAAAAACTTCTTCAGCATTTACAAATTACACGTCACAAAGGTAGATTACACAGTGCAGGTCATTGCATTACAATAGCACAGTGCACGATGTAACAGGGGGAGGGGGGGGCGAAGCATGTGCTTTGACTTAACGCATAAGTGCACACATTATGACAAAATTCCCTTAACACATCTGAAAAGACCCTATGACCTTGTGATGCTCACGTATTTATGCAACAAAATATCAATGCTTTTGAAGAGCCTTACATCAACTAAACGACCAAACATAAAAGAGTAAATAAGCATAATCTGCCCATTGAAGTCCGAACAGGCTAATTCATACGAATATACCATGTAAAAACCAGAAAAATAATATGAAACAACTTTAACGAATTATATAGGCAAATGCATTCTGCTAGAAATTATGAGTTCAATTTACACATTTTCCAATACTTACTAAAGATTTGAATGACTTAATCCTAATGAATTAGTACACTCCATTAAAACAAGCAAAACGTAAATTTAAACAAAGCTTGATTAAAAAAAATTAGTGTGGTAATATAATGGAAGTAAGAGAAGCCTCCATTTTCTCAAATATTTTCTTCAAGGATAGTTACTCATGTCATTTACGATTTAACCCAAAACAAAAAACGCCCACATTGTCACCCAAACATATTGACAAGAGGTGGAAATAATTTTGTAGTTTGACCCAACTTTTTCAAAAGAATCAATAATTTACTAGAAGGATGATAAGATATTGAGTAATCTAATGAATAGAACACTAAACATTTGTTAAGATGTAGGAACATAAAATAAAATTACAAAATACTCGTCCTATGAAATTACACCTATTTCTATTGAAGTTTCTCCCACTAACTTTGCACCATTCTTTTTGGAAATAGTCCAATACCCTTTCTTTTAATCTCATCTACAAAATTATTCTCCCCCTTTATCTGATCCACTCATTTCTTCCATCCACTTGTGTTTTGTCTTATTCTCCAACTACAAATCAATACTACAACTAAAAAAAGGATGCAATTCTATAGGGATGTAAGGAGATTTGGATTTCGCTAACCTACATACCTTTGACATATCACAAGCAATAACAGAAGGATCACTAGAAACGAGATCAATTGAATAGACTTTATTCTTTACGTTCTTTGCTAAGCGTGCATCCCCTGCAATCGACAATAAAAAATGCATTAATGTCCAAAATGTTTATGCAAGGCAATTGGTGAGCGATTGAGCGGTGAGCCTTCTCGATGCACCCAACATCAATCAGAGTAGGCAACAGTCTAATAAGCTTACAAAGACTCACCACAACCAAAATCAGCAACAACAAGAGATGATCTGTGATCTTTCAGCCATTGGATGATTACATTAACTGGTAGCTCAGGCCAATGTGACATTTGTTCTTGATACCCTGCATGATACTGGCATTTAAGTCAAAGAAATGTCATCTCAAATTCAGTATTCCCATTGGGTGTTTGGTAATAAACCAAAATAAATGGTGACCTTTTGACAGGACAGATGAGAAGTAAAACAATGAGAGCACAAAACAAAGGTGAATTGTGGAGGAAAGAAGCTGTAGCAGCCAGCAGGTGTCATGCACACCAGAAATATTATGACACAAGTACCCAATTCAGAAGGTGAAGTAAAATTACACCAATTGAGAATGAAATATCAGCACAAAATTTTCTTGTTTTCACAAAATTTTCTTGAAGGTTTTGATTTTCATAAGAAAAATATAAGCTATTGAAAGCAGCATACTCCCAGGAAATTGGAGTACAAATAGTTGTACTATTTCCAAAACAGTAAACTACTAAGTCAAAGGAGAATAAACAGGAAAAGGAAATGAGGTGCCTCTTGATGGTGGGAACATAATTTTCTTTCAAAGATGTTTCTAGGCAATTTAGTGACAATATATATATATATATATATATATATATATATATATATATATATATATATATATATATATATATATATATATATATATATATATATATATATATATATTTATATATATATATATATATATATATATATATATATATATATATATATATATATATATATATATATATATATATATGGGTGTAAAGCTATTAGCTTATGCATACCAAGAACAACGGAATTAAAACATGGGAACAGAACCCTACCATATTAAATAGTGAAGAGTCCTGCTTGAAAAACTTCAAAGCATCCTTCCCACTAGCAAAACAAAAAGAATGCCAACATAAGATATCATATCAACAACAATAACAACATTCCATAAACCCCATGCCACCAAGTATAGCATGCAACAATAACCAAAACATCTTTACATAGAAACAAGCGATTAAGTTTGTTTTGGGAGGAAAACAACACACTCCAATGGCAAGGCAGATTTTAAACATTAATATGTAGCAGGAGAAGTTCAACAACAAAAAAAGCTATCATCAGTTACCCTAACATGATAAAACCCTCTAACTTTTATTCGACACACCTTCTCGATATCAAAATTAGTACATTACAATACCAAAATAATCAAAACTGTCCCATCATCATAATTCATAGCTATTAAAAATGTCCATTAGAATTAGAATAATTAATATTACTAAGGTTTTAACTAATAGCTTTGATAGGCGGCAGTTCCCTAAACTAACTTATGACTTATAGCGACGATCCGTAGCAGTTTCCTAAGCTAAGCTAATTACTTATAGATACAATCACTGATAAGTTCCCAAGCGATTAAACACATATTGAATACTTTCGGCGTCCTCATCTTCTCACATATAATCCAACATCTATCCACATCTGTAATAAACAGTGTATTAAAGTCTCCAAAAACTTCCATTAGACTACACAGGTTAATGCCAGCACCCAATATGATTTCGAAACCCCGAGAGAAATCAAGAAATCATCACAAACAAGTAAAAACATCATAGATAAAAATTAAACGGCAGACATCTGATTCTTAATTAAAAAAAAAAGAAAAAAGTACGGAACTTACGTGCAAGTGTATAGCTTTTCATTGAGCATTCTGAAATGGCCTCCCGATAACCTAGCCTTCATCTAAAACAACAATACCAAAAAATTTAATAAATTCACAATTGATAACTGTAGGACTAAGCAGAAGAAGCGAAGACGAGAATATACCTTTTCGAGAAAATTCGATGATTTAGTAGAAGTAGAATTGGATTGAGAGGAATTAGAGGCAACATTCAATGTAGCAGTAGAAGAGGTAATTGAATTCTTCAAGGATTTGTTGCGGTTCCTTCCTTTTCCTCCTCTTCTCTTCCGTTTTCTGCAATTTCCCGTTACCTCGGCATCGGCCGCCATGAGTATGACTATCCCTTGAGCTTTCGGGTGCGTTTGCCCGACTAAGGGTTTTAACTTTGGGAACAACTAGGCTACGCCTACAATACAATACGGAATATAGTTTACTATAAAAATTACTGCGATTTACTCCCTCCAATTCACTTGTGTTGTCCCATTTGGGATTGACACGGATATTAAGAGTGAGTGGTAGTTAAGTATTTTAATTGATTAAATAATTGTAAAGATTGTAGTTGGGTATTTTAATTGATTAAATTAATTGTAAAGGTGGTAGTTGGGTATTGGGAATTGTAAAAGTGGGGTTTTAATTTGATTAAATTAATTATAAAGGTGGTAGTGGGGTATTGGGAATTGGAAAAGTGAGGGTATTTAGGTAAAAAAAAGATGTACCAAAATGGAAATGGGACAATTGATGTGAATTGTCCCAATAAGGAAATGAGACAATACAAGTGAATTAGAGGGAGTATAATACATAGCCATAAAAGGACAAAAAAATTAATAATAAAATAAATAAAATTAAAATAATAAAATTTTCATCGTATCAAATCATACCATATGAGGGTAATTTATTCACCTTACAAATAACTGTTATTTATTAAGACCTTTTTATTTATTTACACTGTTGGATTTTGTCTTTGAGTCTTACCGTCTCAAATTTCGATAAGGTCAAAAATTTATACTTCTAATTTTTAGTTTTTAATTATTATAAAATATTATTATTATAATAAAATGATTCATTAAAATATGTATAATTTTTATAAGGGTTTTTTATGAAAAACAGCCTCAAAGTTTACCCTTTTTATGAATTACAGCCTCAAAGTTTTTTTTTTTATGAATTACAGCCTCAAACTTTTAAAAGTGACCAGTATTACGGCCAAGTTACCGTTGACCACCCTGTCAACCGTTGACCAAGCCCTCTTTCCGGTTACTAACCCTTTTTCCTTTTTTTTTGAGTTTTCTTTTTTCTTTTTTCTTTTTTTTTTGAGTTTTCTTTTTTCTTTTTCCTTTTTTTAATTTAATTCCTTCATCCTCTTCACATCTTCATCCTCTTCCCCCTTCTTCTCCATCATCTTCATCCTCTTCATCCTCCATTAATCTTCAAAGTCATCATAAATCTTCAAAGACCCAATTTCTCTCCAAATTCCAAACCCTAGATTTCTTTCCAACTTTTCTCAAATTTTAGTGAAATAGATTAAAATTCTTGATTTTCGTTTTCTTTTGATTTTAACGTTACTCTCCATTAAAATTCTGGGTTAATCTCTTCATTAAAGAATATTACTGTTTTTTGATTTTTTTTAAAATTTTGGGTTAAAATTCTGGGTTAATCTCTTGGTAATTGTGCCTGCGTTTTGTTGTTGTTGCAGAATACTCAAACATGGGTATATGATAAATCAATCATTGGTCTCTTAAAATCATCAAAGAATTCAACTTTAAAATTGTATCATCATATAAAAATGCAAGGAAAAAAACCCAGATCACAATTCTTCAAAAACTCAAGAAATAAAATATATATCAAGAGACAATTTGAGTCTTCTTCTCCATTAATCTTCTTCTTCACCATCAAAATCATCTTTCTGAAATTCAAGAAGAAAGTGCAATTGGGTCTTTCAATCTCCCATAAGTTTCTTTGAAAGACCCAATTTTAATAGGAAAGCTCCAATTTACTTAAAAAAGATATGTAACTTTGAAGATTAATAGGAGAGAAATTGAAAAGATCCAATTTACTTAATAGGAGAGAAATTGGGTCTTTAAACATTATTCAAAATTCCATCATTGAAAAACCCAGAATATAAAATACACATCAAGAGACAATTTGGGTCTTCTTCTCCATTAATCTTCTTCTCCACCATCAAAATCATCTTTCTGAAATTCAAGAAGAAAGTGCAATTGGGTCTTTCAATCTCCCATAAATTTCTTTGAAAGACCCAATTTTAATAGGAAAGCCCCAATTTACTTAAAAAGATATGTAACTTTGAAGATTAATAGGAGAGAAATTGGAAATACCCAATTTACTTAATAGGAGAGAAATTGGGTCTTTAAACATTATTCAAAATTCCATCATTGAAAAACCCAGAAAATAAAATACACATCAAGAGACAATTTGGGTCTTCTTCTTCATTAATCTTCTTCTCCACCATCAAAATCATCTTTCTGAAATTCAAGAAGAAAGTGCAAATTGGGTCTTTCAATCTCCCATAGATTTCTTTGAAAGACCTAATTTTAATAGAAAAGACCCAATTTACTTAAAAAAGATATGTAACTTTGAAGATTAATAGGAGAGAAATTGGAAATACCCAATTTACTTAATAGGAGAGAAATTGGGTCTTTAAAGATAAATGGTGACTTTGAAGATTAATGGAGTGTTTGAAGTTTATTAGGGATGAAGAGGATGAAGATGATGGAAAAGAAGAAGGGAGAGGATGAAGATGATGGAAAAGAAGATGTGAAGAGAAAGAAGGAATTAAATTAAAAAAAAGAAAAAAGAAAAAAGAAAACTCAAAAAAAAAAGGAAAAAGGGTTAGTAACCGGAAAGAGGGCTTGGTCAACGGTTGACAGGGTGGTCAACGGTAACTTGGCCGTAATACTGGTCACTTTTAAAAGTTTGAGGCTGTAATTCATAAAAAAAAAACTTTGAGGCTGTAATTCATAAAAAGGGTAAACTTTGAGGCTGTTTTTCATAAAAAACCCTTTTTATAATAAGAGTGAGATTGCATGCATCCAAGATCCAACTACAATCTTCGCCCAAAAGTTGAAGTTGTCTAATGACATTGAGGTAATGAAATATATAAAAAGTAAATTGTTTGATCAATTTATTGTTTGATACATCATACATGTTAATGTATTGTTTAAATTGTTAACATTATTGATTTGACATAATTAAAAATTATATAAAAAGTAAATATTAATTAAATATGCATTAGGTTCGGGTGATTCAAATAACATTTAACTAGATATATTTTAACTTATAGATTTAAAATAAAATATAAATTCTTTGCCATGTTACTCCATCCTACCAGTACTTTAATGTCTTGTATAGTTGTATCGTAGTTGGTATTTAATGTCCAAAATGGTAATGATTTTGGTGGAAAAATCTTTTAACAAGTGTAGTAGTCGTGTTTATTTTGCTTCAATCATCTCAATATTTTTTCATAAAATCCATCGCAATACATCACCATTTAAGAATGATATTAAATAGTAATGTAAAATTATAAATAAAAGAAACTTTTTTATGATCAGATTTTCATTATCATATTCATACGACTAACATGATATATTTCATGAATATTTACACTACAAATTCTTATTTATAAATACCACCATTTAATACCAACAACCAAAAAAACAATAATGGTACAAATACAAGTATGTTTCAAAGATAATATTTGCCAAACATAAACATGGTAATACACTTATTCAAGTGCGCTTAATTTTTAGAAGTACAAAATTTCTTTAATCCCCAAATAGGCAAATATGGCCAGTGAAGTACTGAGGACGCAAATGTAACACTGAGCAAAAGAGCAAGATACAAAATAATGGGACATTTATACGATTCATCTTTAAAAAATCTACCTTATCACCAAGACCCATCCCTACTTTTTTAGGGCTATATTAGCATTTAGCAGCAACCTAGTAAGAAAATGTGGGGTTTTAAAAATTATTGTAAGCATACTCACTAAAAAAGGTGATCACTTGCAAATAATAAACTGCATCGAGTCATTTAGATAGCTTATGGCGACCTTTTGAAGATGCTATAAGCCACAGCAACAGTTGCGACAGCCCCAACAACAGCAGCAGCCATTAGAA
Organism: Amaranthus palmeri; assembly: GCA_019776075.1. NCBI lineage: Eukaryota > Viridiplantae > Streptophyta > Magnoliopsida > Caryophyllales > Amaranthaceae > Amaranthus > Amaranthus palmeri. Next base: position 111,341 of record JAAKBH010000049.1, read on the forward strand.
GATCACTTTGATCCCATTTACCAGCCCAACTTGACAAGCACGCCATGCCGCTCTTGCAAGAACCGTCTGTTGTTTTCTTAACATCGCTTTCTGCAACTTCGCCATTAGTAGCAGAGCTATCCCTGCAGCAAGAAACATTGTTTGCACCCTGGCAACAGCTTGTGGTGCTTTCCTTGGCTTCATTATCTGCAGCTGGTGATTTTTCTTCAGCGTTTCCCTGGGCATTTTCGGTTGTGGGTTTGCTTCCTTCTTTCTCGGACTCAGTTTTCAAGCCCATTTGGCCCCTGAAATTGATATTTGCGTTTTGCACATCAAACATAATGCAGAAACAAACTAGAAGCACATCATAGTGAATGTTCCAATGGAATCAAAAGCATATTCTAAATCTTTTAAAACATTTGTAATATACTTCAACATTTAAATAGAGAAGTTAACAATCAAATTTCATTCTCAAAAAACATGAATAGCCCTGAAATTGATCATTGAATGTTGAGCATAATGTAGTAAAACTGAACACACCTCTCAGATAATATTGCTAAAGCTATCAGAATGCTGCTTTGCTATTTGCATCAAAGTACATAACTTTCTAAACATAGATCAATATATTAATGTGTAGTTGTTGATAATGTTTGCTATCAAGTAGCACTAAGCTTGTACAGTTGTACTTAAAAATAAGGAGGCCAACCTGCCCAATTTAGAGAGGGGGGATCCAACAATTGCTACAAACTTAACAGTTCTAACCTTAAGACAGATAAATTGCATAACAGATATATAAGCGACAGGCTACAATAACATACCTCCATAGCTTTTCGATAATTTCTCCTTTGCCAATGTGGACATCAAGCAAGTCTGCTACATCAGCTGGAGTGACGTAACCATACCTGTAAAATCAAGAAGTAACTTATATGTCGAATACACCATATCTCTAAAAACATATATAACATAAAACAAAAGGGAAACAGATGATGAATATATCTTACCAATCACCAATAACCTTGCCATCAGCATTTGTTCCAAATATGATTACATTCCCAGCATATTTGTGACCCCCAATATGAGAACAAGAGTTCACAAACACCTGATCATTCAAACCCCTCGACACAATCTCCTCCTTAAACTTTTCAATGAGAACAGGACCACAGACACCACACCTTTTATCTCTGTTACTATGGGCACAAACAAAAACATATGCACCAATCAAAGTCTCTGGAGTCCCAGAAGCCCATGGTTTACCACTCACAAGAACATCTTCCACAAATGCATCTACATCTGACTCCTTCAAACCCCTTCAATCAGCAAAACAATAACAATGTCAAGACTAAAAAGCACTAAGAAAAGAAAGTGATTGAAATAAATCAAACACTAAAACTATCTTGCAACAAAATCATCCTGTAGAGAAAATTCAACAGGCTACATGTCAAAGCCTATACTCCATCAAATCCAATAAGATGCTTATATTGGTAAGTACAAAATAAAAAAATGTCAATAGGAGCTCATCAACAACCATCATACACAATAAATATTCCAAAGAAGTGAATTACCTATATCTGACCATCTCTGGGAAAATGTAAACATCACCATCTGAGCACTGATTATCATTGCATCCCCCACATAATGTCAGACGAGTCTGCAGAGGGAGTAATGATCAGAAAGTCAGTATAGCTGATTGCTTTGCTTTTTAATGGCATGAACCTTTATAATTAACCTAATTGAAATCATTATAATACTTTTGAACAGTATTGAAAGTATTGCTTTATAGTCGTACCAATTTATTGATCAAATCACACTAATAATCCAATCCAGACATATTCATCTAAATTCTTGCTGGCAGACTACAAAATTAATTCATCTAATTTTTTGCTAAGGCTACAAAATTAATCCATCTAACTTTTTGCTAAGCAGACCACAAAATTAGCCGTCAAATTTGTTGCTAAGCAGACTACAAAATTAATTCATCTTATATTTTGCTAAGCAGATGATAAAAAAATTAATTTCACTATCGCATGACATGATCACACGCTGAATGTTAGAATACCACACCAACCAGAATACAAGAAACATAACAGCTAAAATAAGAAGATTTACACCAAAATCAATCAAATAGTAACGATTTTCAAATCGAAACACAAATTATTTAGGTCGCTGCGATGGTATAAATTCATAATAAATCAATCAAAACGCTGAAGTAAATCAAGACTAGATCCAATACTCAAAAACAAAAAACCTAAAAAAAATTAAAGAAATAACCTTAACAGGAATATCATCCTTGCGAGCCTTAAGAGCAGAAGCAAGCATCTTAGGAAGCGGATCATCATCTGAACTCTCAACAGAAGAAGGCCATGATTCATTATTTTTGTAGCAAAGGAAGACATGACGTTCGTAATAATTGACGGTGTTAGCGAGAGAAGTAGAGTACATCTCAGGTCGACTGAATCCATAGTCGGAAGAGTCAACGGAAGCCATTGATGGAGCTTTGGATGAGGTTGAGAAGAAGGGAGAAATGGAGGGAGTTTGGGAGAAGTAAAAGGAGAGAGAATAATGGAGGAATTGCTGCTTTTGTTGTTGCTTCGTGGTGGTTGAAAATATCCAAAGTCCACAACTTCTACGAGCCAACAACATTTGCATTTTGCTTCCGAAACATAGTTTTTTATTTTTTTTTCTTTTAACGTTTTTGGTTTTGGCTAGGTGATTAGGTTCGGAGTAGATAGCACGGTTTATAAATTATTTAAATAAAAAATTACTATTAATTTTATATAATTTTATATAAGTAATTTTAGATGATTGTATAACTCCTAAATCATATTGAAATAATAAATTAATTTGTTTTAAAAATTGTAAAAGTATAAAACATAATCATAAAATCGTGCACTAAACAATATAGATTATGAGTAATTACATAACAATAATAGAAAATTTTAACACATTAAAAATAATATAAATAAGGAAAATTCCACATGGTAGCGTATTCCAGTTTTCATGAAACGCCAGTGGAAGCACTTTTGTAAAATTTTTTTTCACATGTTAGCATCCAGTTTATGCACTTTCTAACTGACGTAGCATTTTCCGTTAAATTCTTGTTAATTTCTATTAAATTCATCATTTTACAAGATTTTTCCACGTAGTAGCATCCGGTTTTTGTTCTCAAATGTTTAATTCACTGATTAATTTATCAACGCCCTTAAATGTTGTAACAATTTTATTTTCATTCAAATTATTGGCTTTATAAAGTTTAAAAGGTACATTACAAACACTGATAAATAATTAAAAAGACGCATTTTATAAGCTCAAAAAGTGCATTCCAAGCACTAACACATATTTGAATTTAAAAAAACTAGTATTCTTCTGTGATCATAGGAGAGGAGAGGGTAAAATGAAAAACGAACTCATCACCCTATCTAAGGAAAGTAGTACAATAATATTTGCTCCAATTTAAACAAAACTTAATTTTAATACCATTACATAGCTATATCAGGGGAAATAAGAGTCGCTAAATAACAAATGTCGTATTTATATCAAAAACAAAGTCAAAAGTAGCCTCAAATACTCTGTTAACATATGAAAACATTTAGAAAATATAACCTTGAATCTAAGATCTCAAAACTTTGTGAAGATCCCGATTAATTTGAAACCAATATACATTTGAAATTTGAAGCAAACTGCAAGGTTTAGATCATTATTCAGAAGAATACAAGCATGAAGGGTAACCTCATATACAGATGGTATCGAAGATTACATCATATTGAATTTCGATCTCAAGAAATGAATGCAAATTTACAAGAATTACGCTACCTATTCAATACAATTGCATTTTCTAAAATTGATTCGTATCGGAGCATATGCATGATGTATTCTCCGTCATTGTATGAGCTACACAATGCCATGAGGTCAACGGAGCAGCACGAGGAAAAGTCGACACGTAATGATCACAAAGAATCAGAAAAAATCAATCTGGATATAGTTACCCGTTGATTTCGCATCATGACCGGGTACCTTAGCACCTGTGGCGGAAGCAACAGGTGGATCACCATTAAGGGTTGGTATGAAAGGCCGGGGAACTTCGGGTGGGGTAGCACAGCGAATAAGGGCCCAATTAATGCTCTGAAAGAATGGATGTTGCTTGATCTCGGTGGCACCACGTCTAAAGGCAAGGCGATGCTGAGGCTCCTTCACAAGCAAACCTCGAATCAAGTCTCTTGCAGCGAAGCTTACAGAAGGGGAGTCGGGGAATCTTAGGGGCTGGCCCACTACATTAAACAATGTGGCACGGTTTCCTTGCCCTTTGAATGGTGTTCTTCCGAACAGTAGCTCATAGAGAAATATTCCGAATGTCCACCAATCTACAGCACTGCCATGCCCTTCACCCTTAATGATTTCAGGCGCCAAGTACTCGTGGGTGCCCACAAACGACATTGAACGAGCACTTGTTGGCTCGGCAAGCAGCTCTGGCAGAGGACATCCTTGAGAATATGATTCATTTTTAGGTTTGGGTTTTTTTGCTTTCTTGGGCTTACCCAATAAAAATCGTGGCGTGAAGCAAGCGGGCTGAATCATACAAGCTGGTTCTATACACGCAGGTTGAGCACAGTATGCTGAGCTCTTGGACTCAAGACCTGCGTTTGATGATTTGACAAGTGTTGGGCAGACTGCACATCTTAGAGAAAGGTCAAAATCTGACAACATTATATGACCGTCTTCTCTAACTAAAACATTCTCTGGCTTTAGATCTCGGTAGATGATACCAAGCATATGTAGATATTCCAACGCAAGGAGCACCTCTGCAACATAAAACCTGTAGAAGTAGAGAAAGTAAGGCCAATGGGATAGAATAACTATAAGAGACACCAATGCCCGTGTTAAAGATTCTCGTAGAGTGACCAAACGATATCAAAGAGCATGGTTTAGAGGGCTAGTCCTTTTTCCCTTCTCCTATCACAGTACAAAAACATAGCTACCAAAAGCAAGCAGAAAACACCAACATGTCTTTCACACGAATCTTCAGACTCTCACACCAACCATTCTAATCTCACATTATGTTCTATGCAAGATGCAACCCGCACCCCTCGAACCAACACCAGCGGGTAAACAAAGGAACACAATTCTCGTACCAATACTTATCATGTTTTACCTTCTCAAATTTAGTGTAGCTAAGCATGTTAAAAATCAAGTAGAGTTCGAAAACTTGATTTTTTTTCATCACCTAAGCAATTTCTTAATTATGACCACAATCCCACTTAATCAGCAGAAATATATTTTAGTAAACATCTTTGTATGCTATGAAGTTATGCATGCCAAAAAATATGGAGCATATTAGCGCCCAAGTGATGCCAACAATCTAAAACTAATGTCATATTGCATAACAGTTATTTATGATATTTAGGCAACTGAAACAACAATAACTTACTGAATTTATTGCATAAAAGAAATCAAATGTGATAGAATAGTATTCACACAAATTAAAGACCATGTAATACTGACCTAGCAGCATGCTCAGGAAAGCATTTATGAGGTTGTCTCTGCCTAAGTGAGTGCAGATCACCCCCGGGGCAGAACTCCATCACCAAACAAGAATGATTTTCGGTTTCAAAATGTGTATACAGTGTGGGCAGGAATGGATGATCCAGAGACTGAAGAATCTCTCTCTCAGTTTGAGCCCTTACAAGTTTCTTTCGACTCTCTAAAGCTGCTTTGTTCATTACCTTCATTGCGAAATGAGTTTTTGTCCCAACCAATTCAGATAGATATACTTTGCCTATGTCTCCACATCCTAACTGTTTCAAAAGCCTGAAATGATTTAGCTGTAATACCCCGTAGTGAGATTGAGCATTGCGGATGGCAATCCATCGAGCATCATTTACTTTGTGAGGCTTGTACATGGCACTACTAATGCTACTGGAGCTACTTTCATCACTAACATCACTACCAGTGCTTTCTCTGTAAGTATTACTCACTTTCCTACTCTCAACAAAGTCAAAGGATTGACTAACATCACCACTTTCATTCAATTTCTCAATGCTACTATGACATTCACTTGATTCAGTAATGGTGCAACTTTCTTTGGCTTCTATAGATTGGGTGGCAGAATGAAAACTATTTTGAGGGCTAGGACAATATGAACTCACTGATTCGGGGATTCCTTGGTCAATTCGCTGTCCACCCTGCTTAGAAGCAGCTGGACCAGCCGAGCTTTTTGGATCATCAGCAGGATGATTAATGCAACATTTGGACTCAAACCCAGAAACCTGATTGTAATTCAAGCTTTCCCCTAAATCACATAAACCTTTACCTTCCACTTTTCCTTTCTGGGTCTGCTTCTCACTCATTAAAAACCCATTCTTATGATGAACTGATTTTACACCATGGTCAACAGCAGCTGAATGTTCAGGTTTGAGTAACTTAGAATTCTGACTATTCATGATAAGTGTAACTGTATCACCACCACCAACATAATCCATTCAATAGGATAGATGCTAACACCCTGTAACAACATAATCCAGTTCACAAAATTGACTCTTGTCAAAATTAATTATTGAAAGAAACATATTTAATTCAAAAGCAATCTTAAAATCTAAATTATTGGTAATAAAAAAACAAATTAAGCAAGAATCATTGCTTTATATTAACATATTACATACTTTCCTTAAAAGATCTTTCATTTCTTGAATATTCACAAACACATCATACTTATCTTAAAACTTCAGAAAAAACCCATTAATTCCACCTCCACAAAAATGGGATTCATTCAACTCACCGATCATTCAATCAAATACAATCAATTAACAATACTATGCGAGAAATCAAAACAAAAGTAGTTCAAGAAGCCATACCAAGATTCCAATTAAGCAATTAATCAAAACAAAGAATACTGAGTATAAGGAAATGGCTAAGCCTCAAGAACATAAATGAAAAAATGAAAAATTAAAGGTTCTCATTGGCATTTAATCAAACATGTGGCGTGAATTCAGATCTAAACAAATAATTACCTGAAAAAAGTAGGGATTTGGGAGGAAGTCAAGAAGATTGAGAAATCCAGTGTACCGCAGCTTGCGCTTGGTAGCCAAGAACGAGGAGAGAGAAAGAAGAGAGAGAGAGACTGAAGAAGAACGTGAGAAAGAGAAAGTTTTGGCTTTAAGCCTTTGTGCATGCGTGAAAAATTATACTACTCGAACTTCTAACCAGTATTTTACACCAGCTAAGCATATTGAACTAGTATAAAAAAAGTACCCTATGACAAGTATATACCGTTTAATTTATTATCCAAATAAAATACACAAATTCTTGCTATAGACGGTCTATAGCATAGACGAGTATAATGGATCAGTCCATTTTTACACTTTTCAAAAATAATAATTGTAGTTTTTTATTGGACTGGGCTACTGAGAGTGTCGTCTATGCTATAGACGGTCTCTCAGGAGACCTTCTGAATAAAATAACACAAATTCTTGTTATATCGTTTATAGCATAGACGGATAAATATGGGTCAGCCCATTTTGCAAAATAAGTAACTGATTAGTCATCAACCTTATTTTTAAATTTAAAACCATTGGGCTAGGCTATTGGGAGAGCAGTTTTTGCCATAGACGGTAATGAGACCTTCTGAATAAATAAACAGATTTATTGTTGTTGCGTGAATAAGAATTGAAGAAATGCGGTGGTGATACTATCTAAAATAAAAATGTTGCAAAGTTAAAGAAACAAATTAAAATAGAAAGGTATGTAATTTCTTAGAATATGAGAGAACAGTATTAAGTCCTTTCGTCCTACATATTTGACTTACATTTTAACGAGTATATATAAATCATTTTTATGTAAAATATGAAATATGATTTCATTTTTATTTCAAATTACATCCACAAATTTATTGAAAGTATGTTTTTGTATATTCATTGCATTCACTTTTATCAACTAATATTGCCTTTGAATGTTATTCTACAACTAGACTACTAATGAAAAAAATAACTATTTCTGCTGCGTCAAACTCCTGAAGATGAGGGAATACTAAAATTAAGTAAAAATTTATCAGTGAAAAAGTATGGATTATGGGTAAATGGGATAAGTGTGATGATAAAATGAAAAGATAATATTTAAAAAAAAAAATTAAATAACTAAAATGTATAGATGAGAATTAAATAAACAATATGAGTTATTGACAATAATATAAATATAGATAACTCTAAAAGGCAAACTATAATGAAAATTTAATAAAAGCCATGGGACGGAGAAAATATTACTATTATGGACTAATTTTGCTTGATATATTGTTAGATTATAGGACCTTCGAATTACATTTTGATTCTATCAATTAATTTGTTTTACACAATTATTTGAAACTGTATTTTGTAAAGACAGCTCTCAAAAACCAAGTCCAATTCTAAATATGTATTGTTATAACTCTAAATATAGATTGGGTTGGACTTTTAAAAGTCGTCTTTACAAAAGACGGTCCTGTCAATATTATGATCCTACTTAAAATTCATATCATTTGTCTAGATTGTAGAATTATAGAATCATCACTTGTTTTCATCTAATATTATTCACCTTGCATCTTTATCTCATCCACCAGTGACGGATTTAGGATTTGGAGTCTCAGGGGGCACCAACTAATAGATAAAATTTCGACGGTGTTTTATTTGTAAAATTAACAACTATTTTACCCTTATTTGCTAAAATTTTAAATAAGACAAACTATAAAAGCAAATAGAACAAATTAAATCAACGGACCTAATTTAAAAAATGAGTTAAAATAAATAAATAAGACAAATTACTAAAGTGAGAGTTTGTTTTTTTCAATATTAACTTCTCCACCTAGGCTTTTTTTTCTATCACCATTATCTACTTTATTTTTACTAAATAAAGCAAATTTGCCACTTTGATCCAAATTGAAAGGGAAAAACAAAAAGTTAGTGATAAAAAAAATTAAAGGCTGAGCAAAAAAAGAGTGTTGAAGCTTTAATTTTCAATTTTTTTTTACAAGAAAACCATGATCAAGCAAAAAAATATCTGGAAAAATAATAAAAATTTTATAATGAAGTATAAGTTTGGAAAATCAACTAGTTTCTTGTGAGTCCGTCTCTTGTGAGACCGTCTCTTTGACAGATATATCTCAAGCCCAAGCCATTAAAGATTAATGTTTACTTATCGTATTCTTAATGTCTAATGTCTACTTACATTATTCTTAATGCTTACCGTATACTTAATGCTTATTTTTTATATTTTAAATGTATATTTACATTATTTTTAATGTCTACTTATAATATTTTAAAAAATATATGATGGGTCAGCCTAATTAGAGATGATTTCTTAAAGAGACAATCTCTCACGATAATTTGTGTTGGATAATAGTATAAAAATAGATAAAATAAGTTTTAAGTTACACCTGGGTTAATCATAAGATTTGATTATTTTAGAGACTTTTTAGTAATTATATACCAAAAGTTTTGAGATGTGCACAAATAAGACTCGATTTTCATAAACAATAGTTAAATATATATTTTTTGATCAGATTAGGCCGGAGAATTCCTGACTTGCAAGAGGAAAAGGAAAATCAACCCTTTCAGTTAGTGATAAGAATCGAAATCTTGTCATAAGGATAAAAGGAAAAATACGTTCAACCAATGAACAATAGTTATATTTGATTTCACCGTACACAAGAGTTTTTTTCATGGGTAATTTTGGTTTACAATGAACTAATTAGTTTACATCAATCCTACAATAAAAAAAAATCTAAGATTTCTGCATCAAATTTTCAAGATAGAGGTTCAAAATGTATCTTCCAGTGGACAAAACATCGAGTCGTTTCTCACTTGGTTCATACTTTCCCTTACGCAACTGGTACCGATGGGTAACAGCCGAAATTGTGTATGTTTGGCCTTCAATCGTGACACTTTCCCCACACTGAACGTTCTGCGACAAAAAACAAACGACGACAATCATAAGATGCCACAACAACAAGAGAATCATCAAACACAACATTTCCATTCATGTCACTCCAACAGCAAAGTTTGTGGCTCAAAGCATTGGAACATGACAGATAAGCTTTTTAACTTGTGCTATCTTACCTATATATAGAGGAGACATGTCACTGATGTTTTCTTATCTACAGATATCTATGTACAGGTAACCACAGACAGTCCATTTTCCTTTCGGGCTCCTCCAAAAAAACGACTTTCAATTATTCTAAAAAAGGCGTCGAATAATATAGTTAACTTTGGGATTTTGTGTTCGTTAAGCTTGTTTTACAACACGAGTTAGGCGGGAACAAATCAACTCATAAAGAACCATATACTTCCTATAACTTTTTTAATTGCACCCAGATACGTTTTTACGCAGTCCAATGCATTTATCGGATTGAAATGGGTTTGGGTGCAAGTGATAAAAATCGGAGGAAGTATCATTTTAGGAGTCATCCATTGAAATTGCAACCTTTAAAGTGTAAAAATAGAAATGGAAATGGAATGGACAGGTGGGAAAGGAAGGAGAGGCAAGGGGAAGGCTTTTTAGCAATGTCCTGCATTCGGTTCTCGATCATGGGTGGTGTTTAGAGATCTCGGTCATAAAAATGCTCAATGATTGGCAAATAAGCCCATGAAGATCAGCCTGCACAAGTACAGCCTTCAAACAGTTCCAGATATTACAAAATAGGCCAGAAAAACAACCGACACTAAACTGAATACGCTGTAAAGGAGGAATCTAAGCATATTGCAAAGTTGCAATGCGTCAACAAGTTCGCCTACCTACCAGTGCAAAGTCGATGACTATATGAGCAGAGAAACCTTTCGCATTGCCCTTGATGATTATTACGCACACTTGACTCCTATTATGCTTACAGTTATATGGATTTCATCACTAATGTCTGTATTCTAAATGGCATAATGGATAATTAACACACAGCCACAGAAAGTTGAAAACCTATCAAAATTAACCCTCCTCCTCTCCAATAATATGCAGGTGCCTTAAATTCCAAGTTCTAACCCTCCTTCTCTCCCCACCTTAGAGTTGAACTCAAGAAAAGTCCATCTAAGGTGGAATAATCAAACATTACCAGACACATTTAACGACTCTCTCCATTGAAGAAGAAAGAACTAGGCTAACAATAACCTTTTTTCATCATAACTTAAAGCATGATGTTCTTACTAAAAGACATTAGCAACATGAGTAGAGGGTAATTACTTTATGTTTGGTATAATTTCCTATTATGCGACAAGATACAGTGCCTTGACCAAACCTAATTATGAAGATTTAAATTTATTTGGGCTTTCATAAGCTGCATATGGTCAACTTGGCAAAGCTAATGTCCCTTTTAAGGAGGAGAGTCATTTATTACATTACTAAGGGATTTACATTTAAAAAAGGCTAAAAAGAGGAGGATCAGGGTTCTTCCAGAAGCTAATGAAAGAAAACTGCACATTTATGATGTATATATCACACTAATATGTCAAATCTTTAAGATCAAACGGAAGGTTACATCTTCAAACAAGGATATCAAGATAGAAAGTCACTTTCAGATATAACATGCAGCCCTTTTGTTGATAATTTATTTACACTTCACCCAAAATGAACAAAATTAACATGCACATTTGACGAAAGGATACTCCGAGTCAAAGCAACCTGCTAAGAGAGCTTCCAGTTTCCGAGTAACACCACAGTCACCACTTAGCACAAATAATCTAACATGTAATTGTATCATTTAGAGTAAGAGTTTAGCAGGGCTTGCCGTTACTATATAATTGTTTCATCCTTTTAGGATACTATTAGTATTAAGTAGTTTCATTCTTTTAGCATAAAACGTGTCTGCGAAAAATCCCAGCTGAGGTAGCAATCTAGCACTCTCGACTTCCAAACACATCCATTACACGCCTTCTTTTAATTCCACCAGTGGGAACTTTCAAAAATGCAACTAGAACTCATAAGTTAATAGTTGAGACAAAGTTCCAGTCCATCAAACACATAGCTTCCTTTCCCCAAAATATGCTATAATCCTCTACCTGACATATATGATAAATTGTTCTTGTAACTCTGTCAGTGACAACAACCTTCAAAGTGAACTGATGCCAAGGTATCCCACATCTTACATCATATCTAAATGAATCTTGTTATCTCGTCTATGACTGCCGAAAACTTAAAAAGGGCTGTAAAAAAAATCTTGACATAGACTAATCGTGATTGAGAAATCTTCAATCGCTCCTTCACATATCTAACATTGGATTTTTACTTGCTCAAAGCCTCAAACATATCATAGACTATTTAAATTTACCTACATGGCATATCTCTTTTTCATAACCTTTCAAAGAACAACTCTTGGTATTTTGTGATACGCCTTTTCCAAATAATGTGCAAATCCTTACTAGAACTCCATTTATTGGAGCATCAGTTTTGTTTTCTCTCATGACGTTCTATCACCCTTTATTCATGGTGTTGGCTCAAAATCCTAACATCACCTTTGTTTATGCATATGTATACTATAGTGCTTATCTTCCAATATTTTAGCCTTTTGTTTTTTCTTCATAAGTGACTTAAAACATCAGTTAACTCATTCGATCTCATCTTCCCTAAGTGATACCAAGCCTCAATAGGAATATCGTCGAAAAGACCCATTGCTTTTTTTTGCTTTATTATCTCGAGCATCTGTCCTAGATTAACTTTGTTTTTTGTCTCATATATTCCATGCTATCATCTATGCATTCCAACAACGTCTAGTGGCAGCCTCCTTTACGTCCAATGAAAAACTCGTCAAAGTACTATTTTCATCTATCCTTAATCTCTATAGCTTTGACAAGAACATGTTAATGTGTGTCTTAACCAAGAAACCCTTGCATAGCAAAGAAGTATAGGACATCCCTGTCAATTTCAGTTTGGCTCGCGTTAGAAGATATAACAAACTTTTTATGCCGGTTGTCACTAATCTTGCACAAGACAACAAGTCTCCTCCTTTATACAGGCTTGGAACAAATGATGAATCAGATTAATTAAAAAGTCAATTGAAGTCTCATTTCAAAAACTTAGGTTCATCTTACATGTCTATTGATAGTTCGATTACACTTGTGATAGAACCAACTAGAGCTAACTTTAAAGTTTAAAGTGTGGTAGGAAGAGACCATGGATGGAGGTATCTAACCATATGTTTTTTATCTAACGGAATACCCTTATGTTGATTTGAATTGTGTTCAACTCCTTTAAATCCGGTTCCAACAAGTATCTTTTTTTTTTTTTTTTTTTTTTTTTTTTTTTTTTTTTTTTTTTTTTTTTTTTTTTCGGTTCCAACAAGTATCATTCCCCCTAGAATAACATTTTCTTTTCAACCAATCGATACGGTCCTAGAGAGCCGTTTTTGCTGAAAAGCTCGCTTCTGATATATAATTTTTCATTGGCTCATTCAAACAAAGAGGGTATATAATCCATCTAGTGGGTGCTGGTGCATGTGATGCTTTGACATATAACAAAAGGGGTACATCTTCTAGTGCAAGGTATCCTCTAGCATATATTGTGAACCCTGATATAGGAGCATCAGTAAAACCAATAAACATATTACATACATCCTCAGCCACGACAAGAGACTAACAACATCCCATTTCTTCTTGAACTAAGCAACTTAGTATTGCATGATATTCATGGCGATACAAAACTAAAAGATGCTCTAAATAACTACTAGAAATAACTTTAATAATGACTTTCGAGGAAAATGACAGCCATCAAATAATGGTGGTGTACTGAGCCGGAGGATATGGTCTCCCCTTATCCAACTCTCCCCAAACCCTAATTATAGCTCCTATAAGTGCGTATACCAAATATGATGATGATGAATTATGATGAATCAATGGTTGTATAAACCCACTATCCATAATGTCGAATGGAAATGAAAGTAGCATCAATTAAAACAGTGCAATTATTATATAATCAAAAGGGCAATATCCAAACCGATTATAAATATAAAAATGATACAATGAAGAATTTCTCATACCTGCAAAAAACAAAATCAATTAAAGAAACAAAAAGGGAGAAACTCACAAGAGGAAGGCATCGAACACCAAGATGTTTAGGAGGGGGAGTGATTTCGATAACTTTATAAGGGTAATTTTGATCTCTTTCTCTATCTTTCTTCTTGCAAACAATTGCAGGAACCTGCATCTGCAACAAATCGTCTCACAATTATCAAATTGTAAGGTTTTTAAGATACGATGATCTGATTCAAAGTTATTGAATTAGTACCTTCTGCAATGGAGCTAAGCTCGACCACGCCATTTTCGCCCTTCCTTGAAGCTCCTAGATTCTATGGATTCAATTTTAATGGAGGTAACAATTACAATTGAAAATGAGTCCACCAAAACCACAAATGTGGAAAAATCTCTTCCACTTCTCTTTATTACTTCATTAAAAGTTCAAAACTTTAGGATTTGTGTTGGTTAATGATGGGGATGGGTCTAGGTAAAAGTGTCCGATCTTCCGATCCGATCCTAATTTCAGAGTTCAGATACGATTTAGGTTTAATTTTGCGGTTTCATCATCATCACCATATTTAGTGTATCATGTTCATAGAAAACTATGATCAGGGTCTGAGAGGGAAGAACGACGGCAATTCATACCTATAAAGGAGAGTGCGATCAAAGTCCCCCGGCAATTTAATTTAAGAGTTTAATTTTACTTATTTTTAGACTTTATGGGTCTTGGTTGGATTAGCTCAATGACCTAAGGATCCAGATTCAGATTCGGATTTGGGTTTACACTTTTGAGACTTATATTCGACCTATAGATTTCTTTGCATTTATTTTTGTGAACTAAAATTAAATATTAACTATATCTATTGTCCATTACTTGAGAATAATCCCAACTTTTGAAACATTTAAGTAGTCTAACCTTTACCTTTATTTTGTTGCAAATGGACCCTCGAAAAAACAAAATGACTATTCTAGGTTACTATTAGTCATTACATTCAAATGAACATTTACCTTCTTCTTTATAAGCTTGTTTCAATTGAGTAATATATTCAATCCCAAAATTTAGAAAAGAGGAAAACAAAGCTTTCACGTCTTTAATATAGTGAAAATCATAATAATTTTAAAAGGTACGAACTATAATTCCTCTTATTCTCAAAGTGTTAATTAAAATGTAAACATGATTTCAAACCAAAGTTGCAAATGGCGAAGAAAAGTTCCGAGGTTGGTGAGAATTTTTATTCGTGTAAATAATTCTTTGCAATAAAGATCCATTTGCAACGAAAGGTATACAATGGTTGAACTATTTCAAAATTTTCTAAAGGTGGGATTATTATCAAAAAATAAACTATAAGTTAAATTATTCAAGATAATTTTTTCTATTATTTATCTACTTAGAATTTAATATGTTTAAATGAATTTAAAAGACACGTATTGATTTCAAAAAAAGACACGTATTCAACAAGATTTTTTTAAAAAAGTCAATAACTATTTTTTGGTTTAAAATGTCATTTATTTAATGATTTTGATTATATTAAGCTAATAACAATGATTTCAATGCATTTATACGCGAAATTAAGCCGGTAAAAAACATAAATTGTTTAAATGAGACAATTTCTGTTAAAATAATTATATTTTAAATAATTAATTAATTAATTAATTATATGATTTTGTTTCATGGTAAGACGGTTTCAACACCAGGTGAGTTGGAAAACATGTGTTGAACATTAGGGAATACTCAACAGGATCAAGTTATAAAACCTAACGTTCATCAGAACCGTTAATTCTAGGGTTTTAGCTTCGCAATTTTTCCTTCCCCCGCTCTCTCTCTCTCTTCAGTTTATCTTCCGATTTTCCCAATCATTTTCCGTCGGAACTTCTTCAGTTATGGAGTCCAGAGAAGCAGATGCCAACTATGGTGCTCAGGCTGAACCTCATGTTAACGACGATATACATCATAATCATGACGATGGTGATAGGTCTCAGCCTCGTTCTGGCGATGGAGCTAGTGCTGGGTTTGTTTTCTTTTAATTCCTATCGTATTTTTTCCAATTAGGGTTTTTTTTTTTGTGTAATTTGTTTTTGTGTTTCTTGCTTGTAACCTGTTAGAGCAAATGGCCGAATTTAGGTTAATAAGAACAGTAAGAAGAGAAAGAAAGTCAAGATTTTGGGAGGTGAAAAAAATACACTGTGTTCTAGGACTATAAAATCCACTTAAGCAATCAAAAGACATTTGTTACGTGTTGTTAATGATGCTTGAATCCAACTTTAAATTTGAGCGCTCAAGAAATATCTTCTCTGTAAACCCTAAAACCCTTTTTTCTTTTTGTAATTTAATGCCTCTTATTGTGTTAGAATCAAGAACTTATGATATTTATATGGGAGAATAAAATAGGGTATTAAAAACCTGTAAATTTAGATTGTGCCTGCGAGAAAGAGCCAAGTGCTCACCCAAGCACTCAATGCAAATCACTCTAGAAGCTAGGCAAATGCAGGTGCTTGCCCGAGCATGTACCACAACCCATTTCCTTCCGCAAAGCCCCAAGCAAAGTTCACCCATTTCCTCTTTGACTCCTTACGTCACATAAGTTCACATACCACATTCCATGGAGTTTTTGACTCACTCTACATAACTATTTTGCATCAGAGCACATTTTCTACGAAATTAGTGATTGTATCTAGTGAACGCGGATCCAACCAAGCATTCATTACTATATTGTGACTCACAAAAGCAGCCTTTGATGGTTGGCGGCATTGATTACACAATTATTGTTAACTGCCACAAGCTAAATTTTTGGATATCTATATAGAAAGTCCTTTGATGCCTCAATGATCTATGATGAGCCTTAGCTTTCCTTGGAGTTTGACCATTAGATGATTGAAGTTTACAAAACGAAGCAGATGGCCCATTTACACGAAAAGAGCTGTAGAATTTCAGGTTGGAACATTTTTTCGGGGATGAGAGACCAAAGACTCCTTGGAGGCAACACTAATTATCTCTAGAGACTCGAGAAACAATTAATTTTGGGTTATGAATAAACAAATATTCTATGAATCATGAATGCCAATCTTAAAAAGCTTTCTAAGCTCTTTCAAAAGCAATGTATCTTTTACTACCTTAAGTTATCTTGCTACCAAATAAACCAAATTGTCCAAACAGTGGATAGGTTTCCAAAGGAGAATTTTTTTAAGGAGTTTCTACCTTTCTTTAATGGGTGAAGTTATATTAAGAAGCACTTGCTTCTTATCATGTTTGTTAAAGTGAAGAGACTATCCACTTTCAATGTTGTAGGTTCATTTGATACCATGTTTGTGGTATCAAATGTTTGTTTTTAATTCACACTTCTCTCAAGGGTATTTCAACTTCCTTTATTTTTTTTGCAAGTTTTTGATGTTAGCATATGTCATTGCAGAAAAATATTCATAGGAGGTTTAGCTAGAGAGACAACTTCTGGTTAGTTATTATTATTTACTTTCTGTGTTCTTTCATCTCTTCGTTATAGTTGTTTTTTCCATCTCTTGCTTTTAGTCTCTTTGAGTATTTTTATCTTTAACACACTGCTATTTTTCAAACATTAGGTCCTACCAATTTTATCTCCACTTTCCCATTTACGTTATATTTGTATATACTATTCTTTCACTCTCTTCCCTTCCCCCTTACTTGCACATTATTCTACATATGCATTTACTTCATCTTCATTGGTTTCTTATACTACAGTAACATGACTTGAGACACATACTATTGTTCTCGGTGGGTTATATGTTAAGAAGGTTGCTAACACAAATGATAATTGTTGAATGTTCTTGTAGTCCAATTTGTCAAGCATTTTGGCAAGTATGGTGAAATTACAGATTCTGTGATAATGAAGGATCGGAGGACTGGTCAACCACGTGGATTTGGCTTCATCACTTATGCAGATCCGTCAGTGTTGGATAAAGTCATTCAGGATACCCATGTTATAAATGGGAAACAAGTATGTCAATGCATGAAGTTTGTTATCCTTTAATTTTTATCGACATATTGTATGAGCAAGATGCATAAATAACTTGACTCTAGAAGTTCGAAAATAGACAATGAGACTGTAATTTCTGAAATAAGGCTCTCGTCCCTCCTCCCCAACACAGAAAATAATGTTTTCAAAGGGACTGCGGACTCTTTTTGATACGAAGTGATTTCCCCTTGACCACTTTTGTAAAACAATGTGCACTTCTCCGTACAGTGGATTAAAACTGCTTGTTGAACAAGTAGGTTGATAAGATAGGAGGAACACAAGTTGCTTATTATTGAAGCTGTATAGATCTGCCAGAAAAGAGTTGCTGTAACATAATTCGGTTGCTTGCCCAAGAAGCATAGTGAAGGCTAAGTTTTGAATAATTCGAGGAATGTCTTACGAGTATTGGTTTTTGCTAATGATTTTATGTTTGTGGTGTTATTAGGTAGAAATCAAGCGAACAATACCAAAGGGTGCAATTGGATCTAAGGATTTCAAAACAAAAAAGATATTTGTGGGTGGAATTCCAACATCCATTAATGAAGGTCAGATTACTTTTTTATATGCAGTTTTTCTCACATTTGTTTTCATTTGATTGGATTTAAGGGTTATCTGACATCAAGTGTTATATGTGATCAAACTATAGATGAGTTCAGAGACTTCTTTTCCAAATTTGGTGATGTAACAGAGCACCAAATAATGCGTGACCATTCTTCAAATCGTTCTCGTGGCTTTGGGTTTGTTACATTCGATTCAGAAGAATCTGTTGATGATCTTTTGTCGAAGGGAAACAGAATTGAGTTTGCTGGAACTCAGGTACTAACTGTAATTGGTGAAGGATTAATTGTGTTTATTTTGTTGGGTACCGGATTAGCTTATGTGCATGTTTATGCTTCGGAGATGAAGTCCTAGAAGATTCTGTTCTGTGGGAAATCTATTTAACCATTTTGGTGCTCTGTTGACCTGCATTTTATCGAAAGTGCCACTTCGGCTCTGTTACTGTAACCTGATTTTTGTTGAAGCAATTGATTGTTTTTCCTAGGATTTGAAGTCCATGTAAATGCTGATTTTTGAAGTGATTCTCTTGGTCCTTTGATCGCATGTATCAATTCAGTCTACTGCTTTGGACTCATTTACTAATCAAAATGTTGTTGGCATTGCTGTTTAATACTCATTTGCTAATTACAAACTTGTGTTTTTGATATGAACTTCTTTTCCTCTTTAGGTGGAAATTAAGAAGGCAGAGCCAAAGAAGCCAAATCTTCCTGCACCCTCTAGACGTTATAATGATTCGAGGTCTTCCCATGTTGGGGCATTTGGTGATGATGCATATGGTGGGTATGAAGGTGGTGGATTTGGTCCTGCTTCCTATCGAGCTGGTGCAGGATATGGGGCAAGAGCTGGTGGATATGGGGGTGGATATGGTGGTGGATACGGTGGTGGTGGTGGATATGGTGGTCCTGATTTTGGCGGTTATGGAGGTTATGGTGCAGGTGCCATGGGTGGTCCTTACAGGGGAGATCTCTCGTATGGATATTCTGGCCGTTATGGTAGTGGTGGCTTCAGCAGAGGAGGTTATGAGATGGGCAGTGGTTACGGTGGGCCTGGCGATGGTTATGGGGGTTATGGTGGGTCTGGATCGGGAAGCGGATATGGGGGAGGTTACGATTCTTCCATGGGAAATAGCTATGGAGGCGGCAGTGGAGGTTCCATGTATGGCAGTGGAAGTAGCAGTAGAGGAGGTTTTAGCGGTGGCGGTGCAGCAGCAAACGGGCGGTATCATCCATATTCCAGGTAGCATTGCGTAAGAACAGATAAACCCCCAAGAAAACCGCCTTCGCTTGTGCTAGTGCTAGTTTGATGTATTCTGCTTAAACATATTAAGGTCTCCGGCTTTTACATTTTTCACTTGTATGTTTTTTGGTTTGAAATTAAATGATAGGAAACCCGAGCTTTTATTTGCAGCGATAAGAGGCACGTTCTGTTGATTGATTATTTACTGCACTCGCATACAGTGGTGTGGTTATGGTTATATATGTATGTGCAGCAGGTTTAGTTAAACTGCCATAAAACGAGGATTTAATTCTTAGATTTAGTACTAGTCATGATTTGCAGCATCTTTCGGTTAAATAAATTAAATTAATTGTATCTGCTTCAGTTATCATATATTTCATATACTGCTGGCCTCTCAGTTTCCTGCGCCTCTTCGCAGTTTTTCTGTTCTATTGTCATCTGCCATCGGCTCTCTGATTTTCGACAGTTGTAGCGCCATTGAGGGCAACGGTTTAATGTCATTTGTATTGTATGCCGGTTTAGACCGGAAGTGTGGATTCAACATAAATGAATAAGAGCAGCTCTTGTATGTGACCAACCGACCATCTTAAGGTGAATTTTAAATTGCATATCTTTTCACATAAATAAATACCAAACAAACCATAGGAATGACAACTGTTCAGATGAATGGACTGATTTAGTCTATATTTCCTCGGTAATTCTGAATTTCGGCTTTTTTTGTGTGGGAGATAATATTTTTTTAATCTAGATGATGATCTTGACCTTTTAATTAATTTGTTCATGGTAGACTGAAAAAAGTTTTTTTTTTTCGCTAATCTTACGTAATTTTACTCGATGTAATGACATTTTCTTCAAAAAAAAACGTCGTAATCACCCTAATTGATCATATATTTCAAAATTCAGTTGAAATAAGTACTTAATTAAACCAAAAGCTTAATGATTTATCTACCACATAGAAAAGATGAAAGTTAAGGTCACTACGTGGATTTAAAAAATATTTATAAAAAAGCTGAAAAATCAGGGTCACCTCGTGAAATTTCCTAAAAAAAATATTAGCCTTACATTTTAATTTATCTATTTCATTTTCATAGTGTTAAAAATTTCATTTGTCACGTTCAATTTGCATCATTTTTCATTTTAATTCGTTTAAATGAATTTATCAAATTTCTATTTTAGGAAAGAATACCACCTTTTATACTCTATAATATCTCTTACTTCTAAATACCTTACTATCTTAACTCAATATACCCAATATTTTAATCTCCGCATCAAAAGCAAATAAAACAAAACACCTATATTAGTATAACAGACAATTAATTAGAGAATTACCTTGGCTCAAATTTAATTTAGAAACATGCAATCTTCAAAAAAAAAAAAACTTTTTATCTTTACAATGTAATATAATGCTAAACAATAAATTTATGATAAATCTCTATTTTGTTGTCTCAAGCATTTTTTAACATCATGATATCCATTATGTACATCAACATTCTTTTTTTTTTTCAAGCACTAATCTTTTACCCCTTAAGTTTGCTACAAGGAGTTTGACACGTATAACTATTATATAATAGTCGAGAAAGTAAGGCAAATAAATTTAAATTGCGTGACTGATATAAATGAAAGAAGAAATGTCTAGAAGAATTAATGCATGTGGTGGGAACATATTCATAAAATAAAAAATAAAAAGTAACAATAAATAAGTTGATTAAAATAGAAAATGTAGCAAATTAAGAGGAATTGAAAGGTTTTTCCTCGTTGCAATCATTTTTTCGTACAAAATCGCACCATGACGTTTGGCAAGAATGATAAATATGGGAAGATGCTATCATATTACAGCTAGCCCTAGATTAATCTAACTAAGAAGAATCGTTTCAAATTGACGTCAAATAAGCGAAATTCAACAAAAACTTACATGTTTTAGTACTTTCTAATAGCTGATGTCGAGTTTCTAGCATAGGCCTCCAGCTTTCGAGGAATATACAAATTGCCGTTTTCCAAAGGTTTTCTGATCAATTGAGACGGTAGCAATTGCATATCACAACAAATCGCATAAATATTGCGAGGCTGATTCGGTAGGATTCTTTAAACTGCATGTAGCTTTCAGCAAGGTTGCTAGATTGCTGACGATTCAATACGTGTTTTGTGGATCGAACCTCCTCCTCCTTTCACGCCTGTAGTACGGTGTTTCATCTATTGTCCTCCTCACGTAGTCGATGAATGGTTGGGGTGTCCGTGGAGACCCTTCATTTTCAGCAGGACTGGTACGCTCGGGAGTAAGAGGTGTAGCAACAGGTTGGGTGTGGAGATTTGCATTAGGCCGAGTATGAACAGGTTTGTCGAGGAATCGTATGAAATATATCACAGTGAGTATCAAGACTGTAAAACACAATATTACTCCCACCCACAGTTTTACATCAATAGTTGACGCCTTTGCCTCATTTGGTTCATAATTTACATGTAACTCTACTCTCTGGCCTGTTAAATTGTATACCGTTGTGCAGTCAGATTCAAATATATGTAACTCGACAGTGTTATGGTACTAAAAGCATGTACTCCATCAATTCAGTATATATCGTCTAGACGGGAGATAAGCGAAGGCCATGAACAGGCTTACCATTGACTGGGAGAGAAAATGTGATTGTGTCCTTGAAAGGCTTTCGTTTTAGCACTTCGATCTGAAGACAAGTGATTCAAAAAGTCAAAGGTAAGAATCACAATTTCACCTAGTAAATCAAATACACGACTCTTTTTATGAGTCGTTCAGGCTGTCAGATACCAGATTTAATTTTTCATTGTTCATCGCTGTCATGGTTTTAGCTGACGGAAATATTATTTACATAGCTTTCTAGTTTAATATAGAGGGATGATAAGTTACCTCATATTTTGCTTGCCCACTGAAGCCAGAACCTTCCTTGAGCAAGGTCCGAACAAGCAAAAGGTCTCGGTTCAACCAGTGGATGTCAACATCTACAATAAAAATACATGTAAGCAGCACACAGGGCTAAGCAGTTATGATTGAGTGCAGCATCTTTGAATTAACAAAAGAGAGACCCTAGGCTGCTCATGCTATATAGTATGCACCAGGAAAAGACATAGGAAGAAAGTGAAACGGGGTGCAGGAGTCGCATTTTAACCTTCAAATCTTTTACGATTGGTGTGAACTTTGTAAAGTCACTCTAGGGTTTGGCATTTATTTACCCTAGAGGATTTTATATTAACGGAGTCTCAGAACCTAAGCAAAAGCAACAATGCCAAACCCTTAATCTAACGAATGACGTCGACTACATGAACCAAAACAATCAACATACGAGATCCTTGGAAACAAAAATTATATGTAATTCGGCATATCTAATATCAATCTTCAATAAATTTAATTCCAATGATCATTAAGAGTAAATTCTCCACCTATATATTTAACTATTGTGGTATGGTCTTGAAAATTCCCCATTCTTCACAGTTGTCCAAAGTTGTTCCGGCCTACCTCTTCCTCTTCTAAGCTGCCCTAATTCTCAACCTTCCACTTTTCTTATTCTAGTTGGTGCATTGTTGGATCTTCTTTAAAATGGAAGTTAAGGCAAATGCATTGGGATAGAGGATATTTTAAAAAATTAATAATACAAAAAATCAATACTACTGACACTGGACAGAACAAACCTTACAAGAAAAATGGAAAAGATATACAAAAACACATAAGATTCACAACTCACAAAACTACTACAAATGGAAATGACATGTTATCTTTGTTCTATTTTCGTAATTCCAGGAAAGAGCATGGCAAATTGGCAAATGAGAAGTACTTCATAATGCAAGGGAAAACACTTCAAAAAACACAAACCCTTTTAGCCTAGGATCTTAATGAGGTTCTTTAGAGTGTGCCTTTTAGTTTGGGTCTGGGGTTATCCACAAATTTGAATGTGAAGCTTTGACAGCAAAAATCCTATAATTCGTAGAATAATTCTTTGTGGATTTTTCTGTTAGAGAGGAAGAATAGGAGTTTACATAGACGAGAGTCTTATTTCATTATTTTAAGGACTGCCACTTTTAGCTTCTTTTTGATGGATTGAGATTTAGAATTCTTTCAACGTAAAATTACTTGGTTTCACAAGCAGAATCATGCATACTGCCAACTTTCAATAAACATACAACGGATATGAGAGTTCATGCGAGTTGAAAAACAATTCAAAAAATTAAAAAGAGAATTGAGCCCTTTTGGTACCACCAAGAGATTGAAAAGCATGATTGTAGCAGATACATGAAGCTACGAGCTTTACCTGTATTGCCCACTAGGGTTATGACGCTTCTGTTTGAGTTTTGTGTCAGATTCAACTGCAAAGAATCCTGATTTGTTGTCAGCATCAAATTAAAAGTATTAAAAACTTTTGAAGGAAAAGCAGCACAGTAGGATCACACACACCACAAGAAACCAAATTGTACTATTGCTTAGCATTTGAGCTTCGGGATATTATGACCCAAATCAACTGATTCATTACATTAATCTATCTTTTCTCTCAAAACTAATAGGTTATTTGGCTTCTAGGTCAAGGAATCATAAAAATCAATGCTAAGATTGTCTCTAAAAATGTATGGACATAGGACAACAATGCATAGATTTTGAATCCCTAATTGGCCACTCACACTTTTGTCATCTCCCTCAATATGCCATGTACGGGTATCATAATAAAAGCAATTACCTTGTCCATATTCAAAATTGAGAAACCACCAAGAAAGAGTGCAGACGCAGAACCAGACACATCATTAGCTTCTCTTAGTTTAGCATGGATGAAGAGGGATATGCTTGGTTTCTTATCCTTCATCTTAGGTACAGTTTGCACTAAATGTTCAGGAGAGTGAGGAAAGAAAAGACAATATGAATCACCAGTGTCAAGATCTTTCCATGGCTTGGCATACCTGAAAATTTTTTATTAAAAAGTATAAGTAAACGATATGTAACGCTAGAAAGTGAGTCAAGTCCAAGAACATACCCAACAAAAGTAGGCTCCACTAGGCAATCATAAGGAAGATCAACATTCCTGTCAATAGCTTCAGATCCATGGTTACTAAAAACCACAAGAAAAGAAAAATAAATTAAAAGGGATTAAAATCATATAAGTATATCGGACATTATTAAGTTGACCAAGGGGATTATTGTCATACATCAGGAAGTAGCATACAGCATACTTCATAAATGTAACAGCAGAGAACTAGGCAAAGTAGGAAATTAAGCAAAATCTCCTTCTAGTTATCACTTCCACTAATGCATCTAGTGAGTAATTTAACAAGACATAATTAAAAAAAGTGCCACATATCACCTCTCCTAGACAATAAAGGTAGCAGCAGGCGCTGTTAAGGAGCAACGAATTCAGATCATTTGAGAAAAAAACAGCGCATGAATATTTTTCTAGGCGTTCCACAGCAATTGCGGAATTATCATTGTTAGTTTTTCAAGTCACAATCAACTGAATAAGAACAAAGTGTTTTGAGAGCATTGGCAAAGGAAAAGGAAAAGGAACAGGAGCAGAAG
The DNA here is from genome assembly GCA_019776075.1 of Amaranthus palmeri. Classification (NCBI taxonomy): domain Eukaryota; kingdom Viridiplantae; phylum Streptophyta; class Magnoliopsida; order Caryophyllales; family Amaranthaceae; genus Amaranthus; species Amaranthus palmeri. The sequence goes on from JAAKBH010000049.1 coordinate 136,573, forward strand.
AAGAACCTAGACAGTGATTTTCCTTCATTCTTTCTAACTTTAGAAGGATTTGTTTTGTTCTGACTATATAAGGAAAAGGTCATGTATTGATGAAAATTATCTTTGATCACAATTCACAAAAAGACTAATTTTTACTAACTGAATCTATGTATATTTAAGTATAGTTGTTGCAGTAGGACTCTTATTTTTTATTAACATAATTAAAGTTTTGAATATATATTTTGTGGACATGTACATGTGCTAATCCCAATGTATATGTCTATTACATTCTAGAGAATTCTTCTTCGAATTGTGTGCCATCCTTAGGAGGTGCCCTAAGGATGTTGTGCCTACTAAGGGCACCGCCCCCTCAAAGAGAAAGGGAGATGGTGCCCAGACATCTGCACCAACACAGAAAAAAAAACCAAGTTTGTTGCCACGTCTAGGGGAAAAAGCAAAGAGAAGGTCGGGGAATTCCCCCTCAAGATGAGTTTACGCTCCAAAGGAACAAACCCATAGCTGTGTACAATGGTGATTGCCCTTTCTCCAAATTATCTCAAAGGATCTCAAGGTTCGCTGGCATAGAGTGACTGGCCAACTGATTTCATCCTGTGAACTTAAAAAGTTTGGTCTTTACCCCATTTGAGAACCGAATAGATGAGCTCAAGGCCTTACAAGCTGAGGTAACATTTTCACCATTTCCTATCCAGTTTTGTAACCACTATCATTTTCGTGTTTATACTTAATGCATTTTTTTGATATTTTTTTCAGGTGTGTATGCGTTTGCAATATGAGCTTGCAAATGCCACTGGCACGAAGGACATCATGATCTTCGCAAGAATGTCAAAGAGCTAAGTGACAGCGTAGTTGCAAAAAATGCTCGAGTGATGAGGTTGTTGAAATTGACAAAGGACCTAGAGCATTCTCTGATGGTGATGAAAGATAGGAGTAGGACTCTGTTGGAAGCTTTCCAAGTTAAGAACAAACAACTATCCTTAAAGAAGAAGCTTGTCTTCGACTGGTTCTCGGCGGAGGAAGGACAGACTTTTCAGGCAGATCTTGGGAGGAAGACCTTTGAGCAGGGATAACACTTGGTGGAGGAGATGCATCGCATGGCTGCCGCCAAGCTGGGTTTCTTCTATGAGCTATTCGAGAGTGTGATTGATGCTTTCTTCGATGACGCTTTATCTGTGGTCACTGAAGAGATGAAATCTCGTGATGCTGATAAGGAGATAGTGGCAGAGTCTGAAAGAGTTTCTTGGGAGAAAATCCTACCATCTGCCTTGGAGGCTAAGTTGTCTTTGCTTGATTTTTCTTCTTTTGATTTCTCTACTCCAGACATGTCCCATGTCTTACAGTCCCCCTTAAAACTTGACCGTGGAATTTCTGATATGCCTAGTTCAAGAGCATCACCTATAGGGTGAGTTGGTGAAGCTAATGACATTAGTGAGATCTTATTAAGCGAGTTAGAGGCTCTCGATGACTGTTGATTCGGTAGTGGAACTTGGAGATGTGACTGATATGATTGTTGAAGTCCCGATGCTTGTGCCTTAGTGGGACTATGCTATGTAATTGATCTCTATCCCCCGTATTTTGGATTTTGGATTGGTTACAACCCCCCTTTTTGTCTTTTAACGGGCGTGCCTTGGCACTTGGACACATGATTTTGGTACTATTCCGCTTATCTTAATATGTCTTTTTGATGAATTATGGATTTATAAATATTTTAACTTGGGTTACCTTAGGTCAAAAAATGATATGAGGATAACTTGGGGCTAAATTGCCACCCAAATTAATTCATGATGAATGAATGTGTATTATTTTGATTGACAGAGTTCTGACTTGATTGGAATAATTTGGAGCTACTATTGCCACCCAAGTTATTCCATGACAAATGAATAAATAGAATCTCTCAATGACAAAAAAACCCTTACTTGGTTGGAATAATTTGGGGGTAAATTGCCGCCCAAGTTATTCCATGACAAATGAATATACAAAATCTATGATTGACAAAGAGTCAGATGGAGATTGAGTATGAATATGAAATGACATTACTTAGAGAGAATATAGCCAGAAACTTACTTTAGTAGGATGATTTGTGAGTATTTATATTAGCTGGATTTAACTGATCATGAAACTGACTGGATCTAACTTATGAACTGATAATTAATGAGACAGACAGATACCTAACCTGAAATTGGGCTTTGACCATCCTATGGGCTATCATTGACTAAATATGAGGCCCAATTATTATTGGGGCCTTGGACCCAAAGCACAAGTTTTTTCCCAAAACTATTAGATCGGGTGAGGTTTCTTACTACAATGTGGCGTAGCACTTTACATGCATAGGCAATTGAGAGATGCCTGATAAAAAATTGCTTTACTACGAGGTAACATAGTTTCTTTTATTAAATGATTGAAAGAGGTCAAACGATTAAACTAGTTTATTGAACATGGAGTTGAAAGAATAACATAATTGACCGAGCATGAGTGCACATTGAAAATGGTGTAAAATTTAACATGCTTAAAAGGAAATAATACAAGCATACAGAAAACTAAAAGAAAATTCACAAACCTGAATTTCACAGAGAACTTGTATCCTCCTAGGGGAAAAGGAACATTTGTTAAGGTGTCTGTTGGAGTATATACAAATATCATATCACCATCCAGCACTCTTACAGTGGTTTGTAGTTTTAAGCTAGAGCTTTGAAATGTCACTGTACACAGTAATTTTCTCATTAGTAGGTAAAATGATTTCATGTAAAGTCTTCATGAATTAATCTTCGAACATCTTATTGCAGTAAAAATTTCATACCTGAGGATGTACCCTTCCCAACAGCAACAGCTTTACCTGAAATTGAGTCCACAGAAACAATACTTTCATTGCCACTCAACCATCTTCCTGATGCTTCATCATGTAATCCTACAAAAGCACCTCATCAATGTTAGCACAAATAGGATCTCAAATCACAAAGCAGTAAGTCAATTAAAGTAAAATGATTAAAATTGTCCCCTTGTACCTTCTACACAAAAGTTCAAATTGCTTCCAGGGTGAAGTATAGGATCTTGTGGGTCTATATGTGCTCCCACAGTAATCTGAACAAACAAAAGACTACATCATGTGATATTTCTAAACCCAACCAAAAAAGAACGAATCAACATGATAAGAATTTGGGTGAAAACACCTCTTCCATCATCTAGGCATAAAATTCATGTGACATCAGAAACCTCAAGCACATCGGCACATCTAACCCTAAAATTTCTCAAATCCATGTTCATTATTCGCAAAATTTCAATTTGGTCCTAAACTTCCTTTGTTATTGGTGTAAATGCAATAAGGTAGCTCCAACTTTGCTTTTATACTCAAAGTATGAGGCATATCAAATCCTTGGCTTTTGAAGTATGTTGAATGTTCTAAAAAGATATGATATTCTTGTAATCATAGTGTTCAAAATACACAAAATATATAATGATCAATGTATCAGATATTGTCTCCATCACTTAACACCAAATCATGCTCAAGCAAAAGGAATATTTTTCAACTTATGTAATTCAGAATATATAGCCTGGAAAAACAAACGAACATTATACTATCTCAAGGTGAAACTTTCTAGAGATAACAATGGGCTAGGAGTTGGACATTTGGAGGCCAAAAATAATGGCTTACTGGGGAAATGGTTGTGGATAATCCCTTTGGAACTTGATTTGCTTTTGCATAAGGTTATCAAAAGTAAATACGGTGCTCCTTCAAACAAGTAATTTAGCTTCAGAGGAGAGTTTAGATAGAGCCTCTAAAAATTGGAAATTTCCTTCAAACAAGATTCTTTGGCTTTAGTACTAAGGTTCACCTAAATTTCTTTGGAATATATGTTTCCTCGCCATTCTTCGGTTCATCTGTATGGAAACAAATGGTAGAATTTGTAGGGATAGATCACTTCCTTTTATGGGATGCCTCATCCCTAATCTTGTATGCTGCTCTTCATTTTATTAATAAACCTTTCTTATTAAAAGAACATTATACTATCTCAAATGAAAATTAACGACCTTGTGGAAGAATAAATCAAGAATCAACAACAATGCTAGAGCTTTAATCCTAAAACATTAGAGAAGAGTTGACCAAGTATAAGAAATAAAAATTCTAAACAACATAAAGACCTCTTTACAAAAGCACATAATTTCGTAATTGCAAGTTGCAAATGGCTTTTAAAGGTAATAATGACTCATGAAATCCCTAAAGTCATCAGTTGTAACTGGTAAATTACTTTCCTTGACTAACACCCTATATGTAAATATTTCGCTACTTTTTTAAGAGAAGTTCTTTCCTCACACCCTCTTCTGCCCCCAATCAACAAACTAAAATTAAAACCTTCAAGAGCATGTACAAAAAACCTTTTATGTAACATTGCTATTCTAATTAAAATCTGAAGAACTGTGCATATGTAGAGTTGGAATACTCAGCCAAAAAATTACCATGACATAGTCTGACTTCATCAGATTGCCAGCGAATCTCACCGCAACAAGAGCTCTACCATGCCGTATTGCCTTTAACACAAGAAGAAATCATAGAATCATATCATGTTCTATAATGAAAGTCATGCCAAAGTGTATATTAGAAAGGGTGATAATATGAATACACAAATAAGAGCTTAACAACTCTAGATGGGATCACTTTTAAAACCTTGACAATAGTACTTCCATTTTTCTTATCAACATTATCAATAGCAAGAATGTCCTTGAAATTGGTAACAACATCAAACTCAGCCACTTCATGTGCTTCGAGGAAAGGGTAACCTGCTCAAAGAAATCCAAAATTAATAATCGAAAAAGACATTTTAGTGATAATCTAGCATGACTCAATCAATATGAGACGTAGATACCTAATTTGTCGTAGAAAAGCACAGGAAGTTCAACTTTGGCGCCAACAGCAAGGCGGACTGTTGACTTTCTCAAAAATCTTATTTGAACAACCTGCGAAAATGAAAATACCCCATAAGCTGAACAAGAAGATGACTATCATTTGCCATAAATATTTAAGGAACAATAATTGATTGGTAGAATTACGTATTTTGACGATTAACTTAATCAAGTTCAATTTGTCTCGTGACTTTTGCCATAAGTACAATCCTTGTAAAACTCAAGAAAAGGAAGAGAAATGGTTTAAAAGGTTCGAAATATGAAGTGGGAAAAATCTGTGGACAAGATGAAATAATAAGTTAAATGTGCGGACGAAAATTAACGAAAAAGGGTGGGCCATGGAAATGTAGCAAACACCATGGGATGAACAAAAATGGAAAATTTAACAAAAGTCATGGGATAAAGGGAGTAATATTTAATAGGGCAAATCACGTGTAGTTAAGTGCATATATTTATACCTCAGCCACCCTCACACAAGAGGCAACCTCAAATCTTCCAGTATTGAGGTCTTTTGCTTGGATACAAGCAAGATTGTCGCCATCCGTAGTTGTAATTTTATTTCCATCAATAGAAATGATACCTTTTTCCACATCATTTCGACTAGAACATCCCAATAAAGAGTAAGCAACAGATCCAGTTTGACTTTGAACATCCTTTCTACTATGTAATTTCGAATATGGAGGTAAAAGATCTGATGTAGTGTAATGTGGAGGAAGAATCCATGTGATTGGAATTCCTTGCGCTAGAGGAGGATCAGGGACAACCCTTACGAATAAAGAAGCGCTATAAGACCTGGAATGCAAGTAGGAACTTGGAGACGAGAAGTCACAGGTGAATGTAAGTGCAACTTTGCTTTTCCCACCAGCTCTGAATTCAAAAACCCATTGAAAATAGATTATTTATACATGTATACACCTGAATTTCAGGAATTACATTTTAATGAATTACATGATATTTTAACAAAACAAATAATCGGTGCTACCAAGTTCGCTATGTTATTTGAATTCTGATTCTGCAATTCGCCCAGAAGGGACAAAAATAAACCAAAAACGACCATAAATTGCTTTTTTTTTTCACAATTCATAGATAGATTAGTGAGTTAGGTAACAATACCAAGAATGTAAGCAAGAAAGCAGAAAGTAGTATATCATACAAAAATCAACGAGTGCCCTTAAGAAAACATAAGCATGTAGAAACAGTTGTACCATACAAAGACAAATGAGTGCCCTTGAGGAACTAGTCACAAAATATTGTGTCTATTGTTTCATTGAATTTGGGTAAATCTCGGCCAAAAATAAACAAAAAAGAATGACAACTTAAAAAAGCAAGAAATATACATCTATCCTGAAACACCTTGTCACTACAAACACAGTCATGCAAGCAAACTCATATTACTTCGTTTTCCCCCCTCATGCTTCCAAAATGTGGCTCAATAAGCTGTTGATCATCCAAGAGGGTTTGTTAGGAGAATCAGACACACAATATGATTCCCTAAAATTCATATTACTTCTTCCTCAAGGATGATAACTGAAAATGCAAGAATATAAGGCTTACTTCTCACTAAGAAGACAATAGTAACAAAAGGAGATGGAAATTATTATTGTGTTTTCAATTGATGTAACATTTTGTGGCTTTTAAGCTTGATTTTAAAAGGAAATAGGAATGGCATTGGCAGTCCTCCGCTTCATAGCGAAATCTTTGGACCACAAGATAGAGCTAAGCCCAATTATTTATTTTGAATATCATAAATAACTTTCTCGGGACAAGAAGAAGAGTCTACATTCTCAAGTCGAAGACAAAATAAAGAGGTTTAAATATATCAAATATTGCCCATTGAGTGCTAGTTAATTACCTTTTGCAAAGCACTAGGGCTGACCATATTTCTGTTAAGATCTTAGTGATTGTCCAAAATTTATTCAGCCTCTGGATTACCCTATCTTCTAACTTAGAAATGGGAAGTTTATAGTTAAATAGGGTTTCTGAGCATGTTGAATCTCATAAAAGAAAGATGTGTTACAGCTATCTGGGAGTTGCTCCAAGATTCACTACACCTATTGTTGTCAGGCAATTATCAGAGCCTTTCTATAGTCTCAATTTTTAGTTTGCTTACACTTTTAAAACTGAATTTTCTTGGCCCAAACAAGAGTGGAAGATAATATTTAACAAAAAAGTTATACCTTCCATGAAGAACCTTAATAAAATCAACTTGTTGCTCATCATAGTTGCTTAGACCCGAATTTGGTGAATCATAGTTCTTATCATTCATATGCTTAGCAGGCTGAAAACTCAGTACCTGGTTACGGGTATATGATCATTCAGTAAAGTCAATAACACAAAATGATCAACATAGCATTACTGCAAGTCTGTAAGTGCTTAGTTTCAACAATCACCAAAAATCTGACCTTTTCATTCTCAATAGTCCACTTGTAATCCTTACAAAGTTCATAAAATGAAAACAAGTCTCCCTGAAGAAGTTGAGGGTGTCAGTAAAACTCAAAAAAAAGTAAGGGAAGGGGGAAATCATGTATCTAAAATTTCTTGCCTCGCTTAAGAAAGGAAATATAGGCATCTGGCGTCCCACAGCCAGTTCTTCACTCTGCACATTCAGGATAGCTGCTGATGGAGTCCCTACCCTGACTTTACCGTGTGCGTAACAAAGGACTTCTCTTCCGCTCCCAAAAAAGGTGGCAATTATGGTCTAGCAGAAACCAGAATTAGCAAGTTAGACTGAAACTCTTGCAATTGGAGACAGGAGCGAAACAGAAAATGAAGCAAGGTCATTCTCTTACAGCATTCCCTGGTGCTATGGCAGATATTTGTCCCACAGAAGCATGAGTGGCGACAGTGCTGTCGTTCATACTTGTAAACTCAACAACGATATCAACTTGTGGTCCACCCTTGACAGTAAGCTAAAGAAGATGTTAGACACTTGACATGAGAAATTGGCGAGAAGTGAATAAATCCCAGGAAAAAGTTTCGAGGCAACCCATTGAAAATAATTTCATGATTTTCCTTTCAAGTATTTAACATTTTTACCTAAGAAAAGATAAATGCAGTTCATTTGATAGTGATACCAGAAATAGCAGATTAATAAGACTGCACTTAGTATTATGATATATGAACCCAGAGAAGCTTATTGAATGCTTAAAATTATACAGCAAAACGACATTTAATGTTATTCGAAAACCCCAGGACAACCACGGATGGGCTAAAAAAAACTTGTACAAGAACAAGTGACGCATTCAAACAAAACATTGCATTACTTTAAATGTTTCTTTACTATAAAAAAGGATCCTTTTGTAAAGGTACTGACATATTAAAATGATTATTTTTCGTATCTATAAGTTGTTTACAGAATTACAGTACAGTACTAGATGTTTCAAAAGATGAGTGAGATCATGCACCAATAATTCTTACATGAGCTCTACAATAGGAAGGTCTTTCCTGTTTATGCTCAATAGATTTGATGAAGTTCAGTGGTATTTAACTAAAAAGAACTTAAAAAAAAAGGATTAAGGTCAAGTAAAATTAATTTATGAAGCAAAACAGAGCAACATTCAAATATAAATCAGATGAGCAGAAACTGTGGAAGAAAAAGGCCCTACAAGACTTATTTATGAACTCCCTAATAAATTTGAAATGCTAAATCACAGAAAATTCCAAGGAACTTAGATCCAAGGTCCTCTCTCTTGCTTATACCTGAATTTTTAATGATATTCATGGGCATCGATATTGTACGATTTGAGGACAAGGATTTCATACTTTCAACAGCATCAATACAGGGTATGGATGCTTTTGTTATGACTTATGAGGTGATCATATTTGAACAAGGGTCAAGAGGCTGATTCACTCTAAAACAAACCAGAGGCTGTTAGGTTGTCAAAAGCGCACAAGAGTTTAGATTACTTGGGTGTTTATGTGTAGATGAATAGAGCTACGCAACTGAGTCAATATTAACATGACCCGAAGATGACCCAAACTTACCTGAAAATGACTTTAGCATCAAAATGAAACATAACTAACACGTCAACTCATCATGCACTAGAACTGAAAATGACTCAGCCCAGTCACCTAAAAGCCGAAAACCGATCGATGAACCGAATCAACTCATATAAGGTATTCTGTTATTTTATAACATATCCCCTAAACATACAAGTTTTGACACAAAAATTCTAATCCTATTTTTATTTTGACACAATTATGTAATTACCATACTACCTTTGATTACTTTATTTAACATGATTTATCTAGCTACACTATCCTAGTTTCGAGTAGACATTTGCATAAAATGATAAATAAACCAATCTTACAAAATTAGGATTTCCACAAAAGAGGTAAAAACCAAACACTGTATAATAATACCCTGCATCTCATTAAGCCTTATATTCTAAGTTAGAGTTATTTCAACCCAAGAAACTAAACAACCAATTTTGAGTTCTCAAAGAGCAAATCTAGAAGGGTTTGATACCATATTAGTTTTTAAGTTTAGTTAGGCTTAGTTGGAACGGAAATATATATATCATAAAGAATAGACACATACCATGTATGATGCACCCGGAACCAAGAAAATATCACTTGGGTATACCACTGGTTGAGTATAAACTTCAATCGTGATAGCTTGACTGAATATTTCTTTACCTGACTGTTGCCTAGAGGTCACCTACATTTTGATCAAAAGGAAGGAGAAAGTAATTCGAAATAGGACCTCTAGTTGTGAAGTGCAATATCTGTTTGGTAATGGACAAGTTATTGGAATATTTACTGTGTGAACACTTACATAAAGAGTGGTGACTCCAGACAATCTGCCATATAATGTAAAGCTGGAAGCATTTACACATCTATCACCCGTAGTTGAGAAGTTATCACCATCTACAAGGTTGACAATTTGGTCCTTGATATGAACTTGAATGTTCATGAAAGCATACTACCAAAGCAAAGTTAGACGGGTAACATGTATATTACAGACAAAAAAAACATAATTTTGTGTTCATTATGCATAATGCAATTCAACTTATAGCATGGACATTCATGTTGCAAAAGTGATTAATTAAAAAAAATTCAAATTTTGTATTTTAATCAATCTTCTCTCGAAACTCACAACATTTCCTAAATTGCAAAGCAAAAACTCACCTTACGGCATGGACATTCATGTTGCAAAACGTATCAATTACCATGTGTAAATTCATTTTGACAGATATTCTTAATTTTATAAATGAGCAAATATAAATTTTCTGGTCAAATCATCTAACAAGACAAATTTATCTAGAAGTTCACAATAAGACTTGGGGTTCGTTCTCTTAGAGTTCAGTTCAGTCCCACTTAATTAATATGCTTCAAAAAATAAGTGTTCGAATTTAGGTTGTGTTTACAATGATTCACAGATAACTGTGGAATGAATGTGCTACATACACACCATTACCACAGCAATTATTAAAGAAAACAGGAATGAATAAAGAAAGTAAGAAAAACTGAGGGCAAATAGGTTATTGATTTTTCATTCTACCGCCAATTCAAGAAGCTAGATTCTCCAAATAGGAAAAATTCAATCAAGAAAAACAACTTCCACAAGATATCTTCTCTCCACGTCACCTGTTTACAAGGATTTTCTATCTAAAATGAAATTATATTAATATCTTATCCATTATATTTTACTTGATAATGATTTTATTATGAACTCTTTCAAGAAGTTGTCAATTGTCATTGATGACAATTACATATGCATAATTATAATCCGTGTCTTCTTTCAGTTTTAAACAGCGCATTCACAGAATTAAAATATGATTCCGGAGTCCGGACTCCACAAGGGATCAAATCAAACCTGAGAGGACTCAAATGTATTCCCATCGTCTGTTCCAGCAAGAAGATCAACAGATATTCTGCTTCCCTCCTGCACATCCAAGGGTGAAAGTCAATGTACGAATGTATCACAACTATAGCATCAAAATTCAGGATAAACTAACCATCAAGCTTATTCCTTTTCCAGACGTAATCTTTAGCCAGTCCAGCTCTGCAACTTTGACCTGCAGCTAGACTGTGTCAATGTTGAACTAAACATGTGCAGAACTTTGAGAAAAACAAAACAAAGTACTTTGAAAACCAGATACCATCACATTAAGATATGTGTGGCACATTGAAATTTAAATTCTTTACATTGTATTTAAGTACCCCTAGATAATAATTTTCACATATGTAAGGTGTTGGGGATAATATTGTTAAAAGAATAAAAGTATTATGGCCATAGCCCATAGGAAATAATAACACCCATATATGTACATTCTGAGGGTTATTGGCATTACAAAATAGAACATCTGACATATGTACTCATAAAGGTACTACATGGAGCAAAAGACCCAAAGAGACAATATGAGCATGTAAAGCAGCATGTCAATCATACATGGGCGTTAAGCGGCTGACTAAAATTCAGACCTAAGCAACAACAAAAAAGTATCCACAATCATATATATTATAGTTTATGTGTGTGCATGTGTGTCTAGAATTGCTTGAAGAAAAGGAGTTACCACTGACGCAGTTGTGATAGGTGGAGAAAGCCCAACATCATAAATATTCACCACCGCAGTTCCCACACCTCTGGGAATCAAAGTCAATTGTGAACACTCTAAACCTGTTGCAGGCTGCATAACTTCTACTATTCGAGAATCGTTCACTTTAATATCCAGAAAACAACTTCCACCAAGGACTGAAAGATTCATCTGAAATAAATAAGTTTCAGCTTAGAAACGAGAAAAACACACTAGTTGAACGAAATTTTCATAAAATCAATTTTCATCCTCCAGCTACAAAAAAGCATTATATCATAGTACTTATTTGTAGTTCTTAAGTTTAGGATTCAATGGATTGTAAAATTGCTCATTAAATCATGTGCGTTTGTTATTTATGTAAAGTTGTTGGTGAAGTTTGCTACCAAGGTTGAGTCAATCGGAAACAACATCTTTGTTATCACTAACTAGAATAAGATTGCGTACATCTGACCCTCCAAAAGCTTTAATAGGTTGGATCCATTTGATGACACTAGGATTATTAATGAATATGAAATGCAGTTATAAGAAAGCATTAAACACTAAAGAAAGCAATAGATAGACATGGGAAAAGGTAAATTAATTTACCGCTGATGCAAACAATCGCATTGAAAGTAGAAAGTAACAATAATCAGACAACATAGTTTCCACAGATGTCCAACACAAATGTGTCAGATTTATAAAGATGATGGATATGAGAGTTAGTTTTAGTGCCAGTCATCCATTGATAAAAACACAAAAATCAATAAAGATAGAAACTTGAAAGTTTTTACTATTCTCAGCTAATACATGGAGAAATTTGACAGCTATTTAAGAATAACTGAAGTAAAATGCAAGAGAAAATACAGAATGGAATTCGTATTCCACACAGACGTCAAGACTATAAATGAAAGAGGCATCGCCTGATTCAAATCTGAAATATTCATGGAGTCATTGGAGAGGGGAAAACCCTCAACTGAACTGTTATCACAATTTTCAATGCAGAACATTTCCCTATAATCCTTTCAACTGAGTGCCCAAATGATTCGCATAAGCACAAAGGTTTAAGTATGCAAATGAGTAACTGCACCAACTAATTACCTTAGCCTCAGGATTGAAGAAAAGCAAGCTAAATTCAGGGAACACGTGCAGTGCAGAGACAACCTGCATTTTAACAGAAATGTAAAACAAATTATGAGTTCTTTTCTTCTCAGCCTCTCCACAACAGAGCTATAAATTAACTTAAAAATCAAAGACACCTATGCCACACATTAATGCAAAAGTATATATGATACACCGTGTAACATTACATGTTATGAGTTTATGACCATCACCATTTAGAAGAAAGAAACTGATGAATATATATTACATTTCCTGCTTACAATTTACTTAAATCCAGAAACAGGAATGAGACATATTCATATGTTTACAGATAAATGAAACACATGTATCTCATCGACAGTGAGGCTACCACAGCTAACACTTATATACTCATGATTTATGTATCATTGTTCAGAATTGAAGGATGTAGGGGTTCTGAGGCTGAGAAGCTAAAGAAGTTATAGGGTTCTTTCGAATGGAAACGGAGGAGGTCTAAGTTTTGGGCCTTTGATATAAAAAAACTAGATTGAAAAATAACTTGGTAATTCAACAATTGAACTGACTCCTTCTGAAAACAAGTATCAGGAATTCAGGATTCAGGAGGAGGTATAGTCTTCAATAACAAGTTGAAAAGCTTGGTAAGTTGTCATCCTACCATTAGATTCCTATGCATGCCCTGCTTTGTGAGGTACACAATCAGTAAAAGAGGATAAAGTGGCTTCAAAGAAGTGTCCTATAAGATTTATAATCTTTTCATATAGCATATGCTAATGCCATAGCCATATACCCTCCTTTGTTACCAATTCAAGCCACTCCAAGCATGAAAGAGGAATACTTCTTTGCAGAGAAATCTCAGCACTCAGAACTTGACATGGTCTTAATCACACTCAATCATGTCGTGGACTACAGGGCTTCAGCATCAGGTTATAGCTCTAAAATAAAGAACACCAGTATAAGTGTAAACTTCGTGAAATTGAAAAGATGACAAGATACACATCCAATGATCCAAGCATAAAAAGCTATCTTCTTCTAGTAAATGTGCTTATGGCTGGTAGGAAAGAGTTGAGGTTTTGGTGATGAGTATTTTTGAATTAGTGAATGATCTTAGCTGGTTAGCTGCGGACAGTGCCGGACAACATCCTACAAAAGCCATTGGTTTTTATGGAAGCATTCAATACTACCGACAGCTGAGTTCAATGATGCACAAATAAAACTAGTGTAAGGCAGTAAGCACAAAGATCAGTCCAAAGAGGTAAGGTAGAAGGTATGCCTTCCTTTTTAACACACATTGGAACGAAGGGTGATTAAAAGGTCCACGGACAGGAGTGAACTGATTCCTCCGTTCCTAAAGCCTATGTCTTTCTCCTTCTTTCCTTAAGTCTTCTTGAGATATACAAAGGTCATCATAAAATATAACCGACTTCCCTCTTTTCATTGGTTTTAACAGAGTACCCCTGTTCCTTATTATTGCAAGCTTAATTGTCTTTATAGATAAATAACCATTTTATATCTCACAAGAACAAGATATTTGCAGAACATACCTGAAGACGAACAGCATCTCGAAGAACATTCTCCGAAGCATCAAATAGTCGAGACCCATAGCTGAAACGTTTATGAACCATAGCATGAACAGTACACTACAAACCAAATAAAACATAAAGGATAAGGGTCACTGTCTTTGATCAAGAACAATAGCATGAGTTGAATGGTGATTACTAATCAAGGTAAGAAAGTGAATCGAAATGTTTTACTGAAACCAAGCATCTTTAGTGCAAGAGGACTCAAGATACAAAACTTCCAAAAAAAAAAAAGCAAGTTGAAAGCCGAGATGCTTTTGTTATTCTAATTCTTAAACTTTTTAGGGTCAGAGATTTTAAAAAGTTCAAGCCTAATTTAGGACATCTGAATTTGAAGTTCTAAAACTTTCAAACTCAATAGCTATAACTTGGTTTATAAGGTACATTTCTTGGTGGTAATAATTCTGCTGACAAGTTCATTTGTTGAACACTTGAACTACTTCAGATACTAATTAGCTGCTATGAAGTAAATGACTTTTGAGTCAAGGAATCCAGGAAACTACAGATAAGTGGAATCATAGAGTCCATCACCTGCTGTATTTGACTAAATATGATGACCCCATATTGTTGGGATTAAGGTTTTGACATTGTTGTTCTTATGATAGCTAGAAATTAAACCAGCTACTTATCATTGAAGCCATAATCAGTTGGTTGTTTTGACTTTACTTGCTCAAAGAAGATGAAAATGGGACTAAAAGAAATTCGATATGGAAGAAATGAACAAAAAGAAATAAACGAGAAGTTAGACAGCTGGCAGCTTTTGACATAAGCATCACAACGATTAACAAATCACCCCAGCGTCATTATATATAAACCACTTTTTTGAAGCATAAAGACCCTCCAGCTGTTAAATAATTATAAAAATGTCCAAAGTACCTGTCCTGATGCATTCTCCAAACGTAAAAATCTTTCCCAACTGGATACAGACATCGAAAAATCAAAAGCTTCATCCCAAGATGCCAGCTCCTGGCAATTGCTTAATTCCCATGATAAGGGGATAGAAGATGAGTTGGCAAAAGCATTTTCAGAAGAACTTATTCCAACTGCCGATACTCTAATGGTACGACCATTTGCAACAGTTATAGGCATGGTGCGAATGCGACCAGGATCACGGTCAGCTTGAATACTTTTTAGAATAATGTCCCATTTGTTCACTGCAGTAGCCATATGTTTCTGTGAGGATTTGCAAACAACCAAAACTAAAAGAAAATGAACACTAGCACGGTTGCACCAAAGTTTCTATACAAATATCTTTTTCACTTTAAAACTTTTAGGGTTTCCAAAGTCATACAACATTCCATTACCTGAATGCCACAAAGTGGCTCCTACCAAGGTAGGGTTAGGAGGGTTAGATGCACTTTGTAATAACAAAAGGAAACTCTGAGAAAATAAAAATAAAAAAAAAAGATTTTATGAGGATTGCTTCATTATGGTTGATTAATAGAAGGAAATGGGATAATCTGAAATCACACTAATGTCCAAAGCAAATTGATAGGAAAATGAAGAATTTAAGGACTTCATTGCAGGCAAAAACTGCTAATACTTGCCTTTTCAGTTCTCATCAATTCTATTTTGAAGATTCTGTTAGTTATCACATGCATTTACATTTAATGTAAAATTTACAAGCATCTTACAAGTCAAATCCTTAATCCCAAAAATTAAGGATCCATTAATAATAAATATCCCCATTGCAGCTTCTCTTCAGTGTCTAATATAAGTTCCTGAGTCTGTCATCACATATTTAGTGTGACAAAATGCAAAAAATTATTTTTGTTGTAATAGTTTTGCTGATTTTATTTGTTGTATTATTGCATAGCTATCTTATGCATTACACAAGCTTCCATATTCAATTGACAAGAGTGTGATTGTGTGAATACGAATTAAATGAAGGAATGCAAAACAAACCAGGTTCATCTGCTAGAACCACAATTGAAGAAGGAAAGCTACACTCAAGTCGCAATTTTGATTCCGCAACCACAGGTTGTGGATGGTCATCTCCAACCAGATTCCCACGTTTGAAAACAAGTGTCTGAAAATGTAACAAGAAAGGTGAATATCCAACTACCAGAAAAGGCAAACCGCTACAGGAGAAGTAATCACTAAACAAGACAGAACAAAAGACTTACAAAGTTACCAAGCACTTGGCATAAAATTCTGTATCTATTTCCTTCTGAATTTTTGACTCGATGAACAAGGGCCTCATCTCTAGGAAGGGCATACAGTTCATCAAGAACTTCAACAGTTTGAATATAATCAACTTCTTTGCTCCATCTTTCTGGTCCTCCAACAAGTACAACATCTAAATGGGATCCAGGTGCAAGATATAAATCTTTTAAATTTTCCGATCCATCATGGATTCCTTTTTCCTCCGATTCAATTGAGTAACCACCAAACTTATTGCCGTCTCCTACTTGACGTACACCAAGTGGTGAAAATGATGAAATTGGAGTGGATGTTTTTAGTAATATCTGCCTGCTAAAACCACTGTTCACATGATTAAAAAGTGTCGCATGTAAAACAGCTCGACCGGGACTGACAGCATAAAGTAAGATCTGGGCACAAGCAGGACCAGATATAGATTTTAAGCTGTTGTGAACATTGTTTGGAAATGCCTCAGAAGTAGTATTCCCAATTTTGAAAGCTTCATTTCCAGTAGACCACTCTATAAAGGAACTAAATGCATCACAACGATAGAAAAACTCGCCTGCAATTATCCAGAATACATAAAATAACTCATAAGTGGCTGTGCAGAGGTCATACATAAGAACTAATGAAACAAAATTCAGGAGCTAGTACCATTTGATGCTTTCAGAGCCACAGCAGCCTGAAGATGTGACCCTACAACTGTCTCTACAGGAAAATTTGGCAACATCACCATTGATGAAGGTAGAGCAACTTCAATGCTTACCTACACAACAGAAAAGCAAATCAGCACACAAAAAAGAGTCGCTACTAAGTCAAATAAGTTGAGAAGAAAGATTCTCAAAAAAGTAGTTTAGATGACCCCTTTGCATTTTAAATTTGTTCCACAAACTCACACTCTGCCATTCAATTAATGCATTTTCTTTTGTAAAAATAAGTAGAATATACTAACAGTTTCAAAGAATTTTACCTCTGCAAAATTGAGATCATCGAAAACAGAAGTAACTTTAACAGTGGCTTTACCAGGCCTTTTGGCCAGAACAACACCCATAGCGGATACAGATAAAATACTATTATCAGAGGAAAGCCACCTATAATCAGCAGGTGTCCTTGCGCAACCTAGAAGACCGCCAAGAGAAATCATGATAATTGTCACAAGCAACCACGATAAAGTATTAATTGAGATTCATAAGGTGAGAAAAAAAAACCTCCCACAGCGGTAAGCTCTGCCTCTTGATAGATATCTTGTGACCATGGCAGCAGAATGGGTGACGATGATGTACTCCATCCTCCTTTGACTCTCACCTGGTTGCAAACCATAACTTCTTGCACAACCTTTATAACCTACAGATGAATCACAATACTTGATTATAGCGAGAAACGAAAAGAGGGGATTTAATCTCAATGCAAATATAAATACACATTCAAGTTTTTACTGCATTAAATTTAATTTTTTATTTTTACAGTTCTTGTCATTGATGTTGTGGAATTTAACCAATTCACAAAGAAAAAAAAAATAAATAGAACTTCATTCACTTTTTGACTATCAGTTCAAAGCTATAAACAGACTAGACAGCTACTCTCTTCAAGAAGAGATAGTTTGAACTTTGAACACCACCACAAACATGAAAACTCTATATATAACCTGTAGCTGTTTGTAAAAATAGTGTATCCATGAAAAAATGTTACGGGAGATAGATAAGTTAATAAGATCGACTAAATATCTATATGTCATATATAAAGATATATAGATATTAATACAATAAAATAGTTATCATTACAATGTTCATACAGTCAAATAGTTCCAGTGATCGCCAAAAAATTACCTCCTTTGTCTCAAGATATCCGGTTGAATAAGTTAAAGAAGCCGACAACTTTCCAAGTCCTCCAACAGTTGCCTCCAAAATTCTTGAATGCAGTCCACCATACTTGACTGCAGTGTCATCTGGTATGGGAAAATGTTTCCAATGATTTGGTTGATCATAGTACAAATTCACGTCCTCATTCTGCAATTAAGTCCAGAACACATAAAGTCAAGAAATAACATACTCAAGATAGTTAAACGAAGGATCTAGAAAATCTGAAAGAATGAGAAAAAAAGTTGCACCATAAAATTCAACTTATCCACAGATGTTCATGACGTTTACAATGTCAAACAGCTTTTAACACATTTGTTGAGGACTTTACTCTTCAATATCAAAAGAGACATATGTATGTCATAGACAGGCAATATGTTTATTTATGGAATGAAGAACAGAATGGAGCCACTTCATATCAATTTACAAGAGAAACAAATTTAGTCTCGATTCTAATCAACGTCACAGCAAAACCAGAAACAGAACAATATAGCATTTTTTAAAATGAAACATCAATTCAATTCATAGATAGATTGCTCATGAAAAGACAAAGACAGCATATTTAGGGAATCACAAGATATTTTTAAAGATGAACATAATTCTTCAGTAACAAATGAAGAAAAAATAGTGTTTGTACCTTAGTTAAATAAATTACACCAGCATCAGGCCCTTGAGAAAAAACCTTCAATTCAATGAGATATTGTCGACCAACAACAACATACCAACGTGTATTTGATACTGTAGATTTTACTCCCTCCATTGGATCACCAGATTTAGACAGAGGCAACAAGTATAAGGACATATAATCTGGTTGAACAACCTTCAGAGACGACGTCTGAACATGTCCAGCAACCCTGGTATCCTCCACTATAATACTTGTTTCACCTAATTCATATGACTGGACAAGACCTACCATAGCATCCACCCGAGCAATAGAAATGTTTGACGAAGACCAGCGGTGAAATGGAGAAGGCAAAGGCACAACTGCAAGAAAAGGAAAAAAAAATAATCTATAGTTTTTTCAAATTAATGCTTTATCTTTATAACTAGTACAAACTACAAACACAACTTCCTAAAGACTCTTTCACCATTTGCAAACAAAACATAATCATGGACTTTACTACAATGTAATGCTTGAATACATGTTAAACCTATGTAGATTTTCCTAAACGATTCACAAAATAAGGAAACATGGGCTAGGAAAGAATCTACAAGGGTCACTTACACTGTGTTTGTTAGGGAAGATTTATTAAGAGAAAGGAAGTGGGCGAGGAATCACAGGGGTGACCATGTATTAAGTTGTTGACAAAGGATTATTTGATTTATCAATGTCTCAAACTTGATGACCCTTATATTGCCTATACCCTACTACCAATTCATAATAAAAGAAAACAGCTTTGTTCAAGGCAATCTTCATGATAACATTTACAAGCAAGAACATATGGACAAGACTAAATGTGAGGAAAGAACCTTGAGGAATGTTTTCACTAATGACTTTAAGAGTGTACTGCACTGTTGCCCCAACAAGAACCAAAACGGGAGAAGGAGGATCCAATGACATGGCTTCGGCAACAGTCAAAATAATCTTATCCGTCAGGTTATCCAATTGTGGTTCATGCAAATAAACAGAGACAATCTCATGTCCGATACCAATTCCCTTCACTACAAAAAGGTCTGAAAACACTCCCTGCGCAAAAAATTTATGTTAGATAAACACTAAAAGCAATCAATTAAAGAATGAGCTTCATGAAACAGTACACATACACTATCTTCAAGTTTTATCTGAATATTCAGATCACCACAAAATCCACTGCAGTCACTCAACGGAGAATCAGCCAATGGGACATGAACAAGGTGATGAGATGAATTATCATTTTCAGGCATCAATTTCCACATGAACCTCAAGCCCACTAATGAAGAGAAAATGTTATCTGCATGGCACATCATGAATGAGTTTTATGCAACAAATGACATAAATCAAAAGTCAGCTCAAATAGTGAATATATAGAAGTAAAAACATATGAACAAGTATCATACATTTGCAATGTTGAAAGACCAGCTCGAGACTACCAACAGGCAACAATTATTAATGCAATAGGATTATCCAATATCACAAGCCAACATAAGTATCCAAAGTTTTATCTCAAACAAAACAAACTACACCCAAGAAAAATCATGACTTATAGAACAAGTGCTTCAACCTCAGGATAATGTGTAGATTAGTGATTAGATACCTTTACTATCAAAAGCACGGACCCGGAGAGTAGCAAGACCATCTAAATCGAGCTTAACAGAGCTATGGAATATCTGGATCTTGGAGAACATATCAATATATACTTTACAGCGGACTACAGTTCCTGTGCGAACATCAGAAGCATAAACAGCTGTCTCCTTTCGTCCAGTGTAAGGAGCAATTGATCTCAGCCGAGCACTTGTTGAACAAAGGTTGGTTCCATTAAATTCAGGTACAACAGATAGTATATCATGATGATCCCATGACCTGCCAAAGAAAACATAAAACAGCATAATAAATACATAGTGTTTTACTTATCTGTTCCCCCATTTGCAAATCTGAGATGATCAATGCTGAGGGTGGTGATTACTGGCAGAGGAAAAAAATGAAGTTTCCTTTCTCACTTAGACAAACTCATAGAAAGAAGCAGTAACAAATCATAAGTATCGTCTTGACTGAGCTTAGCTGCAATAAATATGATCTATTTCCCACAGGAAGCTAACGCCCTGAAATCCCCTAAAAACAAGGTTTGGTATCGTATCTAACCCTTTATCGACAACTCAGACCAAATTGAAAACTTGTTTTCTTCTCCTCACAAACCCAATCCCATTACATCCCCATAAGAAAAGAAGAGTTTGTTTTTCCCACCTGACTGAAAGTTTGGACATAACATCCAAATTAACACCCACTTGTCATCCCATACTCCTGAATCCAGATGTTATTGTTTCGGGGAATATGGCTAGGAGGATATTATTCAAGTATATCCTAAGTTATCACAGTAGAGCCCTGAAATGGTTAAACTGCATTTAATTACCCCAAATTCCCAATTGTTCATACATGGTTTCACTGCAACTACTCCATTAAACATCAAACACGGAGAAATTCACATTCAAGAAAGATAGTAACCAATAACCATTACCTAAAAAATGATACAATTATCGGAATTAAAGCAGTACCAACTTGGGATTCAAGGGGTGAGCAGAATAGTATGTAAAAACAACCCAGAAAAAGAGCAGTATCATAGAATATCACAGCACAAACAAGTAAACCCATGATTAAAACCACGTTTAGCAGATAAACAAGCACATAAACATGATTTCCAGAGAAAAAGAAGAAGGCATTAGAGACAAACCATTTAAAGCATCCATCAGACGCAAGGAGTCGATACTCAACAGGATGAGTAATTTTAGGTGGCAAAAGAATGTTGACATCGGCAATGTGAGGCCCAGAACCAGAAACAGAAATCGAACCTTCAAAGAAGAAGAAGAAGATGATGGTAAAAGGAAGAACAGCAAAGAGATGATTGAAAAGAACCACCATTAGTACAGTTATCAGAGATTCATCAGTACACTGAACAGTGAAGGAAGTTGAAGAAAAGCAGGGTTTTTTCAGGGGTTTTTGAGAAAGGAAAGAAAAGGAGAGGGAAAGTGGTGAATCTTGTAGAAAGAGAATCTCTCTCTTTTCCTTCTTTCTCCTCTTTTTAGAAGATGAGATTAAAAAATAATAATAATTACATACCATTAAATTATTAGAAACGATATTATGTGTTTATCCGATCTTGTAATTAAACGTAATGTGACACGAGACGAGATTTTAAGAGGAAGTCTTAGTAAATAATAGTGATTTGTGAAATTAATAAATTATTTTTATGCGTTAGGACATGATGGTGAGAATTTTATTATTTTAATTTATCTTTTATGGTTTTGTTTATTTTAGTATTGTTTTTTTATCTTTTTGTTGGCTTTTGCAAATCACGGTAGTTGATTAGAAATTATTGTAATTTTACTATGTTGCAGTATTTAGAATTGAGATTGCTTTTAAGGAGAAACGTATTTTATATTAGTTGAATAGTAAATATCACTTTTTAAGTTTTGAGTTTGATTTCATACAGATTTACCTATTTTCTTGGCTAATCGTATCCTATAAATATAATTTTAAAAAATTGCTTTTAAGAGGTATGGTCTATGAAGAATTGTATATATGTTTCTTTGATGTTACTTGACATAGAGAATTAGATCTTGTTTTAGTTGCAGTAAGGATATTCTTTTTTTTTTTTTTGTAAAGAATCTAAATTTGATTTTTGCTACTCTTCTTTTTCTCTTAATCTACCATGTAAGAATGTAACATACAAAAAAATAAGTCAGAGGCGTTTATTAATTGCTTATGTTTGGCCCACATTGATGATGTTGAATCAAATACACTCAGTTCTCAGATATATTTTATACGGAGTTTTCGTGTCACATCGGTGATTATTGTTCTAAAAACAACTTTTGTGATTTAGTAGAAGTTTTTACAAAAAATACAACAGAAAAATAAAAACCATATTTTTTGGTTTGTAATGTTGAGTTTATTAATTTTTATATGATCAAGTCTTGTATGAACGCATTCAAAATTCTGCTTATTTCCCAACAACCACTTATTGTTCAACATAGAAATTATTACGATTGTTATACCACTAATAAAAACTATTTGTAAAGCAATTCTAAATAGTTTCTAATTGCTATACATTCTATTTTGAATGTACATCAATTACAAACATCAATTTTAACTCATTGTTTATATGTAGAATAAAAAATGTAAAACACATTACATGAGTAGGAATTGTTTACTAATTTTGTAAAAAAAGGATCCAAAGATCCACGGATTTGCGTCCGATATCTTTAAGACTCAGATTTGACACATTTAAACGGATCCAGAAACGTTCCGGAACCGATGGGTCCAAACTTTTAGGATCCAGAGCCGCCAAAACAAATATGAATCCACAGAGCTAGGCCGGATCCAGGATCCATTGCCATCTTATTGGAACCTTCAAACATGACAAAAAATTTACAGGGTAACCATTTACATTGTGTATATTATACACCATATCAACAAAATGCCATCAATTAGGCAGATTGTTTAGTAAAATTTACAGATATTATAGAGTTTATAAGACTGAACTGCACAACTATAAATTTACAGCATAAAAAACATACAGAAAACTCTATACCATTAATTTTGCTCCTCAAAAAGTTTGTTTCTTCAGGATAACAGATCGCCGAAAACGAGGAAGACCGATGATCTGTTCCGACTTACAGTATCTACACTTCTTTATTCTTGCAGTTTCAAGGGAATTTGGCGGAAATCGAAAGAATCAGCCAGATTGGAGTTTATCAAAGATACGTAACTTGTAAGGGCCGTTCAATCTTAGGGGAGAACAGGAAAAACTTTTTCGAGGAAACTAATGAAACGTCTAGCATAGAAGTTAGGTTCAACAACGGAGATTGTCAGCGGGTCTAAAAGCAAAGATTTGCTTGTATGCTCGATTTTCTTTTTCAAGTTGTAATCTTGCAATATATCAATTATGCCAAGGTAAAGAACGACATCGAAAACCTCAAATAGTTCGACTTCCATTGAATCCGTCTCATTTTTAGTCTCACTTTGTTGGACTTTTCGGTTTGCTAGAGCGGGCATGTTTACACCTAATTGCACCCTCAGCCTAGGAAAACAGAAACAAAAATAACGTTTATTATACGTGAATCATTCAAGCAACAGATTAGGATACCAACAAGCATTCAGCCGTATTAATTGGATACCTTCCAGTCCCAGGGAGAAGAAGATCAACTTCCTTATCACCTACAGAGTATGCCCTCAATGTACTTCCTCTAATATGAGGACCGGGAGCAGTGCTCACTGAACCCGGCTCATGGGTTACCAACATCAGACCTGTTGGAGGAACCGACAGCCCCCCAAATGAAGTCACACCTAAAAAGGGAGCATAAGCTAATGTTATAGCAACAAAACAGGATATGACGTAAGAGCAGCCACGTGTCAACAGCGACTGAGAGGAATGTAACTGCAGATTTGTTTAACTTAATTACGGTTACATGTAAGAATTGCAGTTGACACAGACACGCAGCATTTTTACCAATCGGCCTCTTGGCATATCATCTTGGCCCAGGATTTGCCAAGCACCTCTTATCAAACAACGAACCAACTGTATTTTAATGTGTTTAAAATAACCAACAATCTAAAGTACTTTAGCTATCAAATCTTAAGAAACAATAGCATACACAACTCATGTTGAGCTCACGTGGGTAGATGTCTAACTTGGATTCGGACTCTTCATTTGATCAAGGCAGCAATCTAATGCATTTATAACCAACTTGGACTCTCCATTTTATTTTAGTATCTTAAGTTCTTAACACTTCAACCATACTCAAAATTCCAAACGACCGAAAATATATATAGTATCACTAAATTATAAGACTTCCAGCAAACTGACTCAATTAATGCAAAAGGCAGACATGTACATTATAAATAATGTTGCTTACCATTGGCAGCAAGTTTATCCTCAGTGTCATAGGATGGGTCTGGTAGTTCCATGAGAGATTTCAGATGCTCGGGAGCTCGAAAATGCAAACCCAGCAGAAGACTATAGTCAATTATATGTTGAGATTGCAGAAAATTGCAATCTAACTCTATTTGTCTGCACAAGAAAATATTTGTATTGAATGAAAACCCTTTCATTATCGAACAACCAAATAAGGCACCAAATTGTGTATGTTTTCGTCAATAAAGTAAAATCATATTGAAAATAGGAAACTCTTACTTAAATAGGGCATCACGCAGAGATCTATCCATATAAAATTCATAAGAGAGGTCAAGATCTTTCAAGGTGGCATTTTGATTGATCTTTTCTTTGCTCGTATATCTTCCATAAGAAGACCCCTTCAAGTCATAACGCTGATGAATTCGTAACTCAGTGTAGAACATATTCCCCATAACTACAAACCTCACCTGCAAATGAAATACTAAAATATTGAAGCCAATTAAATCACATGTAACAAAGGCAAGTACGAAAAGTACTATATAAAGCACACATGAACATAAGTGAATTAGCAACAACAATATTACGATCAAGATTACAAGATCTTAGAGGACACTAAGGAATACAATAATGTTAAGAGAAAGGGAAATACATCCAATTTCCTTTCAGTTACTGCTAATGCCTTGTGGAAAGAACATATTGTGGCCTTTTAGAATCTTTAACTGTAAAAATGGAGCACTGTTTAAGGTTGATAAGTGATAAAAAGGTGTTCTCCTTGCTAAGATTCCTCTTGTAAATCCCTAAAAGTGACAATAGATAAAAAAAAATGAAGATAGCGAAACCGTAAAGCGAGAAAGGTAGTAGATAGAGAAACTAGACAATTATGGGATTGCTCAACTCACTTAGAAATGGAAAGCGATAGATATAAGACAAAATTAATTAATGTGGTTACTTTACATGGGGAACTTAACCAAACACCTTTTTGAGTTGTTGATTTTATACAAAATAAAAAGAAGGAAGTTATCTCTACAAACTGTATTCCATTTTGGTTACCAGACTGTCCTATCACATTATTGCCACAATCATCCTTCTCCATAGCTGCTGAAATTTGGTAATCCTCAGTCTACCACCACTATAACATTTCCTTGTACTTTCCATTCCAACTTTCGTGCATGCCCCAACAGATTCATAATTAAGTAATGGCACATTTACTTATTCAACTAAAGCATGATGCATTGCCTTTTTTGCCCTTCTTGGGCATCAAAAATAAGCAGTCCTAAACCTATCCTAAGAGGGGTTATTATAAAAAAGGGCAAACAAAAGAAACTATGCAAAGATTGCAAAAGCATTCAGTATGTAATTTAAATAAAGAAAAACGTAGCACGGATTGATACAAGATACTACACATGATTCTTATCGTTGAAGTATAGTGCACACTTCACTAGCTTTCTAGATAGCCAAGGACCACCCTAAAAAAATATGAAATTTTCCTAATTAACTATATCTCACTTAAATATAAGAATTGGAACAATTTGTTTGGATTAGCCGTGCAGGATTACCATGAGATGCAAAATTTATTGTTCGGATATGGAAAAGCGGAAGGAGTGGTAAGAAAATTCAAGAAGTCAATTTTACTTCTCCGTTCAAGAATTTAAATTCTTCCAATGCTTGAAACATTTGAAAGGAAAATATTTTACTCATTATCTTCCCTCCCCTCTTCTTCCTCTTGCAATGCAAACCAAAGTTACTGTACCTAGATTGTTTTTAAAAGGGAAAGACGTCCAACTAACCAAGATTCTAATATTTTGAACGAAAAATTTACAAGCTTGTCCAGATGTACCTTTCTGCCACATTTCAGTTTTATGCGATGCAGCCCAAAAAATTTTGTGATCAGAGTGTTCTCGTACAATTGCACATGATTATAGTAGCTAGGAAGCATTTGGAGGAAAACCTATAAAACATGTCAATAAGTCAGGATCATAGCAAGTGCTGGAAACTGGAAGCCAGAAGAAACAACGATTATTTTCAAGAGAAAATATTCTGTAACCTTCAACTCAGATTTACGCAATGTTTTAATCACAAATCTATCATCATGTGACAAATAAAACATGCTTCCACTCTTTCCTGGAGAGCAAATCTCTCTTAAACCATCATCACCACAGATGGACATCATGTAATCTGCAGCATTTAACTTAAACATCTCTCTCAAATTCCTGACAAAAAATAAAAAAAAAAGAATTGTCACACTGGACTAAGAAATGATAGAAGACTAGAGAAGCCATATACCAAAGCTAAACTCAATTTACACTAAGCAATCTAATTTGTCAAAAAGTCATGTTCGATGAAAAGCTAATGAGACAAGCACTGGCACAATTGAAGAATGGAGAACGCTCATATTGTAAATCATTATTTCAAGCTCCACGAGCTTAGATCTCAGTATTAAAACATACATGAAAAATTCTTTTGATGTACCTTAACACTTTCAAACAAAGAAATGAGAACACTTATATTGTAAATCAGAAACTCAAATAGATCCTAATCACACAGAAACATGGCAAGTAAATAGATGCATTTTTATAATATTAAACCCAACAATAGTTTCAGAATAAAAAAGGTTGTAAGAATCACAGTCAAATCTTTCTCAACATCTTTCTCTGGCAAGCAATAATGAAAACTTCTAGCATCCTACAAATCTGAAACAGTCCAAAATTTCGTGGTGCGCAAACTTGATCAAGTTTATAATAATTTGGTGGATTCTAGAATTTCCACACAGACCAATTTTTCCAGACAATCAGAAACAGTATTAATCTAAATCACAGTCATCAATCATCATTCAAAACTAGAACAAAACAGAAGATATTCCATGGAGAAGACAAACCTGAATACCATAGGGCAATAATCCTTCCAGTAAAAATCTAGCGAATAATGTGGAGGTGTAAGTTGAGAACCTTTTCTAGGAAAGAACATTTTTATTCTGGCTTGTTTAGCAAAATCCGTGTATCTAACTTCACGAGCAGGAACTGGTGTTATCTTGCCAACTGTGTACCTGTGTTTTTTTACATCAAGAATTGACTAAAAATTCCACATCAAATGAAAAGAACATGCATGTAGAACCACTACCTAAACTAAAACAAGTATGATGATGGGAAAAGAACGTACATCACCTCGCAGTGCCAAGTAGGAAAAAGAAATTACAAAGACTCAAATGGAAGGCAACATATAAAGTCTAATGTATATAATTTTCAATTATTTTGATTCATAACCAAGGAAATGTAAGTTACCATGAGAATTTTTGGTTTAACAGACAAAGAGTTCATAGAAGAGAAGCATGGTGGTAGCGAAGACTTTTTATAATAAAGAATAGCTAAGAATATAAATCGTTTAATCTATCTAATTGCAAGATAAGCATGGTGAAGTTTAGAGAATGATGAAACATATCGAGTAATTACCTAATACCAAGTTGTAGGTTAAGCATAAAATAGTGGCTCTGGTTGCCTCTGGAAGTCGTGAAGCAAGAACGACTTTTTGGTTTGATAGAAAATTTACTGTGAGACTTCACCTTGGAAGATTTTCCACCATTTTTCTTTATACGTTCTCTAATCAAGACACCCTGCATATATTCTCTCTCAAAAACTACATCATTTTCCTCTTGCCCATCAAACAGATCATCACTAGAGGTATTGACCAATTTGCAAGATTTGTCTTTCAATGATAGATCTCTTGCAATGTCATCAAGTATGCAGTCTCCGTCAAAAGAAGCCCTCGGTGAAATTTGACTTGAACTTCTAGTTAAGTTACCACCAGTTACGTTTTCAGAGATGCAACGTTTCATATTTGGTCCTGAAGTCACACTTGTTTCTAATCTCATGGAAGAACTACGAGAAAGCTCATCTTTCAAGTTTCCATCATAACCTTCAGATTTGAACCACTTCTTTAGAGATACATGTTTACTTCCAGCAGGATAAAATGTTCCTCTACCATCTTTTAAACCCCTGCTCCAAGTTCCACAATAACAGCCTCCATCAGCAAAGCGATAGAAACCCGATCCATCCCGTAACCCATCTAACCACGAACCATAAAATATGTCACCATTAGCCCACTTCAAAAGTCCTTTTCCACACATCATTCCAGCTTTCCAAGTACCAACGTATGTATTTCCTGAACTCCAATTATACTTTCCACTTCCTTCACGAAGACCTTCTTTCCATGAACCCTCGTAAAAATCAGAGTTGGAGTATTTCTTCCTTCCAAATCCATGCTTCGTGTTCATCCGCCAAGCCCCATCGTAAGTAGAACCATCAGAAGCAGTAAAAGCTCCCTGCCCATGAAGATAACCCCCAGAAAAATCACCCTCGTATACTGCTCCTGAAGACCATACCATTCGCCCTTTCCCTGTCATTTTCCCTTCATCCCAATCACCTTCGTAAATGGTCCCATTTGACCATGTATATTTTCCCTTTCCATGGGGAACCATGCCCATAGTATTCCCACAATATACATCACCATTAGAAAACACCTTATCCCTAATAAGAAACAAATATCGTTGCAGGAACAATTAATCGTAGTAAATGCCAGAAATAAGGGCCAGGGTAGTATGAGCAGAATGAAAGAAACAAGAATCCGTTTAAAGGAGAAGTGAATTACCGTTCTGTGCACTGCATAATAAGCCCGCTATGTTAAATTAACAAATTTAACAGCTTTACAGAGGTTTCAACGACCTAAAACAAATAAGATAATCGAACGACAAACGTCATGCACTAAAAGCCAAATCCTTCCTCAGTTTCAATTGATGTTTACAAACACAAAAGAAGTGGGAAAACAAACTCTAAAATGAAATCATAGACATCAATTAGGAACGCCATCAACGAAAGTACAAACCAGTGTCACACGATTTGCTAATTGCCTCGCGAATCAGAATAGGAAAAGGCAAATTATGGTCGATTTTAGGCTAGTTTTGAACCATTTTAAGTGAATCTTCATTGGTATAGACATCAACTTAGAAGTTAGGATCAAGCCATTCATGACTTATCAAATCAAGTCCAAAGGCCATATTTCTACACAAGAATGACAAGATTTACAACAATGTCACATATAATACATCAGCATCATCATCATCCCAATAAGTGCGGCTCAAGGCAGAGTAAAAAGGGCAGAACAATACCCTCATCACAAGGAGGTCGAAATTGAAGAGAGCCCTCAACTCGAGTATTCCCGGGCATATGTCATATATAATACATAGACAACATAATTCAATCATATATAGTGATGTTTTAGAACCATAATTCCCATTTCCCAACCAGTATACTCCTGGTGATAAAAACCCAACAGAGTTTCAAAACAACAACACAGACCCAGAAGCGCAAATAGTTCAATCATCAACATAGTAATGAAACTGATCATACTCCACAGATTAATAAGAAAACAATTTGAATCAAACAAAACAAACAGTACTAAATCAAATCAAAATAAACAGAAAAAAGGAAAAGCTCACCAATTAGAAAATTGCTGTAGTTGAAAGTTGCGGGTAAAGGAGAAGGAATAATTGTGTGTGAAGAGAAGAAAATGGAGATGGAAATGGAAGAAATATGCGTTGCTTTAGAAAATGGAGATTGGAGTGTATAATCTAATGGCGCACTTAGAGTTAGGAGTGCCCAGCAAAGACAGACAGAATCAAGATTACCTGTCAATCGTGGTATATGTATTCATCTACCATTTCTTCATTTTTCTTTCCTTTTTTTTAATGTTTGTCTTTATTTATTTATTTATTTTCAGCTCATTTTAAATGAGACGGACTCAAATAATTAGTCTGTTTTTTTAATTGATTACTTTAAAATCGTAAGTGATCGTTTTAAGGTTATAAGTAATCACAAAGTGAATAATTTTAAAATTGTAAGTGGTTATTTTAACGTTATAAGTAATCACTTTAATAAAAAAAATAAATATATGGGCATGTCCAATAGAGATGATCTCACCGTGAAGCCGTCTCATTTAAGAATTAGTGATTTATTTTTTGCCTTTCAACACTTTTTTTAAAATTAATTAATGTTGGGTAGGCCAAGAGAATAAAATAGTTCACTGAGAATCAAACACGAGATTTGTAGTGAAGAGTGACTCATAAAAATGTGATTCTCTTCAACTCATTATTGATAAAGATATTGAAAGTCTTTTTTTCAGACGTATTATAGATTTTGACAATAAAAATTAGTATATATATATTTGAAATTTAATTTTAAATATTCTTTAACATTTATCAAAAGCACTTATGGCTCAATCGATAGAGCATCTGCATATAAAACAGAAGGTTTGGGTTCACCCCTACTTAGACCCAGATATCTCTACCTTTTACCTTTATTCTATTCAATACAAAATTATTATAAAGTTTATTATGTAAAGCTATGCAATATAATAGGTGTACGTATAAGCAAGAAAAATCGATCAAAAGATTTATTATGAAAAATATTATTATTAAAATTGGAAGAGAGCATACTTCTATAAGATTATAGTAATATATATATATAGCCTAATAGGATTATTATAATAATGGTAGTTCTAGGAAATAACTTTGGTTGGGATCGAAATGTATTTATAAAGTTTAGTGAGGTTGAATTGTTAAATTTATAATATAGAAAATATATAGAAATTTTTAATTATAAAAGTTTTAATTGGGGTCACATGACTTTACAATAAAAAAAAAGCTGTCCTACAAGATTCCATTCAAAATAAATAATTAACACATGCCATAAGTGGAAGTAGTTCACCCATTTTAATATAAATGTCTCATTTTCTCATTCCATAAGATTCCGCTAACTAATATATGTAGTATTAGACGTGTTTATTCGGGTCATCGGGTTGATTTCGGGTCTTCAAAATTAAGTTTTGTGTTCACATTGATTTTTACATAATTATAAATCTATTTTTAAATCGGGTCAAATCGGATTCAATTATATAGTCGGGTGTCTATCAGGTCATCGGATCTATTTTGAACAACTTTATGTAGTATATATTATTTAAAAATAATTAAAAAGTAAATTCATTTTCAACAGTTGAGCAATATATTAGATTATTTATGTCATGTTTTACTTTTTAACATTGTTAAATTTTTCTAAAAATCTACTTTTTATTGGAAAATTGTTATGATAAATGTTTTTCAATATTACTAATACTTAAAAGTTAAAATATTGTTCAATTTTTAAAAATTTAATATTATCATGTGATAAGAGTAGTACCATCGTAAATTCAAAGAAAACATACGATGAATAATCGACATCTCTATCGACTCTTACGAATAGTACAAAAAGAACCCATATGAAACATTTATGCTACTTTTTTTTATATTACAAAGTAGCAATGAATATGCTTTCTTATAGAAGTATAAGCTATGTTGAAATATTGATATTGAACATTTCAACCAAAAATACAAAGGATTCTATATTACAACAAAAGGTTGAATCTTTGGACCTTAAAAATAACATTTTTGATGTATCGTCGATTAAATCAACGAGTGTTCTTACGATTGAAGAGGTAGATAGGAGCTTTGTCGACAAACACTTTACGCCCATCTTTGGTAGTGTAATCGTACGTCCATGCAGGACCAACTAGCCATGAGACAGCTGCTCCGCCAAGCAAGCCTCCCAACTGATCACAACATAGAAAAGTTGAAAAGGCGGTCATTATGTTCTTCGATTACGGTTTAGCATTTCTACCATTGTGCTTGCTCGACTAGTTAAACGATCACGCCAAAGATCAATAGTTCAGATTTCAGATCATCATCATAGCTGGTATATCCCGCTCATAAAAGCTAATTGATTTCAGATTATAATATTAAAAATAGTTTTCAAAGCATGTGCACTTCTGATTTACGTGAAGTTGCAGAACTGTTTGCTAATAAGGGTCAATCAGAAAAAACCTATTTGTTATTAGTCATTACTCCATATAGGTCTCTTAGACTTCCAACAGTTTAAATCCAAGATGCAGTATCATTCAGAAGAAACAATTCAAGGAAAATAGAGCTTCTTCCAAAAAGTATATGCATATGTATAAGCAGAAACAATATTGATATACTTACATGGCCCCAGTTGTCTATCCCACTAGACGCAAGCCCGATAATCTGCAGAAAAACGGTCGATATCAAGTGTGAATAGCATTACACCAAAACTAAATAGAAAGCGGCAATGGCTTATATTGACATGTCAGTCCTAAAGAATGGCAAGAAACATGTTAAAGTTGCATCCGAAATTCCGAATGCATCCCTACTTCCATTACTCGACATCAAAACACATCTGAAATACGATTAACAATCATTTTCACACCCACACTCCTAGAACTAGAAGGGATAGACATTCAACAATAAAGAAGGTTTTTACAGAGCTGATTAAGAATTTTTAGTGACTATTTCGTAATTACTCATAGTCAACCACTGCAAGAGAAGGAAAGAGTAAAAGCTCAACTAAGGCATATGTATCTATCTATTCTAGTCCAGTTACAAACAATGAAAGGAACACTCATATTGGACCCTGTATCAAGGTCATTTAGATGTTGAAAAAAATCCCTTTTAAAATTACAAAGCTTAAGTGGGCATGAGGGGAAGGCAAAGATCAAGGCTAAAATGGACTTGAAATAACCTTTTGTCACTAACATGACTTGACATATGTTGATTGTAGGTTTTAATAGAATTTGATAGTGGACTGAATAATTACCATATTCAACGCAATTACTTGTGCTATATGCTTCAGTTCTGGTCCACCAGATCCGAGAAGCCTTTTATGCCTCATGGAAAACACAGCGACCGAACCAACCTACAAGGCGTTGAACTAGTACTTAATGTTAAGAAAGTATCTATATCTAAAATATAAGTGAACGAAATAAAGTGCAACAGGTTCATTCTTCAAAGATAACATTCCAAAAGGACAC
Organism: Amaranthus palmeri; assembly: GCA_019776075.1. Classification (NCBI taxonomy): domain Eukaryota; kingdom Viridiplantae; phylum Streptophyta; class Magnoliopsida; order Caryophyllales; family Amaranthaceae; genus Amaranthus; species Amaranthus palmeri. The sequence continues at coordinate 170,109 of JAAKBH010000049.1, forward strand.
ATCTCGGAAAAAAGTAGCCCTAGAATGTGCAAATATTTACATACTAAGAAAACCCACATTTCTCAAACACAGTCCAGCCCAGATGCATTTGACTTGCATCCAGATTTAATGTACAAAGAAACAGAAATGGAAAAGGTTTACCAGTCCAAAAATGGCTCCTGATGCACCAACAGCAGGAGCTTTAGACAACCAATAACTCATGGCAGAACCTGATGATAACAACATACAGGAATAAAACATTCAATTCAAGGTATTATCTTTGACAGGATAGATAAAGAAAAGGCAAAAATCTTTCACGCGGATTCTATAAGACTTTTACTTGCAACAGCAGAGGCAAAGTAGATGGTGAAGAATCTTGGAGTTCCACAAATATTCTCTACAGAGGGACCAACAGAATTTAACGAATAGCAGTTCACCTGTTAACAGAAAACACCTATAATTATGGTATTTCAACATAAACTGACAATTTGTAGTCGATAAACGCATGTCATACCAAGAGGTGTCCAACATTTGCATGTAGAAAGGCTGATGTAACCAGCCTCCATAACTGTCCTTCATCAATTAGTCTATTCACCTGTCATGGTAGATATGACCAGATGAAATATTTAATTAAAGGACATGCATTTACAAGTTAACAATTGAAAGATCTAACCTTAGCACCCCACAGCATTAGCCTCCCTTGTGTGGCAACTTGTGCAACATAAAGCCTAAACAAAATTAAGAAAGGGAGGATGAATCCCCAAGTAAGGGAAAGAAGGGAAAGAAAAACAACTATACATCAGTCTTAATCTCTTTCCCTTTTCAAATTATTGAAAAAGCTCCAAAATATTACTGATTCTGGACAAGGTGAAGCACTTTGTTCATGCACAAAGACTAAGTTATAAGATCCAACTGAAAGTGTTAAAGATCGCAATGAAAAGTTTTAATCCAACATACGGGGTCGACTATATTAGCAATACTGAACATAGTATCTATGTATGAAGTATATAACACGAAAGTTCTTAAAAATAGCTCAGCTGTACTCACAACACATTGACAGCAAGGAGGGCACTGGTACAACGCCCCCGTAGAAAGAAATTATTTCTTGATGCACCTTGTGGTGAGCTTGCTTCATCGCCTTTGTCCTGTCCTGATGATTTACCATTTAAGAAACAGAAGCATGAGGTATATGCTGTTGAGGTAACAATAACATCATTTAAACTCTGGAAAAAGTTCAATTGCTTTAGGTGTCTCCCTTGTCTCTTCAATGCTCCCTTCAATCCATAACAAAGGCAAAAAAAATCACCCATGAAAAGCATGTATCATTCATAACTTCCAAAGTATAAATTGACAAATACTCGCAAAAATCTGACATGTACAGCATGTAGCATCAATCCAAACCATCCCAGAATAACACTCAAAAATCAGAAGCCACTTATTCCCTCTTTCAATCAATTAAACTCCTTTAACAACATTTCATCACACCAATGTCATTAAGTGACTCAAGGCTCAAACCTAAGATGGGGTTTGGAGGGGTCGAATGCACGCAATCTCACCCTTATTAAAGATAAAACTAACAAAGAGGTTGTTTCCGAAACCTTAGTTGCAAACATCATGTGCAAATTCATATAAATAAGAAATGCACGTGATTTAATGAGCAATTTTACTTTATTACATTTGAATCTAAAACCAAAAACACTATTATCTTATAAAAAATGCAAGATGACTTCCACATATTCCAGTAAATCACAAGATTGTTTTTCTCACTATCCTAATCCTACCCTTTCAGCAACAATGAATTATTCCTTCCGACCCTCTCAATTAGCTATACTTTCTGTTTAGGAATATTTTGCTACACTTTACTTTTGTCTATGGACTATGATCCCAATTTTTTTTCTTTTAATCTCATTACAAACCCAATATTTATGCCCATCTCATCTCCACAATTATTTTATCTACTTATTCTTTATCTATTATCCTCCCATGTTGAGATATGGTTGTGTTCTACCTATATGAAGTATATTGCAAGTCAACTAGGCAATAGCAACACCATAAAGAGCCCGATACAAGACATTATACCGAGATCAAAGTAATACCCGCATCAGATAAAAACAATATCAACCCATCAAAAAAGAGAAAAAGAAAAATTGCATAACCATTAATGAACAATAAAACAAAAGGATTCAATAATCGACATGTTCAATCTGTGCTTACCATCTAGAATGGTTAAAATTTAAACAAAACATGAAAGAGACCCAAAACGAGAAGAAAGTGGGTAGGTAGAAGTACCTTAAGAGAAGTGCAGAGGAAGAGAGAAAGACGAGGATGGCGATGAAGAGAGACGGAGTTTGAGAACAAAAGAGCTGGGTTTAATGGCGGAAACCAATTATCTGAATTGCGGGAAGATGGAAATGGAAATGGAGATGGAGGTCCTCCTCCAAAACCCAATATCATTTTTTTCTTAAGCTTTCCAGTTCCAGTTTTCAGTTCACAAATTTGGACACCAATTTTGTTTACAAATTTTACTTTTAATGATTTTTTTTCGTTTTTAAAATATAATCTCTAGATTTCATAATTTAAAAAAAAAAACCATCTCTATTTTTACACTCTCTTCTGAAAATTTTTATAGAATTTACTCATAATATATCGGACATACCTCAAAGTTCGAGTCTTTAAATGATAAACGCAAATTCGAACCTTTAGAAACAAATGAGAAAATTTCATACCTTTCAAATGAAATTACCTATTTAAAATGTCAAGTTTGTCTTTTAAATGTCTAATATTTAAAATGACATTTTAAATATTAGACATTTAAAGTAGGTATTTTAAGTATAAATATAAAAATAAATATTTAATTAATTTAATTGGAATATTTATCCTAAAGAATTGATCACGATAAAATTGTCTTAAATAAGAACATGAGAAGTGACACTCAAAGTAAGATACAGTGTAGGTGATTTCAGATGTTACGGATCGATTCAAATCTTTAATATTTTCACATGATTGTAAATTAAATTTCAATGTCGGGTCAAATCAAATTTAATTACAATCTGGTAAAAATCAGTTGAACACCTATAAGGGTGACGGAATGTTAAAATTTTTGGAATAAGCTAATGGGGAATTCCAAAGAGAACATTCAAGAGTTTAATCTAAATCCAAATTAAAAACAAAATGAAAATTAATGTGGAAAATAATGAAATTGAAATCTAAAGAAAAGAAATGGCTACTGTAGATTACAGCAAATGAATAAAGGCAGACCTTTATCTTCTTTTATCACAGCAGTAAAGGAATACTACAATAAGTTGTCTCAGTGTTAACATTTCCATGCCAAAAAACTACCTTTACAGCTCTTTTAAGATCATTTGGATCCACCATTATGACATCAATAGGGCATAACAAATCTCAACATATCAAGTCCTCCTTACTCGTCGTTGGCCGCACGGATGCTCGAGTAATCAAAGGTCGGTTTTGCAAATCATTCAAGAGCTACCTAATTATAGTTGCAAAATTGATGGGAAAGATGCTAAGGAGAACTACGATGTAGGTGAGACCTTTTTACGGACGACCCGTTTCCTTCGAGGCTTAGGTGGATCTGAGTCTTTAGTGGAATCAGAGGTAGTTCCTTGTGGAAGCCCTAGAAGACCGAGACCTGAGACGATGGTGTTCTTTGAAATAAACCAATTGGAACCTTGCTTGGATACATTTGTTTCGGGAGATCGATTGTAAGCCTTCAAAAGGTTGTCTGAATGAACTAGTGGGTCAGCCTCTATTCCCAGCCATGCCAAGCGTGATGTCTCCCCGATTTGAACATTCAAGATCCTGCATTCGGTAGTGTTTTTTGTTAACTTTCAGGGAGATGAAAAAAAGGAGACTATTGTAGAAGCAGAATATAATTAGTCATTTAAAATGATCAAGGATAAGGAAAAGGGATAATCAGATTAAATATATATCTCATTTAACCACAATCACAAAAACTTGAGGAAAAAAAGAACTAAAACATCAATTGATCAGATGATGATGACAAATGGATGAACAATCAAATAAGTAAAGAAGTTGAGGTTTGGGAGTTGAACGTTACAGCCTTATCGTTGTAAAAACAAAGGTTGTTTCTGATTAATCCTCGATAGCAAACACTATCGTTAACTACACATAAATAAATAAATAATGCACATGATTTAACATCAAAGTAGTGGGGGTCAAATGGAAAGAGCTACAGACCTCAAAGCTGTGCTGAAAAATAAGGATACTCCAATAACATCAAAGTAGCTGGTCAATCCTCTATCAATACCACATAGCATCTGATAACGCAAATTAGCGTAAAGCCCAAGGAAGGCACCAGTGCCAAGTGCATTTGTCCTGACAGATGGGACTGTCACGGATAACCTAAAGATAAAGAGACCTTTCAATCAGTATATGTGCACCAAGTACATAAGTCAAAGAAAAGCTAAATCGAAACAAGGGCTGCAAACCTGTCATCCTTATTCTTGGCACAGAGATTGGACAGAGCACCTTGTATTGCACCAGCAGTAAGTCCCACAAAACACAGGCCCGCAGCCTTGTAGAAAAAAGAATGCACTCTCTTTTGTATATCAAACTCTCTAAGAGGATAACTCTTTTCAAACACATTGTTTGGAAGCTTTTGCAATGTATTCTGCAAATCAAAACGGAATGTATTTCCATATGAACGACAAGGCGCAAGTGTCCAGACAACAACAGCATTGCATGCTGCTGCTGTTAGTACATTGACAAGTGCTAGATCCCATTCCTTCTTTATCCTGCAGTTGGCAAAGAAAGGAGATGAATATAAAACAGCTAAAGAGTCCAACTCCAGAGAGAGAATCAATGAAAAGAAACTATTTTTCCAAATTCCAAAAACAAAAAATGCCAAGAAAATGATGAGAAATCAAAGTTTAAGCTGACACTACCTATCCTTGCGAGATTTTAACTCCCACCAAGCAGTACAACCAATAGTAGCGGCCTGTTCCAAAAGAAGTCTGTATAGGAAAGCCGGGTCCGCAATCATCCTATACAAATGCATAGATAAATAAAAAGCATCAATACAAGCCAGCAGGAAGCCAAACAAGACACCACAACAAGCAGCCTCATCCAAAAAAACAGACCTACTACAGAAAAGAAGTGTCTCAAACAGGCTTTCACAACGAAGCAAGCTACTACAGGAAAGTAAAGTCTCAAACAGGTTACAACTTGCAACAAATTAGCAAGCCGTCCATTGTTTACCTCAGAATTTCTCTACTCACAGTACAGGCAATCCTAGTGTTAACCTCATATGATTTGTAACAAAACATTATGAATGTTGGGAACCTTTTTATCTCTCACATTTGATTAGAGAAAGATAGATATCAATAGAGCATTCAAATAAGCTTGGCAAGGAAACTAGAAAAGAGAGATGCAAAATCTCCCTCATCCCTGTCCCCTATCTAGCTCTACTATTTGATAAACGTATGGTTAATTAACTGATTTTCAACGGAACTCAATGTTCTTGGAAATTGGAACATAAAGTGGGACGCCACATCACAATATCGCCACATCAAAATTTTAAATTGTTACCACATCACAAGTTCACAACATAGTGCTCATATTTGGAACTTTTTAGCTTCTCAACAGCTAACCTACAGTCACCCAATGCAAGCTCACTTCCAATTCCCCAAAGAAATTTAAGAATATGTATGCCAGCTACTGTCAAGCATGTTTACTACTTTACTAGCACAAGTCCTCAGCTTTATGAATTGTAAACACCACCCATTATTTTTAATGAACCATAATATACAGCACTGCATAATGCTTTATGATCATGTGTCAGCTCTACATATAGTGGTTGTTATTTTCTTCTCAGCCTCCAATTTATCGCAATTGTTTGCTGTACTAATCATGCAATCAGCTTCCTTGCTACTTGAGCACTCGGAACATAACAGCACTATTCACCATTCTCACCAAAATGTTGTTATACAGCCATCTTCAGCACACGTCACTTAAGTTTAAACATGGGATAGTTCACTCTAGAGATAGCTATTTATCTCTCGATCTCTATTTCTCTCAAATCTGCATGAGCCCATTCACTTGATTCTGCTTGATAAATAAACATCCAAAGAACAAGACCAAAATGAATCTTATAATATACACTCAATTCTCAATTGTAACTATGACAAATGGGGGACTAAGCATGAGTTTTATGAGATATAAAACACAGTCATTCAGACAAATTTACTCATCCTAAAAATATATAGGAGACAATTACCTCCCAATGAATGCTCTCGATAATTCCTGCGGAAGGCCACGTGCAATAGCTCTAATTGTATTTGGTCTTGCATTAATCGCTAAAAATTTAACCAGTTGAGCAGTACTAATTAAACCCTGAAGTAAATAACAATATCAGAATCTCAAAAGTAAATTCAGCAATGAAAAGGAAGGCAAGAGGGGAAGAGTTATTACCATCTCAAAAGCTTGCCTGATCCCAGCTGGAAGATCCATTACTGTTTTCTGCCACTCATTTAACACAGCATCTAAAAATTTTCGATCAAATACCTGAATAATGCAAGAAAAAAAACTTCACTTCAGAATGTTATCGTCTTTTAGAAGGAGATGTGGCACAATCTTATTATAAATATAATAACCTCTTGCAAAACAAGCCGCCTCCTGAAAATGCCTCCCTCGTCTCCTTCATCACCATCGTCAAAATCATCAAAGTAATCATCGTCATCTCCACCATCATCACCACCATCGCCACCACCATGATTGATTTTTTTTCCAATATCACCACCACCTCCACCTGTTGCTAGCTGTATAGTAATGTATAATTGTGAATGATTAAAAAAATTAAGGCCTTAACACATCAAAAGAAAAGTAGACATTCTCATTTATAGCTAGAACGATAGAAAGACATGAAAGCTTAAAACTTTGATCATCAAAAACAGCAATGTAAAAGGCAAGCACGGCAAACCAAAAAATCCCCAAACTCTAGATGTTATAGTTATAAAGAAAGAACACCATAGTATAAGAATCAATGAATCATTATACCACACAGTACAGGACAATGTAACCAATAAAAATATGGTGTCCTCAACTAGATAATCATACCTATGATAAATAAAACTTTCCTCTAGTTCTATTACCTCGCAATATTTCATACACAACTCCCTATGACATTATTTCAACCATTAACATCTTTTATTACATTAGTAGAAATTATTAAATATTTGATGTTAAATAGACGAACAAGATAAGACTTAAACAAGTTTTTGTTCCACATTTGGTGCGAGAGTACATTCAAAGTTGGGAAAAAATAATGTCAAAAGTCATCATGATATGGGTGTTCCAGGTAGCTTTCAGTGGTTTAATAAGGGTAAAACACTACTTTACAAAAATATTTTAGTGTTCGACAATATAATGATTTAAGTAGTGATTAGTGATAGCCTGATAGGTTGTGGTTGAGTAATGATTTGAAGAACATCGAAAGTCCTGGCATTTTAAAATCAAAACTAGCATTCTAAACAATTTCTTTTCTGTTTTTATTCAAAAATCTGAGAATTTTTTTTTGATACTTAACTAATGAATTAGATCAAATAATCATGAACATGTACAACTTAATATAAAAATTGATAATATGTTTCGAAAATCCATCCGCCAGAAACGAGAAGAGTTCATCTGCCATTTCCGTTCTCTACTCGTTTGCTATTAAGGAAAACTCACTCGGCATTCCCCTCCTCTCTTCATTTGTTGTCAAGAAAAAACCATATGTCATTTCCCACCTATCCTCAATGGCTATCATGGAAATTCCTTCCGCCATCTCCCTCCTCTCCTCATTCGCTATCGAAAATAATGCCTCCGCCATTTCCCTCCTTTTCTCTCCATGAAAAAAAATATATAATCTATTAGAAGCAGCAGTGCATCAGAAACTTAATTGGCTGAATCTGGGTATTTAACGGAGACTGAAAAGCGACAATCAATGTTCTCCATGAGTTCATACCAGGACATACATTATAACCACAATTTGCAATTAATATTGCATATATATCTCTCCATCAGCTGCCCCTCAGATGAAAAAATACCTATACCTTATTGAATGATGGAAATTACACACATGGCGAATTCTTGATAGGGCAACTCAAAATTCAAAACCCAATCCAATGCGATAAACAAAACATTGAAACAATAATCCTTCCTAGTGTAAATTAAAATCAGTAAACCACGTCTTGCAAAAGCAATTCAAGAAAGGAAAACAAAAAATCAATACACTCAACAAAAAGATTAAGTAAAAGAATTGAAAAGTTATAAACCTCAGGGCTCATACGAGTTTGCTTCTGAGTCATATCAAGCTTAGACTTCTCCAAAGTAACAGCACCAAACGCACCATATTTATCCTTCATAACCGGAGAAGACATAGACGACGACGAAGAAGTCGTCGGCGAAGCCGCTAAACAACGCTCCAGATGATTAATCGCAGAATCCCCATCAACCGAAGGAGGAAGGGGAAGAGAAAGAGAATCCCTAATAACCAACGACTTTCTGGATTTTTTGGTAAGTGGGTAACAATTAAGAATCGTAATAGGGTTCATGAAAAGGGAATTATTAGGTATTTGGGTCTTTATAGGCATGATTAGTGCAGATTGAAACACAGCGTGCGACATGATTTTTCTATGAAAATTGAAATCAAGAAGAACAATAAAATTGAATTGAAAGTGTATATGGATGATTGGAGTAAGATAATGGGTAAGAATGGAGGATATGTAGAAGTGATAACCTAGGTATCAACTCCTTAAGCTTTCTCTCTCTTCCAAAGAGAGGGTATATGAGAGAGAAGGAGAAGAAAGAGGAATGGAGTGTGGGAGAGGGGTAGGTTTTTGATGGTTGTTGAAAGCCGACAAAGGGGGAAACCCAATCTCTTTTTTTAGTAACTCGTTAACTGAGTTTACACCACTCGACTCGGTTCACTCGCTTCCAATATTTAGTCACACCCAAAAGCCAATTTTATCTACAACTGATAGTCTGATAGACCGTTTATTTGAAAGACGTCTTTCGAACTCAACCCATTAAACTTACATTATCTTTAATGTCTACTTACAATATACTTAATGTCGCCGAAAAAGTACTTAAATGTCTACTTACAATATACTTAATGTCGCCGAAAAAGTACTTAAATGTCTATTTACGATATTCGTAATGTTTATCGAAAAACTTAGTCAACTAGCTTACTTACCATATCTTTAAGGTCTACTTATAATATCTTTATTGCGTACTTACAATATACTTAATGTCCACCAAGTAAGTACTTAATTACTTTCGATATTCTAAATGCTTACTTATAATGGTGACAATGAAACTAGGAAACGTGAAGGAGAAGGAGAAGGATTTTCGAAACTAAGGTTCTTATTTCGAAGGTGTTTGACAATGAAGGAAACATGACTTGCACATGACAAAAAATTCACACTTTTGTTAGTAGGTATGCTTTAAAAAAAATCTAGATAGTTTTCGACAAAAAAAATTGTTCCAAGTAGTTATTTACAAAAGTGAGGTTTTTTAGATGTTTATAACATTTTTCCTTTAAAGAATTACACTGAATTGGGTTGAATAGGCTTTTAATTTAACAAATTTTAATTATGTTTGATATTTAAGTGTAATATTGATTTGAAAAATACCATGGTTAATAACTTAATACCACAATTATGCGTATTTGGCTATATATACCACAACACAATTAATAACAGAATCTCATCTAAGTGACGATTACTTGTGATGATTAGCATGACTTCTGGTTTATAAATCCCCTCACCACTTATTGTTCTCTAAAAATGTCATGAGATTGTTTTAAATCGCATCTAAAGTCTAAAATAGATCTAAAATTCGCATATTCATCAAATTTTTCTCCAAATTAATTGACTCATTCAATTTAAAATTAGTAGGTTATAATTTAGACAAATCATCTAAACAAATCCAATAATTTAGACTGTATCAGTTTTAGTTAACACATGGAGTACTTTATTTTCAATTACTTTTGTATGTATGATCATAATTTATTATTATGGTCTTAAAACAATATAGTATTAATTAATCTATTCTATTATTAAAGAAAATTATTTTATGAAAGAAAATAAAAGTATTATTTCGTAGAAGTATATTTAAAAAATACTAATGTATTGCCAAATTGTGAACGTACTAAAACTCTAAACCATATCCAAATCAAAAAATTGGAACAAGATATAAATTCTATGTAGACCACATTTGGGAAAATATGAATCGTGTTACTTTCAAAACTTAGGTTTATTGATTAAGACTTTATTTAGGATATCATAAAATAAACATACAAAAAATTACTAGTTAATTTTAATTATAGGTAGTCGATCTAGAGAAAAACAAGGGCATCTTTTCTAAAAATACATATGGTTGTTTTTGATTCAATCTCAGTCTAAAATATGTTTAAAATTAGTGTACAATAACAATATTTGTCAAAATTTGATCAAATAAATAAAAACAAATTTAAACATAAAATCACATGATCTGAAAGGATGAATTCTTACAAGCAAAATCCAAACTCAAGTTTAATTGAGACCTATTATATTTTATAGCCTTAAAATATATTGATCCATTATTTTCCTAGGAAATAATTTTTTTACCGATATTATATACTCCATATATTTTTCTAAATCTATATCCTATCCGATATAAATATATTAAACATTATATCAAATACTCCCTCTACTCCTTAAAAAAGTTTTCATTTGCCATTTTGAGGTGTTTTAATTGTTGTTCTTATAGAAAATCTTTCTATTTATGTCACAAATTTTGGACCAAAATAACCTTATTTATATTTGAATTTTTTTTTATTTTTATTTTTTATAATGCTTATATTCTTTCATATCCCACATATCATCCACTAACTTCAATTTAACATTTTAATATTTCTTATAGTCTTCATATGTCTCCAACTAAATTTATAAAACTAAATTTTTTCTTTGTTGTGGTTCTCATATTTTTTCACTTTTTTCTTTTAATATTTTTATTAAAGTTTGTAATCCATACTTTTCTCTAATCAAATTTATTATTCAATAAAATAATATATTCATTATCTAAAATATTCTATTTTTCTTAATTCTCACAACAGGTGCTATTTTGAAAGACCGTCTTTTGTAAGAACAACTCTCAAAAGTCCAACTCAAGTCTATATTTAGAGTTATAGCCAGGGCCAACCCTATATATTTTGGGGCCCTGGACGAAATAGCAAATTGGGACCCTTTTCCTTTATAGTTTATAATCTATATGAACCTTCTACAACTATTAATTTTGCTTTTTAGACATGGGGCCCTGGGCGACGGCTCCTCTTGCCCACCCTTAGAACTGACCTTGATTATAGCCGTCTTTACAAAAGACAGTCTCAAGTAAGAATTTGCGTTCGTCTAGCCGTCTACCTAGAGCCGATCCACCCAAATCTTACACTTTAGTCTTTAGTGAATTGTCTTCTCTTAATTTCAAGGTCCGGTGTTTCATTTTCACATCTCTTTCTTCTATCATTGCCACAACCAGTGCGTCTACCAGTGCTTAACAATGGCGACAATGCTACAACCCTTTCTTCAGCAACCCCCTTCTCTCTCCCCATTTCTTCATGCCAAGACTCCAATTCCTGTTTCCTCTTCTCGATTCTCCATCAAATTCGGAATCTTCGCATGTCGCCAAACATCTCCGTCTCCGTCTGTTTCTACTTCTCCTTCTCCCATGGATGTCGTCAATGGCAACGCGGATTTGAATTCCGCTTCGCGTTCTCAAATTCGCCTTGGTCTTCCTAGTAAAGGTCGCATGGCTTCCGACACTCTTGACCTCCTTAAGGTTTTGATTTTATTTCGTTTTCTCGTTTTTATTTGTTTACAAACGTTTTGTAATTATGGAATAGATAGATATTGATTTTTTGGCTTTAATTTTTGTATTCAGGATTGTCAATTATCGGTGAGGCAAGTGAATCCTCGTCAATATGTTGCTCAAATTCCTCAGGTGTTTGATTCTTTCCCCTTTCTCTATCGTCACTTTCATATACAAGTACTTATACCTTAATCTACTTTGAATTCATGTGCTGTGTGTTATTGTCTCAACTGAAAGAGGAGGCCTTGGACCTCTAAGGTTGAACAATGGAGGAAGAAGAAGTGTAAAATAGTGAAAGAAAAACAGAGCATTAACAAAGATGCAAGAGAACACAAGTATATGAGGTATCTTATGATACCTCCCCCTCAAAAATGGTTTCTTATCATTAGCTTAATCAACATTACAACCAATGACTCAACCCTAATGCTTGAGAACAACCTCTCAAGCTTGTGTTTCCATTCAACAATGGAAGACACCACAAACTAGTACAAGAAGACAAGACTCTCTTGGTTACTCTTAAACCCTAGTCTATCTTAGTGTATTAGCTCTCTCTTAAACCCTAAGAGACTCCCCAATACCCCTTATATAGACCCAAAGACATATAAGAGGACTTAGGACAAGTGGGACAAAAGCCCACTTAAAACCGTGCAAAAAACAGAATCTCGAATCCTCCTTCGCTGGGCACCGCTCGACCCGAGCAATAGGGGCTCGACCCACTCGAGCGAACACCCTGCAGCCACTGGAACCTCACGCTCGACCTCACGCTCGACCCAGGGAGGTTTGCTCGACCTGGTCGAGCGGCTTCACCCAGCCTGCTGTTTCGATCTTGCTGCTTTGCTCGAGCTATGGCTCGACTCCCTCTTCATGGCTCGCCTACTTGAGCACATCACAAAGCTGCTGCCATCATATTTGCACAGCTCATGTGTCTTGCCTTCATCAAGGCACCTCAAACCATCATCATAGCTTCGAGGCTCGTCGTTGTTCTTCGTCGTACCCGCATCACGATACTCCGAAGACCCTCCACTCATGTGAGATTTACGGCTTGCTCTAACAATCTCCCCCTCAAGCCCAAATCTCACATCATCAACTTGTGACACCACTCTTGGTGCCCCAATCAACACATCAACATATGATTTTGGTCTTGGCTCCCCCTCAAGACCAAACCCATCATCAACCAACTTTGTGCACCACCTATCCTTGTGAGCACCCTCAACAAAAGTCACTCTCCTTAGTGACTTAGGACTTGCACCCCTCTCCACATGATGCAATCCTCCACTCTTTACCAACACATGGCCCTTGTTGTTGCCCATTACACCCATCAAGTGCACCAAGCACCCCTTTGTCACCTTCAAGACTCCATCACCTTGAGTCTTAATGGTGTACCCAATCTTCTCTAATCTCCTCATTGAGATTATATTGCTCACCATCTTGGGAATGTATCTCACACCCCTAAGCATCCTCAAAAGCCCATTGTGCATCCTCAAATGCACCTCTCCAATGGCCTCAATCACAACTTGCTCACCACTAGGCAAGTTTAACCTCTCATGCTCACAAGCCATCATCTTTGTGAACAAGCTCTTGTCTCTACAAATGTGATATGAGTGTACGGAGTCAAACACCCAATCATCTTCATCACCCTTGGCCACTAGCACATGACCACCATCACCCTTAGTCTTCTTCTCAAGACTCTCATCAAGGTTTGGGAGCACCTTCTTTACAACCCCTTTCAACAAAGGTGTTGCCTTTTTCACCTTCTCAAGTGGAAGAACTCTCTTCTTCCCTTTGAGTTTCTCACAATCACCAACCACCATTGTTGGCTTCTCCTTTTCCTTCAAAAGTTTCAAACTTTTAAGGTCTTTCTTCAACCTATTGCAAGTGTATTGAATATGGCCTCTCTTGTGGCAATGGTAGCACACCTTATCCCCATAATCAACCCTTGCCTTCTTGACCCCGGTTTTACCCTTTGATGGATTTCCCTTGATGACCTTCCCATCTCTCATAGATGAAGCATCATCAACCTTCATACCATCCCCCATAGATGATATTTCTTCAACAAAGCTACTACCTTTAGTAACTCCCTCAAGTTTTTCAACTCTCACTAACAAAGACTCAATCATTAGTCTTTGTTCTACCACCATTGTTAATAAGTTTTCCTTCTCTCTTGAAAACTCCATTAACAACCTCTCCATCTCTTGAATACCCACTGTTTTTCCCTCACCCAAAGTTTCAACAAACCCTAATGGCTTCAACAAACCATCCAAACACTTCTCTACTTCTACCATCCTTTTTCTACCTATCTCCAAGCCTTCTCCCACTCAATACCCCAAGGAAATAACACCAAGCTCTGATACCAATTGAAAGAGGAGGCCTTGGACCTCTAAGGTTGAACAATGGAGGAAGAAGAAGTGTAAAATAGTGAAAGAAAAACAGAGCATTAACAAAGATGCAAGAGAACACAAGTATATGAGGTATCTTATGATACCTCCCCCTCAAAAATGGTTTCTTATCATTAGCTTAATCAACATTACAACCAATGACTCAACCCTAATGCTTGAGAACAACCTCTCAAGCTTGTGTTTCCATTCAACAATGGAAGACACCACAAACTAGTACAAGAAGACAAGACTCTCTTGGTTACTCTTAAACCCTAGTCTATCTTAGTGTATTAGCTCTCTCTTAAACCCTAAGAGACTCCCCAATACCCCTTATATAGACCCAAAGACATATAAGAGGACTTAGGACAAGTGGGACAAAAGCCCACTTAAAACCGTGCAAAAAACAGAATCTCGAATCCTCCTTCGCTGGGCACCGCTCGACCCGAGCAATAGGGGCTCGACCCACTCGAGCGAACACCCTGCAGCCACTGGAACCTCACGCTCGACCTCACGCTCGACCCAGGGAGGTTTGCTCGACCTGGTCGAGCGGCTTCACCCAGCCTGCTGTTTCGATCTTGCTGCTTTGCTCGAGCTATGGCTCGACTCCCTCTTCATGGCTCGCCTACTTGAGCACATCACAAAGCTGCTGCCATCATATTTGCACAGCTCATGTGTCTTGCCTTCATCAAGGCACCTCAAACCATCATCATAGCTTCGAGGCTCGTCGTTGTTCTTCGTCGTACCCGCATCACGATACTCCGAAGACCCTCCACTCATGTGAGATTTACGGCTTGCTCTAACATCAACTTTACTGATTCTGTTTAATAATTTCTTTTGGAGTTTTTGATGATAATGAAAACATTATTTGGTCCTTTTTTGATCTCTTATTAAAAACTTTTGTCTCTTTGGAAAAATCACATAAGAATGCGGTATAAAGAGAAGGGGGGATATAGCGTGAACATGGGAGCGAGCAGCCCACTTAGTTTTGAAAAACACTTGGGTGCTAGAAAACTTGCTTTCAAAGTCTAATTTGGCCAAAGCTTAGGGAAGACATTGCATGCTGCAGCCCAAGTGAGTGATAAAGTGTGATTTATGGGGAAGTGAAAGAAATGTGTGGATGGGATGACAAGATAATTTAAATGCGTAGATGATAAAAAGAGAGTGTGGTTCATGGCCACAAATAGAAATGTAGCAAATGTCATAGGAGGGACCAAAATGAACACTCAGCAAATTCCATGGACGGAGGGAGTACAAAGATTTTACATTTTACATTATATTTTTTAAATATATTTTACTGTTTTTACTTATTAGAACCTTTTGCCGAAGAAAACTAAACTTTATGGAAATTGAACATCTCATTAGTCTTTAGTTTATTATAGTGGAATATAGATATTCTTGCCCCTTACCCACTTACTTGAATGAAAAAGGTAGGGAGCCTTGAATATTTTTCTTGCTTTGCTCTTGCAATCTTTAGAATGTGACTCCCGTCACTATAGTTGATAAGCCTTGTCTCATTTTCTATTGTTTCTCTTTACTTTTGGGTTTTAATTGAAATTCTGATGCATTTAACTAATTAGTTTGTCTTAAAAGTTTCCCTACTACCCTTTAATGATGCTAATCTTGATATATGTCTCCTTTTAGCTTTCAAATGTGGAAGTGTGGTTTCAACGGCCAAAAGATATTGTGAGGAAGTTGCTATCTGGAGATTTGGATCTGGGAATTGTAGGGTTTGATACTTTAAGTGAGTATGGACAGGTAAATTTCTATACTTTGAAGTGCCAAATTCAATTTCATGCACCTTAGGGCATGTCAGCTCACTTGCTCTGTTTATCTAATTTAGATGTTTTCAATGAAAACCTTTGAAGTTTTTTTTCTCTAGTTCTTTATAACCGTAATTGTTAACAAGAGTATTAAACCTTTTATCATTTTTATCAGCTGATTTTTGCCTTCTAGCTTATTTGATGCTAAAGTTGCGTGATGAATACTTCCTGGGCTCTTCAAAGAATTTCACTTTACCTTTTGTAGTGAAGTTTGTAAAACTTTGAAGTATATAAAGTTTATATGAAGAATCTTCTTTTGACAAGTTTGTTGAATTGTTGTATGATATATGGCTAAATGCTCACTTGTTGATTGTTTCCCAAATTAATAGATGAATAACCGTTTTGGCTCATTTTTCTGGAGTGTAGAGTTGGGTGTTGAAAAGTTAAGGTTGGATAACAAAAATACATTCAAGTAGTGAATTTATTAAAATATAATGTAAATTTTTTAAAATAGGTTAGATTTTGGGCGTAATTAGGGAAAATTTCACTAAAAAGTAATATGTATAAGCCAATATGGGACAGAGGGTGTACTTGCCTAGTTTCCTAGCTGAAAATCTGTTGGAAATAATTATTTATATATGATGTAAATAAATATTTTGAAAAAAGTCCACAAACTGCTACAATACTTGGATTTAAGGTCTGCCAGGCTCAATAAATACTTAGAACATTGTCTGTTTTATTAGCTTGAAACTAGTAGCTCCAGCTTCAAGCCTTCAAGTATGCTACAGACAGTGCTGTGTTGGTGCTTCCAGTGGTATATTGAAGCGACCATATAATTAGTTTTTTTGAGTTTCAATGCTGACCCCTTTCCTGATGCAAAATTATATGAATTTGTTTTTAACCAGTGCTTAAAAAATTTAACATGAATCTTTCCATGAACAAAACTAAATTTAATGATAACATTAACCTGAATGGGTATCTGAGATCACCTAATTTAAGTCCAATTCTATAAAATCTATCTGAATGCCATTCTTGTTCTTGCATTAATTACACTGTAAGTAGCCCTGTCATACCTAAGGCTTAAAGGCTGATGTTTCTGTGATATTACAGTAAATATAGTTGTTTGCTTAGGTTAATAGGTGCACCTTAAGGAGGTATGACCAAGGTGCCTTATATTATCTTTTGCTAACTTCAGTGGTTCTTGATGATTTGGGAATGATGAAATAGGTTCAATTAGAATTACTTATATGTGGCTTATATGTAAATTATAGGGATGCTTTCTGATCTGAACTATTTGCTGAACCTATAGCGATTGCTTGATTTCAAACAGCTACATATGAAGGAAAGCAAAGGGCTCTTAAGAACACAATGGCCTGACTAGCCAACGAATCTATTTATGATGATATGCTGATTAATAGAAAAGGATTCACTCTTCCTAACAATAATCCACTGTTGATTCGCCTTTTTCGGAAATAAAGTTTAATTCAGGAACATAAGAACTGTAAATCGATCAAACTCAATTAAAACCGAAACAAATAAAACTCCTCATGATGATATTCCTCACCTTAGAAGGGTTGATAAATTTATTGGTTACAATGGCACTCTAGTTTGCTCTCATTTTCCACCTATTGCAAATAGCTGTAAAAGCGTTGTGCCTTCTGTTACTGTAGAAGGATCCACTGGAGACTTATGTATGCATATTCTGCACAAAACAATATCAAATAAATATTTAAATGTTTGACTGAACATGATTTTTTCGCTGTAGGGCAGTGAAGATCTCGTTATGGTTCACGATGCTCTTGATTATGGGGAGTGCCACTTATCACTTGCAGTAGGTCTCAAATTTTCCTTTCTGATTAGATGTTTGAACATACTGTCATTACTTATTTACTTTTTCTTTGTTTGTATTCCAGATTCCTAAGTATGGCATATTTGAGAATATCAATTCTTTGAAGGAGCTTGCTGCAATGCCTCAATGGACAGAAGACAAACCTCTGCGTGTTGCTACTGGCTTTACTTATGTAAGTAAATCTTTAAAGCTATTCATTTCATTGATTCTGTTATCAGTATATTTTTGGAATTTGGGTCTGATTCTGCTAGTTGGATTTTGTATTCTTGTTTAGTAAGTGGGTAACATGGTGTTTGTTTTGCTTGAGAACTAATCTGGGGGCATTCATGTGTTATAGTTACAATTGTTTGCTTTCAAGTAATGTTGGTGGATTTTGTGTGATTGAATCTCATTTTCTCTTATCTTCAACATACAGCTTGGTCCAAAGTTCATGAGAGAAAATGGGCTGAAGCATGTTACATTCTCAACTGCTGATGGAGCACTCGAGGCAGCCCCCGCTGTAAGATTGCTTTATGTCATGTCGTGGTAGTGTGTTTCTGTAACTCTTGAGCTTGACATTTACATGGACAATTTTGAATCTGTTGTGACTTTTTAAATGTGCACTAGTATTAAAAGCATTGGGATATTGTTGACCTTTATATTGATCTGGAACATTGAACCTGTAAGATTGCAATCCACACCTAGTGATGAATTGT
The DNA here is from genome assembly GCA_019776075.1 of Amaranthus palmeri. NCBI lineage: Eukaryota > Viridiplantae > Streptophyta > Magnoliopsida > Caryophyllales > Amaranthaceae > Amaranthus > Amaranthus palmeri. Next base: position 188,632 of record JAAKBH010000049.1, read on the forward strand.
GTACCACTCAATTTATAAATCATAATTTTCCTGATGTTTCTTGAGTTTTGTGATATTCTTAAGACATAACTTTCTTCCCTGTCTACCAGATGGGTATCGCTGATGCAATCTTGGACCTTGTAAGTAGCGGTACAACCTTAAGAGAGAATAATTTGAAAGAGATTGAAGGTGGTATCGTGTTGCAGAGCCAGGTAATTTGTTTTGTTTTGAAAGTTGAGAGGCTTTTTGTATGCCTTGCTTCCTTTCCCACTTTTAATGCTATATTCTGACACAATACATTATCAAGGCTGTGCTTGTTGCAAGCAGGAAATCGTTGATCCAGCGTGACGATGTTCTTGACACGACCCATGAGATATTAGAAAGATTTGAGGCGCACCTGAGGGCAGCTGGTCAATTTACGGTGCACAACTTTTCCTTCTACTAGTGTCCTCTTATTTATGTTATCTTCTCATAATGTTCATGCTCTATGCCAGGTGACGGCAAACATGAGGGGGAAAAGCGCAGAGGACGTTGCTCAGAGAATACTTGGCCAATCATCTTTATCTGGGCTACAGGTGATGTTTTTAGATTCAACTAATTGGTAGTTTCCTTGACTTTCTTATATGACCACAAGATTTTGACATAGTGGATGTAGACACCCCTGCTCCTTAAACAATCACATTTTAGTCCCAAAATACCTTGTAAGGATATGTTTTGATATTAGGCAATAAGTTGGCCTTTCATATTTTATATACTCATTATTGAGTAGCAATTTATGAACTGGTGTGAATTTTCAGCATCTGTATGGTAATCTTTAATACCAACCTTCTCAGTACTTTTTGTATCTGCAGGGACCCACTATTTCTCCTGTATTCTGCAAAAGAAATGGAAAAGTGTTTGCAGATTATTATGCTATAGTAATATGTGTTCCCAAAAAGGCTCTCTATACGTCGGTTAAGCAGCTAAGAGCAGTAAGCTTCTCCTTTCTTTTATTTTATAAATGCTGATGCATATTGTATGCCACACTCACTCTTCCCAAATTGAAACATATAGTGTTCAGTTTAAGCAGAAGCTACTATATTTTTTGTTGATGGATCTCATTCGGGACCATATTGATGTCTTCTACCTCACGAAACGAAATATGCTTGATGTCGCTTGCTAAGTGTCCTCACTTGTCCCATGTTGATGACAACACTATTCTTAATAATGAGTTTGGCGGTCTTTTGGTGGGATCGAACACAGGGCAAAAAGACCCATAAATGGAACTCTTGACTTTTCAGTTAGGAAAATGAAGGCTTCTGACTATTGCAGCATCTCTTAATGCTTCCGTCATGCATTTGTTTTAATCATTATTGCACTTTTAGTGCTTGCTTTATGAAGTGACTTAACATGCACCTAGAGCTTTACAACATAAACCTTGGTCCTGGCCGTAAAATCCATAATGATTAAGTGAAGGTCAGAAATTTAAAAGCTTGTCGATTAAAGGCCAATATCTTACTTCGGATTAGTGAATAGAAAGAGAACATCTCAACATCAAGATGTATTTTGGATTTATTGACATAAAATACTTATACAATGAACCATTGTAGACTTTCAAAAGTAATAAAATTGTCTACAGTGAGGAATCGCTACGAATTGTGGAGTTTTCGTTTTACATGATAGTATCCATTTAAATCTGCATTCTTATTAGATGATCAACAAGATTTTAGTCTGCATTTTTCAATTAAGGTTAGGCTTGTTGGGTTGTTTTTGTTCAGTGAAATGGAGAAAGAAGGAAAGAAATCAAGAATAAAGATGAACAAGATTTTAGTCTGTATTTTTGAAGGAAAAAAGTTTGGAGTTGTAAATAAAGATAATTAAAGATAATCACTTTCGTGAGTTTTGGGTATGTGTGACGCACTTAAAAAAAGGCTTTTGTGGATGATTTCAAGTGTCAATATATATACGTAGCTCTCCCTATCATTTGGAATTAACGCTTTGAAGCCGGTTAATTGTTATTTTTGTCCCTTGGCATACGTATAAATTTCATTTGGGATTTTTTATACACACGTTGCTAGTTTGTCCATGACCCCATTGATGTCATTGCACCTCAACTTATTTTGTTTGATCCATATGAAAGAGCAGAAGAAATAGCCAGGTTAAATGGAGGCAGTGTCTTTGATATGAAAGCTTTAAAAAGTATGCCATCTACCTAGACCCTACGCATGTAGGAAACGCGAGCGTTAGTTTATCTGATACACAAAGAAAGGTTTTAAAAAGTATGTATCTAGTGAACGGTGTATTCACCCTGGACTCTTCGAGTGGACCAGTAGTTCCTATGGTGATTAAATCACTGAAATGTCAATACAAGCATGAAAGAAAGGATTACATCATCCCTATATCTAAATGAATTCAGCAATAACAGACTATTGCTCCATACCCCAGAACAGCTTAACAAACTCTCATAACAGAAATATTCTCTTCATTAACCGTCTGCCACCTCAGCCCGTTTCTTCCTTCTGCTGTGTATAATAATTGGGCCATTCGTATCCATCACAATACCTTCTTATAGCTATATCAATACGATAACAACAATGTCCCTTCATTGCTAAACATGAACTCAAACAAATCAACATGAGAGATCATCTCTAAAAATGATTGCATTTCATTCAGTCCTATTTAGCACTATATCAATTATCAAGGGATGAAAAGCTGCGGTTAGTTTACTATTCAATGCTATTATTTGTCAAGGTATTCATTCGTCTAAAGAAAGGAAGTTGATTCCTAGATCAGTGGGTTGATTTCATGTGATACATTACATTACATTACCCCAATGCCAATGCCATTAAGTGATCCCTACCTAGGTTGATTTAATGTGATCTATAGAAAATAACTAAGCATTGAAATTTTCTTCAAGCTACACTATCAACCCTTAATATTCTTTAATCAACTCTGACGTAGCTGAAATCAACTTTTCTGATTGATTATGGTTAAGCATTAGTTATATACACCAGTGATTGGATTAAATTGCTTAATGAGCTGAAGAAGCCTCGTGGGACCACAAATTGCTTTGTAGCGGGAGAGCTTTAGCTTACACCTTGATTTTGGAATATGTTAGAATTAGAGCAATCACTTTCTTCTGTATGTTACGTAGTTCATTTAGAGCTTTGGTGCCCTCTTCCTAAAGCATATTGGATTGCCACTGTTATATTCAACATATTGGCTTTTCCTTGTATCTGAATTATTTAATGGTATTGTTTAATGCAGATTGGTGGCAGTGGAGTCCTGATTTCACCGCTCACCTATATTTTCGATGAAGAAACTCCAAGATGGCGTGAACTGCTCACCAAACTTGGCCTCTAATTATCCACAATTTTGCTGTTTTCTTGTGAGTTTTACGAGGTGAGTTGTGACCAATGAAGACCGTTCCCAGAAAAGCTGAGAATTAAGTTAATTTTGTGAGTCATTTGTTTGAAATCAAGTATCCACTCTCGGCGCACCTTGTCCAAAGTGCGAAGGTGTAGACGATAGGATGTGTGAACTACTTGGTTGCACCGAGTGCTATACTTAGATTGCTTTTGGATACAAAAGGAAACTTGCATAAAGTAGTAGCAAAGTATTATCTGTGTTTGAGAGCTGCGGATTTCAAATTGGCGTTTTTTTTTCGGTACTAATGTCATTGTTGTATACTTGTATTCGTGGTAACAATATACTGTTACATATGTGATTTCTTCTTTTTAAATTACAAGTTAGGTTGAGAGAAGGGGAGGAATAGATGAAAAATAAACCTATAGCTTTTCCTGAAAAGTGGTGTTTGTTCTCCAACTAAGACAAGATCTGGTTCTCTACTTGCTTCGGTGATTTCTGAATGCTTGATTATGAATAAAGTATAATGTACCCCTTCTGATTTGTATTTTATTATTAGTCTATTAGTTAAAACATAGTCAAGTGAAATCTTGTTTGATTTGTCTCAATACAAGGATTGTTTGTCAACTTTTCATAATTTTTAACTATGCACAATTAAAGATATTAAGGATTGGATAAATGCTTTGGATATAGTGTATAAAACAAATGTGACATTAGTAGTGAATTGGAGGGATTAAAAATTTTGCTCGGCAACTTCGCAATCATCCCTCTTAAGTGTCAACCTTGGCCAAGAGTTGCACTTGTGCTCTAATATCAACCAACATGCCAACTATAAAAGTAAAACGCACAAGTGGACTATGAAAGTAGGATGCAAAGGTTAGGCCCTTGATGGCCTCTTGCCGGACTCCCAAGTGGATTCCCCATTTCAACTATAACAAAGCTTTAAAGGAATTAGTATAAAACTTGATCAATGTCAATGCTTAATACTATAATCAACTAGGGATGGGTTGATCTTCGGTTGAGATTCAGATGGGTTGGTTGATTATCCAACATCGTAGTTGAAAGCAAGAAAACCAGCGTTGCTAGCTCCTCGGCTAAAACAAAAAACATGACTAATCGTATTAGCATCAACCAGCCGAGCATATCATAAGACAACAAATGTTCCTACGGTTATACATTAAATCACGTAATGTGGTACATTTAAGCAGACTTTAGTTTGCCCCTCTTTCGGCTAATTGCCTGGGGATGGATTATTTACAAGTGCGCGACAAGGAAGGCTCTAGCACGCACACAGAATGGGACCAAGATGTAATAGAACTAGACAATTTTAACAAGGTCATGATGCGCGTCTAAGAGCATACTGTTTGGCCAACATCTCAGCTACAAATGGGTGCTTCCTTAAGTTTATGTTCTTAAGGATGAGGTTTCTTGTTGATAGCTCGATCATATAGCCATGACTTTGCATCCACCGCAGAAACCCAACAAGCGTTTCTGTGTTTTCTGGTTCTTTTTTTAGTTCTGTAATATAACGAGATATGACAAGCTGAAATAAATCCTGGAAAAAAAAAACAAAACAACCAATGAATATATATGATTCAGAAAACATGGCGAATGATGACATCTATTGATCAATCTTACCTGATCAATCTTATGACCAGAACCGTGAATAACATCCACCACATCGTATATTAAGTTTATATTACCCGATCTTAAGAATACTCCTAAAAACTTTTTCAGGGCTTTTGATGATATAAATTTCGCATGCTCCTGTAAATGGAAGTTATAAACAATCACAATTTAACAGAACACAACTAAAATACAATGAAACAAAGGAATGGCAGCAAACCTTGACTACTGCAAATGCATTGTCCAAATCCATCCCTGCTATTAGTATGTGCAAGATGTTCTCATGAAGGGTACTGCTTATCGTTTTTTCACTAGAAATTAAGAGTTTGTAGACAGAAAATGCTTCAGAGTGCGCACCAGCTTCGCCAAGCTGAAGAAGTAAAGAGGATAATACTTCCTGCAAAGTCCAAACAGGTTCAAAGAACAAACCAACGTTTAGACTATGTTTGGATTAGGGAATACTTCCTGCTAGTTAGTTCGCCTTTTGAGTTCATGTTTTTCGCTATAAATCGTTCAAAATAGCCTAAAACTGACTATAATTCGCTTTTTTACTCGCGATGCGCGAGGTTATTAGCGAATCATGTGACATTGGTTTGGATTGCAAATTAGAAGAGAAATGAAAGGAAGGGAAGGTGAGGAAATGAGGAAGAGTGCACCTTGTTTGTATAGAATGGAAGGGAAGGGAAACGGAAGAAAAAATGAATGTTTTACCTCCAACTTTTTCCACTTTAGGAGATATTGTCTTTACAAAATTTGTCCGTAATTTCCCTCCAAACCCCTCTCCCCCCTTTTTGTTATCCAAACAAGGGATCCTCCATCATTTCAAATCCCTCCCCTTCATTTCCCGCTACTTTCTTCTATCCAAGCACAGTGTTAACGTTTAAAAAGATGATTGATTTTTGTTGAGTGAAAGGAGAGTGTAGGAAAAAGACTCCAGCAAATATGTTTTTTGGAAGCAAAATGGCATTTTGATGACATCAAGCTAATTCCGCTTCTACAAAGACTATTCACGCACCACAACTAGGGATGGGGATGGGTCAAATCTGGGTTGGGTCTAGCTGGATCCAGACCCTATTTTTTATTGGACCCAGACCTAGATTCAAATCTAAAGGGTCTGAAAAATTTGGACTCGAACCCTATTTTTCCTGACATAAATGCAATCTATAGAATGAAGAGGCAAATGTAATTTTTTACATGAATAACGAAGCTCACCTCGTCTAATTGATGACCCTTAGTTCTCATATCTTCCAGTGTACGATATGCAAGGAGATATAGCTTCTCTTTGCAAAAATACTTTATTAGAATATTGAAGGTATTTTTATCAGGAGTTATAGCCAGTTTATCCATTTTTCCCAACGTCTGCATCACACATTCCATATCACTTGCTCTGCAGTAAGCACACAGCAATACATTTAAAATGACCAAGTCATATTTACTGTACAAAGCTTCATAATCCGTAGCCAGCTTCTTTGCTTCTTCCAAATGCCCAGCTCTGCAGAATGCTGCAATCATAATACTGTACGAATAGCCATCTGCAAGAACAAATTAAGACAGATTCATCGTCAAGGGCTGAACTCATAATCTATTTGATCCAGTCATTCCAGGCATTTGCTCAGGCATAGAGTGGTCAAATTAGTCTGGAGATTTTACATCAGAAAAGTCGACCATAATAGGGCCCAATTGAGCTAATGAAGTTTGCATCCAAGACAGCAGCAAACAGGGAAGACTAGAGGTGTGTGAGATGGAAGCGGTCTCTGAACAGGCAGAGTATAAGCAGAGAAGAAGAGAATAAGACAATAAGGTACAAGAGATGGGTGCGTTCCGCTGACGAGACAGCAGCCCAGGAAGTAAAAGGTCGAGAAGATAGAAAAGAAAGCAAGACAAGGAGAAGCTGTGAGAGATGGTGATGGTCCACGGACAAGTTTCATCCAAGCAAGCAGAGAAGAAAGAGGCAAACGAGAGCGAATGACAAATTTTCAATGGGATACATTTTCAACTACAATAAAGTTAAATCAATGAAATCTTATTTTCTCACTACTAGGCACACTATGAATAATACCCGATCTGATTTGTCTCTCATTCATCCGATCAAAAATTGATTTAGCCTCATCAACCTTCCCAGATTTTGAAAGACCATCCATCAATATACAATAAGGCATCTGTCAAAAGGTTAGAAGTTAGAACTCAATAAGAAATTAGGAGCTCAAATAACAATAACAGCGTAATAGTTTGCAAGAAAGTATTCTAAAATCAATAAAACCTAATTAGTCAATCTTATGATTTTGTTTCTGCAGAAGAAAAGATTAAAAGTAGATCTCCTATAGTGAATCCTTTCAGTAAAGGGTAGTTTTACCATATCCTTTGGTGCTTCTCTATAATCTTGTAATCTTATCTTAATCATTGTAAATGACTAAATACATTAAATGTTAATCTAAGATGGCTGCTTCCTCAAAGTATAAAGGAAGTAAAGCACAATGTGAAGCAGAAAACATGTTTTCATCAAGACTACTTCAATTTGCTGAATTCGTAACCTTTATTGCTTCATGTCATCATGAGGTGGAAAGCTAAGACAGAGCAACAAAAAAAAAGGATTAGACTATGTAAGCAAAATTAAATCTCTTTCATTATTTGAATACCTCTTCATTCGCAAAGCCCAAATTTTCTAACTTAGATAGCAGTGATCTTGATTTTTCGAAAAAGCCCCCTCGGACATAGACCTTTAACAAAGTTGTCAAAATGACCTGTAGAGAGAATATAGCTGATGAAACACATGAAAGAATCCGATAAAAAAAATGCTTGTCAAAGCCGGTTATCAGAGCTGCACAGCACAGAAAATACAAGCCCCTCCAGGAGCGCTGCATATGCAAATGATGGCACAATCAGAACAAAAAACACTCTTTAAGGGTCCTGCTGTAGATTTTTTATAGCATTCTTAGTTCTAACCATTTAACATTGTTGGAAGTTGGGAAGGCGTATAGAAACCAAGTGACGTACACTAACAGAAAAATCAATAATCTACGAAGAAGGTTTTACAACCCTAACTAAGGATGTTGGTTTCTGCGATTCTGTCTAATGCTCTTATCTGAAGATGCATACATCCAAAGACACATCAATGATCAAACAACAATATACAGATTAATAAACTAAACTAAACTAAACTCAGACAAAAAACAAAGAAAAGCAAAAGAAAAAAAAAAAGAAAACAATATGCAAAAAGTTCACTATTTTTTCAAGGGAATAACAAGAAAAGTTCTTTAATGTTGTGTTTTGACCTAAGACCCGATCTTTCCGATTTCAATATTTGAGAGTGCATAGTCATAACACACACTGACACAAGTCACCAGGTCAAAGTTTATTGATATGAGTGATGAGTTACACACCAATACTTTCGAAGTGTTTATATATACAAGGCTTTATAGGTATGTTATACTTGGATGAGTGGATCCAAGTATCCAACAGTTTTTAACTTTTTATATGGTTGTGCTTACTTGTCTTTTTATGTTTGCACTACAAAAACTGACTCCTTAATATCTCTCAAATCATTCGAACAAATGACATAGAAGTTAGAATGCTGACCTTATTTGGCAAAAGTCCTGCAGATTGCATATCTTGGACAAGTTTGTCGGCCTTCATATAGTCACCATCCACAGCATACGCGTTTAGTAATGAGCTATAATGGTACATGTTTGGAGAATGACCCTCAGCCTCCATGCGGACAAAGTACATATCTGCCTCCTCACATCGACCGTTTGAAGCACATACAGCTATAACAGTCCCATAAGTAACAGCATCCATCAAAATCTCATTATGTTCCATCTCTTTAATCAGCTCTTGTGCCTTCACATATCCACGTTTTACTTTCAAACAACCTGCCAGCAACTAAGGCGATGTAGTAGATGAATCAACAAACTAAATAGCTTTCAAAAATTTAAACTTGACTATCCCGGCATCCCACATAAACTAGATCTATCATTTCAAGCAGCCTTGAAGCTAATATACTTCTCTAAGCATCATTTAAACTAATTGAAGCACTATGAATTGTTAACAATAAGTAATATTAATAATTAAAGTATTAAACCATACCGTACTGTAAGTCACTACATCTGCCCGCAATCCATTTTGCTTCATCTCCTCAAACATACTCATTGCTCGGTCACAGATATTATTCTTGACCAAACAGCTGAGAACAGAATTGCATATTGAGATATGATTTTTCATGTCTTCATTATTGATAGTCTTGTAAACATTTAGAGCCTTTGAAATGTCCTTGCTCTCCCCCAAAAATTTTATGTAACTGCTATATGATGCAGCATTGATCTTTCCATGCTTTTGCATCCACTCAAATAGCTGCAAGATATCAACCACAAACAACTGTAAGTATAACTTTGACATCTGCAAACAATACAGGCATACATAGAGGTTAAAAAAAAAAAAAAAAAAAAACTCAAGCTCAAAGTATGGGCATTTGCACTGCAATTTACACTAAAGTAACATTAGCAATACTGGTAGGGGCACCACACCTGTCAGAGAGAAGAATCACAAAGTTCATTGAGGTATAAAAATAGCTGTCGAGTATCGAGAATGTATAAAAAAAAGGATCCAAAAAGTGAAAAGAAAACAGGAAAAATAAAAAAAAAAGCACTCTGAACTCAAATCTATCTGACTCTGAATAAATTTGACAGATACAAACAATTGAAAACTAACTTAATAGTTGTCAAGTGTTGAGAGGATTCATAAATTTTTACTATTAGGCTTTCAGGCAACCCTTTGAAAGAGACAACAGAGTAACCAGAAAATCATTACAATTAGTATTATAACTGATAGAAAAATAACAATTCGGTTCTTCACATTAGCTAAAAACTAACTTGGATAATAGAAGTAAGCAAAATCTTCAAACAAAATTTAAGGTAGGCCTATGTACAAATACGTATATTGATCACCACTCTTACTACACCTAATAAAATCACGAAGACGAATCTGTGAAGAGACACAGACTTGGGCGGTTGGGCGCCTATGACAGGACAAGACAAACTTATCATGCTCCCCCTCTCAGAAATTAAGCTTCGCCCTAGATTAAAAGGATTCACCCTATATTAATGGAATATAGACTATATGCCAGTTTAAGTTCAAAAAAACTCAAAGATGACTTTCCTGGGGCTTTCAATTGTGTCTGATCTCTAAGAAAGGATAACCAATAAAGTTCAGTGCTGGATTTACAAGACAGGAAATGATCTAAAGTTGATAAACAATATAATGTGCACAGGTAAGAGCTTCTCTAGAAACAATTCACAGCGATTTGATTCACTCACGCAGCAGAAAGAGAAGTTCCTCAAGCATAGAGAAAGGAACTAGAACCAGTATATGATGGTATGCACAAACTTTCAGTGGGGAGACTGATAATTAAAAATCCTAACATATAGGAAACATTTCAACATAGTTAAATTAAATCTAGCTAATGAATTTTAAAAATCCTAGGTTCGAGAAACACAAAGGGTAAGTAGGTAATCAAGTTATGCACAATTGCACATCTGGACTAACAAATCTATATCACACTGATTAACAGTTGGTGAGTGCAAGTTTTAAAAAGATATAATCCATTCATAACATAAAAGGAGATTAATAAGATAGAAAACTAATACATAATTAGGCATCACAAGGAAGCTATAAGAAACTTTTGGTATTGCCAATTTGCCGCATAAAATACAAATTACAGGAATATATTAAATAAATAATTTCTTTTTAAGGACAATCCTAATGTTGCGGAAATGCACCGAGGCTAAAGAATATTACACCTGAGAAAGATCCTTCCACCTCCTTGACCTTCCAAGATTGCGTAATATGATGTTTAAATCAGGTACCATCAAGATGCCTTCACACCTGTAAGTTGGTACATTATCACAGCTAATTAACACTTAAAAAACAAATTACCATAGTTGGTACACTTAGTAATACAAGCAATCTCGTAACTGTTGGGTTGCTTCAGCCAATAGATTATCTGACGATAGATTACTAATACTAGTGACCAAATTTCAATTGCTATCGGGAAATTTGATAAACCACACTATCAGGTTCATGATTTCTTGGAGTTAACCATAGTTAGAATACTAGTGCAACGCTTCAGTTTTCAGTCATTGTAGCATTTAATATGGAACAAAACTAAATGGCTATTGATCGTACGGAAGATAATGAAGAATTATGTCTCGAGTGTTGTTTGGTTTCATTTTTACATGTATTTAATCCCTTCTTTGGTTTTGCTCTCCAAAACACCACAGCATGACAGTCCAGACCCCCACCCTCTCCAAAACTTCTCTAACTAGATATTCTACCCCAACCCCTTCAGTCTCCTTTCTCGACCTCACCACCACAGATACTACCTTTCAGAATTCACCACTGTCAACATAGAAGTTCAACGTGATGACCCAATTGCACCATCTCTCAAATTTGACATGTCCCAACTCCAAAACTCCCAGCCCTCCACCCACTAAGGTGAGTACCGCCTTCTAAACCTCACTAGCATCAACTCCTTTCCAAATATCAGGCTTCATTCAATTTAATATGATTTACCCCAATATCAGGTTTCATTCAACAGTATATTATCCATGATCTTTTTATTTGCAGATAACCCAATTTAGACAACTTCTGGCACCACACATGGTCAGAAACTCGGAATATTTGATTAGCCATTCAAGTAAATAAAGCATTATGTCCCTCTTAAGATTTAAAAAATTACCCCTGGCCCCCTTCTCTGTCTTGCTTGATACATTACAGTCTTGAAAGTTGAAACCCTAGGCCTCTACTTTTCATTGGAACCGCTTTCATTTTGCTCTTAATCAAAAGAATGAAACTTCAAAACAGGTTAACCTCATAAATTAATGAGCAGAACAAGAAGAAAGTATCTCCTCAGTCCTCTTAGTTTCTTGAACCTGATATTGATAATGTGAGTCTCTTTCAAAGAAATTGGCATTTTAAACAAAACATTATTACCATCAAGTTTCTTTTAACTAATCCATTAACATATTCAAAAAATCTACTAACCCACAAAAAACCCCAACAAGATGGGTGCATTTAAGGTACATAAAAATGATAAATTTGAGATATGGCATTGCAGTAAGTTTTGCAAAAATTTATCAAATTTGACCAAAGTGTGTTTTTTATATGTTTAGAACCCACATAAAAGCCATAAATGGAACCCAAGTAACCCAACAAGAAAAATACAACTAAGTTATGCAAGAAATAAGAAATTCTTTAAGGATGGGAATTGAAAGGATGAATTACACAAACCTTGAAAGTGCATAATTCAAATCAGAAGATTGCTGGAGCTTTTTAATGGCAGCATCTCTCGCCGAACGAGAAATGGAGCGAGGGGTTCGAGTATTAGCAGCACAAACTAATTTAAATGGTGAACAGCGTCTTGCTAGAGGAGTATCGCAACTTAGGGTTTTTGGAAATGAAGTAAGATGATAGACAGGGATTGCAATGAATGAAGACATGGTAATATTCCGACATTGATGAATGTTCAGAGCTCCATTATCCATGGTAGGATTATGCAGGGGTCATACAGTGATTAGTACTTCAGAGTGGAGAGTCCGAGATTGTTATCCCATTTAAAAGCTTCTATATATTGAATTTTCATTTTTCAATAATATTTTTCCGATCTGTTTGGTTAATGGTACTAACAGGTGGTAATAAGGATGATTTCTAGTGTAAAAGTTTTCATGATATTCATTATATGTATCATTTAATTCTCGTGGTAATGGGAGTGATTATATAAAAGTATTTTTTTTAAAAAAAGTTTCATTACCATCTAATTTGCGGCATTATATTTATTTATTTATTTATTTTGAAATTTGCGGCATTATATTTATAAACAATAAGAATGATTTGTAGTGTAAATTTTTATGATTTGTATCATATCATTCCCATGATAATGAAATTTTAAACATAATTTTTTTTCGCAATTTTTCACTATCACTTAATAACTCATGTTTAAAAAGTAATGCACTGGAATTAATTTTATAAAGAAATAAGATTATGGAAGGAGTATAATAATAGTTGTTAAACTTGTCAACATATAATCCTACTAAAATAACATTAATTTTTCATTACCATTTCCACTATTTAATTAGTGTCGATTATCAAACGGACCGTAAACATAATCACATATGCTTTAAACTTTAAACATAATCACTTATAATAATGAAAAGTGATCGCATAAACCTTAAAAGCGATCCGTTACATGTGATCAGATAAGTCTTAAAACTGATCACATAATAAATATAAATTGACTCATTTATCTATGTCCTAAAAACCTAATCCAAATAATTTGAAGTCCATTAAGACAAATCCTAAGCGATCAAATATTTATATAAGTGATCTCATAGACCAAATTACTTATACTTCATGTCTCAAGCTAACTTTCCGAAAGAAATTTTATTTAAAAATTAAATAAAAAGATAATTTTATCAGGTAGAAGCAAGAAGGTTTATCCTTGATTTGGTACACTTGATGATAATTTTAATTTTGAAAATTAGGGTTTTGGCTGGAATTTACCATCACAAATTTGCGAAATTGCCTTATGATTGGTACTAAATTATTTGCTGAATTCGAGTTGTTAGTTTGTGAATTGTAAATTCGATTGTGAATTTCTGAAGGCGAATCGAGTCTACATTTTGTTGTGGTATCTGAAATTGGGATTTCCACAGACATTCAGAATCTTGATCACTTTGAAATTCCGTCAGTATTGGCACAAAGCGACGGTCTTCAACACCCTATTATGCCGGCGCCCCCTTCCGACGCTTCTTCCGACGTTGCCGGCTCCACAACGGCTAGTTCGACAAAGGGATCAATTGTCATAGCAAAACTGAAGCAAGCTTCAATTCTATGGTGCTATGGCTTCAAAGAGGCGTGTTGCCTTCATAAGGTCGTCTTATCGTGTTCAAGGTATGATCTTTATCTCTTTTTTTGTTTCAATGGGTTTGAATTTTCCGCTTAATTTTGTCTTTTTTGCCTTGTGCAATTAAGTTAGTCCAATTTTACAGGTCAAGAAGCCTGTTGATTCGAACTAGTCAATGTTTTCTCTTCCATGGATTTATTTTTCTGGGCAGGTATTCATAGTTTAACCCTTTCCTGATATAAATATGATTTTTTTTGTTAGGTTCTACTTGATTTTTGTAAAAGCAATTTGAATTTTGCTTATATATAGAATTATTGAATAATAGAGCAATGGGCGTTTTTACTGTATACTGATTCGATCAAATGAGTTCATGAGGCGTGAGCCACTTAATGGTGTTGGGTAATGCAACAATGTTGCTGTGATGCCTTTTGAAACCTGCTAAGGATGTCAATTTTGAGAGGAGATACAATATGTAATGAAAGGTTTTTCATTTTTTTTGGGGTCCCCCTTTGAAGAGAAAAGTTTCTCCTTCAGGATGTTCATAAAAGAATGACATTTTGAGAAATGAAGTGGAATTTTTCTTGGGAATCAGCATCGAGCGAATCTGAATTTTCTCTTGTATCCTTGATTTCTTCTCTTTGGAACTTTACATTGGTTTTGTTAGGAGCGAGTTATATAATTGTTGCTATAATGAGTATTGAGAATTTAATCTACTTATTGTTCTCAAGTTCTATGCTGATTAGAATAGCTATAAATTTTGTAGGGTGGTACTGAAAAAGGATATGAATGATTTAGATTTACTGATTGAGATGGTAGAAAATCAGATTGAATGGAGAATAATTTATGTAAGATGACCATTAGAACTGAAAATTTTGGCGTTGAAGCTCTGATATTGTTGTTAGGGTGCTATACCTAAATATTATTGGATCCATATTATAGTAATCCCTTTGTTTCGCTAAATTTGACACACTTACTGCTTTAGTCCGTCTCTTTGAATTTGCCACATTTCTTATTTGGAAATAGTCTTTTAGTCTCGGTCACAAACTCATTAAATTCATAGGGATTTTCTTGATAAAGAAAATATATTAGTAAAAATAGAAACTACATTTAAAGGACAATATGCTATCCATAAAACTACTTACAAAACAACCCTTAGTTCACTTCGATAAAGATATCCTAGAGAAATATCACTAAAATCCAAAAGCTTTTATTTATAAAGATGCTAAAAGAATAGTTTTCTCCCAACAATGAAAAATTGGTCTTTGATAATCAGATTTCTTTATAACCAAATTGACCAAATGGTAGCCAAGAAACATGTATTCCAAAGCTTAATTAGGATATTGTTAGGTTCGAAGCCATAAAATTTCATCCCCAAGAAATCATAAATATGTCGTGGAGCAATCCAAGATTCCTATTTGATGAGAAATTGTCGATCTCACAATCCTCTTGCATAATCACAGTGAAGAATAAATGCTTGTTGAACTCCTAACTTTTATGGCACATGACATTGTTTAGTGTTGAGTGCCAAATTGGGGTGACGAGTTTGAAGATTTTCGATTATGTTTTGTACTTTTGTTTGCCTAGAGCCACAACCCAAGCCAACATCCTAACCTTTTGTACCCTTATCGTGGTAAAATTAAGACGTGTCCGATTGACCTTTAATAATAACTTCATGTAAATAACACAAATGCACATGCGTATCAAGTCATTTTACTATAGTCAATATAATTTAAAACCAATGAACTAATTATATGTATTGCAGACTACAACAAACAATGAATGACTAAAAAAAAGAAGGAAATGTTTTTAAAAATGATCATATATCTTGATATTCAAAAGTGAGATTTGATATTTGGCCTAGTTTTTGAAAATATCCAATTTGATGTTGATCTTTTAAGGCATCTAAAAAATCTAAACCTATTTTGAATACGCCATATCACTAAACAGTTTGCAATTCTTTTGGATAAAATTTTCAGGATGTAGATAAAGTTGGTCATATGTTCCATAATTGTCGTGATAGTTGTTACACTTAAATTGCCTTATCTATTGAAATATCTTTCATTTATGTTCTTATTGCAGTATATCTATATTGAAATCATTTCTCGTTCCTGCGCTGCAGTGGATATTGCCTGATGAGTGCCCTCATATCATATATGAAGAAGTTTGCAAATCTGGAGTATTATTGACTCTTTATTCAACAACAAGAAAGCTTTTGATACAACTCGTCTATGTGAGTGTGCTTATGTTTGATTGCTTGTAGCAAACACTACACACCTCCATTGTTATATTATGTGATGAACCTACTAAGACCAACAATCATCTTTGCTTTTGCTAGAAGGGGTAACGAGGGAATAAAGGAGACTTGTAATTCTTTAGATGATGTTGGAATTATGCTTAAGAAAAGAGCACCTATAATTAGTGGAAATGTGAGAGATGATTAATTTGATAGATGGTTAGGCACAAACTCATAAGTCTTTTGTAATTTGTAAGGCTTTTTAGTGAGTGTAATATAAACTATATCAGCCACAAAACCACCTGATCGAAAAGTGGTTATCCAATCGTTGTTCCACTATGTGTTGAGGTGGTCACATCCAAAGATTGTGTTTTACCGTGCATCCTAGGCATTTGCTTAGTTTTAAATAGCACGAGGTGCATCAGGCGCAAAAGGTTCTTAGAACCTAGACGCAAAGCCTATAAATTTGAAAAATTCTTAATTGTGCTATGACATGTGTTTATGATCATATAGGTCACATTCTCGATTACATATTTAAATGTACATTCAACTGGCTTTTCAGTTTACTATGGGACAATTGGGTTTAATCATTCCTACGTCTATGAACCTATCATTTTATCTCCTTGCTCATTATGGTTTGGTACATTACCTTGTTGGGTGTTTTTAGTTTGTTGTTTACTTGACAACTAGTGGAAAGACTAAATGGTGCATGGCTTATATCTTTGCTTGTGTGGATTATTTCTTTGAAAATAAATTGTCTAGCAAATTTATTCGAAAACTTCCGAGTTTGAAAAATATTGTTTGTTTAATTGATGCAGCTATTATGGTTCTATCCATTGTACGTGTCCAGCATTATACTTAGCGGTATCTGGTAAGTTCGTAGTTATCTGTTTTGAATGTTTGGATCATCTTTTTAATTTTTGACATCAAATACATCAACCTTTGCAACCTCATACTCGACCCTTTTTAGAAGATTTAAATGGTCATTTTCAACTAGTTGATCTTTTCCTTAGGTAGATCTTTTTCAGGTGAAGCTTTGAAGATGGTCTTCCATGGTTTTTATGAGTAGATAAGGCCATTCTTTAGTGGGTTAAAGTACTATATAATCAGGTTGGTGAAAATTAAAGACAGTTGGGCTTTGGGTTAGAAATATCTCATTTAATTGATATTGGGACAGTTTTATGGTTATTATTAAAAAGAAAAAAAGAAAACTGTAAGTTTGATTTTATGGGAGTTTTAGTGGACTCGAGTTTTGGCTTGTAATTTATCAAAGATATATTTTATTTTATTTTATATATAAGCCACGCATTGTATAAAGAGAACAACCTATGAAGCTCTAACTCTTCATTTCAGCCAAGTATTCCTGTTGGATCATAAACACTTGGTTATGGTTGAAGCACTTCACACTTTATTTTAGATCAAAAACAGAACTTTTACATATTGCTGCATGAGCCACATGGACAGTGGACATATCACATATAACCTTCTTTTTGAGACATTAGGAGTTAGGACACATATCTAATTTTGTGCAAGTGCAATACATGCAATAAAGGCCAAAAAGGTCATATAAGAGCCATAAGTAAAACAAAGGTTAAGAAAGCATACCCTTTATCTTATGAAAGTAAAGGCAAGGTATAATACCATAAGGTACCTGCTTAAGTTTAAGTGAGCGACAATAGTGGATTATTGGAAGAAATTCTTTTTTCATCTTACTTGACATTCCTTACAATTTGCTTTTAATTTTTGGTTTCAACATTTTTTCAATATAGGTACAATGATATAGCTAAGCAGGGTTTCATTGCCATGGGAAAAAATAAGCCTTTAGCAGCTGTAACCACGTGTGAAAAAGAGGCATCACTTGCACAAACTCCTGGTTTAGATAAGCCAGCTGGTCTTGGAGGGTAATTTTAAATTCAACTAAAATATAGTTAATCAATACAACCAAAAATCACAACGTAAATTTTGAATCACAGTAAAGCTCACGCTTTTTTAGCACTTTAAAATCGTCTATATTTTCATTGACACTATATGTCGTTGCTATTTGTCTCTTCCTATTGTGTTGCCTTTTATTTCAGGGCTTAAATTATAAAAAATTGTAAAATGACAGTTGTATACTAAAATCTTTTGCCGAAAATCTCGGGTCGGCAAAGCCCACAGCCACCATATTTTCCGCCCCTGAATTTTATTGATGCATTTTCCTGGCCAAATATGTAGAGGATTGACATGCATATTTGATATTATTAGGATCGTATGATTCTCATAATCAAAAACAAACTTTTAAGTATCATTTTAGCATTAAGTGCCATCTGGCTGAATTCGTTTTGATTCATTTTCTTCTATTTTTAGGATCATGATTGGAATAGGGGAGCAAGTATACTCATTTCTCCTCTTGACCTTATTCTTTTTGGAGGTGAGACTTATTATTCCAAGTCCATCACATTTTGTACTTCATGCATTTATGTATATGTTATCACAGGCTTGTAAGTGAAACATCATTCTCAGTTAACTTGGCATCTGTACATAATGTGATGTAAAACATGAGCTGCTGTGTTAGCTCTTCTTCAACCCCGACTCAAACCCAACCCCAACAACTGAGAAAAAAGGACAGAGTAGAATGAAAAGAAGGCTTTCTAGTTTTTCTTAATTGTTTACCGTCATACATGCAGGTTTTTGCCACTGGTTTTATTCCATATGCTGGAAAAGCACTCTATTTCTTGCTTCTTTCCTGGATGTATGCTTATTACTGTTTTGAGTACGTCATCCTTCTTTTTTCCCTATTGGTTGAATTATATTTGTATCAGTTTGGTTCTGACAATCAGTGTATCCGTCAGGTACAAATGGAACTTTTCTGGAGTGACTCTTGACAGGAGGCTGGACTTCTTTGAATCAAATTGGGCATTTTTTGCTGGTTTTGGTAGTACTACCTTAATTTCAACTATGATTTTTTGTTTCTTTGTACGTGCCTTTTGTATCTTGCATTTTAGTGTTTAAATAATTTTAATTAAAAGAACATAATGGCATCAACAAGGATGCTGAAGCCATAATACCAAAATAGTGGTTAACCAAACAAAACAAAAATTTGCCAGTTATGATAGTCTGTTACAACTTATATTTTCCATCTGTTAAAGCTAAGTGGTTTTGAAAATCTCATTACACCATATTTTTTACCCCTCGGCCCCTCTATCCAAGTCAATTTTGGTCCCATGTCTTTGTCGAATTATTGATTTTGTTAACAGGTGCATCAAATATGCAAGTTGAAAACAAACATAATATTCTAACACTATCTTTTACATCAAACTTTCATTGTATATCTACATTTCAAGTTGTCTTACACATTTATTTCAAATAGAATTTCGATTACTCCCACACAATTGGTTAAAGTAATTGTAAAGTAGGCCATACTCCCTAGATTGAATCAATTAGTTTTTGAGGCAACTCTCAATTACTTTCTGATTTTAGGAACTTGGATTCAAGTTGATGGTATCATTTTTAATATATCTTTGAATGATAGATTCTCCACTTGTTATGATGTTGTATTAGTGTCGATTGTTTTCATAAATTTATTAATGCTAATTGCTAGCCATCTAGGTTATTGCTTCCTCTAATCAAGCTAATAATGTAGGTTGGATAATTAAATAGAAGAAGCTGAGATTATTATCACTTTGATCACAGTGTTGGACTTCAATTTTGGCGACAATTTAGTTTGTAATTGGGATGTATGGATATTAACATAATTTAGTGATTATTATTAGAGGTTGTTGGTTGAATATTTTATGTAAATTGTAGAATGTTTAATTTCATCCTTTTCCCATCACAATCCCTTTAGAGATGTTTAATTGCAAATGTGATTCATCTAGTGCTTTTAGGAAAGCTTGGATACATGTTAATCTTAGGATGGGGTTTTCTTTTTGTTCAAGTGGTATGACACAGAGATGACTTGGTGGTCGAGGAATTTTATCAAACGATTGTTACAGGATAAGAAATTGCTTTGGCAAGGATTGGGTGGTTCAAAAACCAAGTTAATGATTTTAGTGGTCAAAGATTCTTAAGGGCTCGAAAGAAAAGGGATTCAAAAATTAAGATAAAAAGTATGAAGAAAGGCAATAAGCATGGTGTGGTTAGTTTGTAGATAATGGGTGGAGAAGGCATAGCATATTTATGTACACTTGACAGTAGTTTTTATAAAGCTGTGGTGTTAGATAAGGGAGATTTCCAATGCGTATTTTTCTAAAAATTGCGGCTTGCTTTCAGGAAGTCCATGTGTGCTGGCGATTTTCTGTTTTCCTCCTCTGGAGAGCTATGCTGTTATGGCCACTCTATTGCCTCTGGTATGATCACTTTGATTCTCTGAACAAAAAGATCTTATAGTTTCTCTGTTGTTCCTTTACTCTTGGAATTTTCGTTAGTTATTTTTATATCTTTCCCTTCTTTATCATGGGGTTTAATTCTTTGATATATATTGTGAAGTGGTATGTTAACTTTGGACACGATTTGTTGAATGATCCATGAGAGTTTGATCTGTACTTGATTTTATGCTGTGTCTTGGAGCTATTTTTTCTTTATTAAATGGAATTCACATAAAGTTCTCACTGTAAAATACAATTGAAATGCTCGCTGCTGTTTGTGTTAGGTTTCTTTTCTTATCCTTGAATGTGTTTGAATTTAATAACCAGCTAAATGCTTATATGCAAAACTGAATTTCTCAACTAGCTAGTTCAAATATAACCAATAGTAATTTCAACCGACCAGTTTTCCATTGTGTGAGATACGTTTTTTACTTTGACGTGATGGATGAATTTTGCTAGTCTTTCAATAAATATACATCTTTAGTAAGAAACATTCTTTGTTTTTTGGCTGGTAAACATTTGAATTGTGAAAAGAAAATCAAATCACCTGCTTTTTATTCTTTATCATGCATGTTGTCCAAAAACATAGTAATATATTGTCCAAAAGTGGTTGGGCTTCTGCTATTTGATAAAATTAGGTGGTCATATTGTCCTTATTTCCCTTATACCAAAATTTTAACTTGAGAATACAAGATATGTGCTTTTCTCTTGGCGTCCTCTTTTGATGCTGACAGACTGAAATCCACATTCTCAATTTTTCTTCTTGAAGTTTGTCTTGACAGCAACAGGATCTGATGCTGATGATTTAGTAATGTCTCCAAGGAAGCAGTGGCTAGGTGCTGGATTAGGAAGGGTGCCTATATTTTGTGCTGCTGATTATGTCTCGTAAGTATTCCACTTTCTGTCTCATTCATAGTCTAATTCTAGATACCTTTGTGTATTATGAATAGGCTCTTGATACAACTAGGTTTCAAAATTGGGATGATTCTTATGAATGTAAGTGTAGCAACGAAATTATAATGTCTTTTACGTTGTCTCAAGTTTTTTCGAGCCTTTGCCACTATGTCTTATTTTGTGTTCCAACTGTTAGGCATTGACAATTCGTCACATAATCACCCTGCAGCCCCACTCATGTTGACACACCCACGGGGCACCCGTAGGCTCAGGCCCACAAACCCACTGGCAATAGGTGTAGACTTGCACAAGCACGTGATGAGGTTTACTCTTTCTCGGAACCATATGATTTTAGGAGGATTACTCACTAAGCAATATATGCAAGTCCACAACTCAATATTTTAGCGACGTGGGATCTTCCTCACATGTGAAGTATTTCCAACACCATCAACTTCCACCCCCTCACTCTGTCTTCGTTATTTGTTTCTACCGACTTCTCTTTCTTCTTTTTGTCCGACCAATCCACTAAATGCTTGCCCTTCTACAAGTCCTCTCTTGAGTTCCGAACTACTTGCAACGGATAACGTCAGGCGAATCCCGGATTTAGGTGCGGAGGAGCTAGTAACATTCATATTAACATCTCAACAAATATTTTAGATGAGGGGGTTGAAATTAGAAGAATTTTAGTATATTTGGTCAGTTTTTTCATGTTGATTCCAAGACTAATGGGTAATTAGAAGATAGAGTAAAAATAATTTGTGGGTCACATACACCATATAAACTAAACTTTCGGTGATTTTTTGTGGGTGGGCTGTGGCCGACCTTTGCCCTACTGTAGATCAATGTCTTCACTTTCTAGCTTCTACTAACATAAACTACGAAGATCAAAACCTAAAAGAATAGGGATTTACGTTTATCGTACTAAATAATATATTTTTTGTATAAATCGTTCCATGTTTGGTTACAATTTATTTTCTCGGTTTTGTTAGGATGAAGGTCTTGTCTTTCCTTCCTCTAAGAGAAAGGAAGCAGAAGCAAGCAAACAAGGTGCAATAAGTTGATATTCTCTCCGTTGCTCTTTCGAGACCATGCAAATTTACTTTGGTGCGTACAAGATGTAAGGCCGACCCTTTATCGTCGCAGATAATTACAAACATCCCCGTATCTCATCTTCTGTAAATAAATTCATTTATTCAATTTTTTATCATAATACAATGCAATGTTCTCAAAATTCAAATCATTCGAGGTGATAATGTTAAACTCAAATTCCGTCACAATATTATTAACTATCTTCTTCGGGATTGAATTATGTGAAGAAAATAAGAAGCTCATAAGTTAAACGTTTCTGTAATTGGGTTATCTAATCCAAGTATGAGGCATGTTTCACGATAAGACCGTCTCGTACAAGAGTTTGTGAATTAAAACAAGTCTTTGTTAAGAGTCGGGTTCTGTCTCGGTGGCGTCATCAACATCGACATGTGCCATATTCACTAGTTGGGACTTGTGTTCGATTCTCATTAACATAATTTCCTAAGCCTACGGTATAACAAAATAAAATGATAAATTATTACAGTCTTATTTATTTTCACCCGTCTTTGTAAAAATAAATGACCTAATAATAATTGATCAATTATGTTGTCTTGATATAATTATGATGTTTGAAACGTTCGATTTAGATGGAATATTGGTTGGTCATTCAAAACTAAAAGCTATGGTTGGTTGCTGATTTTGCAAATTATAATTCAGTCAAAAAGAAAATGACAATTTCATTTAAACATCTAAAATTGATTTAAATTTAATGTTTAACAAATTAAAAAAATAAATTAGAATAAGTCAATTTTAGTATTGTTTTAAACGTAAATAAAAAAATTATAATTAATCAAACATTGTCGTGTTCACCGTATGAGACCGTTCGCCATGAGACGGACCCATACAAGTAGCCCAAATTATTTACATATAACTTAAAAATGATTGAGTTAAATTTACACAACAGATAACTAAATAAAAATTATCTTTTTCATTAATTTTTAAGAAAATAAAAATTCGGGCAACCCATATTAAGTTGTCTCACGATAAAACGGACTTAATGAAGATTTGTTTTTGATTGGACTATTTAACCTACCTACCAACTACAATGATGAATACCAATGCCTCTTGTATGAGACCACTTAACTATGAGATGAGACCATATAATCGGTCCAAAGTATAAATATATATATAAAGAACATTAATTAATTAAATTAAACTTTAATTGACAATGTAGTTTACAAAACTATATGCTTAGTTTTAGGAATTATAACTATCATTCTTTATTTTTTATTTATGTTTTGTTATAATTTTTAATAAATGGGCTATCCTATTAGAGGTCTCACCATGAGATCGCCTAAGAATTAATGGACGAACAATATCTTCATATTCACATCCGTTTAGGTGTCTACTATTTACAAAATTCATACTTTTATCCAACTTGTAGGTTGCTGTCTATATGCAAGTTGTAGGTTTCTCAGACTTTAAAGAACTCTTTCTAGCCAAGAGACTCTTTGACCGTATTTTCTTTTATGTCTATGAGCTGCCGTCTATTTTCCCTCTCCAAACTCTGGCCATAGTTTTCAATGAGCGAAATACATTGAATATGGTGATGATGATGATACTTTTATCTAACTCAATTAAAAAATGAAAGCATGCTGGGCTGAAACGCGAATTGTGCAGGCACAACCCTTTTGAGATATGACACACCACAACACTGTCCATATCACGACTTGACTAGGTACAAAATGACACGCGTAAATTCTTGTATGAGACGATCTCACCGTGAGACATGTCTCATACTTGAGTTAAATAATTCAGTAAAAAACTTTTAGCTTATGACCTTTCTATTTTCAGATTGTCTCACCGTGAGACAGTCTCATTCAAGATGGGCTGAATGACAAGAGATACGAAAAACACGACACATGAACCATCAAACACAAAACACTTCATGTCGTTAAACCTTATTTCTGGGTGGCTAAACCAGCACAACATTGTCTACGATACGACTTAATATAATAAACTTTGTCGCAAAGTACAATAATACGACACAGTTAGAGGTGTTCAATGGGTCGGGTCGGGGCGGGTCGGGTCAAGATTTAAATGGGCCGGGGCGGGGCGGTTCATGACAAATGATAAACGGGCCGGGGCGGGTCAAGCCCATTTAAATTCGACCCTCTTTGACCCTTTTTAAAAAGTTCATAGAATTGGTTTTTTTTATACTTTATGGCCCGTTGGGTCGACCCACTTATGTATATAATACTATTATTTTAAAAAATTTAAGAAAAGTGGTAAATTTTTTTGTCCGCAATTAATACTTATAACTATCCGACTCGGCCCGACCCGACCCTTTACACCAAGACCCGTTAATGACCCGACCCATTATTGACCCGACCCGCTAATGACCCGTTAAAATGTGACCCGACCCTTGGCCCGTTGGGTCGACCCGCCCCATTGAACACCTCTAGACACAGTCCAACACGACATAATTTCCAAGCTAACCCAATTGGTGAAAAATTAACCGGAAGTGGTCAGGTCAACCCATACCTCCTCCTCCTAATCCCGAAGCATTCGGTGCTTGTTTGTTTCATAGGAGTGCTCCAATCCAGTCTGCATCGTTCATACGGTTAACTGTCAGTTTACTCCTCAATTTCATCTCGCAAATCTCTTGTTAGGGTTCTGGATCATCTCATTCTATCTACTATTGAGTTGAATTGAACCATTGATTCCAAATCTAGGTTTTAATCTACACTTGTTGTTTTGAACAACTTGAATTCCATTTTACACCACATTGTTGTTCTATATGTTGGTTGTAGTTTCTTAATGGGTGATTTTGAAATTCCCCAATGGCTGAAGGATTTGCCGTTAGCACCGGAATTTCGACCGACCGACACTGAATTTGCAGACCCAATTGCGTATATTTCAAAAATTGAGAAGGAAGCTAGTGTTTTCGGAATTTGTAAAGTAATTCCTCCATTACCCAAACCTTCTAAAAGATTTGTTTTCAATAACCTAAATAAATCTCTTTTAAGAACTCGCGAATTGGGTTTGGATCTTAATTTGACGGAACCTACTGATTCCTCCAAAAGGGGTTCGATCAATAGAGCTGTATTCACCACCAGGCAACAAGAATTAGGTCAAGATTCAAAAAGAATTAGGGTTTCTGTTGATTCCTCACAACTTGGTTCCCAGAAGCAAGTATGGCAAAGTGGGGAGTTTTATACGCTCGAACAGTTCGAATCCAAGTCCAAAGCATTTAGTCGAAGTGTTCTAGGCTCGATTAAGGATGTTAGTCCACTTGTTATTGAAACATTGTTCTGGAAAGCCGTGTTGGAGAAGCCTATATATGTTGAATATGCAAATGATGTACCGGGTTCTGGATTTGGGGAACCGGAAGGAATGTTGGGTTACTCCTGTACTCGTAAGAGAAGAAAGTTATGTTCTCAAACTCAAGGAGGGAAATCATACTCTTACTGGGCGCAATCAAGTGTAAATGATGCAAGAAATTTGCCTGTTGAGGTGGAAATTGAACCATTAATCTCGGATTCAAGACCTTTTTCTGAGTCCGGAAAGGAATCAATTGATCAATCAAATTCGTCATTCGACGATTCATCAGACTCTAAAAAGAGGGGATTGTGTGCTAATGCTGAACTTGAAGGAACTGCTGGATGGAAGCTATCAAATTGTCCTTGGAACCTACAAGTAATTGCGCAGTCGGCTGGCTCCCTTACTCGGTTTATGCTCGATGATATTCCTGGGGTTACTTCCCCAATGGTTTACATTGGTATGTTGTTTAGCTGGTTTGCATGGCACGTTGAAGATCATGAGCTTCATAGCTTGAACTTTTTGCATACCGGCTCACCAAAGACATGGTATGCTGTACCTGGGGAATATGCATTTGCTTTTGAAGATGTTATACGCAAACAGGCTTATGGAGGTGATCTTGATCATTTGGGTAGGTCATATCCATATTACACAATAGTGATTTAATTTTCTGTTGGTGCTTTCAATTGCTAGTATATGATAATGATTATGATTTTATTAAAATGTATGTTGATTATATCCTTGGTGCAAAAATGCGGCGATTGCAGCAACGACACAGTGGCGTGGCAGTGATGTGGTTGTCATAACACCTAATATCAGCCGTAAACATGATATGACCCTCAAAACAACCTAAAATGCAATTTTTTACACCTTGACTACATGGGATAAAAACCAAACCTTTATAACACAGTCAATGCTATGTGATGCAACCTTATTTTGCACTATGGTTATCTCTGGTTGCTTAGAAAGCTGTAGAACGAGGGTTCCTGATGTGAGATATATGTTAAGTTTCTTACCAGGTGAAGTTAATATAACTTGGCAATTGGTGTAATAGACATTTTGTTTATGTATGTTTCATGCATATTGTTATCTTGGAATCACTATGCAGCGTACTGAACACAATTGATTTTTGTAATCGAACTCGTGTGAATATGTAAATAATAAGATTTGATTGTGTTTGAGCTATGAAAAAATTTGTATCTTTCCTTCAAAATTAAGCAAGAGTTTGCTTCATCTCCAAGGTATAAGAGGGAAGGGAGAGAAAATTAAGCATGAGTTTGTGGGAATTGAGAAGGTGAGTGTTATGAACTGAAAACTAAGAACACATATGAAAGAAAAGAACAGAATGTTCTGGTGTTTGTTGTGGCAACATTCGAGCCTGCCTCACTCCAATCTTATTATTCAATTTCAACCTCATCTTACATATGACAAGGATGATGGCTTATATAGCCTAAGCTTGACCTCCTAACTACCTTGGACAGCCGTACAGTTCAGCCCCCAACTAATATAAAAAATAACAAAACATAACAAAAATGTACAGCTGGCCAACAGCCTTTTGAAGCCTTTATGTTCCGCCTATTCCTCTTGTATTTTATCCACTGAGCCCCCTTCATAGCCGGTGTGACAATATATGTTGGCCGTTGGGAGTTTTGATGGGATTTTCCCTCTTGCAGATTATCAGTTAGTATTTGGTATGTGAAGACTGAAGATAGGCTTTATACTTCAAACAGTAATATCCAACATGCTATACATGAACTGTATCACGTGGAGTTGATGTTTATGCATTACCTATTGATTTCCATTTTGCTTTGTCATTGCGTCAATTTTCTTTTTTGTTGAACAATATATCGTTGTAACTCAGGTGGTTGTCTATTGCACAGCTGCATTGAAACTTCTTGGTGAGAAGACCACTCTTTTGTCACCTGAACTAGTAGTTGCTTCTGGTATTCCATGCTGCAGGTATGCTCATTTCTTGTTTTGCAAATCTGTGACTGAAACATAGTGAAATTCTATCAGTAGTTTTGTTTTATGTTATGGGCTTTATCTTGCCCATCTTTCTTGAATCACAAATTCTTACTTGAGACCGTCTTTACAAAAGACGTCTCAAGATTGGGCCAACCCAATGTTTAAATTTAGAAAAAAAATAACTATATTTACTAAAAAAAGGAAAGTTGGTTGGGCTTTTGAGAGTCGTCTTTAGAGAAGACGGTCTCTCAAGAGAGTACCTGTTCTTGAATTTGTATTACATTGTTTTGCACCTTTTGTAGGTTGGTACAGAACCCTGGTGAATACGTGGTGACGTTTCCAAGGGCTTATCATATAGGATTCAGTCATGGTAATTACTTTGAATTTTTAAAGATCATTCCAAATTGTGTTGCCTTCAATAAAACTTCTGACCTTATAGAACTTAATACGTAGCTTGACTTCAACAAAAATACATATCATGTTAGTTTTTTTAAATATTGACTTGTTCGATATGATGCTATGTCAATGCCGATTGTTTTAGCTTCTACATATGATTCTGCTCATTGTTTTCTTGTGTCATGAGAAAGTCATGCCTTTAATTATTGTGGCTTACTGCAACATAAAGTTTTGAATTTAGCCTTTCTTAGTTGAGAACTTTATTCTTGGAAGAGGAAAATGAACTTGTAAGATAGCGTTCAGTGTTCATGTGGGTTTTACATTGAAGAGTTAAAAGATATCTTGTGATTTAGTTAAGAGACCAAGAGGAATTTTTTTTACATTTTAGATTAATTTGCACTGAAACTCTCTGTCTTGCATTTGTATTTTACTTTGTTGAATTGTTCTGCAGAACCACTGAGTTACGCTATCTGTGTACATTTTCTGGATAGAGCTTGGCAACATAAGCCAGTTCATTGACGCTACAGTTTAATACAGTTGAAGTTAAAGTAAAGTAAACTCAAAAAAGAAGAGTGCAAGGGCAAGGGCAAGGGCAAGGGCAAGGGCAAGGGCAAGGGCAAGGGCAAGGGTAAGGGTGTGGGCTTTTAAATAGAGCATAAAATCTACCTTGCAAAAGCAATAGTCTGTAAAATTGAAACGTGAAAAAATAAAGAGTCTTGCTTTTGTTTCCTTCCATTATGCTTAGTTCTTGATGTAACAACACATACATTTATTCTGTGACTTTGTAGAATTTCTGTTATAATTGTTTATGCGTGTTTGAAGGGACTTCGACCTTCATGGTTAGTTTCTAGATAGTTCTGCTGATTTGATGTAAATTGTATAGGCTTCAACTGTGGGGAAGCTGCTAACTTTGGTACTCCTCAATGGCTCACTATAGCAAAGGAAGCTGCTGTTCGCCGAGCTGTCATGGATCAACTGCCAATGCTCTCCCATCAGCAATTGCTGTACTTATTGACAATGTCTTTTATATACAGGTAAAATTTTTACTTTACTTTGATTTCCAACTAATACCATTCCATACTAATACTTCAACGCTTCAAACGAAGCACCTTGTAGAGGGTTTAGGACCAAAATAATTGTTAGATTTGTGCAACCTGATTAATTACGTAGAATGAAGTGGGAACTTTTTTAAAATTACTGCTATAAGTACTGAGAGTCTCTTTCTGTTAGATTATTGTTTGGATAGGGAATTGTTTCTACTAGTTCATGAAATTTAGGCTAAGGAGTAAGGACACTTGAGAAAAATGGTTGTTTACTTGTTTTAGGGTAATCCAAAGATCAAATACCAGACTTATTACTTGGGTGATCAAGCAAAACAAATATTTCTTCTATTTCTTGATTACTTCCATAAGTATCCTCTAGTCACATCAATTGTTTCAATGTGAAACTCTGGTAGAGTTTCTTCTCCTTATTCAACATAAGTTTTCTCATCCACCAAAATCGTGTTATGCTGAAAACCATAAAGCAGCCAGAAAAAGGTGTTTTTAGGCCACCACAATGAACACCTTATTGAAGAGTCAGGATATTCTTATAAAAGATTTCTTGCTTACCTTTATTATCCTTTGTATAGCAACCCGTATCGTGGATGAAGTTTCGATTCTTCCACAACCTCCCTATTATAAATCTCTAGGCAACAAATTACCTTGTTAGATTTTGTCAAAGTTGTCAAGGGTTATATGTTCCCAGCTCATCATGGGAAGTTTGACTTTGCGTCAATGATTTTTTTGAAATTCAAGGCTTGAAGAGAATTTCAAAATTAAAGCTATTTAGTTTGCTCAATTTTCATTGGTATTTTGTACTGCGTTGATCCATCACTTATTTTAGACTCTTGTGACTTGTGAGTATCATAAAGTTTTTACAATTTATTTATGAACAATGGCCATAATTTCCTCATAAATCGACGTCAAAGTGTGACTAGTGAGTATCCACCTCAATTCATTTTAACCTGATCCTCGAGGTTTCGAATTAATCTTTGGATCTGAAATTATTTTGCATAATGGAGTTGAAATCACTCAAATTTTCGAACTTTGGGAATTTCCCCTTGTGTTTTTTTCTTATTTATTTTGCAGGTAGGTTGCACGTCTTAGAAAGTGTGATGAATTACAATATCGCCTAGTTTAGTGTTTCAGTTTTTGAAGTGGAGGATTTTGAAGATTTGGATATTTGATATTTTGGAGTTTATTTTAATGTAATAAAATAGTAATTATTTTTCATAGCCTTACATTAGTTTGCTTGGTGAATTAGTGTGGTAGTAACCCTCATAAAGTTTGAACCTAAAAATTTACATAATTACTTTGTGTTTATAAGGTACAAATTTCAGGGTGTTACATCGCAAGCGCTTCTACCATGGCTTTCTTTAGGAGTTTAAATACTTCTGGCAAAAGTTAACTTTTGAATTTTGGGACAATGGGCCTGCTTTAATTTGTGTTTAAGAGTAATTGAATCTACAAAATCCTGTCAATCTGCTGAAATTGTTGAATCTAATTTAACATGGCTAAAATTCTTTCTTGATTCCCTCCCACTCATCTTCAACTTGAAATAATCTACAATATCCTCTAAGTTAACTTGGCTAAATAGCTGTTTATTATTTTTAAAACTGCTGCAATTCTACTTGCTTGACAGTGTACCAAGAACTCTGCTTCCCGGTGCACGAAGTTCTCGTTTGAAAAACCGATTGAAGGAAGAAAGAGAGCAGCTGGTCAAGAAAGCTTTTATTGAAGATATACTGAAGGAAAATTATTTATTAAATACTCTCATTGAAAAAAATTCTGCAACTCGTGCTGTGTTATGGCACCCTGATTCACTGCCATCATTTACTGAGCTGTCTTCAGTTGGAACTATTTTGGATACTGAGTTGTCTGTTCCATCCCAGAAGCCAGTGACTCAGGATAGTCACCCCCTAATAACTGATAGGAGAACTTCGAATGACTTGTATTTGGACAATAATGATCTTTCATGTGACTTCCAAATTGACTCCGGAACCTTGGTGTGTGTGGCTTGTGGAATTCTTGGATATCCAATTATGTCAGTGGTACAACCATCAAAACAAATATTAATGGAAAATTTTTCTTCTGAAGAGGTCCTTGATATCCCACTACTGCCAGATTCATGTATCAAGAATGTTTTTCCTGGTATGGCATTGTCTATTAAATTGCGATTGTCTTGAATTGGCTTGGTAGTATTTCAGTGGTTTCACATTTAACAAAAATTTGTTTCGGGAGGGTTATTGATTCCTATTAAATGTTCTAATATGAACTTAATGCCTCTTGTGTGTTTGCTTTATGTTTGCCATTTGTTTGATGCTGTTGATGTCCTTTTTTTTTTCTGATTTTCTTACTGAATTGCTGATTATCTTGTCGCATCAAACCAATAGTTTTGGAATGGTGATCTGATCTGTTGATTGCTTTTTCTTTTTTGTTCGTTTTGTATTTCTTTCCTCTTTCTTTTGCCTTTTTGCATGGGATTTTCTTTTTTAAGAATTTTGATGGTTGCAGGTAACAATGAGCTTTATTGTTATCAAATTCAGATCTTCTATTGTTTCCATGCAATTATATCAATTGACCTTGATTTATTATTATGTACTTAACTCATACTTTATTTGGTCTGATCTAACGGTTGATGTTGAAGAGCACATTTAAGCGTCTTTAAGTTGGCCTAAGTGAGCAATTGATGTTGTTAAGGCCGTGTGTTCTTTTTTCGCGCTAACATTAATCATATTTGTTCCAGAAACCTATAATGAGGAGACATGGGATAATTCTGGGTTCCTTAGACCACGCATTTTCTGCCTTGAGCATGCTGTTCAAGTGGAAAAGCTATTGCAATCCAAAGGTGGATCAAAGATGCTCGTAATCTGCCACTCTGGTAAGTTGCTCTTTTGTTTTTGCTTCAGCATCATCACTATTCAGTATTCTTTAGTCTTTTTCGGGGTTATGTCGTATTTATGGACCTCTGTGTATTGTTTACGGTGGCATGTGACCTAGTCTACGTTGACTGATGTACCCATGTCAAACACGAATACACGTTCAATCATCTGACTTGATTTATCAATGACAGTTCCATGATCTTGGGCCAAAAGGAAGTGTTTTAAGTCCCAATTTTTGTCTAAAATGTTGGGGATTTTACATGGGTACTTGAGGTAAACTAGAGTCCTAGAAACAGAGCTGAAAGATGTACCTAGGTGCTAGGGTGCACTTAGTCACAAGGCTCATCTTTGGTGCAATGTGAAAGACAAGACATAAACGCTACTATTGAAGCGTACTTAGCGGATTCTTTTGCTCTTCCGAACTTTTATATGCCTCTTCGCTTCATCTCTATCGCGTTTTAATCTTGAATTGTTCTTTGTGAAAATACAATATTAAAATTCACGCAATGCAGTAATAGAATGGTCAAAATTTACCTTGCTTCTCACTCTTTGGGTCTAGTTACCCGTTCAACCTGGGAACATTTTCTTTCTGGCACCAAGAAAATTGCATATTCTTCTAGACTAGTCTTACGTTTTAGATTGGAAGGTATAGAATCGTCAAAATTTCCCTTTCTGTTTTTTATTTATTTATTTATTTTTTTGATATTACTTCAATTTATTTTTTGCTCATCTTTGTTCTATTGCCTCCTTGCTGTAGATTATCAAAAAATAAAGGCAAACGCCAGAGCTATTGCAGAAGAGCTCAAAACTTCATACAATTATAAAGAGGTCCAACTCGATACTGCTTCCCAGGAAGATTTGAAAATAATTGATATTGCAATTGATAGTGAGCAGCCTACTGATTTCCAAGAAGACTGGACATCAAAACTTGGAATCAACCTACGCTTCAGCGTAAAGACCAGAAAAAGCTGTCTGCCAACGAAGATAGAGCATGCGCTAAATATTGATTATTTACTTTCTATTATGTCTCCTGTTACTAGGATCTCAAAGATCAAATGGTGTTCCAGAAAATCCCGTACTAGACGGGAGCCAAATCATAAAAGACTTGATGGAAATCTCTCTAAGAAGGACACAATTGAGGTGTCCGATTCAAAGGAAATACGAGGAAAGATACTTCTCCGGTATTATAGGAAAAAGTATAGGGTTAAAATGCAATTAGTAGCTGAGGAAAGTTTAGCTCCTATATGTAGTTTGGCATGTTCAAGGGGAGAAACCGACGCCAATTGTTGGAAGATTAATGACATCGATGAGCAGGGCGTTTCAAAGACTCCGTGTTACAATAAAGCAGAGGCAGATTCTGATACTTATCCTGAAAAATGTTCCGTGGTAAATCAAGAAGCCGAGGAAGCTGATGTAAACATATACCCTACTAGGAATGAAACTTCTGATATGCTGCTAACAACATGTACCGAGTCAGCTGCTACAGTCGAGGTAGATATGCCTGTCCTCCCTGTCGATAGCTCTCAAATGGGTTTGCGAGTTTCTTCATCAATGTCAAACGCTTGGGAAGAAAAGGGTAAAAGAAAAGGAAAGAAAACAATAGAGTTGCAAAACGATGCGGAAGATAATTTTATAAGAAGTCCATGTGAAGGCCTAAGACCGAGAAAGTATAAAGGGGATGCAGTTCACACAGAACAAGTCAAGTCTCAGACCATGAAGAAAAAGAAATCTTCTGATAAAAGAATTACGTACCCATGTGACTACGAGGGCTGTCGAATGCGTTTTACGACAAAGGCTGATCTCATGTTACACAACCGAAATAGATGCCATCACAAGGAATGTGGGAAGGCATTCAGGTCCCATAAGTATGTGGTTCTTCATCAGCGGGTTCATGATGACGAAAGGCCACTGAAGTGCACGTGGGGGGGCTGTGCTATGACTTTCAAATGGGCATGGGCGAGGACGGAACACATGAGATTACACACTGGTGAACGTCCATATCAGTGTAAGATTAAAGGTTGTGGACTTACTTTCAGGTTTGTGTCCGATTTCAGCCGCCACAGACGGAAAACTGGACATCTCATGACTCCCCCTCCGAAATGAGTCTTCTTTTGTTGGTTAAATGATTAATGAAGTTTAGATTATGAATGATGGTGGTTAGCTGGGTTAATGACAAGATGTACAGAGTTCTGCTTAGCATTAGATTGTAAATTGAGTGAAATGTATGATTCTTACTTTGACACATCATCTTAGTTTTTGACGATTTTCGAGTCGACTCGAACCGTAGGTGATTCATGTTCTTTTCTTGGTTTTTGCAAGCTTATTTTAGTTTCCTTTGTTTCTCTGAATTCTATCTTATGTTTTGATTTCTTCATGATGGGGAAGTAAATTTCTTCATAATGGTCCAACTGACACTATGTTTGGATAGTAAATTAAAAGAGAAGGAAAAGGACAGAAAAGGACAAGTGTACTTTGTGCTTGTTTAAGAGTGAAGGAAACGATGAAAGGAAGATCAGTGTTTTTCATTTAAAATTTTTCACTTTAGTAGATGTTATATTCCTACAAAATTTGTTTATATTTTTTCATTAAACTCCTCCCCTTTAAATCTTTACCTTCCTTTATCTTTCATCCTTACAAATCTCTCGTATTTTTTATTTCTTTTATTTCTTTGTATTTAAACATAGAGGAAGAGTAACTCAATATTAGTGAAATGTTTATCAAAATGTATCAAATGTCAAAATATCAACATGAAATAATTGATAAAAATAAACTTAGTTATTATTGCTTTATAATTACTCACCAAGTAGCTTTCCTTTTATAAAGTTAAAATTCACTAATACCAAAAATTACAGCTTAATTGTTACAAACTTATATCAAAAAATTGGTAAAAACAAAATAAAACAGAAAATCAAAAATATCAAAAATTTAGAGTTAAAATCAAAAAATAAAATATATTTCTTTTCAAAAATTTTCAAATTTTCAAAATTTTTATGATTTAATTTTGTATTTACTTTCTTAATTTTTTAATGCAAAATGACTTGTTGGATTATTCATGTTACTTGGTACATTCTTAGCAAGCGTCATTATAGTTGAGATTGTTTAATCGAAAGTTATGATTATGGTAGAAAAATTAGTAAAATATTGAATTATTTTGGAAAAAATTGTCTTATTATTATTTGATTGTCTAAAAATTATCTTGTTATTTTATCGTGATTTGGTTAAGCACAATAATAAATAATTTTTTCAAAAAAGAGATGGTTTTAATTTTCAAATTTGATGATAAAATAAGTTAATTAACAAATCTACAATATTAAACCTAATCTTCCGGATTGGCGAAGAGCAATCCATAAACAGCGGGTGCATCTTCAATTCTTTCCATCCTTACTTTTCTTAATCTTTCTATGACGGTTCTGAATTGTCGATGATATGATGACTGATTTTCTCCTAGTTTTGAATCAACAATTTGATATTACCGCCTAAAATTTCTTTTGATTGTCCACCTTCATCGGACAAAGTAGCTTCCATCTTTTCGCCAAGAAAGTCATACGAGCACTCTTCGATGATAATGCAATCATCACTCGTGAGACTCGTTTTCTTTAATCAAGCGTACATAAATTCCCAAGTCCTTAGTGAATTTACTCGGATTCATATGCGTATAATTGTCCATTTTTTAATTGTACACTTTTAACTGTCCACTTTCTCCGTTGGGAGCTGCTTCAGATTGGAAGAGACCTACATCAACTTCATTACTCCGATTCATATGCGCTTAAGGTTCCGTAAAATCATGTCCTTTCGACTCTGTAAATAATTTGTCTCCCATAGTACTAAATTCCCACCAACGCTTTAAACAATCTTGGACCGCCACAAAATATACATCCTGGCGTTATATAAAAATAAAATTGATTTTTCTTCGCAATTCATCAATGCCGCAAAAAAACCTCTAAGCTTCATCGTTTCTTCCTTAATGAATTTAGGTGTCTTATCTTTTTTTGATAGGTGATCTCATCTTTCTACATGTAAATTCGAATTCAAGATCAGATTCAGGCTCATGACCACCACATTGCGGCAAAAGCATAAGAGATAATTCATTTTGTCATGAGATTTCAGGAACAATTACCGTAACTCTATTCGGATGTTTTCTACAGAATGAAAATTCTTAAAAAAAAACATCATAGTGGGAGGTATGTGCCGTAAGACGAAAATTAAAATTATTATCAGTACATAACGCAAATCTAAGTTTACCGCAATAAAATACAATAAAATACAATTATCATTCGTAAGATGTATTTACTCTAATACGTACCCTTTACATCATGATCAACATGGGAATAAGCTAAAATAATACGTTAAAAACAATTGTTTTGTGTGCTTCTATATTTATCATTTATGCGTATTTTTTTTAAAATTCATGGGTAGGCTGATTTTATTAAGAGGAATAATCAGAAACTACAAGATCAGTAATCCATGATGGACCTCCATCTAGCCAAACATGAGAACTGAAACTAGCAACGACCCATTTGGCCAAGCGATGAGCCACCGAGTTGGCTTCCCTAAAACAAAAGCTAAAGGTAATATGAGTGACCGAAGACGCAACTTGAATAATATTGTCGATCATTACTTGGGAATGGAATCATCGCTGTATCAAGCCTTGGAGGGCTTTGACGACATTCTGGGCATCTCCCTCAATGATCACGCGATCCCAAAGACGATCCTTGATAAGCTTGTTCGGCCAAAAGAAAGCGGACATCTCTGCCATCTCAACGGAAATAAAGGGCCAAAGAGTCTTTGAGGCCGCAAGCAACACCTGGCCATCCGCCTTACGAGCCACAATGCCCAGCCCAATTTTGTTCTTCGTAGCATTGACCACCGCATCGACATTAACCTTGACAACATCCTGCTCAGGGGGACTCAACTTGGAATTGGCTCTGCTACTTATGGCATGACAAACCTCTTTATTGGCTTTCTTGTACTCGTGTAAAATATCGGTAGCCCTTTTAAAACAAAGTGAGGGTGAAATCTCTATATTATCAAAGTATAACTCATTCTGAGCTCCCCAAATTTGCCAAGCGCAAACACAAATAATCTCCACTTCCTCCTTTTGATTAGCGGAACACAAGGAGCCAATCCACTCTCGGAATGTCGAGTTCTGAAGAATCATAGAAGAGTCCGCCACATTAGCCCAAACTTGACTCGCCCACGAACAAGAGGATTATCTTCATCCAAACCGCAACGCTTGCACTTTTCGGCCGAAGAAATACCTTTCTTTCGCAAATTTGACCCATGAGGAAGAATATCCCACAAGGCTTGCGATATGAAAACCTTAGCCTAAGGAGGAATATGCAAACTCCATATCTTTTTCCAAACTGAATCGCTCCCATGCGAACAAGATGCCACCGACTAAGAATTGAGAACCAAAGAATAAGCATCTCGAACACGAAAGCACCCATCATCACCAGCAACCCAAACGCGCTCATCCGGTCGGTTATTGGAGCTTATCGAAACTTGCAAAATGCGATCAACATCAACCTAATTAACAAGAACAAGAAATCAATTTTAGCTTCGGTATCACTCGAATACCCATGAATTCTCATTTCGAACATGTTCCTCTTCTTCAAGTGTATAATCATTAGTGAATCGGAAAAGTTCTCTGATTTCCTCCGCAGACATATCTTTAATCATGTCAGCCAATGTTTGGCAAATCAAATCAAGCAAAGAATCAATAAGACGAAAGTTAGCAGCCATAGTCAGATCAAACAAGATTCCCTGATTACATTTGATGAATTCTTCGTCCCGTTTCTTGAGTTCTTCATCATTTATAGGTGGATCTTGTTTGGCGTGTTTTTGCAATAAATTGAGAATGTGCAGCAGAATGTCTGCATGAACGTCAAGCGGAGTAACACCATTGGCGTCGACGTGACTCTCAATAAGGTTCTTGATCGTTAGACTTTGCGATCTGACCACGTTTGCTTCCACATTGAATGTTTGTCCATATGAACTTTTTAGGGTTATTACCTTCTCGATCGGATGAAGAGGATTTCATTTTTATGAAAGACATAATTGTATTGTTTATCTATAAGGAGAATTCTAAATTGTTTCAACGAAAAATGCCGAGGGAAAGTTGTATTTATAGTGAGGAAAAAAACTAGGTTGTGACTTGTGAGAGATATTTTCTTGAGAAATTCCACGTGGTAACAGGTTTTGGGGTTTCCATGTGGTAACCAAAACTTTTAAAATATTCACATGGTAACCTTGAGGTTTACTAAATTGTTTCACCATGACCTTTTTGCACATAAAATGTTAGCATTTATGTGTATTTCAAATATATTATATCTTCTACTCGTTCTTTTCAATGGTGTAAAGTAAGATAGGCGTTGATTTAATTTTTTGGTGCTTAAGTAAATAGAAATAGATGTTTTTTGTAATACTACATATCTTTAAGAATTTAGTCATAATTAATTGATTTTCTATTATAAAATTAGTGACGAATGTAGGTGTGTACTAATTTATACAAATTACACATCTTATTTTAGTTTTTTTGTACCTCCTATACTATTACCCAATCTTCGATATCATAATTCAATGGATAAATAAACTTTAAAATAAAATAAAAACTGAGAAAATATTTTTATTTTTTATTTTACCGAAAATGTTTAATATTCTAAATAAAATAAAATAAATAATTATATCGAAAATAATTTGTTGTGTTGTGTCTTATGATATAAAATTTGATTTATTTTCATGCACATAGAAGTAATACTTTTAAATTTGGGTTAAAAGTAACTCTAAAAAATAAAAACCGAGAAATTTTTTTTCATTTTTTATTTTACCGAAAACATTTAAAATTCTTAATAAAGTAAATAAAACATTTCTAAATATCCCGATTCTTATGAACATGATGTGGAGACGTGTTTTTTAAATATGTGATAAAAAGAAAGTTGATGATACTCAAGAAAACTTCAAAATAACTTTTTTAAATTCATGGTTATTAGATCGTATTAATGATTGGGGTTTTTATTCTAAGCAGTCACTAGCAGACACTGTACATCATACTGACATCATTGATGAGATTAATACTTGGTTGCCCACTAATTTGAGTGATGGACATGAAAACAGACGGGTGATTGGAATTACCTGTCATTATATTACAATGTTTTTAAGTATTTGTAAGGCATTTCCATCTCCTTTGGAACAATTTTTTTTAAAAAAATTAATAAGAAAGGTAAGAGAGAGTAGGAGAAGGAAATGAGGAGAATATTACATACAAATATCAGAGTTTTATTATGGAGATACGTGAAAAAGTGAAAGTTAATGATAAAACATCTCATAGATGCTCTATTCTACCATTGAAAGAAGAAACTCATCAGTCTTACGTTGATCTTACGTTGCAAGAAGGTGGTGTAGAAAAGGGTTTGGTTAAGATAAGAATGTATGATCTTCGCCTTATAGATTATAAATATCCCTGTGGTATTTCTCTGAATGATGATGAATTTCAAATTTATGATGATGAATTAAAAATAAGCAAATTTGGGATAGAGGGTTTAGAATTGGGATTATCCACATTTTTAGAAGCTGTAAATCATCTCGAAAATATTTCTAAAAATCCAGATTTTTATGAACATAATAAGGATATGGGGACGTCTTTCCTTAGGTATTTGATACAAAGAAAGTTGGCCATACTCAAGGGGATTTTAAGATAAGAACTTCTTTAGGTGTGTTGTGCCTTGTGTTATGTGAAGCTGTAAAAGTGGATTTATTTTCTTGTCTACCAGAGAATGCTTTTGAATTTGGGTATGAAATATCTATAACTTCATGGTTATTAGATCGTATTAATGATTGGAGTTTTTTTTCTGAGCAATTATTAGCAGACACTGTACATTATACTGACACCATCGATGAGTTTAATACTTGCTTGCCAATTAATTTGAATGATTGGCATGAAGATAGGCGGGTGATTGGGAGTACCTGTAGTGATATTACAAATTTTTTAGGTATTTGTAAGGCAATTTCATCCTATATGAAACCCATAAATGAAATATGTATTTTAAACGAAAAATGTCTTGTTGAAATATTTTCTGTCAGTGCATATTTTAGTAATGGGCATTTTGGTGATGTATATGATAGCATTAAGGTTAAAACCGACTATGGTACATTCTATTTATGAGTGAGATTATTATGAATCCGAGTTTGTTGAGTCACATGGTATATTGTCGATACAAAACTCAAATGGCTTTATATACCCTTATGTGTGGTTGAATTTGATATTGATCTCAAGGAAAGAGGCGGTAACATAGAAATTGCCAAATGCAAAATTATGTGAAAAGATAGTTTAGAGGAAGATTATTACGACTCTCGTCTTGCTGCTATGGTTAAGGGTGAATGCGGCTATGCAATTGTCTATTATTCTGTATATGAGCCGGTTGTTCAAGTGGTCGTGGATGCAACCCTTTTGATCAAAGAAGGTCATTCTTGTATCGATAAAAATGTTTGTGTTTGTGGGAAATTTTATGTTCGCTCTAGTGTATCTCTTTATGGTACAGATCATTACTTAAAATACTAACAGATAATGCTTTATAATAAACCTGTGTCAACATGTACATGCGAACAAGTACAGCCCGAAAAGAATTTTAAATTGAATTTGTCCAGAACAAGGGCGAATGTTTGTGTAAATGAATCACTTGTATTTCTGGCAGAGTTGAAGAGTTGCGAGGGCAAGCCCATTGTGACCGGCTCCATTGAGTTATTTCCTAAAGATTTTGGTCACTTTGAAAAGACTATACATGGTCATTTTTATGATTCTCATTTGCTTCATTTAGAGGTGAAACGGATATTATAGCTTCACTAGTTTACATAAGGATTATCATGTTATTAAATGTATCATCTTTTGTACCATGCTTTATTTGTTTATCCTGGTTTTGGAATATTTAAACTCATTTCTTATAAGTTTTGCAGTATTGAATATTGATACTTGATATGATAGATTTCTTTATTAGATAGTAGTACGAGATTTTCTGGAACACCATTTGATGTTTGAGATCAATGTTCTTCCCGGAAATATTAATACGCTCACTACCTAAGTTTTCGAAATAATAACTACAGTAGATAAGAAAAGTTTCCAATAAAAAAAACCGAGAAAAAAATCATTTATTTTTTATTTTACCGAGAACATTTCAAATTTTAAATAAAATGAAATAAAATAAATAATTACTAAATTGGGATTATCTATATTTTTAGAACCGTAAATTATCTACTTAAATATTTGTAAAGCATTAAGGTAAAAACTGACTATGGTACATTCTATTTATGAGTGAGATTATTATGAATCCGAGTTTGTTGAGTCACATGGTATATTGTCGATACAAATCTCAAATGGCTTTATATCCCCTTATGTGTGGTTGAATTTGATATTGATCTCAAGGAAAGAGGCGGTAACGTAGAAATTGCCAAATGCAAAATTATATGGGAA
The DNA here is from genome assembly GCA_019776075.1 of Amaranthus palmeri. NCBI lineage: Eukaryota > Viridiplantae > Streptophyta > Magnoliopsida > Caryophyllales > Amaranthaceae > Amaranthus > Amaranthus palmeri. The sequence continues at coordinate 230,044 of JAAKBH010000049.1, forward strand.
GATACTTTAGAGGAAGATTATTACGACTCTCGTCTTGCTGCTATGGTTAAGGGTGAATGCGGTTATGCAATTGTCTATTATTCTGTATATGAGGCGGTTGTTCAAGTGGTTGTGGATAAAACCCTTTTGATCAAAGAAGGTCATTCTTGTATCGATAAAAATGTTTGTGTTTGTGGGAAATTTTATGTTCGCTCTAGTGTATCTCTTTATGGTACAGATCATTACTTAAAATACTAACAGATAATGCTTTATAATAAACCTGTGTCAACATGTACATGCGAACAAGTACAGCCCGAAAAGAATTTTAAATTGAATTTGTCCAGAACAATGGCGAATGTTTGTGTAAATGAATCACTTGTATTTCTGGCAGAGTTGAAGAGTTGCGAGGGCAAGCCCATTGTGACCGGCTCCATTGAGTTATTTCCTAAAGATTTTGGTCACTTGAAAAGACTATACATGGTCATTTTTATGATTCTCATTTGCTTCATTTAGAGGTGAAACGGATATTCTAGCTTCATTAGTTTACATAAGGATTATCACGTTATTAAATGTATCATCTTTTGCACCATGCTCTATTTGTTTATCCTGGTGTTTGGAATATTTAAACTCATTTCTTATAGATTTTGTAGTAATTAATATTGATACTTTATATGATAGATTTTTTTATTAGATAGTAGTACGAGATTTTCTGGAACACCATTTGATATTTGAGATCAATGTTCTTCCCGTAAATATAAATACGCTCACTACCTAAGTTTTCGAAATAATAACTACAGTAGATAAGAAAAGTTTCCAATAAAAAAACCGATAAAAAAATTATTTATTTTTTATTTTACCGAGAACATTTCAAATTTCAAATAAAATGAAATAAAATATAAAATTACTAAATTGGGATTATCTATATTTTTAGAACCGTAAATTATCTCTTAAATATTTGTAAAGCATTAAGGTTAAATTCGACTATGGTACATTCTATTTATAAGTGAGATTATTATGAATCCGAGTTTGTTGAGTCACATAATATATTGTCGATACAAGACTCAAATGGCTTTATATCCCTTTTATGTGTGGTTGAATTTGATATTGATCTCAAGGAAAGAGGCGGTAACGTAGAAATTGCCAAAGGCAAAATTATGTGGGAAGATACTTTAGAGGAAGATTATTACGACTCTCGTCTTGCTGCTATGGTTAAGGGTGAATGCGGCTATGCAATTGTCTATTATTCTGTATATGAGCCGGTTGTTCAAGTGGTCGTGGATGCAACCCTTTTGATCAAAGAAGGTCATTCTTGTATCGATAAAAATGTTTGTGTTTGTGGGAAATTTTATGTTCGCTCTAGTGTATCTCTTTATGGTACAGATCATTACTTAAAATACTAACAGATAATGCTTTATAATAAACCTGTGTCAACATGTACATGCGAACAAGTACAGCCCGAAAAGAATTTTAAATTGAATTTGTCCAGAACAAGGGCGAATGTTTGTGTAAATGAATCACTTGTATTTCTGGCAGAGTTGAAGAGTTGCGAGGGCAAGCCCATTGTGACCGGCTCCATTGAGTTATTTCCTAAAGATTTTGGTCACTTTGAAAAGACTATACATGGTCATTTTTATGATTCTCATTTGCTTCATTTAGAGGTGAAACGGATATTCTAGCTTCACTAGTTTACATAAGGATTATCATGTTATTAAATGTATCATCTTTTGTACCATGCTTTATTTGTTTATCCTGGTTTTGGAATATTTAAACTCATTTCTTATAAGTTTTGCAGTATTGAATATTGATACTTGATATGATAGATTTCTTTATTAGATAGTAGTACGAGATTTTCTGGAACACCATTTGATGTTTGAGATCAATGTTCTTCCCGGAAATATTAATACGCTCACTACCTAAGTTTTCGAAATAATAACTACAGTAGATAAGAAAAGTTTCCAATAAAAAAAACCGAGAAAAAAATCATTTATTTTTTATTTTACCGAGAACATTTCAAATTTTAAATAAAATGAAATAAAATAAATAATTACTAAATTGGGATTATCTATATTTTTAGAACCGTAAATTATCTACTTAAATATTTGTAAAGCATTAAGGTAAAAACTGACTATGGTACATTCTATTTATGAGTGAGATTATTATGAATCCGAGTTTGTTGAGTCACATGGTATATTGTCGATACAAATCTCAAATGGCTTTATATCCCCTTATGTGTGGTTGAATTTGATATTGATCTCAAGGAAAGAGGCGGTAACGTAGAAATTGCCAAATGCAAAATTATATGGGAAGATACTTTAGAGGAAGATTATTACGACTCTCGTCTTGCTGCTATGGTTAAGGGTGAATGCGGTTATGCAATTGTCTATTATTCTGTATATGAGGCGGTTGTTCAAGTGGTTGTGGATAAAACCCTTTTGATCAAAGAAGGTCATTCTTGTATCGATAAAAATGTTTGTGTTTGTGGGAAATTTTATGTTCGCTCTAGTGTATCTCTTTATGGTACAGATCATTACTTAAAATACTAACAGATAATGCTTTATAATAAACCTGTGTCAACATGTACATGCGAACAAGTACAGCCCGAAAAGAATTTTAAATTGAATTTGTCCAGAACAAGGGCGAATGTTTGTGTAAATGAATCACTTGTATTTCTGGCAGAGTTGAAGAGTTGCGAGGGCAAGCCCATTGTGACCGGCTCCATTGAGTTATTTCCTAAAGATTTTGGTCACTTGAAAAGACTATACATGGTCATTTTTATGATTCTCATTTGCTTCATTTAGAGGTGAAACGGATATTCTAGCTTCATTAGTTTACATAAGGATTATCACGTTATTAAATGTATCATCTTTTGCACCATGCTCTATTTGTTTATCCTGGTGTTTGGAATATTTAAACTCATTTCTTATAGATTTTGTAGTAATTAATATTGATACTTTATATGATAGATTTTTTTATTAGATAGTAGTACGAGATTTTCTGGAACACCATTTGATATTTGAGATCAATGTTCTTCCCGTAAATATAAATACGCTCACTACCTAAGTTTTCGAAATAATAACTACAGTAGATAAGAAAAGTTTCCAATAAAAAAACCGAGAAAAAAATCATTTATTTTTTATTTTACCGAGAACATTTCAAATTTCAAATAAAATGAAATAAAATATAAAATTACTAAATTGGGATTATCTATATTTTTAGAACCGTAAATTATCTCTTAAATATTTGTAAAGCATTAAGGTTAAATTCGACTATGGTACATTCTATTTATAAGTGAGATTATTATGAATCCGAGTTTGTTGAGTCACATAATATATTGTCGATACAAGACTCAAATGGCTTTATATCCCTTTTATGTGTGGTTGAATTTGATATTGATCTCAAGGAAAGAGGCGGTAACGTAGAAATTGCCAAAGGCAAAATTATGTGGGAAGATACTTTAGAGGAAGATTATTACGACTCTCGTCTTGCTGCTATGGTTAAGGGTGAATGCGGCTATGCAATTGTCTATTATTCTGTATATGAGCCGGTTGTTCAAGTGGTCGTGGATGCAACCCTTTTGATCAAAGAAGGTCATTCTTGTATCGATAAAAATGTTTGTGTTTGTGGGAAATTTTATGTTCGCTCTAGTGTATCTCTTTATGGTACAGATCATTACTTAAAATACTAACAGATAATGCTTTATAATAAACCTGTGTCAACATGTACATGCGAACAAGTACAGCCCGAAAAGAATTTTAAATTGAATTTGTCCAGAACAAGGGCGAATGTTTGTGTAAATGAATCACTTGTATTTCTGGCAGAGTTGAAGAGTTGCGAGGGCAAGCCCATTGTGACCGGCTCCATTGAGTTATTTCCTAAAGATTTTGGTCACTTTGAAAAGACTATACATGGTCATTTTTATGATTCTCATTTGCTTCATTTAGAGGTGAAACGGATATTCTAGCTTCACTAGTTTACATAAGGATTATCATGTTATTAAATGTATCATCTTTTGTACCATGCTTTATTTGTTTATCCTGGTTTTGGAATATTTAAACTCATTTCTTATAAGTTTTGCAGTATTGAATATTGATACTTGATATGATAGATTTCTTTATTAGATAGTAGTACGAGATTTTCTGGAACACCATTTGATGTTTGAGATCAATGTTCTTCCCGGAAATATTAATACGCTCACTACCTAAGTTTTCGAAATAATAACTACAGTAGATAAGAAAAGTTTCCAATAAAAAAAACCGAGAAAAAAATCATTTATTTTTTATTTTACCGAGAACATTTCAAATTTTAAATAAAATGAAATAAAATAAATAATTACTAAATTGGGATTATCTATATTTTTAGAACCGTAAATTATCTACTTAAATATTTGTAAAGCATTAAGGTAAAAACTGACTATGGTACATTCTATTTATGAGTGAGATTATTATGAATCCGAGTTTGTTGAGTCACATGGTATATTGTCGATACAAATCTCAAATGGCTTTATATCCCCTTATGTGTGGTTGAATTTGATATTGATCTCAAGGAAAGAGGCGGTAACGTAGAAATTGCCAAATGCAAAATTATATGGGAAGATACTTTAGAGGAAGATTATTACGACTCTCGTCTTGCTGCTATGGTTAAGGGTGAATGCGGTTATGCAATTGTCTATTATTCTGTATATGAGGCGGTTGTTCAAGTGGTTGTGGATAAAACCCTTTTGATCAAAGAAGGTCATTCTTGTATCGATAAAAATGTTTGTGTTTGTGGGAAATTTTATGTTCGCTCTAGTGTATCTCTTTATGGTACAGATCATTACTTAAAATACTAACAGATAATGCTTTATAATAAACCTGTGTCAACATGTACATGCGAACAAGTACAGCCCGAAAAGAATTTTAAATTGAATTTGTCCAGAACAAGGGCGAATGTTTGTGTAAATGAATCACTTGTATTTCTGGCAGAGTTGAAGAGTTGCGAGGGCAAGCCCATTGTGACCGGCTCCATTGAGTTATTTCCTAAAGATTTTGGTCACTTGAAAAGACTATACATGGTCATTTTTATGATTCTCATTTGCTTCATTTAGAGGTGAAACGGATATTCTAGCTTCATTAGTTTACATAAGGATTATCACGTTATTAAATGTATCATCTTTTGCACCATGCTCTATTTGTTTATCCTGGTGTTTGGAATATTTAAACTCATTTCTTATAGATTTTGTAGTAATTAATATTGATACTTTATATGATAGATTTTTTTATTAGATAGTAGTACGAGATTTTCTGGAACACCATTTGATATTTGAGATCAATGTTCTTCCCGTAAATATAAATACGCTCACTACCTAAGTTTTCGAAATAATAACTACAGTAGATAAGAAAAGTTTCCAATAAAAAAACCGAGAAAAAAATCATTTATTTTTTATTTTACCGAGAACATTTCAAATTTCAAATAAAATGAAATAAAATATAAAATTACTAAATTGGGATTATCTATATTTTTAGAACCGTAAATTATCTCTTAAATATTTGTAAAGCATTAAGGTTAAATTCGACTATGGTACATTCTATTTATAAGTGAGATTATTATGAATCCGAGTTTGTTGAGTCACATAATATATTGTCGATACAAGACTCAAATGGCTTTATATCCCTTTTATGTGTGGTTGAATTTGATATTGATCTCAAGGAAAGAGGCGGTAACGTAGAAATTGCCAAAGGCAAAATTATGTGGGAAGATACTTTAGAGGAAGATTATTACGACTCTCGTCTTGCTGCTATGGTTAAGGGTGAATGCGGCTATGCAATTGTCTATTATTCTGTATATGAGCCGGTTGTTCAAGTGGTCGTGGATGCAACCCTTTTGATCAAAGAAGGTCATTCTTGTATCGATAAAAATGTTTGTGTTTGTGGGAAATTTTATGTTCGCTCTAGTGTATCTCTTTATGGTACAGATCATTACTTAAAATACTAACAGATAATGCTTTATAATAAACCTGTGTCAACATGTACATGCGAACAAGTACAGCCCGAAAAGAATTTTAAATTGAATTTGTCCAGAACAAGGGCGAATGTTTGTGTAAATGAATCACTTGTATTTCTGGCAGAGTTGAAGAGTTGCGAGGGCAAGCCCATTGTGACCGGCTCCATTGAGTTATTTCCTAAAGATTTTGGTCACTTTGAAAAGACTATACATGGTCATTTTTATGATTCTCATTTGCTTCATTTAGAGGTGAAACGGATATTCTAGCTTCACTAGTTTACATAAGGATTATCATGTTATTAAATGTATCATCTTTTGTACCATGCTTTATTTGTTTATCCTGGTTTTGGAATATTTAAACTCATTTCTTATAAGTTTTGCAGTATTGAATATTGATACTTGATATGATAGATTTCTTTATTAGATAGTAGTACGAGATTTTCTGGAACACCATTTGATGTTTGAGATCAATGTTCTTCCCGGAAATATTAATACGCTCACTACCTAAGTTTTCGAAATAATAACTACAGTAGATAAGAAAAGTTTCCAATAAAAAAAACCGAGAAAAAAATCATTTATTTTTTATTTTACCGAGAACATTTCAAATTTTAAATAAAATGAAATAAAATAAATAATTACTAAATTGGGATTATCTATATTTTTAGAACCGTAAATTATCTACTTAAATATTTGTAAAGCATTAAGGTAAAAACTGACTATGGTACATTCTATTTATGAGTGAGATTATTATGAATCCGAGTTTGTTGAGTCACATGGTATATTGTCGATACAAATCTCAAATGGCTTTATATCCCCTTATGTGTGGTTGAATTTGATATTGATCTCAAGGAAAGAGGCGGTAACGTAGAAATTGCCAAATGCAAAATTATATGGGAAGATACTTTAGAGGAAGATTATTACGACTCTCGTCTTGCTGCTATGGTTAAGGGTGAATGCGGTTATGCAATTGTCTATTATTCTGTATATGAGGCGGTTGTTCAAGTGGTTGTGGATAAAACCCTTTTGATCAAAGAAGGTCATTCTTGTATCGATAAAAATGTTTGTGTTTGTGGGAAATTTTATGTTCGCTCTAGTGTATCTCTTTATGGTACAGATCATTACTTAAAATACTAACAGATAATGCTTTATAATAAACCTGTGTCAACATGTACATGCGAACAAGTACAGCCCGAAAAGAATTTTAAATTGAATTTGTCCAGAACAAGGGCGAATGTTTGTGTAAATGAATCACTTGTATTTCTGGCAGAGTTGAAGAGTTGCGAGGGCAAGCCCATTGTGACCGGCTCCATTGAGTTATTTCCTAAAGATTTTGGTCACTTGAAAAGACTATACATGGTCATTTTTATGATTCTCATTTGCTTCATTTAGAGGTGAAACGGATATTCTAGCTTCATTAGTTTACATAAGGATTATCACGTTATTAAATGTATCATCTTTTGCACCATGCTCTATTTGTTTATCCTGGTGTTTGGAATATTTAAACTCATTTCTTATAGATTTTGTAGTAATTAATATTGATACTTTATATGATAGATTTTTTTATTAGATAGTAGTACGAGATTTTCTGGAACACCATTTGATATTTGAGATCAATGTTCTTCCCGTAAATATAAATACGCTCACTACCTAAGTTTTCGAAATAATAACTACAGTAGATAAGAAAAGTTTCCAATAAAAAAACCGAGAAAAAAATCATTTATTTTTTATTTTACCGAGAACATTTCAAATTTCAAATAAAATGAAATAAAATATAAAATTACTAAATTGGGATTATCTATATTTTTAGAACCGTAAATTATCTCTTAAATATTTGTAAAGCATTAAGGTTAAATTCGACTATGGTACATTCTATTTATAAGTGAGATTATTATGAATCCGAGTTTGTTGAGTCACATAATATATTGTCGATACAAGACTCAAATGGCTTTATATCCCTTTTATGTGTGGTTGAATTTGATATTGATCTCAAGGAAAGAGGCGGTAACGTAGAAATTGCCAAAGGCAAAATTATGTGGGAAGATACTTTAGAGGAAGATTATTACGACTCTCGTCTTGCTGCTATGGTTAAGGGTGAATGCGGATATGCAATTGTCTATTATTCTGTATATGAGCCGGTTGTTCAAGTGGTTGTGGATGCAACCCTTTTGATCAAAGAAGGTCATTCTTGTATCGATAAAAATGTTTGTGTTTGTGAGAAATTTTATGTTCGCTCTAGTGTATCTCTTTATGATACAGATCATTACTTAAAATACTAACAGATAATGCTTTATAATAAACCTGTGTCAACATGTACATGCGAACAAGTACAGCCCCACAAGAATTTTAAATTGAAGTTGTCCAGAACAAGGGCGAATGTTTGTGTAAATGAATCACTTGTATTTCTGGCAGAGTTGAAGAGTTGCGAGGCAAGCCAATTGTGACCGGCTCCCGTTGTAGGTTTACTTTTAATTTTATAAATTGTTTTGGCTAATAACATATAGGACCATTCAACAAAATCCTCAAATGAAATCTTTTACCATTGCATGATAATTCTTATAAAGCTAAAAACAATTTAGATTGCATTAGGGAAGATGAAGAGATAAGTTCCAAAACAACAATCTAACACTATTATTAGAGTGACATTTGGTAAAGTGTTTTAAAATAGTGACAATTGTCACAATTGTTCCTGAATTAGTATATTTATTTATGATTAGAAACACTCAATTAACAAATCTACGATATTAAATCTAATCTTATTGTTTGACGAGGAGCAATCCATAAACAGTGGGTGTATCTTCAATTCTTTCATCTGCTTTTTTTAATGCTTTTATGGGTGAAACATTATCATCAGTACATAACGCAAACTATTAGTTTCATCTGCTTTTTCAGCGTCTGCTCGCGCATTGATCTTGGCGGGCAGGGAATTACCTGTCCAAACTTTAAATTTTTTTGAAAAACTTTGTCCATACTCGCTTGTTTTTCGAGCCGGTTGGGTCGAACCTGGCGGATAGCCCGCCTATGAACAACTATAGTCTAACAACACAATCACCTATTTTTTTAATTAATAAAGTTGGTGAAGTAACCCTAAAAATTGAAAAGAAAAGCCCAACACAGTAATAATTTTTGTTTGTGAAAGACTTACCCTTGTCCGTCATTTTCTTCCCACTTCGGCGCCCTCATCCTCGAAGAATATCAAAATTGTTCATCTGATTTGCATTCTTCTCAACACGCATTTTCTCTCCCTCGTTCTAAATCTTAGGTTCGTTTTTATTTTTTGTTTTTGGCTCAATTTTTGTTGTTTTCGTTTTTAATTCATGTTTGTTTAATGTCTGATTGTTTCCATTACAGTTTTGTTTCTGTTATAGAGCTCTTTGTTTTTTAATTTAACTCTGTTTTCACATGCTTTTAGCTTTAAAATGGTTGTGCTGGTGCTGAATTTTGTTTATATTTGGACCATTTGATTTTCAGTGTTGTTTCTTAATTCATAGCCCAAAAGCATTGAAGAATTCCCTATTTATCATCTATGGCAGACACTCTCCGGCAATCGCAGGTTTATATCTTCCAATTCCCTTTCTGTTTTTTTTAGGGTTTCATTTTGATACTTGTAATATTATTTGATACCTCGAGTAATCAATTTCAATTATTGAATTTCAGAATTTGCAGTTTAAGTATGACTTCAAAAATGACAAGTATCTCACTTTTATTGCGGAGATACGTGACCTAGTTAGAGATATTAATAGAATTTCCCATGGATGTCATGTTTTACCATTGGAAGGAGAAGCTGATCCATTTTACATTGATCTTAAATTGGAAGAGGATGGTATAGAGAAGGGTTTTGTTACAATAAGAAGGTATGATCTCCGTATGATATACTATCAGGATCCTTTTGGCAATTCTCTTTATGTGAATGAATTTCAATTATATGATGATGATTCGAGACTAGTTAAGTTTGGGATAGAGCATTTAAATTTGGGATTCTCCACATTGTTAGAAGCCATAGATTATCTCTTAAATATCAGTAAAAAACCCGGTTTTTATGATGATAGTGCTGATTTGGGGACTTCTTCTCTAGTAGTATGTGATGTTAAGAAACTCGCTAATAATCAGGAAAAGTTAAGAATAAGAACATCATTAGCTGTGTTGTGTCTTGTAATATGTGAAGGTATTAAAGTTGATTTATTCTCTTGCATGCTGAGTAATGCTTTTGAATTTGGATTTGAAGTAACTTTGACATCATGGTTATTAGATCGTATAAATGATTGGGGTTTCTATTCTGAGCAGCTATTATCATATGATTTATATCATAGTGATACTAGTGAATGTAATTTTTGCATCTCTGGTGATATTAATGATTGGTATAATGAACGACGAATGATTGGAGTTACATGTCATGATGTTGTAAAGTTTTTGGGTATTATTAAGGCATTTCCACCCCATATAATACCCATAGAAAAAGAGTATCGATGGAATGAAAAATATTTGGTTGAAGTGTTTTCTATTAGTGTATATTTTAATGATGGACAATCTGGGAGTGCATATGGTAGCATTAGGGTTAAAACGGATTTTGGGTCATTTACTATTTATGAGCGAGATTGTAATGAATGTGAGTTTATCGACTCACATGGTACGCTTTCATTACAAGATCCAAATGACTTTATATCTACGAGGCGTAAGGTTAAATTTATTCTTAATCTCAAGGATGTAGACGGTAATTTAGAAATCAATAAGGGTAAAACTTTTTGGGATGGTACATTAGATGAGGATTATTTTGACTCTCGTCTTTCTGTGATGATTAAAGGCAAACACGGGTATGCAATAGTAAACTACTCCATATTTGTGGTTGCAATTCAAGTAGTGGTGGAGGCAACTCTTTTGATGAAAGAAGATCAATCTCATTCTAATGAAAATATTTGTGTTTTTGGAAGATTTTCTGCTCGCTCTGGTTTATCCGACTTCTCCATTGATCCTTATAAAAAATATGAGACAATTCTATATAATAAACCTATGAACAAGGCTTGTACGTGTAAACAAGTACAGTCCGGAAGGGCTTTTAAATTGAAATTGTCTAGAACAATGGTGAATGCACGGTTAACGGAATCACTCGTAATTCTGGCTGAGCTGAAAAATTGTGACGGCAAGCCCATTGTGACCGGCTTTGTAGAATTGTTACCTGAGCAATTAAGTGGATTTGAGGAGATTATTCAAGGTCATTCTGATGATTCTCATTTGCTTCTATTAAAGGTGAAACAAATAGGCTAGCTTTATGTGTAAGATTGTATTGGTATATGTTAATGATTAGTATTTTTATCTAATAGTATTAGTTATGAATATTTTTAGTTGCTTTGGCAATAACATTTTCACTTGTATGACGCTATTACAGTGTATATATATATATATATATTGATGTTTCTTGCAATGTCTGCATTATAAAATTGTTACTACTACCCCACTACCACGGGCAATTAAGGATACGCTTGTGTCTTGGAACCTAAGGGTCTAGACTTGACCCTAATTTAATGGTTTGGAACTATCTATATTTTGACCCGATGGATTCGGATTGGATCGAGGTTCATGACCTTATGGTCCGAGTTTACGTTTAGGTTCACACGTTTTGAACCCATATCAGTCATCAGACTTATAGTCTCATTTGGAACATCAACATGACATATATTGGAACATTACATGATTTGAAACTTTATCAGTTGATGTAATTTAATGTTTTCTTTAAAATTTATCAAAATCACACATTGTTATCATAAGCTTAGTGTATTATTACAATTATTATATATATATATATATATATATATATATATATATATATATATATATATATATATATATATATATATATATATATATATATATATATGCATTACACGGGTATATAAATTTGTATCCAATAGTTATAAGCAAAATTCTATTATAATACTTGCCTCGAAGTTCAATAACCTAATGCCTTTTTCTTTACATAATGAACATGCTTTCCTAACCTTTTAATTTTGTTATATAAAAAGTGATCAATGGAGTAAAACAATATAGCGAGCAACTTTAATTTTTCGAGTAATTTTAACTTGATAACCGATAAGTTTATATATAATTGATCAATTACAACAATCAATTATGAATTATAATTTATAATCTTTAACAAGTTCTTTATAACTGTGAAGAAATGAATTATAAATTTTAATTGATTACTTTGACTTTTTAGTCATAAATTATAAATGGCATGTTATAGCTTTGTTATGAGTTACGACATTAATTTTAATCTTAAAGATATCAATTATGATCTTAAATTCATCGATTGGTAATTAGCCTTGGTGCGAATAAAGATTAAGCATTCCAGAAATTATTTTGAAATTTTAATACAATAAAAATAAGTAAAAAAATTACCGTGAATAATATAACCTTTTGTTAATTTTCCTACAATAATACAAACTTTTGATTAAGCATCAATAATACCAACTTTGGGGGTTTTCCTAGAATAATATCAACTTTAGTTTATTAACTAAGTTGCAAAAATTTTTTTGTCATATAGTCATCTATAGTTTAAATTTTAACATATTAGGAATATTGTTGGAAAACACCCCATAAATTGGTATTATTCATGATTAATCAAAAATTGGTATTATTATAGGAAAATAAATGAAAAGTTGTATTATTCTTGATAATTGATAATTTTTTCCAAAAATAAATAAAATACCCAGTTTCTTCCTTTCGTTTTGCGTGAAAACTAAAAATAAATAAAATAGTCAGACATTTAACAAGACAAATTCCAATCCATCCTCTCTTCTTTTCGACTTTTCTATGAAATTAGGGTTGGACGGATTGCTGCCTCAAGTTAAATGCAAAAGTTTATGAAGTCTCGATCGGATTATCAAAGATTCGACCGAATCTGCTGCCTCAACAATTTCTGTTAGCTTTTGTAATGAAATATCGACCGAAGTTATTGAGTTTCGACCGAATCAGTTAACTTCACAAAGTTTCTGACTTGTTGCAATTGAAGCTTCGCCCAAAACTCAATCAGATTCGCTCGAGACTACAAACCTTCATAAGACTTCAATTAAAACTTCTGGATAAAATTTGTTGAAGCTTCGGCCGAGATTCGTGGGATTCGACTGAAGTTGATTACTCCCAACATAAAATCTCGACTTTCTACTGTAAATGGGTCGGAATTCTTTGGACTGCTTTTTGCCATTATTTTATTCTCTTCTCTCTCATTTTCTGAAAATCAAGCATCAAACATTAAAATCAAGCATCAAACATTGAGGTAAGAGTTCATTAAAGTTAGTTCATTTTCTTTTCAATTCTAAGGTTGGATTTAGGGTTTTTAAAATTGTTTTTTTTTTTATGTTCTAGCTATGTTTGTGTTTATTCTTTGTTTGCTTCCTCATCTTTTCAGTTGGAGAATGACTGTTATTGTGATTTGTTTCCTGTCGCCTATGCTTCGTTTGATCTTCATTTTCATTTGAATTTTTCAATTTCATTTTTGTGTCCATTTCAAACTTGATTTTCAGTTTTTTTTTTTCTTATTTTTGTTATCGTTTTTTTGTTTTCAGTTTTTTAAGCTTTAATCTCAGCTTTTCTCGTTTGATACTAAATCGTTTTTTCTATGTTCTAGTTATGTTTCCATTTCAAACTTGATTGTCAGTTTTTTTGTTTCCATTTCAAACTTGATTGTCAGTTTTTTTGTTTCTATTTCAAACTTTGAGACTAAATATTATGGAACTTTTTTTTTTAAAGATTAATTAATAAAATAATTGGGAAAACAGGAGCTCCCCCAAAATATTTGAAAAAAAAAGCTTCTGGGCTGTTCGCAGTTAGTAACTGCGAACAGGTAGGCATCTGGAGTACTAATGGGCTGAAGGCTGGGTTTTGGGTTTCAGACATGTTCGCAGTTAGTAACTGCGAACAGGCCCAAATCATGAAACAAGGCTGTTCGCACTTAGTAACTGCGAACAGCCCTGTTTCATGATTTTGGCCTGTTCGCAGTTACTAACTGCGAACAAACCTGCAGTATAAATTATTATTATTATCAAGCAACGTTGTTTTGCTTTACATCTTGAGGAGGTAGCTGGGTTCCAACAGGGGTAGGGGATTAGGTTGTTTTGTTTGCTAATATGCTGCTGTTTGATCATCTGCTGGTGTATGGTTGTTGCTGTGTGTGTTCTTTAGTCTTGCTTTCATGTTGAGCAGTTGCTGTATTTTGTGATAATGTGTGAGTTTGTTGGGTTGAGCTGGTGTAAATTGTTTTTGTTGCTATTTCAGTTGTATGAGGAGTCATTGAGGCTGCTGGGTGAGTGTGTGATACTCATAGGCTGGTCTGGTGTTGTGTGCTGTATCTGCTGCTATGTTTGTGCTTTGGAGGCTGTTTTTTTTCCCCTAAGTGCTGCTACACAGTGGCTGCTTTTGGCCTGTTGCTGCATATTAGTTCATTTTATTTGGTGCTGCTGTTTAATGCTGTTTGCTGGCTTGCTGATGGACTGCCGAAGCTAATTTTGTTCAGAGGTGGTTGAGCAGCTGTTGGGACTGATTCTGGTGCTACTTGACTTGTCAAATTGAGTGCCAACGGTCTGATGTGGAGTCTCTGAGTACAATGGACGGAGCTGCTACCTGTGTGTATTGCTAATGCTAACTTAGAGCTGATGGTGCACATGCTTCCTGATGTTATGTTGATTTTTTTTTAATATGATGCCAAGTGAGGGCTCGCACAATTACTCTGTTGCTGGTTCTTTAGATGCTGTCATGAGGTTGCTGATGTAGGTGCTTAATTGGGGTTTCTGATGCCAATGTGGTCTTCAAAATTGTGGCTTCTGATCTACTTGAGGTTGCTCTGGATTGTTGATCCTGTTGTTGGCTGCTCCTTGTTGATTTTCCCTTGGTCGCATCAAAGGCTGCTGCGGTGCTGCCTGGTCATATTCAATGTTGAAGCTGCCATTCATTCTTTGTGCGTGCTGCTGATTCGATTGTGCATCAAACTTCCATGTGTTTGCTGCTGTCTGCTGATTTCTGAGTTGGTCATTACTAGTTTGCTGGTGTGGAATTATACACAGGCAGAGAGCAAGAAAAAGAGGGAAACAGAAATAATCTTCTTGATTTATTTCACTTATGAAAAGATACAAAAAGTAATGTTTACATGGGTATATATAGGAAAGGGGAAATCAAGAAACATCTCCTAAGAAGTTAGTTATAACTAACTGTATACTAGGACACGTTTTCTAAACTAATGACACCTAAAGCTTATCACAACACGTGCCAGTAGCATGCTCTTTAATCAGGAGTATCTTGATTCTTGTCACGTGCAATACACCTTGTATGACCAGCTGTACGATCCTCAATACCCCCCTCAAACTAGGAGGGATGGAAGTCATTCCTAGTTTGCCTAATAGCTCTTGAAATTTGTGCGATGGTAATATCTTGGTCAGAACATCGGCGAGCTGATTTGTAGTAGGTAGATAGGATAGTTGCAAGAGACCCTCCAAGACTTTCTCCCTGGTGAAGTGGCAGTCAATGGCAATGTGCTTCGTCCTGTCATGATACACTGGATTCTTAGCAATATAGATCGCAGACTGGTTATCACAATTGAGTGTGATAGGTTTAAGGTTGGTGATAGTTAGTTCTTCTAGAAGTCTGACCACCCATGTGACTTCAGCAGCGGCGGAGGCCATAGCACGAAATTCAGCTTCTGAACTGGAGCGAGAGACTGTGCTTTGCTTTTTGGATTTCCATGAGACTGGAGAGTTGCCAAGGAGTAATACATACCCTGTAACAGAACGTCTAGAATCAATGCAAGCCCCCCAATCACTGTCAGAGAAAGCTTGCAAGGTGAGAGCAGTGCTGCCAGTTAGGGAAATGCCTTGTCCCAAGGTTGAATGTAAGTAATTTAAAGTGTGTTGCAAGGCATTCCAGTGAGTGTCTCTTGGGCTTTGCATAAATTGACTGAGGGTTTGTACGGTATATGCCAAGTCCGGTCTAGTATTGGTTAAAAAATTTAGTTTGCCAATAAGACTCCTATAAGGTGTGGGATTAGGTAGGAGAGTACCTATGGAGGCAGAAAGCTTTATATTGGCAGGCAATGGTGTAACTGCCTTTTTGAAAGAAGCAAAACCACTTGTATCAAGTAAGTCTTTGGCAAACTTGTGTTGAGCCAAGACAATGGTAGAAGGGAGGTACGAAATTTCCATTCCTAGGAAATATTTTAATTTGCCTATGTCTTTAATAGTGAAGACAGAATCAAGATGAGTCTTAATTTGTTGGATTTCTTGTTGGTCATTTCCTGTGAGTATGATGTCGTCCACATAAATGGCCAAAATAGTAATGGAATGAAGTTGGCGCTTAATGAACAAGGAGTAGTCATTTTTGGACTGCGTATAGCCTTGTTTGATGAGCTCTTGGGCTAATTTGGCAAACCATTGCCTTGATGCCTGTTTTAAACCATATAAGGATTTGAGTAATCTACACACATGGTTGTGAGGATTAGGGTATCCTTGGGGTAATTTCATAAAAACTTCTTCTTTTAGGTCTCCATGCAAAAAGGCGTTATTGACGTCGAGTTGATGAAGAGGCCATTTTTTACTAGAAGCAACTGCAATTAGGCATCTGATGGTTGTCATTTTGACAACGGGTGAGAAGGTTTCATCGTAATCGATCCCAAATTTTTGATTATAGCCTTTTGCAACGAGCCTAGCTTTGTATCTTTCTAGAGAGCCATCCGCTTTGAGTTTTATTTTAAAAACCCATTTACAACCTATGGCTTTTTTACCTTTGGGTAAAGGAACGACTTCCCATGTTTTATTTTTTTCTAATGCATTAATTTCATTTTCCATGGCAGCTTTCCACATCTCATTTTGTAAAGCTACTTCATAACTAGAAGGCTCAACATGTTTTTGTGCAGGGTGAAAGTCAGGTGGTTGAATTTGTACAAGACCACACCAGTGACTTGTTGTGCATTGACATACGTAGTCATTCAAATGAGTGGGAGGTTTGTGAAGTCTTTGTGGCTTTCTCACAGCAATGGAGGGATGATCATAGCTACTTTGTGGTGCAATAAGATCATTGGTTTGGTCATTATTATGCACACTGTCAGAGTCACAACTTTGAGGTGTGACTTCTGTTATGGTGTCTGAAGGGCTATGATTGGTATTCACAGAATTTTGCTGTGATGGAGTTTGGACTTCTTCAAGGGCCAAGGGTGATTCTTGAAAAACTTCGTAGCCTGACTTATTGTCAGAGTTAGTGGGTAGGAATATTTGCTTGGGACAGCAATCTTTTGAAAGATATTGGTATGGAAAAAATTTCTCATGAAAGACTACATCCTTTGTTACTGACACAATGTGGGTTTCAAGATTAAAAATCTTGTAGCCTTTTTGAGTGGATGAATATCCAATAAAAACGCTTTTTTCAGCTCTTGGCATGAATTTATGTCGATTTCTTTTTAATGTGCTTACAAAACATAAGCATCCAAAGACCTTCAAGTGGTCATAAGTAGGCTTCTTGCAAAAAAATTTTTCATAAGGTGTAAACCCTTGTAAAGCAATTAGGGGGATCCGATTTATTAAATGCACAGCGCACTGGATACTGTCACCCCCAAAATTTCATTGGTAGATTGGATTGGAACATTAGAGATCTAGCAATTTCAAGTATGTGCTTGTGTTTTCTCTCGACCACCCCATTTTGTTGGGGTGTGTCAGTACAACTTGACTGATTGATGATGCCAAGGGATGTATAGAATTTGGATGCTTCACCTTTGGTGAGCTCCATTGCATTATCTGATCTGATGCAAACAACTTTGGTTCCCATCAGTCTTTCAATGTAAGAGACAAATTGTTTGATTATAGTAGGAAAATCAGACTTATGTTTTATTAAGTAAATCCATGTCATTCTGCTAAAATCATCTACAATTGATATGAAACTATTACACTTTGTTCTAGTGGGGTGCTTCAAGGGGCCCCATACATCTATATGTAGTAGTTCTAAAGGTCTAGTAGTTTTAGAGTTAGACCTGTGAAAAGAAGTTCTAGTCTGCCTTGCTGCTGGGCATACAGTACAAAAAATGTGAGACTTTATTAGATTCTCATCAAGATCAGGAAATAAAATTCTCAATCTATGGATGGGCATATGACCAAGCCTTAAATGCCAGAGTT
Source organism: Amaranthus palmeri (assembly GCA_019776075.1). NCBI lineage: Eukaryota > Viridiplantae > Streptophyta > Magnoliopsida > Caryophyllales > Amaranthaceae > Amaranthus > Amaranthus palmeri. The sequence goes on from JAAKBH010000049.1 coordinate 248,142, forward strand.
TGGCTTTGTTGAGAATGACTTCAGTAGTTCCTTCTGATGTAGTGAGTAGAGAGCATTTCTTGCTGTTATTATTATCTTGATGGTGATCATCATGCTTAAAGAAGTAAAGACCATTTTTGACTTTACCAAGAAGCCATTGCGTCTTCCTCAAAGCATCCTGTAAGAAACAGCCAATGTGATTGAATATAATACTATAATCAGTGTGTAAAGCAAGTTTTTGTACTGAGATCAAATTGTACTTAAATTGAGGTACATAAAGAACATTTTGCAATTTGATTCCATTAGGTAAATTTATATCCCCTATAGTATGGATCTTTATCTTCCTGCCATCTGGTACTGTCACCATATGATTTGTGTCAGAGGCAAACTTGTAACTAGAAAATTTACTTAGGTCATGACACATATGGTCAGAGGCCCCGCTATCAATTATCCAAGAATCATTTCCCAAGGACATAAGAGAGTAAGAGTTACCTATCATTTGTGTAGTGTTGGCTGTTGCATTAATACCTTTGGTATCCTGCTTGTTAAGCATCTCAAGAATCTGCTGGTATTGTTCATTAGTGAATTGTGCTGTCACTAGGCCCCCTGACTCTTCATCTTTGAAGGCACTGTGAGCGTTACTCTTGTTGTCCCTTTTCCAGGTGTTTCCTTTGAAGTTGGGTGGGTATCCAACAATCTTCCAGCATCTATCTTTGCTGTGTCCACTTATCTTACAGTGGTCACAGTATAAGTGCTGTCTCTTACTTCTTGGTTCATTTTTGTTGTAATTCTTTTCTTGAAACTTCCTCTTTTCTGCCCTGCAAGCTAGAGATTCATTTGGTTCACTTGCTCCTGTGCTTATGTCGATATGCTTCTCTTCTTGCAATAAAAAGCTGTATGCCTGAGCTGATGTTGGTAGGTCTGCCATCATGAGCATGTTGGTTCTCACTTGGCTATATTTCTTATCCAGTTTCATCAAGAAACTGATGACTCTTGAATTTTGCTGCATCTTGAAGCATTTCTTGGGTAGCTCACATATGCAAGAATTGTTAGCGTCACAAGTACAAGAAGGAAGGGGGTTTAGGCTGTCAAGTTCGTCCCATAAGGTCTTTATTTTTGTAAAGAATTCAGAAATTGACATGCTAGGTGTTTGAACCAAATTGTTAAGCTCTTCTTGAATAGAAAAAAGTTGAGTGTTTGTGCTTTGTCCGTACCTTTCAGCAAGTTCATACCATATGTCTTTGGCTGTCTTGTAGGAGAGGACACTTTTGGCTATGGAATCCTCAAGCACAGCGATGATCCAACCCATGACGACGTTGTTAACACGATCCCACGCCTTTGTTGTTACTGCATTGTTGACTGGTCTAGGAAGCGAGCCATCTACAAACGAGAGTTTGTTCTTACCTGAGAGTGCCATTATCATGACTCTCTTCCAGTCTACATATCCTGACCCAGAAAACACTATATTGACAAGTTTTTGCCCACAATCCGATGGATGCAAGAAGTATACAGAGGCTGGATCAGTAGTGGGATCGTTGCCATTATTACGGTCACTTTGTGCGCTTCTGCTGGAACTAACCATTGTAATGGAAGAAAAGCAAGAAGGGAACAAGAAACAGGTTTGGACGTGTCAACTGGTTGGGATACCAGTTTATAGCTCTGATACCATGTGGAATTATACACAGGCAGAGAGCAAGAAAAAGAGGGAAACAGAAATAATCTTCTTGATTTATTTCACTTATGAAAAGATACAAAAAGTAATGTTTACATGGGTATATATAGGAAAGGGGAAATCAAGAAACATCTCCTAAGAAGTTAGTTATAACTAACTGTATACTAGGACACGTTTTCTAAACTAATGACACCTAAAGCTTATCACAACACGTGCCAGTAGCATGCTCTTTAATCAGGAGTATCTTGATTCTTGTCACGTGCAATACACCTTGTATGACCAGCTGTACGATCCTCAATAGCTGGCTTCTTTTGATTACTGCTGAATTAAGAGGAGTTGCTGATTCCTGCTGATTTGAGATGCTGCTGATGCCTGATGCTGGTTCTAATTTGTGAAGATCTTGTGCTGGCAGTATCTGTTGCTGTTTCTTTGTGCAATTGATGATGCATCATATGTGGATGCTGCTACTATTGGCTGCTGCCATTTAGACTACATGTTTTCTGATTATAGTTGTTGTGCTGTGTCCTATGCTGCTGCTAATTGATATTGCTGATGCTGGTTTGGTGGTTCTTCTTGAATGCTGCTGCTTTAGATACTGTTATTGAAGGAAGTCACCAAGTTGTGCACGCTGAGGACTCATCATTTACTTTGATGCAATTTTTTGGTGTATTTATTTAGGCATTGTATCTTGTTTAGCTCACCTTTTATGTCGGCTTCGTTTTCGGCCTCGGTTTTTACCCGTATGCACATGAAGAGTGGGCCGGGAAAATCCTTCCTAGAAGGTGGGTCTCGGTTCCACACTGATGCAAATACGTTTTTCTGAGTATCCGTTGTTTTGATGTATTTGTATTTGACTTTTTTCTGGTAAATTAAAAAGTTTTTTATTTGCCAAATAATAATAATAATAATAATAATAATAATAATAATAATAATAATAATAATAATTTATCGCTAAAATTAGTTAAAATGTTAGTTATGTTCGATAGCCACGCTTATCTGTGTGAGAAAATACAAAGAAAAACAAAAGGCTATGAATTCATGCAGTCACCCTTATCTAGTGAGGGAAGTTTTCAACACATTTAAACGTGACTGGTGACTTATAATCGTGGCTAAAAGGTATTATTAGGCACGCTTATATGGAACTTTAGTCATGCTTATAAACGTGCCTAAAAATTTAGTAACACATGTAGAGGTCACGTTGAATTAAGCGTGGCTAAATATCTCAACCTCACTTATAAGTGTGTCTAATGCATTTATAAGCGTGCTTAAATGCAATATTTTTGTATTTAATTTATATAATTTAATATTGTTTTTGCTTTGAAAACTGAAATATTTAATTATACTTTAATATTTTATTATTTCTTGGGGAAGGTATAATCATTATGTAAAATATTAATTGTTTTTTCTAATTTCTAAACTAGATTCTTTTGAAAGTTTAAAGTTATTAATAATAAAAATTGTTACCTATTATGTACAACCCTAAACACTATGTATAATACCCAAAAGTTTTTGCATGGTTTTTAAGACAAAGCAAAAGCAATTGTCTACCATTAATGAACCTAGTCTAAAGTTAAGGAGCATACATCTAATAAATACTACCTCAATTACTCAATATTTGTTATATTTCTTTTTGTATATAAAAATTAACAGCCATCAGTCCTTGGGGCTGTACATAAAAATTAACAAATTTATTTTACCATTATTAATTTAAAGTTTTTAAGAGAATCTAATTTAAAAATTGGAAAACAATTAATATTTTATATAATGATTTTTAAGCTTCCAACAAATAATAAATGATAAAATAATAAAGTATAATTAATTGTTTATATTTCGAAAGCAAAGATGATAAAATAAATAAATTAAATGCAAGATTCCTTCTTATATACAGCCCTTAGGGGTTTTATATTTCATTTTCTATTTATATTTTAATATTTTAAATATCTTTATTTTGAGTAAATGAAAAAAAATATAAAAATTAAATATTGAAAAAAAATCAGGTATTTAGAAGATAAAACATTATCACATATGACTATCTTATTTCTCTTCCATGAGTTGAAATTAGTGACACAAAATTAAAAATAAATAATGTTATTATTGAAATGTCGCGAGTATTATGAACTATGCACATCTTAATTTTTTTAAAAAAATTAATATTATGAAGATTAGACGATTAAAATTAGTACTTGACTCTTTTTTCTTACACGTTAATCGTAAATTCATTATATATAAAATAAATTTAATTGATAAATAGGGCTATCTCCTGGGATACCGTTTTTCTGAGAGACGTTTTTTAAGCCCAATCTATTAAAACTTATCGTCTATATTTATTCCATATTTTCCGTAATGAGTCAACCCAATAAGAGCACCCTTGACCCTACCATTCTTTTGTGGACAAATTGATTTTAAAGGTTCGAACTTTGACTCATTTGCTTCTAAAGGTTCGAACTTTCGTTTATCCTAGAAAGGTTCGAACTTTGGGGGTCATCTTCATTTAAAGGTTTTTATGGGTTTTTTTGGGTTGATTTTGGATTGATTATGGGTTTTTATGGGTAAAAAACTCTATAATCAACCAAGAATCAACCCAGAAAACTCATATAAACCCGTAATCAATCCAAAATCAACCCAAAAAAAACCCATAAAAACCTTTAAATGAAAATGACCCACAAAGTTCGAACTTTTCTAGGATAAACGAAAGTTCGAACCTTTAGAAGCAAATGAGACAATGTTCGAACCTTTAAAATCAATTTTGCCTTCTTTTGTTGATACAAAGTTTGCTTCACATTGATAAAGTTTTGGCTCCCTCTCCGAAAAACGAAGCAGTACACCAAAGTTAAGTTAATTTCGCGTTCTCTTCCACGAAGAATCTCCGTCCCCGGTGAGACTGCATTCCAGTACCGCGTCACCGCCGAATCGCCGTTAATTCCATCTCGCAGGTGATCCCTTAATTCTTATGCTTGATTTGATTTTGATGTTGATTCATGATAGAACTGCTACATATGTATTTCCTACCATGAATGGACCGCAACTACATCAAACTAAGTTAATTTTCATAATTTTGGGCTTATTTTGAAAATTGAGATTAAGAACCCTAGATTTTGATGTCTACCTTAATTAAATCAACAATCACTTATAAAAGGAGATTATTTTGCAGTTTACTTGATTCATAGGTCTATTTTCAACATCTCAGGCTAATTAATGTATTGTTTGATTTAGTATTTTTATTTGATTTGATTCTGTATATTAATCTAATTAGTCTCCTTTGCCTCAGCTTCTCCTTTTTTTACCTTTAATGGTTTATCTAGTTTTTAGGTGACTTTAAAATGTTTTTTTTTTGTTTGCTTTAATAGCTATGTCATCATCAACGAGCAATGTTGATGAAACAGAATCACATACAGAAATTGCAGAAGTTTTTAGATCAAAAGCTATTGATTTTCCTCGATTGAATAAACATACTATCGAATTTGCTCATACAAGGTCTTTGGTTGAGATTTTTCAAATCCGAATTGATAAATTTGACCCTATCGATAGACGAGGAGAACTTTATGGTGACATTCAAGTTATTGATATATGTGGACCCCAAACGCTGTACCATCGTGATCGGGCAAATTCAGAACATATACGGGCTAATTCTAACATATCGTTACAAGGCCCCAAGAGTGCTATCATCTTAATGAAGAATTTCGCCGTTAATATTGATCTGCGTTTGTGTGGTGGGGTTGAAGATGTTGTAGTATCCAAATGGCAATTCTCATGGACCGCTTTGAATCCTAACATTGCGCACATCACTAGAGGTCCTTTTTTGAAAGATTTTTGTCATCAGTCTAATATGTTAAAATTTCAAATAAAAGATAAACACGAGTTTGCTGGATATGAGCAACCGCTATCTGCAACTTTTGAAGAAGACAACGGATGTTGTGTCACTATGTTTTATACTATACTTGAACATGCTGTTGTAGCAGTTTTTCAAGTTAGAGTTATAGATAACAATGTTGTACCTATAAGTTCAAGTTACCAAGTTCGTGGGACTATATTTGCTTCATATAGTCATTTTGAGGTTGGGGATGATTCCGCCATCAAGAAAAATTGTAAAACAACAATTTTCAAGACTAGCGATTTCAATTCAGTGAAAGCAGAGCATGAAAAGAAACTTGAACTTTCTAGATCGGTTGTTGCTGTTCCAGCGTATAGTTCATTGATCATTGAAGCAAACTTGTGGGATTCTAATTCTTCTATCAAAATTGCCGAAGGAAAGCTGGAATATTTGCCCTCCAATATGAATTTATTGCAAGAATATATTATGGGTTACAATAACCTTGCCATTCTAGTGAAGGTTCTCTGGGTTTATGGAGGATCAGAGATTCCAGAAGAGTACCAAGATTAAACAGTAATACAAGCATGTTTTGTAGTGATATTCAGTATGGTTAACTGATTGTTATGATTGGATAGTATCAGGGACACCAAGAAGTGAACTCAAAACCTTAGAAAAAATAGTCAATCTCTGTGAGACAAACCTCAATTCTTACCGAGTTAATTAGGTTTTAAAATTTAATTTATCGATATTTTTGCTTGTTTAAACTGGTGAAATATATAATGATGGTTTAGACTCATAATGACTATGTTGTTAATTAAAATTTTAATGGAATGACTACCGTTCTTGGGTGAGTAGTATAATTGGCATTCATAAAAAGATTTACATTAATCTTCAATTGATTAATCCTCATGTAGATTTATGATACAATAATGTGTCACTTCAATGAATTCACTTTCGTTTCAATTGTATTTTGTCATGTTACATAATATAAATAATTAAAATAATGATTATGCTACATAACAATTACATAAACAATGTTCATACTATACTAAAGATTGGAAAACTTAGGAACCATTATCTTAGGGTGGAGATGTTTTTGACGTTTTGGGAGAACATTTGTGAATGCCGTTTTACGGTGAGACGACCTCAAAACAAGAAGCTCATAAGCTAAAAGTTTCTATTATACAACAATTTTATTTTATGTATGAGTCATGTCTCAAGAATTTGTGAAAACAAATTTGAACAAAATGTGTTGGTCATGACTCATGGGCCATGGGCTTTTAATCTTGGAAAATTTGCCAAGAATAATCCCAATTCCCAACTATCATCCGTTGGCCAAAAATAATCTCAACTATCGATTATTTTTTAATAATCATAACTATTCATCGAATTTGCTCAAAACAGTCCCACACCCTAAATTGGGTGATATCGTAGTTGCTTCGAATTTGAACAGAGATCATGTTTTTGATTATGATGAAAGTGATGAAGAAGGGACACATGTTGCGAATCAGCACACATATTAGAAGAAATTCAAATGGTACCGTGAGACTGTTTTGAGCAAATTCGATGAATAGTTAGGATTATTAAAAAATAATCGATAGTTGGAATTATTTTTTGACCAACGAGTGATAGTAGGGATTATTCTTGAAAAATTTTCCTTTAATCTTTGTAAGGATTTTTAAACTCAAGTACTCAACTATATTTACTGATTCATAGAGTGTTTGTTTCCCATTTCTATGATTGTTGACTTTTTACCTTATTCAAATTAGAAGTTTTGTTTATTTTGGGGGCTTTTGTTTGATAGGAAGTTTGTTAATGCAAAATTGAATTAGGATAGTGTCGGATAAAGTTTGATTACAATTTACACGTAGTGTTATTTAATAAGGTTAAACACTAATTCTTAAATGTCACGGTGAGACTTTTTTTTTGACTCACGGTGAGACCATTTTAATTGAGCTAGTTAGGGCGCCTTGAGATTTTAGGGATCCGAGGCGAAAAATAAATTATGAGTCCTAATTATAATATACTTCTATATTTTATAATTTTAAAATGAATAATATAAGAGATTACACGTCAATAATAGAGCTTGATGTTATCCGCTTTTTGTTTGATAATCATGCATTTATAATTTAATAATTAATAAAAAAGGTAACAATTATCCATAATACTCCAAATGTTTTTTTACTAATTAATAAATAAGGTAACAATTAATAAATAAGGTAAATTAAGGGAGCCAAATAATCGAAATACGAGTTGAAACTTTTCTATTATTATCACTTTTAGAAAAAAAATCCAAATATTTTTTTACTATATTTTTTCCCTAATAAGTCTCTAAAAAAATACAAATAAAAAAATAGCAAAAAAAATAAAAAAATTAAACACAAAAAACAAAACTACGTCCGAAAAAGTAAATCATTACCATTCGAGTGCTTGAAGCAAGTACATTAGAATTAAACTACATGGAAAGGGAAACTTATTTCTCCCTCCATATTGAGCATGCTCTAGGAAATGAAAAGTTGAATAAACTAAAGATCTTGTTTCAGAATATATTTTTTCTCTATTTTAGGAAATTAAGATAATATTGTTATTTTAGTATCTATCGTTTGTATATATAGTTTCTTCAAAAAAAATCTTTTGTATATATAGTGGTAAAAATCATTATTAATTCTATTTAATTTAAATCAAGTATTTAAAACCCTAAACCTCAATCTCTACTTTATTATTATGCATTATTAATATTAATTTCTTCACATGTTGCATGTTGCATTCATGTTAATAGTGGTGATTTCCTCAAAAGTAGAGTTGTTTATGGGCGTGCTACCCGTCAGGCTCAACGAAAGCGGACAAGCTTAAATAACGTTTTTTTTTAAAATTTTAAAAAGTGGACGAATAATTCTCGCATGCCAATATAAATGGGCGGTAATGACACCAAAAACTACTCACGATATACCGTCCGCCCGATTAACATAATATATTAATTATTAGAAAAATAATTATATTAAACTAGTACTACTAGTCTAATACTAATCTCATAAGAGACGGTCTATAGGATAGACCATAAAATTGGGCCAGCCCATTTCCCTTAACTAATTTTTTTTATTATCATATCAATTATATTATGTTATAATCCTAAATGTAAGGTATTATAACCTCGAACAGGGGCGAAGCCAGGATTTTTGCTTTGGGGGGGCCGAATTGTCGATATACTATAGCAAGTTATTTATTATATAAAAATTAGTTAAACTATGAAAATGTGAATTATATATTAACTTGAATCACAGCAAAAATTATATTGACAAATAGAGTTGAAGCTTCCCTATAATTACCCTTTTGAAAAAGAAACTAAGTGTTTGTCACTTCATATATTTGTCTTTTTAATCTCCAAAAACATTACTATTAAAATTAAGATAACAAAAATATAAAGACACACTAAAAAAGGATGAATGTCAATATGAAAGATCGATAGTAATGACTTTATAGTATAAATTAAATTAGCCCGTCTTATATGAGACCATCTCACCATTAGACGAGTATATACAAGTAAGCTAATTTGCCTAAGTGATCACTTTGAGTGATCACTTTAAGGTTAATTATAAGTGTAACTTTAGGACTAAAAAGTCATCACTTTAAAAATAAATGTACATTGGGCCAAGGCAATTAAAATGGTCTCTCCGTAAGACCGTCGCATATAAGAATTTATATGTCTATTAAATTTACAGGTACTCTCTTGAGAAACCGTCTTTTCTAAAGACGGCTCTCAAAAGCCCAACCCACTTTCTTTATTTAGTAAATATAGTTATTTTTTTCTAAATTTAAACATTGGGTTGACTCAATCTTGAGACGTCTTTTGTAAAGACGGTCTCAAGTAAGACTTTGTGTTAAATTTAATAGTCTACTAAAAAATAATAGTTTAAATTTGAGTTTGATCTTTTACCTTAAATTAAAAATATGTTACCTCAACCATTGACCTATAGTAATTTTTATTACAATTATTCACTCTTTAAATTATATAATATATTAATAATTAGTAAGGGGGCCGAAATCAAAAGTACAAAGGATTACATTTTCGACAAGGGGGGCCGGGCCTCCGCCGGCCCCCGGTGTAGCTTCGCCACTGACCTCGAATATACTATTCTATAACCCCAAATATAAGTTATTATAACCCCAAATAATTTATTATAACCCCAAATATACTATGTTATATTTTGGGCCGGGTTTCATGGATTCCGTCTATAGAATAGACCGTCTCCCATGAGACTTACTAAACTTTATTACTACTAGTCCGCTACTCATGTCCCAGTCCCATACCCATTCCCATACCCATTACCCAATTTTTTAAATATCAAATTAAAAAAATCTAAATATTTTCTAATTATATTTTTTCTCTGATATGTCTCTAAAAAAATTCTAATAATACAAAAATTGCAAAAAAAAAAAAATAAAAATAAAAAAACAGAAAAAACAAAACTCCGTCCGAAAAGTATCATAAGCATTCGAGTGCTTGAAGCGAGTACATAAATAAACTACATGGAAAGGGAACTTATTTCTCCATCCGTATTGAGCATGCTCTAGGAAAATGAAAAGTTAAATAAATTAAAGATCTTGTTCCAGAACATTTTTTTCTCTATTTTAGGAAATTAAGATAATATTGTTATTTTAGTGTCTATCACGCAGGCATTAGAAAAGATGATATAGGTCTTAAAAGTAATTACATACTTCCTCCATTCCAAAATACTCGCTACATTTCGTTTTTGTGCACTATTCATTGTTTAAGCTTATTTTACATATTGCGACTAATGTGTAAGTAAAAATATAGTCAAGTGGGATCTTGTTTGAATCGTCTAATCGCATACTTTCATAATATTAAATTTTTATGATTTTTAGATAAGTGTAGTTTAAGATATTAATGATCAAAATTGTGCATTAGATTGCGTAAAAAAATGAAATGTAGCAAGTATTATGGAACGGAGGAAGTATGTCTTACACATAATCACATAAAATTTAAAACTAATCACTTAAATTGTAAAAATAATTTGGGAAATTCCACGCGGTAACCCTGAGGTTTTGGGTTTTCCACGTGGTAACCAAAGCTTTTAAAAAATCCATGCGGTAACCCTAAGGTTTACATAGATGTTCTACCGTGACCTTTTTGCAGATAAAAATGTTAGCAAACGTTAATTTTGATACTTTATGGTTGTTGTATGCATATTTATGTGACTCACAATTTCAAATGCCATCCATTTGAGCCTTTTTCCCCTAACATAAACCTCAATTCCACCATTTTTCGTCCAAATTATATTTTTTCCCCCAAATGCAAAGATGATAGAGTTCGGGTTTATATTTTTGGGGGAAATGGTTGAAACTTATGGCATTTGAAATGGTGAGTCAGATAGATAAGCGTATAACAACAATAAATCTTCGAACTTAATGTTTCTTAACGTTTTGTTGAAGTTTTATGTGCAAAAAGATCATGGTAGAACAATTTGATAAACCTTAGGGTTACCATGTGGATTTTTCAAAAGTTTTGATTACCACGTGAAAAACCCAAAATCTCAGGGTTACCACGTAGAATTTCCTAAATAATTTCATATGGAGTACTTTAAAACTAATCACAAAAATCTTAAAAATGATGACATAGCATCTACCATGTCCTAATCCTAAATATAGGACGGCGCCACGGCGGCACAATAAACTTCCTCTAAAAACTTTACATCAAACCATTTCCTCCTTAAGATTAAATGAACTTTTGATCCTGTCATAGAGATCACATTTACTACCTCCTACATTTATCAAATCTTATTTTTTTAAAAAAATGGCCATAATAAACATAATTTTTACATCAATATGTTTTACAAAAACACCACAATAAATTTACTCTCTTCGTCCCATAATTGAATTTGCATTATTTTTCATTTTAATTTGACCACTTAATTTGCTTTATTTTTATATTTGGACAATGACTCATCACTTTCTTTTAATCTAATTCATACATTTTAACTCTCCTTTGATTTAATTCACACAATTCATTCTCACTCTTCGTTTGTTACTGTTTACCTAAAAATAACCTTATTTCTCTTTGATGCAATTTAAAGGGGACAAAGTAGTATATTGCTCCTTCTGGTTCTTTTTTATTGTTCATTTTGGGTTGGGCACGCATATTAAAAAAGTAATAGTTGGAGTATTTTAAATGATTATAATAAGCGTAAAGGTGTCAGTTGGGGTATTTACGTGATTGTAATAATTGTAAAGATGGTAGGTGGGGTATGTAAGTGATTATAATAATTGTAAATGTGTAGTTGGGGTATTTAATAATACTTCCTCCGTTCCATATTAGTTGCACCATTTGCTTTTTCACACTCTCCGTTGTACAAATTAAATCATTAATATCTCTAATTATACATATCGAAAAATTATAAAAACTCAAAATTAATATACTTTGAATCGAGACGATTCAAACAAGATTTCATATGACTATGTTTTAACTTTTAGATTACCGACAATATAAAAGTCAATTTGCTTAATGAATAGTAACGAAATCAACAATGTTGCAACTAAAAAAGAACGGAGGAAGTATAAGTGGGGTTTTATTGTCTTTACTTGTGTAAATATAGGGTATTTAGATAAATAAATCTTCGTCAAAAATAAAAAGTGGACAATTGGTGTGAATTAATCCAAAAAGAAAAGTGGACAATAATTTTAAGGCGGAGGGAGGGAGGGAGTATTAATCATGAACTTGATGATCTTCGCTGCAAAAAACATAAGCTACCTAAGAAAAAAAAAGAAAAACATATTCTTGATAATAAAATACAGCTTCAGTAGCCAGTACAATACAGCTTTATTACTTCATTATCATGAGCTTAGGTTCATCACAAAATCTTTTTGTCAGACTCATTTTTTGATTTTTTTTTTGAATATCTTATATTACTTCTATGTTTTAAATTTTGGTTGTACACAAGAACAACTTTAGTGAGTTTTACCAAAATATATACCCCTCCAAATTATTTTAGATGTCCCATTTGAGTTTTACCAAAATATCTCATACTTTTATGTTTTAAATTTTGGTTGTACACAAGAACAACTTATAATACTTTGTCTCTTCTAATTTATTTGTAATATTTGTTTTTACATGCAGTTCAATAAATTAATGGAAAAATTACCCAGAATAATACGACCTTTCACTGATTTTCCAAGAATAATACGAACTTTCAATTAAGCACCAATAATACGAACTTTGACATGCATTTTCCGCTGGCATACATGACCTATTTATAATCGGTAGTACAAGTCTTTTTTTGACCGTTGCTCAAAAGGTTTCATCTCGTATTATTGGTGGTTAATTGAAAGTTCGTACTACCGGTTGAAACTTGCTGAGCAACGGTCAAAAAAAGACTTGTACTACCGGTTATAAATAGGTCATGTATGCCAGCGGAAAATACATGTCAAAGTTCGTATTATTGGTGGTTAATTGAAAGTTCGTATTATTCTTAGAAAATCAGTGAAAGGTCGTATTATTCTGGGTAATTTTTCCTAAATTAATTCAATTTTTAATAGAAGGAAGTTTGATATAATGTTTGCACATTAATTTAGACTCTATTTAATAAACCTTAAATTTAATACTCCCTCCGATTTTTTTGTTCTTCCCGTTTACTTTTTGCATAGTTTTCAAAACAAATATTGAGTTAATAACTCTTAGTACACATGATAAAAAATTATAAAATATACATAATAAAAAAATATACATTAAGACGAATTTAACGAGATCTCACATGAATATATTTTATCTTCTAAATAGGTATCAAAGACATTATTCAAATTTCTCTCTTCTTAAGGTGTGAATATTTCAAATGGGAAGAACATTAGAGAGAACGGAGGGAATATATATATATATATATATATATATATATATATATATATATATATATATATATATATATATATATTCAGATTAGTCGTTTCATTAAGGAAAGAAAAATTACCATTCATAAAAATTATTTTTATCAGTGAAAATTATTTAACACATTTATTTTATAAAACTTAATAAACTAACATATCCATAAATTGCACGGGACATATACTAGTATACTATTAATTACCCACCCTTTTTTTTTTTCTAAGATTGATATTGTCTCTTAATCTTTTGCTCAATATTAAAAACATATACCATCAGCAACTCTTTTGTTGAGAATGCTCAATTACTTCCACCGTTCCACTATACTTATACATTTGACTTTATATTATATATTAAACTATAAAAATCCCAAAATTATAAAAAAAATAATATTATCAAAATATGCGATTAGACGATTCAAATAAGATCTCACTTGATTATATTTTTTATTACACATTAGTTGCAATATGGAGTATAAATAAGGGGCATCATATATTAAATAATGTTGCTAGGTCTTGTTCTAAGCAATGTTTTGCAAGTGATTTGTTTGTTAACTTTTTCATATTTAATTTTAAAATATAATGTTGTACAATACATTTCTCTTGAATTATTTTTCTTGAAGTGGATAAAGTTTAATAAAAAATGTAACGAGTATTTCAAGAGGGAGGAAGTACATAGCAGGTTTAGTGCAAATGTGCAATACTTCATAATCAATAACCGTGATTTGGAAATCACCTTAAAAAGATTTCAAAAAACTCTTATCCTATCAAATTTTACACATTACAATGATTTATTAACTTTACAAATCATCGTTATTTACTAAGATTTTTTCGGTTTAGTGATTACAAGGAAAGCAAAATCACAAGCCATGAAGTACCTTAGTTTTTTAGTTAGTTAATTTTATCTTTTATAGGTTTGTACACATGTAAACATATCATAGGTTCTTGTGTATAATGTAAAAAGCTTGTATTATATTCTTTCTCAAAAATGAAAACTATTAATCGTTAAATCAAGTGTTATGCTTATAAAAAGAAAGTCTCTATAAATATCAGTTAATTAGGTTAATAAATCAGCATTGTGTAGTAGGATGCGAAAGGCTGAGAGTTTTGTTATTTTAATTTACCTTTTTTATTTTATTTATTTTAATACTATTTTTGTTATTTTGACTTATAAATAAGATCTAGCTCTCACCCTCCTACCTCTACCTCTACTCATACTTCTACTCCTTCTTCTACGTAAACTATACTCTACCTCTATCTATTTCACTCACTCAACTTTCTTTTGTTAAGTTTGTAATCTTGATATTAATATTTAACTTTCTGTCAAAGCCTACAATTCCACAAATTAAAAAATTCTAAACTCATATTGGGATTTTTTTAGTGTTAATACTTTAAGTTCATTCATTGAGTGTTCTACATCCAATCATTTACATCATGGAAGAGGTATGTTATTAGAATCAATGTAGTATAAAATTAAATATGAAACAATAGAAGTGATTCAAATAATTTGAATTATTTGATGGAATGTAATATATCTAAATTTTAGAAAATAGTGTATTATATTAATATATGTTATTTTATGTTGAGTAATATAATTAAGTTTTTTTTTTCAATTTCAGGAAATTACTTTGGATTGTGGTAATCTTAGGAATATGCAATTGATTGATAGAGATTTTCAGTTTCCTCCCTCGACACCCACCTCCGATTTCGATAGTTTTGCTAAAAATTTTCGTTTAGTAGCAAAACATCCATTTAGAATATCGGCAAAAGTCCCCGAACTACCCCGAAATGAAGAAACACATTCGGCATGTTTGCCGGTCATTGGTGGTCATGAGCCTGAATCCGAATCAGAGCAGTCTGACGTACGACCTAGCAAGAGGAGACCACCAGCAGGTCGTATGAAACCCCAGAGAGGCCGAAGCATAATAAGCCGGATAGAAAATCTCAAAGCTTTTTTTGCTGTTGCAATGACACGTGAGCAAAAATCAATATTATTTTTATATAGACGTCACGATGTTTATTTAATTGCGATGCGAGATTCTAATGAACGATGGTGGGAGTTTAGTAGTAAGGGAGGGAAATTGTTTAAGGATACTAAAGGACTTGGTTTTTCGGAATCTTATAGTCATATGGATTTAGAAAATGATGTTTCAATAAGTCGTTTTCAATTTGAGGAAGCATTTTTTATATTTTCAAATCCTGATCTACATTCAATCGAAAAAAGAAAACGAGCTTCTCAAGTGATGATCGCATTAACATCGGAAAGTGGTCGTATGACGGCATTGTCCAATAAATTTGGAGTTACTTTGTCTGATGAGAGTGGACAATTGAACGAAATATTAGGCGGTTCAACTAATTTGCTAATCAATAATTGGAGAAAAGTCAGTCATCATATCATCGATAACTCAGGATCATCTAACTTGAACAATCGAATGGAAAATGTTTTAAATGAAAATGACGTTGAGCTAGTAAAAGTATTAAAAGAAGCTGGAATGGAAAAGGTTGTAGATGCGCCTAATGTGTATGGTTTGCTTCTCGCAAAACCGACTCATAGTACTTCATAGGTTTGATGTTGTAGCTTTTCTAGTTAATTTTTCCATTATCTAGCTTGTTTTATGTAATAAATTACTTAATAAATTTTTGATATCTCTGTTACTTGATATCTTTCAAAGATAGTGCAATTTTTATTTTCATTTTTCCACTTTTATACGGTAGTACACAAGATCTTGATGCTTATAGCGTAAGAACTATGTATCATCCTGTTTAATTTTTCTTCTCATTAGTTATTTACATTTTGAAGAAAAAAAAAAACTTTTAATCAAAAAAATTCCAAAAAATAATACTCACAAAATTTTAATTCGTAAGATAAACGTCTTCATGCCGAAGCTGAGATCAAATTTGTTCGTTGTTACTGATAGCGAACAAAAAAACTGATCAGGAAAAGTCAAAATTCTTAATTCGCTATTACCAACAATGAACAAAATGATACAATGTCATTGTGTTAAAAGGGACAAAAAAATTAAACATATTTATATTACCTGAAGACTTTGATCATGAAACTATAAAATTAGAGACTTATGCAGTTTTGTACTAATCTTTTAAAAATTGCACACACTTCTTAGCTTTTATTTCACATGGTAGCTTCGAATTTTCATGAAATGTGGGTGGTAGTACTCTTAAAAGATTTTTCATATGGTAGCATCTAGTTTATACACAATCTAACTACCATAGTATTTTCCGTTAAATTCTTGGCAATTTTCGTTTCATTCACCATTTTGACGTTTAATTCACCGCTTAATTCATCAGCGCTCTCATACATTGTAAAACTTTTGTTTTCATTCAAATTGTTGTCTTCATAATTTACCCTAGCTAAGTACATATGTATTAGTGTTTGAAATGCACTTTTTGAGCTTTATTATAAATCTAGTTAAGTACTAGTACGTGAACATTCCGGCTTATGTAATAGTGCTTAGCTAGGGTACCTTTTGTCAAAAATGCCAACAATTTGAATGAAAACAAATTTGTTACGACATTTGAGAGTGTTGATAAATTAAAAAATCAATTAATCGTCAAAATAGTGAATTAAACATTTAAGAGCATAAAAATAGTTCAGGGAAAATTATAAAGAGTGAAAACATCAAAATGGTGAATTCAGTGGAAATTGACAAAAATTTAACGGAATTAAACATTTTGATAAATCTTTTTATTATAAACTTATTTTTCTAAATCTTTCAACTTCAAATACGTAAAACTATTTGAATTTATGTGGAAGGATATCTTACGTTCTGGGTTGTAATTGGCAATTCTACTAAGGCTCAGTTTTATGCATCATATATTAACAGACTATTATGAACTTTGAATTCATATTACGTGGTTCCTCCGTTTCATAATACTTGCTACATTTTATTTTTTTACGCAATTTAATGTACAATTTTGATCATTAATATCTTAAACTACACTTATCTAAAAATTATAAAAATTTAATATTATGAAAGTATGCGATTAGACGATTTAAACAAGATTCCACTTGACTATATTTTTACTTACGCATTAGTCGCAATATGTAAAATAAACTTAAACGATGAATAGTGCACAAAATCGAAATTTAGCGAGTATTTAAGAAGGGAGGAAGTACAATGATGAAGGCCTATGCAACATAGTATATGATTCTTCTCATCAATCTTTTTTTTTTTTTGAGATATCTTCTCATCATTCTTCTGTGTGTATCATTACAAAGTCGTACGTGCATGCATCTTGCTGAATCATCAATATTGCCTTTATTAATTATTGGTATGTACTATGAATATTTTTTTAAAACCTTTTATTAGGAAAAATTACCTAGAATAATTCAACATATTCGTGATTTTTCTACAATAATCTCATTCTTTAATCAATCATGAATAATCCCAATTTTAAGGGGTATGTTCCTAGAGTAAACCCGGTGACCAGATGAGTTGCTATAACAAGTTTTATATTTAGAAAAAAAGATAAATTAAAATAAAATGTCAATACAATATTCAAAAAAATTTTATTATTTTTTTTACTATGTAGAAAATTTTATGTAAATTTCAAAATTTTTCTCTAATTTTTTAATTAATTTTTAATTTACTTTTTTGGTGAATTACCTACAATAGCAGGTTATCGGGTTACCTAAATTTACTCTAAGCAAATACCCCTTAAAGTTGGAATTATTCATGGTTAATCAATAGATTGGATTATTGTTGAGAAATCACAAATAGATTGGATTATTCTAGGTAGTTTTTCTTATATCCATTCTTTATAAAGTTTTACAATAATAAATTTAATGGAGAAAAAGTGAGGATCATGACCAGTGGTGTTCAACGGGTCAGGTCGGAGCGGGGCAGATCATGCCAGATGTTAAATGGACTATGGCGGGTCAAGCCATTTAAATCTGACTCACTTTAGCCCTTTTTTTAAAAGTTCATCGAATAGTTTTTTTTATTATACTTTAATACCTGTTGGGTCGACCCACTTATGTGTATAGTTTTACAATCCCAACTAAATTATGTCAATCCCAATTAAACTATGTTATAGCTCCAACTAATATGTATTATAACCTCAACTAAACTATTTTATAATTCTAATTAAACTGTGCTATAATCGCAAGTAAACTATGTTATAATATAGGTATTAAAGCGTATTTTGTATACATCAAAGATAATGACAAGCATCAAAAGTTAATGTCATTACAATGGAGACATGACATAGGACGTAAAATGTACAATTTGGTTAGAAATCACAGCACAATAACGATGCTAGGAATTCAAGATTTTGAGGATCTATACATCATAATGCATACCAAGAGGTTGAAAAGTTAATACATACCAACTTTATTGTAATATAATTGCAATTATATGGCATTATGATACCAACTTTAATGTTATAATACCAACTTTATAGTGTTTTTATACCAATTGTGTACTTTATAATACCAATGTTGTAGTATTATAATCTCTACTATATAGTATTATAATACCAATTTTATAAAATTATAAATCCAACTGCTAATACCAATGTTGGAGTATAAATTTATACTTTATAGTGTTCTACAGAAACACCACAGTGAATTTATACTACTAATCATGAACTTGACAATCTGCAACAACATAATTTATCTAAGAAAAAAGAAAAGAGAAGCATAATCATGATAATTAATACAATACAATTCAACTTCTGTTGCCACAGTCTATAGCATTTAAACAATAGAAGATACATCAAGCACGACGGCGTCGTTTTGAATTATCATCAGTGTACGATTCCCATCTCCGATGATCAAGGGCACTGAGATCATCAAGTTCAGCGACAGAAAGCAGATATTGTGTGAGCTTTATTAGTTCGTTATCACTCTCTCTATTAGCATGAGCTTTTCTGAAGGGTCTGATTGTCAGTCCATTCTGTGGGTTCATCACAAAATTTCTTCTCAAATCATCGAACATTATAGTGTTCATTGAATTGTAATGCTGTCACATAAAACGATTGTTAGATTTTTCACAAATGCATTTCTCCCCGGAAAAAGCGGATATTGCGCACTGACTAAGGGTATGCAGATACGCGCGAGTTAATCCTGTTATCTTAGTCCCTACAACCTATACAGAGGCTCGTGCAAATGTACAAATGCGTGCATATGGTATTCTCCGCAAACGAAATGGTAGGTTTACATATTATGAGCCCTGCAGAATTTGGATACAAGTTGAGCAGATCCAAAACAAAGAAGAAATTTTATACTAACCTCGGGAAACTGAGCCCATATTAAACCCAGGGGTTTACAGTCAAAAACACCACGTGATTCTGATTGAACCGTGATCATAGCTAAATGGTCTAAAAGTGCAGTAATTTTGTAGTTGGGATTGTCGAGTACTCCAAGTTGCCCCATCTTTAGTTCAACCCACTTCATACTGCAAAATGTACCCAATTTTATTAGCATAAGCCTGTGCTTTAGTCGGCTAATACAAATATTCACACCATTCAAAATATTTGTGCTACTAAATAATATCGAATAATTTAAAAACAGAACCATTCTTTCTTCATTGAATATTCAGTATTTTGTTTTCTTAGGTAGCTTCTCTTTGATATTCCTAGGGTAGTAAGATTGAATTTGTAGTAAGGTTGCATACATCGATCACATAATCCGTCCATGCAGGTCCATTAAGTGACATTAGGATGATGCAATGTGGTCAACTAAATATTCAGTATTGCTAAAAAGACTAAAAGATTGAGATACGATAACCAAAATATTTGAGTTTTGTAGGCCAAACAAATGAAACTTGCCTCGTTGCAGACCATATCATTATATCATACTCAGCATAAACAGCAGTGAGGAATTCATGGAGATCTGCAAGAAAGATTTTTAAGTTCTGAAATTTGGATAATACCAATCACAAGTAGATAGTCCCTTGTATTACAACGCTACAAAAGTTCCGATCACCAGAGAAACTTACAAGGACGCATAAGCTGCAAAGGGTTTTCTGCAGGTGAACGATGGTCAAATAGAGTATAGTCAATATCAAGAACAAGTAGCTTCTTTCCCTTTCGGCAGGGATTCCGTACTTCAATCTACAATATACCCAAATGGTGAAGGAAACCGATCACAAAAAGACCAAGAGAAACATAATTCCACTAGAAGAGAAATCAAAAGCACAAGACAAAGGAATCTAGAATGATGAAAACATAAGATTACAACAAGTAGACATTTATTGATCAATCAGATCATCAGAATGAAAGCTTGAACTATTTCTATAGTTTGACGAGAGAATAAAGAGTTCACAGCACATCACATTCACAGGTTCCAGGTTGACCCAAACTACATGAGCCGATGAGCGATAACCTGATGCTGATGATTTAATTATTTTGTTGTTGTCCAGAGAAACATGTGGCTCATGTTCAGTACATAACAATCACACTAACCCAAGAAAAAACGGCCACATATACATTTTTGGGTAACTAGAGAGAACATTGGGAGAACTGAAGAATGTAATGGTTTACAATTTGACTTCCCAAGGTGCCGGTAATTGAAATGGATGACAGCAAGAGTAGACTCAAGTATTATAAAGGATCTTTAAGTGAATTCATGTGATATATACTCTAAATAAGGGGCTATGGAAATGTGAACTATCCCAGAGGAAATAGTAGATTCCAAAAACGGAAAAAACAGCAAGATATCAGAAACAATTCTGTCAAATCCACATTCTCATGTGTTCATTGTCCAGTTCAGTCATAGTACGGAGTATAATTCATATTTCTTACATCAATAGGAATATTTAACTCTTAAACTTCACTACTCAACTCCAACCAGCAAACCCATGCCAAACAATCGCCACACCGACAAGAGTGGAATATGGAATTTTCGGCTAAAACTAAATTTTCTTCAATTACACCTTCATGGATTAAACATATAGAAAGAACGAGAAGAGGCATAATAGTGAATAGATACTTGGATGATTTCACCGAGAAGAACCAAAATCAACATGAAATAAGTATTTGCTATGAGAAAAGCACATCCAAAAAGCCTTATCGATGCAAAAAAGGGATTTTATAGATCATGTCCCTACATCCACAATAGCTGTCATTTATGTCACTGTTTTTTGTACTTCTCCATATGTTTGTGGGCAGTTCTTTTGTATCAAAAATTTTTTTTCCTAAAGAATTCCGTTTGTGCTTTGTGGGTAATTTAAAGTGTCCAGTAGACATTTGAAGTGACAGTGGTAGTTTTGTTGATTTGGTGGGGTTGTACAGAGGTTTCGTATAAAGGAGTAGATTCCAAGGTCATGCTAATGTGACGAATTAAAGTAAAATTCTGAACAGAAACATCAAGCTTATACAGTTTCACTTTACGGTTTAAAATTTGTATTAATAATGACTTCCATTCAATATATTTAACGACAACACTTAAAAATTTAAGAAAGAATGGGATTGGTTCAAAAGCTCACATTAGAAGTCATAATAACAAAGTTTAAATCCGAATCAAAGGTATTGGACTAAGTTATTTACAGTCAAAAAGATAATGGAGTGTGTGTTAACATCATCAAGAAAAAGTACAATTGTAGACCAGATGGGGTAAAAGGCTAAAGTAATGACAAAAGACTTCAATTATTTTGCCTACTAGAAGAGAAATGCGTAGCTGGTTATTTCATAAGAAGTACTTCTTGTGGTTCCAATCAAATGCAACACTTGTACTTATACACTATTTGTCGACTTTGTTTCAATTTTCAAATTTTCTCCCCCATTTGTAAGAAATTAGAAATTAAGTGGAATCTTGTTGGATTCGTCTTAAAATGTATTCAAATATCAAAATTTATAATTTTTATATGTACATAATTAAAGATATTTATGACTCAAGTGGTGCATTGAGTTACATGAAAACCTTAATGTTGTATCAAAATAGGGAGGAAGAGTAATTTCTAATCTGGTTTTTCTTATTGGAAATGTACTAAATTTGCTACAAGTACAATTTTGATTGCTATTTTTGTACTCAGCAACATTTTGCTAAGAGATGATAGGTCCACGACAAATCATTTTGAAGAAGTAGAGAGTGGTACGTGCGAAAGCATACTCAAAATAGTTAGGGCATTATCATATTTGAGATGAGTGTGGCTTACAAAACAAATTATAGTCTGAAAAGATGTTTAAATATTTGCCTTGTCAACTTTGATAGTGCAAGACTTGTGGCTACAGGATGGGTATTAGCTTGTATTTCATGGATTAGATTCTAAAAGGTTTATCATAAGCTTTTAGTTTAAATATATGGTTTAGAAAACTAGAGTTGACTTCAAGTTAAGAATCCACATAACAATGTCCACGGAACGAATCACAGTATCAAGAACTTCACCACTATCATGACGACATCTGCAAATAAAATTTCTATGTCATGTGTAATTGATAACAATGCGCAGCTGCATATGCTAAATTATATTGAGCACCAATACATCATCTTTGGCATCGTGGGCTTGATGTTGGTAAGTTGAGGTTAATGTACTTGGGTTTGTAATGAATGCAGCAGGCATCCATGCTGAAGAGGAAGAGCTTTGATATTTAACGGGGTTAAATTATTTTAAATTGCATGCAGCAGTAAATCATAGATTTGTTTCTGTAAATGAATTCCCTAGGAGGGATATCGAGTGTTGTATGTTATTTAGGGTTGGATTGATTGATTTATATTTCAGGAGTTAAACAATTTGATCCATTTATTTAGTGATAACACACATGTTCTACATAAATAACCATAAGTGCAATTTTTTTAAGTGATTGTGATGTAAATTCTTATAGCTGCATACACAATAAAATATTAATTTGGGTGACATTCAATTCTTTCTTCCTGCATTACTAGTTTTGAAAAGTTTGATTATCTCATTTGAGAGTGTATTTCAAGCTTTGACTAGTTTAAGTAAACACTGTATCCCTTTGTTGTTCTTTTCACATTATAGATACAAAGCAGACATGAAGATTCAAAGGATTAACGAAACTCAACGATCTAATCATTACAGCAACAGCAAAAGAATACAACAGAGAAGAATAGTTTTAGCCTTTTCATAATAACAGCTAGGAACACCAACCTTATACTGATCAATGCGCCTCCTAAGTTTCTGCTTGTTGATCTCCTTGTCCTTTACTTCAACAGCTTCATCAAGTCCAAGTTCAAAATCATCAACAATCTCAGGAGCATCAACTGGATCAATGATTATATCATCTTCAACAGACCTACATGATCATATCATTTGATTATCCATCTAGCAGTTACTACAATTTCTCACCCAGGTCAACAAAATTTGTCTTTTCAACTCCCCTTTCGCTCAAAATGGCCAAAAATAAATCACAATCGACCATAATTCCCATTTTTGATTCACAATTTGTGAGGAACATAGTGAATCAAGTGACAATGTTAAAGTATTATTATTAGGGGATGCCATGAAAGTGATCAAAGCCTCACGTCCGGAATAGTGAATCAAAAACCGACCAGAATTCGTCATTTCCATTCCCCTGTCGCTCAAAATGGCCAAAAATAGATCAAAACCCATCAAAATTCCCTTTTTGATTCACAATTCGTGAGGAAGACGATGAATCATGTGACAATGTTCTGAGTTCTCACCAAACAATTAAGCGCCTCTTATGGATGGCAATGGCATTGTGCAAGAACAAGAGCACAATAATAAACTAATTGCACCTACATTTCCAAATCTAGGGTTTCTAAATTGCTTCTTACTTCTCACCTCACAATTAATTAGGGGAATTACACTTCAACATAAGTTTCATTTATCCAATCAAACCATGATCCCGATTAATATTCTTTTTCCAATTCTCCGATCAACTCATAAAAAACACCTTCAATAAAAAAAATTCAGATTAAAAAATCTACAACTCAGAATAAGTTTTCTATGCTCAACAACCATAGTCCCAATTACAGTTTTTTTAATCAATTCTTCAATTCATTAAAAACAAAATTCAATTCAATCAAAAGAAAATAGAGAAAGGACGAATCACCCAATCATAGTCATCTTGACAGAAGATTTAAGAGGTAAAAGAGAGAGAAGAGTAGAATCATCTGAAAGCTTAGGAGCCATGATTTTAGGGTAGAGAAGTTTTTGACGTTTCGGGAGGACATTTGTGGATTGACAAATACGACGCTTGAGCTCCCCAATAGTATCGTCACCGCAGACTCGAACAGAAAACTCCTTCCCACTCCATTTCACCGTCAGCGTAATCTCTTCCTCCATTAATGAGCAGTCGCTGGAACTCTTACTCAAGTCAAGGGTTATACCCAAATTTTACAATACTGTCCTGATAATAAAATCTTCAATCACGTAGGGATGTGCAAAATAAGACCGGCGGTCCGGACCGGAACCGGCTAAGATCGGACCAGGTGCATCCGGTTCGGTCTCCGGGTGAAAAATCCGGGTTGGACCGGATGTCATAAAAGTGAGTTGAAAGAGGAGTAATATTTACAATTATTATGTATATATTTATTTTAAAGGATTTAAAAAAAATTTCTTCAACACAAAATAATTTTTTAATTCAAATTTGTTAATTTTATAATAATTAATTTGCTAAATTATTTTAAAATATTCCATTTTTCAATTTATTTTTTGTCTCAAAAAATATTTCCGGTCTAACCGGTCCAAACCCGGATTGGACCGGAAGAATACCGGGTTAGACCTGGCGGTCCGGTCTTTGGTCTTATATTTTTTGGGATTTCGGTCCAACCGGTTCCCGTCCGGGTTTGGACCGGTGAACACTCCTAATCACGGGTGTTTGGTAGCGGGAATTAACGTTGGGATTGGGATGAGAATTTTATTCTCAAAATATTGGGCATTATTATTTTTTATTATGGTCAGTCTTTTCATTTTATCGTCGATCCTATTTTAAATTAATTAATTAAAATTATGAAATGACCTTTAAAATTCAAATTTTTATAAGATACTTTAAATTTACTATTAACACTTTTATCACTCTAAAAATAAAAAAATGGACAAGTCGCACAACATAAATAAATTATTTAAGTAAATACAAATGAAATAACTTAAAAGAACACAAATAAATAATTTAAGTAAAGAAAAGTATACATAATTATATAATAAAATAAAATAATTTATTACGATATTTATTAAATGTAATAACTTCAAAAATAATTATAATTATTAAAGAAATTAATTTTTCAAAATAAAAAAAATAATAAAAATACGCACCCAATCGCACTAAATGTACGACTCCACCATGGTCGGGCCGCACGTTTTGTGCGTCTGGGTCCGTATTTTTTATTTTTTTTTATTTTTTAAAATATAATACTTTTTATTATAATTAATAATTTATTTTATTTTCATTATGTAATTATGTTTATATTTTAGGGAAAATTACTTTAAAAACTCCCAACTATTGGTGGTTTAAATATAAAACTCCCAACTATTGATTATTATTCAAAACTCCCAACTATAGGCCCATCTTAAATATAAAGCATTTGAACAAAGAATTTTAAGAATAGTTCTAATTGCTTGGCCCATTATTGTATTTAAGTTTTTAACTCATTATCAGAAAAAACTAATCTGTTATCACTAACAAGGTTAAAGTTGCGTACGTACATTTAAACCCCCAACATCCACACGGGAGCCGCTTAATGGCATTGGGTAGTGGAATGAAAGTTCCTAACTTATTCTTTGATTGATATGTTACATATGAAACCTCAGCCCATAGATATGTCGTGTCATATGGATGGCTCTTAAAGGAATCTGATACTCGTTCATGGACTTGAAATTTTTGTCAAAATTATCCAAAAGCAAAATTCAAAAACTACAGCAAGTACGCTTTACTGTACGACTCTTCCCAAGGCATGGTAGTCGATTATTATTAGCAGTGCTGCCCGCTTACACATAACTGATCTTTGCTATTTAGTACCGTTGCACATTCTGATTCTCTAACCTCTATATAATAATGTCTTGCATCTGATCTGATTGCTTTCAGCATGGCTGAGGATGCTGTTGATGCAGCAATAAAGTCTGGAAAGCTAAGTCCAACCAATGAATGCATGACCCAAAAATTGAAACTTAATGGTGCCTATGGTTGGGATCATTCTTATTTTACTGTAATCTCTCAACAATATGTCAGAATGAAGCGGACTTATGGTGGAAAAATCGTTCCTGGTGTAATGGACACTGCTGTTGCAAAGCATTTATCACAAGCCTATGGTACCTTGGCTGAACGGGTGGCTTCAATTGCTCAGGTTAAACGTTTAATTACTTTCTTGCTAATTTTGAAATGCACTTTTATTCTTTTCCCGTGTTTCTTCTGTTTTAGATTTTGACATTTTTCGTGTGCTCAATTTGTGTGCTCTATCTACAGAATGAAGGTTTAGGCAAGCGTCTCGCTCATGGATACCCTTTCCTGGAAGCAGAAGTAGCTTATTGTGCCCGATATGAATATTGTGAGTCTGCAACTGATTTTATTGCTCGGAGATGTCGTCTTGCTTTTCTGGATACTGATGCAGCTGGTCGGGCCTTGCCTCGTGTCATTGAAATTCTAGCAGTGGAACATAAATGGGACAAATCTAGAAAGAATGAGGAGTTGAAGAAGGCTAAATCATTCCTGGAAACTTTCAAGTCTTCGAAAAATGCACAGTTCTATGATGGTAAACATACATAGAACATTTCTCTTTTTAAGAGCAATTCTTTTTCCGTCAATTGCAGTAACTTGTACATTCTGATATCAGCTTGGAGATCATTTTTTCTTCATTTTTCGAATCACAATTCCTTTTCAATGTGTTTTTGTTTGAAAGTTCAACCCATTTTTACTAATAACGAGTCTTGCCCACTATTGCAACGTCCAATTGCTGTCGTCTAGTCCACTTCTATATGACTGTTTGTGCTTAAACCTTTACATCATGTACAAGCACAGAGTATTTCATACTAGAACTGATATGTGTAAACCGTTTACAGAAATAAAATCTTTGAAAGGTAATATTTGATGTAGCATAAGTTATTCTGATAAATTTTAGCTGCTGTTAGTCTTCATTTATTGGCGTTCGGATTTTTCGGCTGAAGGATGAATTACAGTTAAAACCTACCCAGAAATATGTGAATGGTGCGGAGTGCTCCCTTTGCTCAAGATATCCTCATACGCTCAAAGCTAATGGGAGATTAATGGAAAAGTGGGAGATTTTTGTGTGAAAATGAATTACCCTTATACTCTTTTTGCGGGTCTCTATTTATCCGCAATATTTGTTATAAGTACATATTACGCAAAAATCAAAACAAATGAGGAAAATGAATGTTTTAAGGTGAAGTTAGACAAGTATAGGTTTTTAAATAGTTTGAGTCTTAAAAATTATAGGAGTATGCATGAAAGTAGATGCTCTAGAGTAAGAGTAGTATGGAAGCACAAATACTCAGGGGTAAATTTGTAAGTGTATTTATGGTTGTTAAAACTCTAGAAAAAGAGTAGTTTGGAGCACAAAATTATATTTATGGGTAAAATTGTGAATTTAAAAATTATATAGTCCTAGTCCTACTTGAATAACTCATTTATATTATTCTAGTTCAACATTCATTTTCGTATTATTTTCATTTATCACATAAGAAAACTAAAAAAATGCCACTATTTATTTCCGTATCCTATTAATTTTTACATTCCATCCAAAATAATATTGTTACACTAGTATAGAGGACTAATTAGGGGCAGAGTAAAAATTGACAATTTCTATGAAGACCTGTGCAATTTTAAAAAATACATTTTTCTTACAATTTTGTATCTTTAAACATTTAACATATATCAAGTAATTTAATATTAAGGCTCCTAATTATCCGGGGCCCTATGCGGTCGAATATGTTAAACATGCTTAGAACTTCCCATGGTCACATGGAAAGGTCGAACGGGGAGGGGAGAATTAGAAATAAGTAAGAATTGAAACTAAAACATCTAACTGAAATAATTTTTTTCTCATATTGAGATAAATTTTAGTTCTCTAAACATAATTTCACTAATGAAAGTTAAATGATGATATTATCAAAAAAAAAATTGATTTATTTTTCCTAACCTCAAATAAAAAAAATGACTCACTCCCCAACCCCAACCACCATCAAAACAAACACATTGCCATTGTCAACCTTATACTATCAATTTTAAAATCTTCCTTCTTCTTTCTTCCTGTCTTGATTTGATTTTCCTAGTAAACATTCTACTTTCCTCTCTAAATTCAATAATGGGTACTTCTTATCCTTCTCCAATATCACCATCAAACACTAGAATTGGTTGGATTGGTATTGGTGTGATGGGGTCTGCCATGGCTTCTCGTCTTCTTTCATCTGGCTATTCTCTCATTATCTACGCTCGAAATCCTTCAAAAGCCGATTCCCTTCTTTCACTTGGTGCTCAACTTGCTGATTCTCCTGCCCATTTAGCCAAATCTTGTGATATTGTTTTCACCATGTTGGGACACCCACAAGATGTTCGACAAATTGTCTTGTCTGAAAACACTGGAGTTTTATCTGGTTTGAACCCAAATGGGGTTATAGTAGATCATACTAGTAGTCACCCTGAATTAGCTAAGGAGATATATGATGCTGCTCGTGAAAAGAATTGTTGGGCAGTTGATGCTCCTGTTTCAGGGGGTGATTTAGGTGCTAGAAATGGCAATTTGACTATTTTTGCTGCTGGAGATGAATCTATTGTATGTTGGTTATCTCCATTAATGCAAATCATGGGTAGTAAAGTGAGTTATATGGGAGGTCCTGGAAATGGGCATAGCTGTAAGATTGCTAATCAAATTGTGGTTGGGGCTAATTTGCTTGGTTTGAGTGAAGGGTTGATCTTTGCTAAGAAAGTAGGGTTAGAAAGGAATCATTGGATGGAAGCTGTGCGAGGAGGCGCAGCAGGTTCAATGGTGATGGATCTTTTTGGGCAAAGGATGATTGATAAGGATTTTAAACCTGGTGGGTTTGCTGAGTACATGGTGAAAGACATGGGTATGGGAGTTGATTTCATTGAAGGGGAAAAGGAAGATGATAAGATTGTTGTATTGCCTTGTGCTTCACTGACTAAGCAGTTGTTCTCTGGGATGGTTGCTAATGGTGATGGAAAGCTTGGGACTCAAGGTCTTATCAGTGTTATTGAGAGGATGAATGGTATTTGAGGTCTATACTTCTTTCTCCTTTACTGTACTTCTTTTGGTGGATTACTGCCCTTTGAGGTCAATACTTGTATGATGCAATTGTGGCACTTATGTTATGAGTTCACCTATTATAATGACAATTGCTACTTCTGTGCGAGACTGTTTCTCGGTGAGATTACCGAGAATAAAGAGCTTGTATCTCATAATATGTATGAGATGAGCTATTTAAGCCATATATGAGGAGTGAGGTGCGTCTCTCAGTGAGACCGTCTCGCTTAATAATTTGGTAATGATAATAACATGTTGTGTTGTGTCTTTTTGATATTCTTAAGAGTGTTTTCTGTTCTTTTACTTAATTATTATTAAATGAATGCTTGCATATTGTCTTAATCTATTCTAATGACATGGGTTTGTTTGGAATTGATCGTTGGCTGATTTGACTAACTGAAAGTATTGGCTGATTTGCTAGTTGTTAAGTCTATAATTATGATATTTGGTAAAATTTAGTTGTTGATTGTTATCTGTTAGTTGTTTATCAAAGTCAAACGTCTGAGGAATAATGACTGTAAATGATATTATGAAAGTGAAAATAAACCATTGTCGTTGCCAATAATAAAAAAGCTGAAAAAAAAATAGGAGACCCAAAATAGAAAATAGAGCTAAAACAAAGGAACAAATGTTATTCATGGTATCTTGGCTTATAAATGCTTTATATGAATGCCCACATTAGGTTAGCTGTTAGTGTTAAACTCTTTATTGCATATTCAGTGGTTTGCTAAGCTGGTCTGTGAAACTAGTACTCCTTCAGTCCCTAATTTACTTTCATAATTTGCGTCTCTTACAACATGTCACTTTCGATGGCAATCTGAAACTTACAACACGTCAATTTCGATGGCAATCTGAAACTCTTACAACATGTTACTTTCGATGGCAATTTGCGACTCTTACAACACGTAACTC
The DNA here is from genome assembly GCA_019776075.1 of Amaranthus palmeri. Lineage (NCBI taxonomy): Eukaryota > Viridiplantae > Streptophyta > Magnoliopsida > Caryophyllales > Amaranthaceae > Amaranthus > Amaranthus palmeri. The sequence continues at coordinate 278,559 of JAAKBH010000049.1, forward strand.
GATGGAAATTTTAAGAGTATTAGCTTATTCCAACTGCTACACCTGAAGGAAGAATTAAGATGTAAAATCAAATGGATAGTATCCTAGACGCCATTATCCAAGAATATTAGATGGGTTTAGTTAACAGTTGTTCTTTAGACTCGGATACGGATGTCAAATACTAGTATATGTCCACGTCTCAAATATGTATGAGTAACATAGGTTAACAGTATTCATTAATGATCGGTTTCGAGCAGTATTACTATTCTCCATCTCCGTAATCATACAATTATCAATTACATTTAAAAATTAAAAAAAAAAAGAAAAATTACCTTTATCAAAAAGAGAAAAGAAAATAAATACAAGGAATTCAAACTTCAAACTGTAACTTCACTGCTGTACCAATGTATTGAATACCTGATTTTGACTGTACATGAATAAAATGGTGAAACAACAATTAAGAAGAAACCCTCTGCTGCTGCCATAAGAACCTAAGATGATTTAGATACTATTGTATCAAGGATCTATTGTATCACGTGTGAGCAAAGACAAAATTTTATCCCGCTTGCTGAGACCAATAGCGATGTCGATCATGATCAAGACGATCAAACAAATCATCCATATCGAAGGACGGTAAAAAGAGAAGGGAGAACTATGCAAATGGTGGGTGACCTTGGTACTTCTAAATCTAAATAGAAAAGATCGAAAAGCAGGATGGTATACTTGTATTATTCACGACTACACATCAAACCCTGGCATGGCAAACTGAGAAGCAAAAGCTTCAATGCGAGATCGTAAATCGATGATGTCCTTGTTGCTTTGCAGACCCTTTAAAAAGCATTCATGCTTTTTTTTTGCATGCTCTCTCTGCACTAAACTCGTGATTTGGGCAGCTCGGACAAGAAAGTCGGCAATCACTTCAAAGTCAGATTCTACGCAGCCCCTTGTTGTCATTGCAGGGGTACCTGACAAAATCAACACCATATTTAGAAAAATTAACTACATTGATGATTGGATTACTTCAAATGTTACAAAACAAAGATAATAAACACTTACCGATCCTTACACCACCAGGTGTTATAGTGCCATTGTCACCAAACAAAGCAACCTTATTTAGAGTAATGTGACATGTTTCACATACCTTCTCAAAGCTCTTACCTGATAACATGAAAGAAGAAAATTAAATTCGTGAAAGACATACAGGAACACCAAACAAACGCACAACACTTGCGAAAACAACTTTCAGTGCATAACGGTATGAGCCACCCCAACGCTAAAGCGTAGCAACAAGGATATAAGAAAACAAAAGGCCAAATGCATACTTATACCTTAACATTATAAGAAAAGATTAAATCGACAGGAGGTAATATCATCCAGGTGTACGTCTCCACAGGGTTTTAATTCAGGAATAGGTCTAGTTATGGAAAAAATTTGTAGATGTCTATTAGGAAAAAAGGTAGAGAAAAAGAGCTTTGGTTAAGAATTGTTTCTCCTGATATCAAGGTCTTAGCTGAACCAAAGCTCAAAAACAACAGGCAACAGCATAATAGAATTGAGGGACCAACATTAGCACATCCAAAACAACAACAATGATGAAACTTCGCAACTTTGTCTAAAATAAGAGGTCTACTAGTCTTAATCAGTGGCATTTGTGCATATCTACAATGTTAATCAACGGTATTCCTCTTTGCTCAATTACAGGCATAAATACCAATCTGAATTCTAAACTATTGATTATTCACCAGAAACCTAGGTTTCTTTCCAAAAGACACTGAAGTATCTACTTATGTAGGTAAAATAATGCTACAAGATGTATATAAGAGATGGCTTTGTACCTGTCAAACCAAGGGGCCTTAGGTCCCAAAGTAGCAAGTGATTATCAGTACCCCCAGTTATTAGCTGACATTTTCTTCGCAATAAAGCTGATGCCAAAGCCTGAGCATTTCTCTTAACTTGTTGCATGTATGCCTTATACTCGGGGGTAGCAACTTGTTTCAAGGCTATAGCAAGCGCAGCAATGTGGTTGTTGTGAGGACCACCTTGTAAAGCTGGGAAAACAGCAAAATTTATCTTATCCTCATAGTCATATAGCTCACAATCATCAGATGGACTCAACAACAAGCTTTTCTTCCTCGGTTTCTTGCCCTTCCTATAAAATATTATTCCTCCTCTAGGACCTCGTAGACTCTTATGAGTTGTAGACGTAACAATATCACAATATTCAAAAGGACTGATACATTCCTGTAAAGATTAAGAAACATAAGAATTAGATTCAGAGTACTATAGAGAACACAAGCCACTAAAAAATGGCAATACATGAGCATACATGACTAGCAAACAAGTACTGAACGCATGCGTCTAACACATCCTTCAACAAAGAAGTCCATGTCCCATCTTCACTTACAAATTAACCCCCATAGTGCAAACATACGTTTTTAATAGTCACGTAACGGATGTCGCAGCCAATGTGGATTATTTTGCAGTTATCCAGCCTAATTTTGGTTGAGGCAAACCCAAATAACTTTGTGGTACAGTCGGTGATGCGCCTTTGTTTTTGCATTGTGCCCCCCTTCTCCCCCACATAGTACGAACCAAAAAACAAAAGAATAAACAATTATCTAATATAAGTTATGCCAGTAATGTCAGCTTTTTTGCATTCAGCGCCTCAGCAAATCAGAACAATAAACAAATCAGAAGCAAAATCAAATCCTACCTACCTTTGATCAATCCTCCAACCTAAAATAACATTGACTCCAACAAAAAAGCATAGGCCATGGTCCCTTAAACAGTAAAACTCATGCTCACAAACTCATGCTTCATTCATAACAGCAATGACACCAAAACCCATATGATTAAGCACAAAGAATCAGCAGTATAAAATGCTAGTATCAAAAAGCATGAGATAAAACAATTAATAAAACAAAGTACAATAAAAGCTGAGCAATTAAATGAAGAGACATAGCAAAAATTTCAACCTTAGCAGCAATGAGACCGCTAATTTGAGCCATATCGCACATCAAAATGGCGCCACATTTATCAGAGATTTGTTTCAACCTAGCATAATCCCAGTCACGGGGATAAGAACTACCACCGCATATTAGTATCTTGGGACGAAAATCAAGAGCCCTTTCCTCCAGCTTATCATAATCTACATACCCAGTTTTAGGATTAACCTTATAAGGTAAGCTCTCAAAGAAAATTGAAGCTCCAGAAACCTTTCTTCCATTTGGAGTATAACAACCATGACTAGTATTCCCTCCGGAAAGGGTGTCCAAACCCATTATTCGATCTCCTGGCAGCAAAAGCCCAGTGTAAACAGCAAAATTTGCAGAGGTACAAGAATATGGCTGAACATTTACACCCCAATTCTCAGAACTAAGATCAAAAGCAGCCAATGCTCGTTCACAACAGAGAGTTTCAATGTCATCAATGTTCTGATTTCCTCCATAGTACCTCTGACCAGGCATTCCTTCTGAGTACTTATTTGTTAAGAAACTACCTAAAGCTTCCATCACAGCTTTGCACACGAAATTCTCTGAAGCAATCAATTCGATTCCTTTACATTGCCTTAGCTTTTCTCTTTCCATTATATCATATATTTCAGGATCAGCCAATCGCAGGGATTGATTCCCCCATGTTTTAACAGCACAACGACGAGATTCAAGGCTTGAATCAACATATACGCGTTTAGCAGTTGATGAAGAAGAAGACACCGAATCCTCCCTATCACGACGTCGTTTCAGACACATGGGATGACCAAGAATACGAAATTCTTCAACTTCTTCATCATCCGCATGATTCCTTTCCTCTTTATCCTCAGCATCATCATCAACAAATTCTCTCCCCTCAACAGTTCCATTAACGTTGTTTCTACAATTTTGAGCAGTTTGCTCCAACAACTGCAGCGGAATGGATGAAATCGGTGTACATGACTCGCGCGACCTCGAATCAATCTGAAACGAAATAGAATCATCACTAATCAAACTTCGATTAGGGTTCGGCATCGGTGTGGAAGCATGCGTAGAGTGCGAAAGAAACCCTAAAGAAAGATTCGATTGAGAGTGTGAAAAATCCATAATCAATAACAATTTTGAGCAATTTAAGGAAATAACAAGTATCAACAATTAAAGGCCTCAAAGAAGAAGATTGAAGAATTGGGAATTGAGATTGAGATGTGAATTTACCAAAAAAAGAAGGAAACCCTAAGAAAGAAATAGGGATTGTAGAGTGAAAAGTGGGGAGAAGAAGGATGATGGAAAAATGAAAGCGATGGGGGGAAGTTTGATTGATTCATAGAAGAAGAACGGGTAGATGCAGGTCAGGCGTGAAGGGAGGATGCACCTGGACGTTATTCCTTTCCTCATGGGAATTTTTTTCTTCTTTTAAATTTTAATTAATAGTCGGTCTCCTAAGAGATCATCTCTTTGAAAAACGCCTTTTAAGCCTAGTTTATTAGAGTTTAATTACGAAAATTTAAAATAAATAAGATTATTTATCAAAAAATGCATACAATAAGATCATAATCAAACTTATTTCGAAACTAAGCGTGTGATTCGCAAATCTTAGCTTTGGGTTGTTCGCACTTAATAAGAGCGAACATATTGAAAAACTGAAGCAGGCTGTTCGATGTTACTAAAAGCGAACAGCCTGTTTTAGGTCAAAAAGTCAAAAGTCATCAAAAGTCAGCTCAATTGCCCGCTGTTAGTAAGAGCGGCCGATTATTTGGCTGATTTTTCCTTTGTACAGGCCCGTTGTTTGACCTTGTTTGACATGTTCGCAGTTACTAAGTGCGAACAAACACTTGATTTTTTGACAAGTTTATTACTGTTCGCACTTACTAAGTGCGAAGCGAACAGCCCAAACCTGTTCTCTAGGGTATCAGGCGCTTATATTTGGAATAAGTTTGATTGTGATCTTATTGTATGTTTTTTTGATAAATGATCTTATTTATTTCAAATTTTCCTTAATTCCTACCCTTATTTTATATTTTTTTATAAGCCGACCCAATTCAAAATAGTCTTTCAAAAATACTGTCTCTCACAAGAATTTGTGTTTAAATTTTAAATATTATTATTTTTTTATTTGGAATTTGGGTTTATGGTCAAGACTCAAGACATTAAAAATTATTAAAAAAAGAAACTATAATAAATAAATTATATGCATAATACATAATATATTATATATGAAAAAATATTTATAGGAGGTACTCCACTACAAAATCTGGATTATATTACTTGAAAATCACTTATAAACATGTAAATGTACACATCTATGTGAAATGAATGATAATAAAAAAAAACAAAAGAAAGACTCAATATTCATTATTTTTTTAATGAAGAGGATGCAACCCTATGTAAGAAATAGAATGATAGTAAATCAATTAAAAAACATGGTAGTAGATAAATTATTTATTTCCTTAAGAAATTATTGGGATATATTATAGACCGTAAAAAATAGAATATAAGAACAATTAAAATCTTTCTGAAAAAAGTAATATTTATTTTTATTGAGTCAAAATTCAATTGTCATTTATTGTTAGTGTTTGATAATCTGACCTTATGGGTAGTTTATTGATCAATTAAATTAAAATGTTTATAAAGATTAGAGTCAAGACCTTCCTTTAAACTTTGTTTTTAATCATAGTTTTGTTCTTTATTATCCAACACCACCACTTGATTAGTATGATGATAAAATTGATCTTTTTATTTCCATCTCAATTTATAATTTATTTTCTCGAAAACACCATATCAAAAACCACAAAAATAATGTTGACTTGAAAATTTATTCTAGAATAAAAAGATCAATCAAAAAATTAGTTTATCAACTAGAAAATAACCGTCCTTGCGATGCACGACCTTATTAAAATTTTTGACAAATTTGTATAAGCCAAAAAATAAAAAAAATGTACGACTTTATGTTTTTACCTTCTCAAAATATCCTATACTCATTTAATGAAAACATTATAAAGATTTTATAAAAACTTGAAAAAAAAAATAAATAATGCTTCTATGACTCTCTTATACATAAAATGATGTGACTTAAAAAGTAAAAAAACAATCAATTCGAATAATATTAGTTAGTCATACTTAAAAATTAGTAAAGTCAAAGATATTAATAGCAGTCATTATAACAATGACATCATCTCTAAATTTTTGAGGGAAATTTCTTATTGAGAGAACGGCACGTAAGCAATTTTGATAAGTGATGACATCAATAATGTTTTGTTTTAGTAATAGTTATAGATTAGAAACCCATGAATATATTCATCTTATTTTATCAATTAAGGTAGCGTAATTAAGGTATTTTAGTTTATAATTAATCTTCAAATTTCATCTTTAGTATTTTCACTCATGCTCATCTTCAACATTAAAGTATTGAAGACATTGATTTGCCAAAATAAGATAACGATTATACAATTCAACAAACTTTAATTACGTGATTGAACTATAGTCGATGAAAAATTCATTAATAATAAGAAAAAAAATCTAAATTAATTTCACTTATTATTTTAGTTATAAAATAGTCAAACTAAATGATTTTAGAAATTTATTTATTTTTAATTTCAACTAGTATTACCAAAAGGAATCAAAATCAATAGTATTGTGCTTGATCCAAATAAGAGTATACATGATACGAGTACCCCTCTTTAATTGCAAGCTCATTGCACGTGTAGTGTTCGACGAAATGTCTAGACCAACTGGGAAGAACAAGAAACACACTAATTTAATAATGAACAGCTAGCTATTCCCACTTCAGTTTTCAATTCATTCGTCACATCTCAGCTAGAGATGCTTAAAAATTCTCATATTACTATATTGTTAATGACCATTCATAAAAAGAAACAAAAACCCAAGTTCACTCCATAATTTCTGGATCTTATTCTGTAAAAACTTTTCAACTTTCTGGGAAAAGATTCTACTTTGAATCCATGAATATTGTGGAAGAACTTGTTGAGAAGAAAAAAACCCAGTAATTATAATGGAGGAGTCAGTTTTAAGAGAAGGAAAGTCTCTTGCTGAGACTCCAACATGGTCTGTAGCAACAGTTACTTCAGTTATGGTTTTTGTTTGTTTTCTGGTACAGAGGTCTATTTACTGGTTTGGAAAGGTATGATAAATGATACCTACTTTTCATGGAGGGGATGGATAGAAAAGTTTTGCAATTTTAAATTTTTTTTCCCTTATTATTGTTATTATTATTATTTTTGTGTATTTCTTTTCATTAAAGTATTATTGAGCCTTTTTGATCTCTTAATGGTTGTTTTTGCAGTGGTTAAAAAAGACTAGAAGGAAGGCTTTATTTGCTTCATTAGAGAAGATTAAAGAAGGTATAGTTCTTTTTGTCAGGCTCATACCCGGCGTTAAATATAAATATTACACTCTGAATGAGGGGTGGTTGAGATTCGAACATGTGATCTTTTGTCATGCTAGATTACACAAATTCTTGTGAGAGACGGTCTCTTGGAGAGACCAACTCTAATTGGATCGGCCCATAAAAGAAAATATAGAATAAGAGTAAGAATTAAACTCTAATGGAGTGGGCTAAGAGGCGTCTATCAAAAAGACGGTCTCTTAGGAGACTAGCTGGCTAGATTATGATACCTTAACCAAATCAACTAAAAAAGCTTAAGCTGATGGTTTGGGTCCTAGTCCCAACATATATTATATACTCCTAACACTTTTACAATAACACTGTTTGGATAGGTCTTAGGTGGAAATGGAGGAAAAGGAGGGGAGAGAAATGGAGGGATTGCATTTCCTCACTTGGATACCAATAAGGGAAGGCTTGGAAACGGAGAGCTCCTTCACATTTTAAACAAAACAAATCCTTCACATGTTGGAAAGATTTGGAAGGAAAACATACCGATGTCCCCTTCCCTCCCCTTCCTTTTCTTCCGAAAATGTTATCCAAACATGGTGTAACCTTTTGTTTTAACTTATTTTCGTTCAATCCATTGCTATTGAGTTGGGTTAGCATGATAAGTTCAGTTCAATTTAGTAGTACTCAAATTCAGTATTTATAATTAATTTGTCGGTTGTCTTGTATAAGACCGTCTCACAATGAGATAACAAGAAGCCCATAAACTAAAAGTTTCTATTATTGGGCTACTTAACCCTAGTATGAGGCATGTCTCAAGGTGAGACCGTCTCATACAAGAATTTTTGTTAGTTCAACTCGTCTTTTAAGTAATTTATGCACAATCATTTGTAGATTTCAGATATTGCTGCAATCTTACCCATCAGAGTCCTGCTTGATTTTAAGAAATGTACTAAACATAATAAATATAGCAATTAGTACAAAACCAAAATCACATATGCCCATTTTATACCATCTAATGAAATAATCATGTTGTGTATGGTTTGATGCATATTGTTTGTGAAGTGAAATTAGTGTATATGATAAATAGATACTAGTATCGTTCCTTTGAATTTGCATCAATGGGCAAATGGGACTTTTGTTGAGAGAAAGTTGGGAATTTGGTTGCAAGTGTGGAGAGAAATTGAACTTTGTGGATACATGAAAAGAGGGTGGTAAGGTTCATTTTCAAATAAGGAAACAAGACAAAACGAGTGAGGCGAGCAAAATAGAAAATGAGGCAAATTAAAAGGGATAGACAGTAATATTTGCTCGTTTGAATAAACTTAATTTCTTTTTCTGGTGCAGAACTTATGTTACTTGGTTTGATATCATTGTTACTGGGGCAATGGGCTAGATGGATATCCGAGATCTGTGTGGACTCGTCACTTTTTAATAGTCGATTCTATACTTGTTCTGAGAAAGACTTCACGTCCCATGAGAAATTTGTTTCCAGAGAGTCATTTCCTTCCTCAAATGAGACTGATATACCTCCAGAGGGATTATTCAATTCTATTTCACATGGATGTCCTGCTGTAAGTTGGCTACTTTTCACTCCATTTTCGGTAAAGAAGCTTGTATCTCACTTATTCAGGCTTATGGTCGTTGCAGGGCCGTGAACCTTTTGTATCTTATGAAGGTCTTGAACAGCTTCACCGGTTCTTATTTGTGCTTGGTATTACGCATGTTCTTTATAGCTGTGTTGCTGTTGGTTTAGCTATGATTAAGGTACTCTTTTCACTTCACCTTACAATCTCATTTATGTTTGTGATGATACCTCTTACGAGTCATATATCGACATGTTGGAGGCAAATCTTGCTATGGCATTCAAAAGAATATGTGATGCTTAAAGTTACAAATTATTATGGTAATTGTCTAATTGATGCTAATGGATTGCTCACTGTCACATGATTCAATAATATCTTTGCGAATTGTGAATCAAAATAAGCGAATCATGGTAGGTTTTGGGCTATTTTAGGGTCATTTTGAACAAATTGCGAATTCAAAAGGCGAATTAACTAGTGAATTATGTTACACTAGGATTGCTATTTAGGCAAGTCTTCTTAAGTTTCAACTTTGCTGATTGTTCTCCTATGCAAATAGGAACTCTTGCGATAAAGTTCGCATCCATTAAAGATTTACAAGCAAAACTATAAGCATGTGTCTTAGATGTGAAAGAACGAGCACACGTAAATTTATCATAAGTTGACACAAACTTTTTCTTCCTGCATATCTTTGAAAAAAGGATATCAATGTTTAGTATTAGATCATTTTTCTTGATTTAACCCTTAGAATTCTACTTAAATATTATGCTTTTGACTGAATTATGTAGATATACAGTTGGAGAAAATGGGAATACCAAGCAATTGACCAAGTGGGTGAAGGAAATTTGCAAGGTAAAAAAAATGACATGAATTAATTCTGTGAAAAAACCTTTAAGAAATTGACTTTACCTTATGGAATATGGATACGGAGCGAGCGCTATGTATTACTATTGACTATTTTTACCCATTCTAGTGTCATTATTTGTCAAAGCTGTAATTTTCCGACATAGTTTCACCTAATTTGCTAATCGCGTTGAACATTGCAATCTGAACTTGCAAGCCGGTATAGACATTGGCGCACTTTTGGGCAAATTTAATAAAATTAGGTAGCAAATTTTGAACATATACTCATTTTTATACACTATATTATTAGGTAACACTCTTATAGACCATGTGTTTTTTTTTATTTTTCCTAGCATCTTAGCATTTCATATACTTTTGGTTTCTTTTCTTTGTTCTACTGTCTTGTGATTTTTATGTAAACTTCCGCCGTATAGGTATTGTTTATGAATAAGATTTTCCTTGATGATATTTTGCAGCAAAGAGGAACAAGGTAATGAGGCGACAAACCACCTTTGCTATTCATCATGCTTCACATCCATGGAGTAGAAATCGAATCCTGATTTGGATGGTACTTTTTCTGATTTCTTTTTGTGGAACTTTTTTATTCTTACAATTCCCTGTCTGCAAGGATTTCTGTCTGTTCTTCACTTTATCAGGCTAAAATTATGGAATAAAATGCTTACGGGTTTAATAATTATACATTAGCAATTTGGATTTATGAACAAAATATTTTGAGGAAATTCATATTGTTTACATCCATAGTGCAAATACAAAGCCTCATCGTACTGGCCGAGTTGTAAAGGGTTTTCAAATCTACCGAACCAATACTACTCACAACTTAAGTTGTGAAAAACCGTGTTTTAGTCCGGTTTGAGGCATATCTCGTTGTATCGTCCGATAAATATTGGTATGACAAGAACATCACCTCCATTACCGTATCACTCGCCATGACCGTTACGACAATCGTAACCAAAATCACATATTTGCTCTAAGATTTGCTCTAAATGACTCACAAATCCATACATAAACAATTTGAATTTACCAGTTTGATGATAATTGTAGACAATTACTCGTTTATTTGTAGTGATTTTAAAAAATCGAGTAAGCTTTAAGGCGTATTTCCTACTACTTGGCTAGTGCATTTTTTAATATTAAAGCTTTTGAAAGAATTTCTATATGTAAAATTTTTTTGTCCATGTATGAGAGGTCAAGCAATGTGACTCAATGTTCATTGTATTTTCAAGTTGACCTATGCTTCTGTTATCTTGCAGCTGTGTTTTCTTCGTCAGTTTAAGAGTTCCATACAGAAGTCGGATTATTTGGCACTGCGTTTGGGTTTCATAACCGTAAGTCACATCCCAATGCTTTTTCCGTGTAATAAATTCTTTGTTTAGCCTACTTTTAAATCTCTGTAATCGATTCAGTCTTTCAAGCTTTCACGGACTTATCTTTACTATGTATTTGCAGAACCACAAATTGCCGCTTTCTTATAATTTTCACAAATACATGGTTAGGAGCATGGAAGATGAATTTCACGCGATAGTCGGAATCAGGTATACTCCTATGTTATTGTCGTGAAACTTTTAAAATTAGACTTGCAAAAGTTTGTTTCACAAATTAGTGTGCTTTCCACATTTTCCAAGATTAGAGGAGGGTTGTCGTACCTTTTTACACCTATCTGCTTGCGCATGAGGAATTTTGGATAACTTTTTAGATACTCTAACATAGATACTTCTCTATTTAGCAAATAACATTGAAACAATGGCGGACCTAGAATGTTAACCATGGGGGCCGGGTGTCCTTGAAATTCATTACAATAATCAGACAAAAAAATGAAGGGACCGTGAATATATTTTACGTAAGATATTAAATATTTTTACAAATTTTCTTAAGAAAATTACTAAATTAGTATAAGTTTATAATTTATGGTGGGGCTTGAGCACTCCCAGCCCCCAGGCCCGTTTATGGTCCGCCAGTGCACATTGACAATGCCTCATGAACATGCAAAAGCAGCAAGGGGGAATTTTTGTGTCGTCATATTTTGGCGAAAAACCTTTGTAATTACCAAAATAGTGCCATCTCTTTTTGATGGGGTTTGGAGCGACAAAACTGAATAGTCCAATTACTAGTTTCATCAATATAAAAACATGATGCAAACTATCTTCATATTTGCAGCTGGCCACTATGGGGCTATACTATAATATGCATCTTACTTAATGTTCACGGTACGTTAAACGGTTGTTAGAACTTTACATATATTACCGCATTACGTTGGGTATTCAATTGTTTTTTGAACTAAAAACTTAATTTGTTTGTGATCTTCAGGGTTAAATATTTACTTTTGGCTCTCATTTATTCCTGTAATTGTAAGTTTTTAAATCTGTTTGACATCTTTTTTTGATCAAACAATGAGTTTCGGAGTACGCTTTATTATGAATATTGAATTTGTGTAAACTTTCATTCTTGCCGATAGCTTGTCATGCTAGTCGGTACAAAACTTGAGCATGTCGTCTCCCTCTTAGCTCTGGAGATTGCAGAAACAACAGCTTCGTCTACCAGGACTCAAGTGAAGCCACGCGACGAGCTTTTCTGGTTCGGGAAGCCAGAAATGATTTTATGGTTGATTCAGTTTATTTCATTCCAGGTGACTTAATCACAGTACTGCTCTCTAGTTATTCTAGATAATATGTTTCACCACAATTTTATGGCCGGTGTCTTTGTTACCTGCAGAATGCTTTTGAAATGGCGACGTTTATTTGGTCTTTGGTGAGTAATCATTCTCCCGAATCACGAATTTAAAGAAAGTGACTTGTTTTCATTTATACCAATTTGAGCAAATTGCGAATTAGCCATCGAATTATATTAGCTGGGGCGGATAATTATCAGGACCTACCTCTCTCAGCCTCACTAGCTGCAGTAGCCAGCACCTCCTTCCATCCCACCACCCACCACCCGCCACACAAGATCTCATTGTTATTTTAAGTCTAATTCTTGTTTTAAGTACCAAAATCCATTTTGTCCCTTCATTTATAGCAAATGAGGTTCTTTGAACGAGAAAGTGGATGTATGGTAACAAATGAAGTGATATTGAATTGTGTGGATGAAATTAAAAGATATCTAAAACGTATGAATGAGACCAAAAGAAAGTGGTACCGAACAGACTTGATGACCCGACATTTACTCGACCTTGGTACCGAACCCAATATGATCCGACATTAAAAATGGATTAACAATAATGTAAAAACCAACATGGACACAAAATCCAATTTTAAATTGAATTGATATATATCTGACCCAAAATCCACTCGATGACCCGAATCCAAGCAACGGTTGAAACTTGTTGTAAGGTTGAAGGATCAGCAATTACCATTGCTCACTTTTGTGATCCTTCCTCCTTGGTCATAATAATTTCTCAACAGATCTTCCTTTTGTTCCTCTTATTCTTCTTCGTGCAAAAACTACCGAGTATTTAGTTACATTTATTTGCTTCCATTTTAGTGGGGATTCGAGCAACGGTCTTGTTTTATGAAGAACCATGCAATGGTAGTCATCCGTTTGACTTCTGGGTACGTAATTTTTTTATTAATTTGCTTGAGATATTCATTATATGTTCCTCCACGTTATTACATTGTTCAGTGAGTTCATTTTTGTTATACATACAAGTTAAGTTTATGAAAACCCATCGCCATACCATTTCTAGGAGCAAACATATTCCAATACAATTTAATCGCAATTTTCCTTGTCTCTTTGCATTTTATGTTATTAGATAAAACGTATATTCTTAATCGTTGCGCTTTTGATGCAATCTTCAATCTGAACAAATCAGTTTTTAGGAAATTTCCCGAGTTTAATATTTCAGTGAAAATATCATTTTATTTTTGTGCTTAAATAGATGTCTATATGTTTCTGGTATTAGTTAAATTCTAAGTTATCTCAAAAAAAAAAGTTAAATTCTAAGTTTTGTCATTTTATTTCATTTATAATTGCAGAGTTCTGATTCAAATCTGGTGTAGCTACAGTACTGTCCCTCTTAGTGTCATTATAACACAGGTAACCATCTTGCATTTAGTATGTTGGATATTTTTGTAACCATCTTTGTGTGACAAATAAGAGAACAATAGAACTGATTATCGTTTGATTGTTGGTATTAAATGTTAGGAATTACCAATGACCAAACGCCCTTTTAGAAGAATTTCAAATTTCAAAATGAAATAAATTTCGTATTTAGCATAGGCTCTCCGATAAGAAGCAAAGAGGGTTCGTTTAGCTATCCTTTAGGTTTTTGTGGTTATTTCTTACGGATTGCATCTTCCTTCACAAGTTTTTTAGTTTTTAATACATGGACCCTTTGTCAATCGGAAACAACTTTGTCATCACTAACACGGGTAAGGTTGCCTACATCCGACCCTTTAGACTTCGCGTAGGTGGAAGCCTCTTAATGGCATCAGGGTAATCAGGTGAGAATCTAGATACGGGCCTGCATAGTCCATGACCCGGTATATTTGATTAAATACATGTTAATATGAATTGTATATAACATATGACATAGAACAATGGCACCCGAGTTAGTTCATTGCGCATACAAAGATGGTTCAACTCACCTTATAGTAGTGTCTGGATTCGCCCCTAGGGTAATGGAATGTTTTAGTACAAGGTCCCTTTGCCCTCTCTTGATTTAATTGTGAAACTTTTGGGAAATTACTAATTTGATTATGTTTGTACGTGAATTGCGATGTTTGTAGATGGGATCAAAATGCAAGAAAGCCTTGGTTGCGGAAAGCGTAAGAGAATCCTTGCATAGTTGGTGTAAGAGAGTAAAAGCGAAGTCGAAACGCTCACTTACAACAAGATCAGTTTGCTCCATCGATGAGGGAGATGAAGCAACTACGGTTGCTTCTCTAACTCTATCGCCTTGCTCTTCAGTTGCTTCTTTGAACGAGGTCAAAGTAACTGGCGTAGAGCATCCGGATATAGAAGAACATCCTGAACAACAAAATACCATTTCATCCGAAGATTTTTCGTTCCGTATTTCAGAGTATATATCTCAATCAGCTCAAAATATATTTCCGGAGACGCCTGATCATGACCCATCTAGCAATCCGGATGAAGGGAGGATTGAAACGCTAGCGGATTTGCTACAAAAAACTTGAAATATTTAAATTTATTTTTTAAGATTCTCCATTTCTTTTAATAGCTATACTTCTCTTGAAAAGCTCTCACATTAAAGGGAGAAGTGTATCTATTAAAAGGAACTTAGGATATTATATGATAGAATCGCTCCAGTAATTTATCATGTCATGTCCCTTATTTTCGCCTTAGTGATGCATATAGAAGTAATTAATACATTTTTACTTCTTTTAATTTTAACGAAAGCTTCGTATATGTATATTTTTCCCTTTTCCCACAAGAATTTCGGCCTAAATTCAACGAAACTTCACTAAACTTAGAGGATATAACATGACTCTAATGATCAACGTAATTTTTTGGCTAGGTTTGTTCATACACTTGGAATCAGTTTCGGTTTATAGGCTCAAATCTCATTTAACTCTCATCTCAAAGGGCTATTTCAATCACCATTTCCTTAATTTATCGTGGACTTTTGTTATTATCTTAAATAAAAAGTCTCATTTCTATCCCCACAGTCTGTCTTGCCAAATACCTTACACTTCCCTCGAAAAGATTTTATAAGCTTTGGCTATACTTGTACGGTAAATACCATAACAGGAACACCAATCGATATAATCTTGTTTAATATATTTCAATACATATTTTCATATAATTTTTTTATAATTTTGAATTGTGCACATGAAAGGGAAAATAAGATGTACATTTAGTGCCACTATTACAAAGCAAAAGGAAGTATTACTGTTCACTTTTACATACCTCTCTCAAAACAACTTGATGAAACCAAATTGTTTTATTTGTATTCTATTAATGAAGATTATACAAGAATGAACAAAATTCTAAATTACAAGCCACTACTTAATTATTGAAAGTATCAAGTAAATTTTATGCAGCCTTAGAATAACAAGTTGTTAAATCAATATTACACCTAATGAATTTTGCACAATTTCTCTAGTATCTTGTAAAAATTGCCAAAATAAAACATGTTTTTAGCAAGAATGTAGATGATTCTTATGTCGCCCGCCAATTCGGCCAATGCTTCATAGCCTACGCTCTTATATGTATATCAAACTTGCTTGAATCACACTTTTACGAGTCACGACTATTATTGCGAGGTTAAAGAGCATATAACGACCTTCATAAATAAAGAAACTTTAGCAAGTTACCATGCCCGACATTTAGACTCGCAAAAACCCTAAACGAATCGCACAACGCTATTTACAAAGCTTATTTGAAGAGAATCAAATAGGACTAGACTCAAATCACACAATAACCTTATCATAACTTGATCAAAGAAAACCTAAACAAAGGAGTTACCTCACATCTTCGACTAATACTAAATTAACCGAGCATACTGTATATTTGTTTCATTAGGGTCGTTAAATTTTCCATGCTTGCACCTCCTTCACTGTTTTCTCGTACTCGTCTTCTTCGGCTTTTTCCCGCTCTCCCTCGCCCTCTCCCTCGTTGGGTGCTTCCTTCTCATTACCGTCCTCCTCCTCACCCCAACCGAAGGCCCCAACAGAACGTGCGACAGGAGGTGGCTTCTTGGCCTCTTCAACAATTTTCATTATTTCCTCCACACTTTGAAGAGAGAAAGTCGAGTTTTCTCTCCGATAGTATATAGCTTGGTGTGCTTCAGTGAGCTCCCTTGGCAAGTTCTTTAGAAACCAAGGGTGGAGTTTGATCTGTTTGATGGAAACCCTCTGCAAAACACAAGTATACAGTAAGTATGTCGTTAAAAAGCCAAAATCTTGATGGTAGTCTTTCACCAACAATACCTATAAGGATTGAATTTATAAGATAGTTTTTGACATAAGGATTAAGTTTATAGATGATTTTCAACAATTTTTTTGCAATAGAATTTTCAAAGCCACCTCTTCATGAAATCAATTGTGATCATCTTTGATGATAACACACTAGAAAACAATAACATCAATATATATACAACACAACAACAATGTCAAAAATGAAATTGCCCCAAGATTTTACTGATAGAGAATGGTCATAGTCATCAACCCAGCATCGTGCACAAAGTGAGGGTCCGGGGGGAGAGGTTGCAGACAAATCATACCCGTACCCATTCGAGGGAGAAGGCAAGAGAAATGCGCGCAAACAAATAAAACCCCCAGGGGACTGAGAATGCATCTAAAAAATATTACGAAAACCAGTAAACCCAAGACAAACAAAATAATTGAATTGCAAATCTGCAAAAGTATCAATCTATATTCTATAAGGCCCCTGTTAAACAAATGATTTGAAAATTTTTCTATTGTTTTTTAAATATTAGGGTTAAGTAGTAAGTAGTAATTACAGCACCAAATATGCCAAGACAAACACTAACAGAAAGGAAATAAATGTATAGATGGATTTGAAGAGTCTAAATCAAGGTAGAGTTATGGATATAACATACCCTTGATGGATTTGCAACAAATATATGTGCAAGAAGTTGTCTACAGTCTTGCGATACACGAACATAATCGGGTATCTTGTACTGAACTTTCATTATTCTCTGAGAAGAACAAGAAAAATATAAGCATACGTTAACAGAAGTCCATAACCAGAAGCATGATACAAAAGAGTTCAATATTACATCAATGGTTTTTCTGAAATTTTTTGGATCTTCTTGGTCTTCAAAAGGATATGCTCCAACTAGCATCACATACAGTGTGACTCCGCATGACCATACATCAGCCATCTGGGGAAAGAACAATTGTAGGATTTTAAACAGAAATTCTTAAGAATTCCATAATTATACAGATAAAATAGACAAAAGTACGTTCACAACGACAAAAGGAATAAGAAAAATCTCAACATGAAAATCCGATGCAAGATCTCTCTTATTTTCACTGACGACGGTGTTCTGCTCTGACTAAAATGCAAGAAAATCCAAGTAAAATAGTGTTTTATGGGACAAAAAGCTAAAAGCTCAAGTTGTCCAAACAATTGAGGTACATAGGAGCATATTTCAAGGAACACAGAGCTAGCTACATAGCATGCCATATCATATAAATTGATATTGAAAAGCTTTCCATGCCACAAAACTGAATTAGAAAGAGTTTTATCTAATTTCTCACCGGTAATAGGTCTTTGAGCATTCTATATCATAAACGGAATAGGGGTTTCTACTAAATTTGATTAGCAAAGTATTTTGTTTGATATTAAGTAGTAAGCACATTATTTTAAAAGGAAAGTTTTAAATGTCGGAAAAATGGATTAGGAAACAATACATGTGACACGAATACATCATACAATCGTTATTTTCTCAGACTTCAAAGTTTCAACATGACTTTCACATTTGTTTTTCCCTCTTTCCTTTATTTTGGCTTGCAAAGACGATACATTTTTTGCTCAATCTCTTAACAAGATAGGGCCGAAGTCATTTGTAGGACCCCTTGAAGTTAATTTGAAAGAAGAAATCTAATACGCTAATCCATCCCGATAAAATAGTGTAACCTAACCACTTGAATTCAGTACTTACTTTGCCATCATATTCCCTACGTGAAAGAACCTCTGGAGCAATGTATGCAGGGGTTCCAACAGTTGACTTGGGCCTTGAATGTAAAAGAGACGACTGCAATTATAAGAAACATGAAGTTAAAATAGCTCAAATCCCATAGCACGAAGCAAAATTCATTTCATCATGCAACCTCACCTTTGAGTAGCCAAAATCACATATTTTCAAACGAGGTGCAGGACTTCCGTCCAAAAGAGTATTCTCCAACTTCAAATCTCTATGACAAATTTGCTGAAAAAGTGTTTAGATGATTTAAAAGCCCATAAGTTACTTCCTGAGCTCAGCAAAAACTATGTCTATCCCTCAAGCAAAGATAGTTTGTAGCAAAGTAACATATATATACAACACAATAGTAAATCAAAAACATTACCATGGAATGACAATAGCTGACACCTGATATAAGTTGTTGGAAGAAAAATCTGGCCTGACATAGCAATAAAACCCATCATTGCTTAAAAAGAAATTCAATTACATATACCTAACTTCCTACTTGTTAAAAAAATTAGATCAAAAAAGATACTTCCCAATAACGATACAACAATTATTTATAGTTTTTTGGTTTTTGGATTATGTCACTTCTCGTTTATGTGAAATTGACAATGATGTTTGTTGCCAAAAAAATAATATTTTCGTTAGAACTAACAAAAGTACAATTGCATACATTCGAGCTCCCAAACCACACCTAGGTAAAGCACATTGTGGCCCATTTGGTTGTCCATATTAGGCCCGACTACAAGGAGGAGCTCCCTGAGCAACCGCTCAGGGCCTCATTCTATGAGGGGCCTCACTTGAAATATTTTCAGAAGTCATAAGGTACATCCTCGTAGGTCCGAACTCCTTAATTTTTCTCTCCAACAATGGCTTCTTCATCGGCATTAAAAGACGAAACCTCCATATTTATTACTCACCCCTACATTAATTGCTTGTTTCTTCCCCAAATCACCAAATTACCAAGCATCTCCTTTTTCGGGACTTTCATCAAGCCTCTCTATTCCTTGGTCAAGACTATGATTAATTGTTACCTTCATGCTTCTTAATTAATAAATTGGGACATATGGGTATTAAAACATTTAAGAGGGTAGAGAAACAAAGATTTACTACCTACATTAGAAGATCAGAAAGCAACACTTCAAACTTAAGCTTAGTTACGTTCAGCTACTCATATGGAGTATAGTAATATTAAATGATTTAACTCATTTATGCTAATTTAGATTAAAAATATCTTTACTAACTAAACATTAGAAACTGCAATTAGAGGCATACCTCTTTATTTGCTTTTATTATTTTAATTAAGTCATGAATTTATAATATAGAAAGCACAAGAAGTATCATTAGTTTATTTTAGTTCATATTTAAATTAGTCTTAGTTTATTAATAATTAATTTGAAATTCGTGATGGCCTATTTTTTAATTTTGCTCAGGGCCACTTAAAAATCCGAGATGGCCTTGGTCTGATAATAGAAAAAAAAAAACGCTCTACTTCATTGATCATGTTTGTTCTACAACAATAATCTCATTTTCCTAAAGAATATTCATATCAATGCAACCACTTAAAAAGGTAGTATAAGGTGGTAGTAGAAAATTGTAGAATTCATTTTATAATCAAAGTTTTATCACTTGGAAATGACATGGTATGTTTGAAAGAAATTTACACAACAAATTATTCTCATTAGCATTACTTAGTACCAATAATCAAACGTGCCATCAAAAGAATGATAGAGCAATGATTTGAGAATCAAATCCCATTTTCCCAAAATCTAATTAAGAATTATTAGTATAAATGACAAGCATTAGCAAGAAATAACCTCATCCTCACTGAACCTTCCAGCGTTACAGATTCGTTCAAAAAGCTCACCTCCAGCTGCATATTCCATTACTATAGCTAAATGCGTAGGGGTTAAGACAAGCTACAGAAAAACAGTAAAATCCCAATTCAATAACCGAAATTTTACATCCAAAATCACATAATAATTCCAAGATAAAATGATGGACGAAAAACAATTAACCTCTTTAAATCGAATAATGTTGGGATGCCGAAGTGATCTATGATTAATGATTTCTCTAGCCACATTTTCATCAATCTGTAACCCCAATATTCAAATTGAAGCATAACCAACAAACAATTTAAAAAAACAAAAAATTGCAAAATTCATATACCTTAGGACCACGCTCGATGTATTTCATGGCAACAAGTTCTTTGGTTTCCTTGTTCCTCATAAGACGAGCAACACCGAAATTCCCAGATCCTATATCTTTAACCAATTCATACTTATCCATTTTGGATACTAACAAATGAAAATTATAAATCAAACTAATTCAAACGATTATAGAATCAAAGCAAGGAACTACAATTTCATATTGAAAAACAATTGGCGACCTAAATTTTTAGGGTATTTTACGAAAAACAAAAAGGAAATAGATGAGATAGGAATTAATCTTAGGAGAAAACTGAAGAACAGGATTTAAGGAGAAAAGGATTATAGAGAGAGATTAAGAGTTGGAGAACAATGGAGACGAAGAAGGATATTCCTTTTATTTTTGTAATGATTAAAAAGGGTTTTTTATAGTAAAGAAAGGCAATAAGAGAGAGAATAAAAATATTATCAAAAAATATTATTAAAAAATTAGAGAGAATATATGTCTTTGTCTATGCAGGTGCCAGGTAATCTAGAGACCGTCTACCTGATTAAAAATTAATGTTAACTTACCGTATTTTTAATGTTTATTTACAATATTATTAATGATTATTTAGCTTATTTTTGATGCCTACTTTCAATATCTTATATGTTTACTTAATTATTCTTAATACCTACTTGTAATATTTTAAAATATACTCCCTCCGTTCTTTTTTGATTGTCCACATTACTATAACGGGTAGTTTCATATGTTTATCCCATTTCCTAAAATGGAAAGTTTTGATACCCTCTTTTCACCCCTTCTCTCTTCTAATATCCCATTTATAATAGTAATTAATTTATATTTTCTCTCTCATAATACCAATATAATCATTAATTCACACCACTATTATAATAAAATATAATCAATAAGAGAGAATATAAAAATATTATTAAAAAATTAATAAGCGAGAGAATAAAAATATTATTAAAAAATAAGAGAGAATATATGTCTTTGTCTATGCAGGAGACCGTGTACGATAAAAAATTAATGTCAACTTACCGTATTTTTAATGTCTATTTACAATATTATTAATGATTATTTATCGTATTTTTAATGCCTACGTTCAATATCTTACATATTTACTTAATTATTCTTAATACCTACTTGTAATATTTTAAAATATATATATGAATCGACGCAATTAAAGATGGTCTTTCAAAGAGATCGTCTCTCACCAAAATTTATGTTGTTTATGAAGATGAAACAAATGAACCTTCATTTGAAAAAAGAGGAATGTTTTTTTTTTCTTTGGAAACTTTGATTCCAATAATCTCAAGTTTTAAATTTTAAATTATATGATTCCAATCTTTGCTATATCCCAAATCCCAATAACCTTCATAGAATATGGAAATTTTAGCTCCGCCCCTAGGATGTACGTAACCGTACTTTATGATAACAAATGTTGTTTCCTATTAAACCTTGATATCAAAAACATAATCAACATCAACTTCAGATTTACGAGTAGATTCAAAATAACGATGATCAAGATATTTACGTAATTTGCGTATTTGCAGCTTAAATATTAGTCAGATTACATTTTTCTTCACACTTTACAATTTATATTTTACAGGCAAAGATGAAAAATAGTGAACTACAGGATTATAGTGAGGAGAAGAAAACCCAACTTCACCAACCAGCCTATTTCATCTCAGCATGCTGTCACTTTGTATTCAGATACTAAACTAAATTACTGTGCTTGTATGAATTATCGTCATTCTTGAGACGAAACAATAGAGTATTCAGAACTCGGTACCCTGGACTCATCTTTTTGTACCTTTGTCCACGAAATTCTCCAGGCCCTGAGCAAGCTCACCCTACATTATAAATGCATAAACCACGTGAGAGAACGAAGAGATGCAACTGAAACGAGCAAATGCAGCAATTATCAGATAGTAGTAGGCAAAAAGATATATTAGAGGTTCGACATGGCTAATGTCAAGGCAAGACTCATGACTATCGACTAATGTCAAGGATTATACATGAGATTGAGATGGGAAACCATGAGGGCCTTTCTGAAACGGAAAAACAGAGTTATAGAACAAATCATTTAGGGATACTCTTATCAACCGAGGTGGTAGAAAAAGGAGATGAACGGCAATCGCATACTTTTTACCTGATAATAGTGATTGTAACCTGCAGAAGATCAATTGCTGGCACGGGGTTGACCATACAGTCAAATTGGTCCCAAATTCAGTGGACTTAATTTAAGAGATGCAAGTCATAATGGTGAATGTAAGATGCTTAAGAATGTTTATTGTATGAAAAGAAAGCCTTTAAGCAGAGATATAAGGATTCTTCTATTGATTTAAAACGGCGAGTGATGATGGTGTTCATGGTGGATGCAGGTAGTTGTGAGGACATGGAAGATCTTCTATCTTATTTATCTTATGTCAACAAGACTTGGATTCAATTGAAACATTCATGTGGATTATATACCCACCAAAGAGGTTGATTTCTAATGAGATTTTTATCGGAAGGTGGTTGTAAGAAGATGGACTAGATAGCTTAAAGGTTGATCAATCAAATTTCCTTCATTAAATGTTTCGGTACAAGGTTATCCAAGATCCAAACAGAGTTAAAAATCCAAAACGAGTCGAGCTATAAATGAAAGGATAATTTGTGAATCACAACCTTCAACCTCAATGTTTATTTTCAGCGAATTACAACCTTCAAGCCAAAATGGTCGAAAATTAGACTTTGATACTTTGGTGGCTTTAATTTGCAAAAATCAAATATTAAAGTTGTACTCCGCAAAAGTTTTAAAATTTAAGACTATAATTCGAAAAAAAAGGCTCACAACTTTCTCGAATGTTGGCACCCTGTAAAGAAGTTGTATGTGCACAAAACCCCAATTAATCAACTATAGTTTTAAAGGCAAGATTATAGTACACCTGAGGAAACCACAAACAAAGTGAGGGGAATTCCTCCAACACACGAGACTCAACCGCTTTTTATACCACAATATTTTTAGAAAGGAATTTATTTGTTTATCTAGATAGGTTTCGGGTCGAGTTTTGATAGGTCGGGTCATCTTGAGTTCAGGTCTTGTTGCGTGTTGGGTCATGTCAATGGTTTAACCAGAGTCAAATCTGGTTCACATTGTTGGATACTTAGAGTAATAGGTTCATTGTCCAAAGTTCATTTGAACATGACAATAACTGGGAATCATTAAACTGTGATTAACTTAACGGCAGAGACGACTTGGCGAGTCACTGGTTGCACAAGATGGGATGTAGTTTCCTTCGAGTTTTTTCTTTTGCTTGTTTCTTCATGTCGATTCACTTGGGATACATTTTCTTCGCCCATGTCTTGCAATTATATGTCTTTCTTTAAGCGTCATGTTTTAGAGAATGGATGATGAACTTCACAAATAGAGTGCATATCTCTTTATGGAAAATAAAATTGTAAATTCATATCAATAACACAGTTAGTATCGAAGGAGCATGCAAATCCTTAGTGTTAAGTTTTCAGATTTCTATTCCATATTCAACCACAAGTAATCTTTCAGCATATCTAAGTGCTCAAATTTTAGTGTGATCCACATTGTATCTCAAACCAAATATTAAATCAAAAACATGAGCACGAAATCGATGATATATTGTTTAAGGAAATTAGATTCAGTTAGTCTACTGGTCTATACCTCAAAACAACCTCAGGTGTGGGTCATCATCATCCTTAAACTGGGTGCTCGCAAAGACAAAAATACTTAGGTGTGTTACTTAGCAACAGGTAAAATGCACTAGAGTACTTATAGTCCTAAAAAGAACAAAAAAAAAAAAAGCCTACGGGTATAAAAAAACCCTACCTTATCAACTTAAATAGCGTTTTGGTAAAAGAGGGGAAGAACAGCGAAGAGAAAAGGAAAAAGAGAGTAGAGTAATTATATTGGTGTGACTGTTGAATGAAAAAGGAATCACATGTTTGTTTAGTCATGAGTGAAGGGAAGAATGGAAATAAAAGAAAAGGAAATAGAAAAAAAGAGGGTAAAATTTTCTTTTAGCATTCTTTCTTCCTAGTACACTTCAATTTTTTTGAGGAAAAAAGAGTAAGAAATTAAAAGTATTCTTGTCCTCCCACTTTCTTTCCTTTCCAACCAAATCCCTCTAAAAGCATGGGAAGATGTTTTTCCTTTCCATTTTCTTTCTTTTCCATCCAAATCTCCCCATACTAAACAAATCGTAAGAGGAACAAGAGAAACACAAATCCAGTGTAATTTTGCAAGTCCCGTGTCAAACATAAATGGTACACATATCAAACTCAAGGCATCTCATTTTCCTTTAAAAATATATCAAACCTCAAACAATTACCCAAAAAGGAAGATATCATAAGGAATAATCAAACAGAAAATTTGTGAAGAAAATACTGGATTCAGATGGAAAAACTAGCAATTCATCATGTTACTATCATATAGTTACCAAAGTGGAAACAAGAAACATGGAAAGCTAGATACACAGAGAGACTTGTGAGAAATACAAAAAATATTGCTTTGATTTGAAAGATTTGAAGATCCAATGCAATAATCAATGAGTGTATCTCAACTATCGTACTTAATAGTTTGATTTACCTATTAAAGATTTGTGTAGTCTCTTTCTTTATCATTTTAGTTTTTATTAATTCATACTTCCTAGTTTTGAAACTCATGTTGTAACTCTCTTAAATTTGAATCTCTTATTTCTTTGCAAAAACTTGCTAAAAACTATGGGCTCAACTTTCAAGAGTGTTACCTCCACATCAATTATTCAATGAAACCATTGCAAGGCCAAAATAGTTATTGAAGTTAATTATTAGTTTATTACATCATTGATAAATCTCCTAAATCTTAAATGTTAGACAAAACAAACTCCTAAATTACATAATTTGAGATGTTCTATTAGGTAGTCTTATTATACTTCCTCCCTTTCCCAATACGTGCTACCCACCTGCAAAATAAATACGAAGCAACAAGGATGACGAACTCTCAAAATGATAAACTGATGAGACCGAGTAACCGATTAACTGAGTAACTGCAACTCCATCCCACCAACATAATAATTTCAAAAATAATTTTGAAAATATTACTTCACCTAATATAATTATTTCAAAAAATCACTACAATTCTATAAGAATATTTGTGTACAACGGTCACATAATCCCCAGATACTCATTAATAACTTACAACACATGCGTACGTTATTTCGAAAAATCCAAATATGGTAAATGTTAGTAAAAGTCTATTAGTACCCTTCTACTTGGACGCAAATCATATTGGTGAGAAAAATAATAATAACATTCATCTACTCTTAGATAATTGCTAAATTAATCAAAAAAGGCAACATGTTCGCTTTTCCCTCTTTTATATAAGAGAACACTCCTCTAAAAAATGATAACATTTCATTTACATTTTGATATATTTAAATCACTTTTCCCTCTTCCAAAATATCATAAGTCATTATGAACACTATCTCAGAATCTAAAACTATCTGAGACATCACTCTAAAATTTTTATAAGTTTTAGTGAAATATTAAGTTTAAATTTATACATTCCAATTTGTATAAGTATGTTTATTATAATGGTAATTGAGTAGAGATATCTTGATTAAGTGTTGACGTAGATTTCTTAAATGAGAAAAAATAGAAGTGTTACGTTAGCCAAGACACACTTCAAGAGGTAATTCTATAAAAGTATAAAAATTATGTGTTATGTTATCACCTAAATAAAGAAGGGAAATAACGAATATGTTTCATGTTAGCTGAAGTAAGACTATGTGACTGACATTTTTAATAAAGTATATGTTAGGATTATAGGTGACTTATGTTCACCAAGTAATTAGAACGTGATTAAGCAAATTAAAATAGTGTGTTGGTGTGGTAAGAAAAGGACCAAGGACTAACTTGGGATTGGTTGAGGGAGGATCAACCTAGTACACTTGCGCTTTGTACTCATTGGTTGGTGTGAAGCCTTGGAGAGCAAGGCAAGCATCAAACCTGTGCTCGAACGAGCATGAACCATTAGAAGCCTATTGGCTTTTCTTGCTTTGTGTTGATGTCTCACCCACTTGTTACTTCTATGTCCTATGTTTCCCTATAAATACACTAGTCCTAGGTCACTTGTTTGCATACCAAGAGTCTCATTGTATAGCTCTCCTTATTGCTTACTCTATTCCCTCTCATTAGCTCCTCTCTTCCTCATCATACCTCCATTGTAATTCCTTCAAGATTGTAGTTTGTCCTTGCACATATTAATACTATCTCAGCTAAATATGGTGGTGTATCCATAATATGGTGAACCACCTTAAATCTTGTGTCTTTATTTACATTGCTCATTTTGTCATTCATCACATACTTGCATATTTGTTTCTTATCTTCATACACACTATAAACATTCATCTAAACTCAAAGTTCTTTGGTATGTAAGAATGCCTCTCCTTTTACCATACTAGTTATTCATAATAAATGTATTTGATGATTGGAATAATTTTCTTCTAAACTATAATCAAAATTATTATTTTGACAAAATATAGTTGAAATTTTTCATATTTAGTTTGCAAGTAGGTAGCTCGCCTTAAGGAAGAGAGCAAGTTTAATGAGACCACCCAGTAGAACATTTCAATTTATGTAATTTTAGAAGTTAGTTTTGATGAAGTTTTGATGTAATCAATATTAATGGCAGCAACCATTTAGTCTTGCATTGGTTTTCTTAGAGAATTTTAGTGAAGGTAATACTCTTGAAAGTTGAGCCCATGATTTCTTGCAGTAATCCAAAGAAATTTATTGTGTAACACCTATAATGCACATGCTAGACGAAACCTAGCTCCCTCAACTCAGTGTATAAAATAAATCATTAGGCCCTTAAGTTTTTGCCAACTAGAAACTGCTAATTTTGACAAATATACCCCACATATTTGTGTAGCACAAATCTGTACTCTTATCCATAGGCCCGTGAACTTTAAAAGTTCTAAAAACATTTGATAAATATGGAGTAAATAGGTGTATGAAAAACGATTTATACTAAATCAAAACAAAAAAAAACAAGCAACAGCAAAATGGAGGAAAGCTGACTATGGCAGCTGTATGGAAACAGAATTACCTCTGTGTTTCAACAGTTCTCTTTGTAAGCATGAGTGTAAGGAACACAGGGACAAGTGCAGCAGATAAATGCTTCAGAGTGTGTCCACTAACGACGTGATGAGTTAACTCATAAATAGGTTTATCTTCTGCTTCTGCAATCTTTGCAAGCAGATAGAAAGCTGCAAATAGGAAAAGAAAAGCATGAGTAATTCAGGAAAAATCACTTGTCATTACCACTAAATAATCGAAAGCATCATTCTCAACAGCTCAAACCTGCCGCCCAGAGCCAGTAAGCGGAATGTGTATACATGGATGGCAACAAAATAGCCATCAATGGTAAGGCTATGCAAGGCACAAACTGCACCACTGCATACGGGCGAAGATCATCAAAAAACCTATGAGCAAAATAAGGTATTATTATGAGGTGAAATAACATTTATAATTCAAACTCGGACACTGCTGAATGAAGATGCAACAACAGGATTCTTTCATCAGAAATAAAGAGATAAAATGTTAATTAGATCACTGGATCTTATACTTCATGAAATAGGGACCGGGGAAAACCCTGCTCTCCACCGGATCTGGCTCAGACAATAAAATAAGGAATACAGGTAATTTATATTTCATTGAGGACATACACAAGGTGGAAAATACGTAACATATTCCATAACAACTAACTCCAACAGTAATCACCTTCTCAATTTTTAAATGAGGATATAGCAAAAAAATTCTTGTCAACAAAAAGGCTGCACAATACGAAACTAATATTTACAAGTCTTGCTACAAAAGGCAGTTTAATTTTTGCATATGTGACCAACAAAAGGCAGTTTAATCAGTGCCACTATACAAGAAAAAGGAAGATAATCTAGAAGAAAGAATTCACCAAGAAATTTCAAAATGGGTAATATCAAAGAGTTAAAAGCGCTGATTGTCTAACTGAAGTCAAATTATCAAACAAAACATAAAAAGGGGAAAGCACAGAAAACAAAATAAACTAATCACAAAACACTCCAGCATATTTTGGGCTTAAACTGGGGAGCACATGCTTACATTTACTCGTATCTCTCATTCTGTGTCGCAGATTTTATATAGAAATTTAAGCAAAATAAAAAATGTTAATAAGAAAAGAATCGTTTGAAGGACAATGCAGAAAAAATTGAAGTTCTCACCGCCAATACAGAATGCTAATTATGCCAGCTAAAAGCAGAGGCAGTAGAGAAGCAGTCCCCTTCTGCTCATCAACCCTCTCAATAATAAAAATCGCAACAAGTGATGTGAACGCAAAAGTCATCTGTATGGAAATATGAAAATCTTCAGCATCAAATTTTAATAAGATATGAAAGAAACATTGACTACATCTGCATAAAGGCACGAAATTGCAAATTGGGTTCATAATTAGATCACAGCGGAAAAGAACAAAAACAGTGCAGTAGTGCACAATTCTCGAAGCCAGTTCCAGTCGAGATAGCTTTTTTTCACCAGTGAACAGTCAGAATTAACAAATATCTAGAAACACACACGCACTGGATCAATAAACAACAGTGCTCACCGGCAATCGATCCCACACAAGACTAGCATCATTTGGTTGGAGGTGATAGTATGAAGAGCCAATACCAACAGCTGCAACACCAATATAGAAACAGCTCCAACCCCAAACTTCACCTTGCAGGCTTTTAGAAACAGAACAAGATTAAACCAATTATATAATTGAAAAGGTGAGTAGGAGCAACAAACAAGTACCTCAACTTAAAATAATTTTTGTAGTGGCAAAGCACAAGTCCTATAAGACCAATAACAAGAAAAGGGATGTTGGAAATGACATTGAGCATATTGGGGATTCCTGAAAGTAACCAGAAAAATAGATTAAATTATTATAATACACAACGAATCTCCTATGCAAAACATAAAATGAGAAATATGTGACCAGGCACTGTTAAACGAGAAATTTTGATGATGTTACAGGAAAAAGAGAAAGATATGAGATAAATTCAGTTTGTAAAAGGAGAAATCAGTTTCTCAATATCACCAGACTGCCAGGGCCAAGTATCAATACTATCAAACTCACAACCAACTGAATTGTATAACAGGCTTACTGCATAGAAGTTCAGTTTGATCAAGGACTTCATGTGTTTGTTTTAGGTATTTTAATTATGAGATAAATTCATAGTCAATCACCATAAGCGTTTATAATGTGAATTTTCTGGTCTATAAATAAGATGATTACAATTTTTCGAATTTCAAGACAATGTTGTATAGATTTTATTTCCAAACTCCATGGACAGCGTTTGTGGAGGGGTTTTGTGGTTAAGCTTGGAGATATGAGCTTCCACTGATAATAGCACCACTCGTACTTAAATAATGCGGCTCTATGAATCCAGTGCATAACATATGAAAATGGAGGTCATGGACATTCACCAAGTGATTTAAGAATGAAGTTTATCAATCAACACACAAAGCACTAAAGATATCCATCAAACCAAAAATTAAAGAAAAAGAGAAATTGAATTAAAATCATAAAACAATTATTTGATCAAGTACGGCGAAAAATAAAAAGAGATTCAAAATCGTGAAAAAGATTCACTTCCATTCCACCCCCTATTCAAATATTCATCGTAGGGCAATTTTCAAGATAAAATAAGTGAAATTTTCATAATTCATACTGTTCAATCCATATAGATATAACTAAATTTCATGGTTATTCCACAAATAAAGCGAATCTAACAAAAAAGTGTTAACCACCATATCCGACTTCAAGATATTTCGCAATTACCTATTATGCTCCTTCCAAAGCCTACACATTCTTAAATACTAGAGCAGAAAATCTCTTTCAATACACATGCCTAGTGAGTCGGACCTTTTTACTTTGCAACATTTGCCTTCGTTGAAATGGCCCATCACTTTCTTTAAATCTTATCCACATATTTCTTCTCTCATTTAGTACCATCTACACCATTCAAATATCACCACCACTCCTTAATTTTTGTGCTAGCTCTCCTTATTGCATTTTCAAGGGACGGAAGGTGTATATAGTTCTAATTTCTACGTGGTGAAAATCAAAAACCATTGCGAGCAGACTAATCTAACATTATAAAAATTGAAGACTACGCATATCTTCTGACACAAGTTGCACATTGATAAAGTGGCAACTGCCAACCCATAAACTGGCCGATCTATCTTAACAGTCATTAGTGAATAAAAACAACAAAGTACAAAATAAGCATATGGTTCATAACCTAATCTCACCGACATAAAATCCAAACTTGTAAACCCTACACTCAAAATCAAAGCTATTAGCCTAAAACCATCTCAAAATCATCACACGACATCCCGTAACCGGTAACTACAATAATGATCATAGTCAAGCTCAAAAAATTTATCAAATTGATGAAAACTAAAGCAAACACATACAATTCAATCAAACCAAAAGCGTAAAAGGGAATAAAGCCCTCGAAGCAAGCAAGAAAGTAGCTAATTACTAAGTTATAATTGAAATTCACTAAAAAAAAAAGGGGGAAGATTAGGTAAACAAAAAAACCTAAAAATTGACGTTGATCAGCAAAATTGTGATACTCTTGAGATTGAGGAATAGCGGGAGTGACGATCATCAGAACAACGAAAGTGATGATTGATAATAACCATATGTATACTGTCCGTTTCTCCATTGTTTTCTTCTTCGTCTACCTCTGGATGAATGAAACTCAAGTCTACTATAGGCATCAGGCAGCAACCGCTAGACTTACTTTTAGGATTTTTTTTTTCAACTTTATTTTTTTTATTTTTTTATTTTTTTTTGAATATTTTTTTCAACTTTATTTATTTATTTATTTTATTTTTTTGCACATTTTCAACTTTATTTTAGTCTACTCGTATTTTTTGTTTCAGATTTCAGATCTAGTTTTGCTAGTACTATTGTTTTCCCATATGTAGTTTTACTTTTGTGGTAATTATGTGATTTATTTAAAAATTTTTAATTAATAATTGTGATTTATCAATCACTATAAAAATACAAAAAGAATAATATTACAATAAACAAAATTAAAATAGATAGATTAAAACAACAATAATCTCACCTTATCACATCCTACCGCATAAGGTGATTTACTAACCTCATAAATAACCGTTAAGATTTTTTTTGATGTTATTTACATTTCTCTTTATGCATGGTTCTTTTTAGGTAAAATTTAACACGTTTTATCCTTCACCGTGAAGACCCTGTTTTCAAAATATTAGGTTGATGATGAGAATAAATCTAATATATCATAAACCTACGGCATAATATTATCATTGTGCACTGCTCTTTAATCATCTCAATTTATCAAACATCACAAATAACCAATTTCGCAAATAAAATCTCATGTAGTAGAAGTATTAGAGTATTCTTATAGCAAAATCATAATATTCCAAAAACACACACATTTTTTTATATTTAAAAAATACACACTTGTTAATAATCATCACCATCATTATCCTACCCAGTATTTCTCGCTCATAGACACTTTTTAATAATGAGTAATCAAAAAATAAGGAAAATACTTGTTTTTTTAAAATCTAATAAGGAGAAAACTTTGTTTATGCATCTAAGGTACTATTGAGGATAAAAATATTATAGACTATATATATGGCATTTATTTCCTTATGGGTATGAGACGCCGTCGACCTTCCTTCCCCAGACCCTGGCCATAGAGTATCTATGTGCGGGAACACTGGGTATGATGATGATGATGATGATATATGGCATTTATTATGTATCAAAAAAATATTTAATTATATATCAACTAATTATCAATTGTCCCCCCATATAAAATTGAGTAGATATAGCTAAGCCAAAAATTATCTTTTTAGATTTTTTATTTTAAATTATTTCATTTTATGATAGATGCTTAAATATAATATAATACACATGAACTAAAATATACCTATATTTAAAAATAATCCATGTGTTATTTTTTAAATTTTTTTAATTTACAAATTTTTATACTCACTTTTTATATTTTAAATTTAAAATATTATATATATACCTATATTTCAAAAAAAACCATGTGCTATTTTTTAATTTGTCTAATTTATCAACTTTTTGTATTTTTTATATTTTAAAGTTTAAATTAAAATTATCTATAAATATTAAATCTCGAAAATATACTACTACTACTTTTATTAAATTAAAATATAAATATTACTCAAATAAATTAAAATATAAATAAGAGTAGAAAGACAAGGAAAAAAAAGACTTGGTCATTTCCTTTTCTATATTCCCACCCAAATCCCAATTATTTTTGTGCTTTTCTTCCTCCCTTCCCTTCCCTTCCCTTCCCTTCTATCTGATCTGCACTTTCCAGGAAATTCGCACAGTTCACAGCTCCCAACTCTTCTCAATTGCTTCCACACTCCATTGATCAGTACCCATTATCACAGATCTTGATTTGCAACTCCAACTACAAGCATTTTAAAGTTCAATCCTTGTGCAAATTACTTCCATTAATGGTTCCTTCATAGCTGTGAAAAATCTAGGGATTTGGTTCGATTTGAAGCTGATTATACTGTTTGTTTCTTCAATTTCAATGGCGTCAACTTCGGATGATACTGCTCAATTATCTAAAGATAACATCAAGGGTTTAGTTCTTGCTTTATCATCCAGTTTCTTTATTGGTGCTAGTTTCATTGTTAAAAAGAAAGGATTGAAAAAGGCTGGTGCTTCTGGTATTAGAGCAGGTATTCTTCATCTTCATTTCTTTTGCTTTGTTTAGCTACCGTTTTTACTTACTGGGTAATTATCATTTTGCAGGAGTTGGAGGGTATTCTTATCTGTATGAACCGTTATGGTGGATCGGAATGATTACGAGTAAGTAGCCAATTCATTTTTTTTGTACAATTAAATTTGTGGGTTTTATTCTTTTGATCTCGTTTTTTGTTCCCATGATTTTTTTGGTTAGTAGGAATTTGCTGGTAAATTTTAGATTCTCCTCCCCCTTTTGCTTGTATTGATGCTTTTTGACTTATTGTACTTTGCTTTTGCTTTGTTGGTGATTTTTTTGAGCTTGAATCATTTGAGTACTCTATTCTTTGGTGAGAAATAATTGTCTCTTATATCAACGGGGCGGGCCAAAGATTCAAAGTTTTTTGGTTTTAGATTATAGTGGACTATTTAGAAATGGTTCATTGCAGTTTACATCATGTGCACTTCTTATTCATGTAAAGTTGCCGATGATATTTCATTTGTGGGTCAATTGGAAATAACCTCTTAAAAGTTACTTACAAGGGTAAGTACATCTGATTCCCTGAAACCCCCATAGGTTTGAGTCGACATTGGGAGTAATGAAATGTTGCTGTTAGCCTCATGAATAAGGTGCTTTTATGGCATCATAATAGGAAGGATTTTTGATATTGGATTGGTGGGCGTGCTATAGAATGAAGAGAACTTGGGTATCCGATTCTCGATGATCTTTGTTGTTGATGGAGAAAGGTGGAGTGATTTTGTGCTGATGGCTAGACAAAAAGTGTTTGGAGGAGTAAAGAACTTACAGTGTCTTACTGTTACATGATACATGTATTAAATTTCTAGAGAAAGATTTATTAATTGATTATTCTTGAATGCTTATGAGGATTATTAACTTCACGTATAAGGCCTTTCTTAAGCATTTTGGTCTTTTCAAGCCTTAGGAGATGCAAAAATGACGATACGATTCCCTGTATATTAAATAATTGTGAGACTGATATTTGTTTGCGTATTCGGGGTGCTAGTTATGCCACTAATCTTACGAGTGTTGAGAGGTTATATTATTATTTATATACTTACTTGGACGATGGAACTCATATCTATTTACTAACGTTCGAGTGTCAAATATTCAAAATGGGCAATTAAGGTAAAATGAAGATTTTGAGTACCATAGGAAAATTTCTATTTAAAAACTGAAAAGCTCTCTACCCCTGAGGG
Organism: Amaranthus palmeri; assembly: GCA_019776075.1. Classification (NCBI taxonomy): domain Eukaryota; kingdom Viridiplantae; phylum Streptophyta; class Magnoliopsida; order Caryophyllales; family Amaranthaceae; genus Amaranthus; species Amaranthus palmeri. Next base: position 313,078 of record JAAKBH010000049.1, read on the forward strand.
CTAGCTCAACTGGTTGAGCTCTGGGATTATATCCTAGAGGTCACATGTTCGAGTCCTTGGGACCATTGGAGTTTTCCAGATCCTTAACTTCGCTCTCTTGTAAGACCCGTCAAAAAATAGTTGTGGATAGCCCAATCCATTTTATTGTTCGGAAAACAGCTCATAATATTTAATAGCTAGTAAATTAAAAATATCTAGCAATTAAGTGCAATCATGATTAATTCATCCAAGATCACTTGATTATCTTTTTATTGGATGTCCACGGAAGTAAATTTACTAGGGCATACAAAAAGTCTGTTGGAGTAAGCTCACGTACATTTTCAAGCTAAACATCCTCGTTCCAATCATATGAGCTGTTGATCATCAAAACCGTTGAAAATATCTACTTCTTTAGGCTGCGTTTGACTAAATTGAGATTTGCTTATGAGTACCATCGTTTTTCTTAAAACAGTTCCAGTTTATTCTAAATACCTTAACAATGGCATCAAAGTCGGTCTGTTGTTGAAGTTTGATGATTCTTAATTAAACCGTTAATAAAAGATGACAATGAAGCTTGACCTCGTTCGATTGGTATAAAATAAAAGACTCATAGGGTACAACATATTTGTAGAAATCAAAGTATTTTGGTTTTTGGGATAGTTTGCTATTATTTAAGCATGCATGTCTTTCCTAGGGCATCCTTTGCTTTTGTTATATTCGCTGGTTAAATTCAGGGTTATCAGTTATAACCTTAGTTTAGTTTTTGCCGTACCTGGATCTGTAATGCAAAGTGCAACTATACTGCTGCAATTTTAGATTTTTTGGAATAGTTTTCTTTATTCTTGGTGAGTATGAGTCAAAACTTTTGTAAACTGTAGCTAATAATGATATAGGGTTGTTATTCTTAAATCTGCAAAACTAGATTATTACGACCGTATATTACTGTGCTGTATGTGTGTGTCTATTCGATGTATATAGCATATTCTGGGATAGCATTGAGCATTTAGTAATTTGATCATGTAAAGGCTTACTGAAATTCTGTTCCGCTGCTCTTTTAGAGCGTATATGTGATGATCCGTTCCCCTTTTGCAACCTTCTGAAATAATCTATACTTTTTAGGAAATTTTACTTTTAAAAATCCCACATTTTAATTATTTTTGAAAAATTCCACCTTCCACTCATATTTTCATCTAGAGGACTTCTCAGTTTTTACCACCTACTATAACAGGTTGATTCCAAAAAGAAAAAGAAAAAGAAAACTAAATAATTTACCATGTGAAAGGTGTGATTATTAAAAGTTATGAAATGGAATTATTTTCTTTGCATTGTAGTTCTGTATTACATTTTATGACTTGTATAACAGCCCTCTATTGATATTTATTAGAATAAATATTGCCCTATATTTCACCACTTCATATTTTCCACTCTCGTAATCTAATTCTGCACGTTTTGATGTTCTGTTCACATTACAGTGCTTGTAGGAGAAATTGCCAACTTTGCCGCTTATGCATTTTCACCTGCCATTTTGGTGACTCCTCTTGGGGCATTAAGTATCATCATCAGGTATAAATTTCCTCGTTTTGCTTGATTTTATGTAGAAAAAATGTATAACGTTGGAATTTCGTTGAGCCTTTTTGTGACTGCTAACTTTTATGCTGCTGCAGTGCTGTTCTTGCACATATCATTTTAAAGGAGAAGCTACATATTTTTGGGATGCTTGGTTGTGTTTTATGTGTTGTTGGTTCAACTACAATAGTTCTACATGCTCCTCCAGAGCGTGAGATTCAATCTGTTATAGAAGTCTGGAACCTAGCTACGGAACCCGGTAAATTAGACTTACTGATGGAATTAAACCCGAGTAATTTTTTAAAATTGTCTATATCTTTCATTGACACCAAAAAATAATATGCAATGAGCATTTTGTATATGCTTTGACAATGCAGGTTTTCTCTTTTATGCTGCTTTAGTAATGACTGCAGTGTTTGTGCTCATATTTCATTTTATTCCGGAATATGGACATACACATATTATGGTTTATATTGGCATTTGTTCATTGGTGGGCTCTTTATCGGTATGTCAACTGTGTATAATTTTTTGAAAAGCATTGCATTTAGTTCGAACATTTTCTGAAAAACATGCTATCACAGGTCATGAGTGTGAAAGCACTTGGAATTGCTTTGAAGTTGACATTCTCTGGAATAAATCAATTTATATATCCTCAAACATGGGCGTTCGGTATGATTGTTGCTGCTTGTGTGGTTACCCAATTAAATTACTTGAACAAGGTAATACATCCTGTGCCTTCTCAGTTCTCACTAATATGATTATTATCATTCTTTTGCTATGTGCCTTTCTTCTTCATTGATCCCCTTTTTGGCGTGTCTAAAGTGAGTGCGTGTTTAAACTAGATTTGTGATGCCTAGTTCGCCTCTACCTTAGTGCAAAACACGGTTCCGATAACAGTTGTGAAACAAATTTAGCGGTAATACGGGTGATTTTGCGGTCAATGCAGCCTATATTATTGTTGCAGTAACTCAAAAACCTTTACATACAGACGCGATACGGTGATGCGGCCTTGTTTTTGCACTATGGTCTCTACCCTCATGCAAATTAAGATTCAGCTCGGTCATTCCAAATAATGATTGGGTCCTGTTTGTTTTCTTTTATGTATTGTTCTAATGTTGAATAAATTGAAAAACGCGTCCATATTCAGTTCTGATTGTGTGATGTAGACTTTTGCTCATGTATTTTTCTTGGCACATGATGCAGGCTCTTGATACTTTCAACACTGCTGTTGTATCTCCTATATATTATGTCATGTTCACTTCATTTACAATACTGGCTAGTGTGATCATGTTCAAGGTATAATCAATTTTTGCGCTCATGACAACTTTTTAAAATGCCTTGTTGTTGACGGAGAAACAAGATAAATCTTAGTAATCTCTATTGAAGCCAAGTAAACGCCTGAATACAAATAGTAGATTGAAATTTGAACATGGTTCATGTATGATTTATTAAGTCTACAACATTCCATAACTCCAATGCCATTAAGTGGCTCCCACTTTGGTGGCCTTTTTTTTTTTTTTTTTGGTGTGGAGGCGAATTCAGAATACTAACAATAAAATTTTTTGGGTGAAATAATACAAAAATAACTTAAAAATTTTAGTTGTGACCTTTGGATTTTGGATTTGAACCCATGACCTTCAAAACACTCACCTTGTCATGTGTATTCTACCTACTTGGCTATTTTTTATTGTAATATTTTACACTATTCAATATTGGTAGGAATTTTTAATTATGACCCGTGCCAAGACCTATGCAGTCGCACCCCTAAATTCGCCATTGGTCCAATGTACGCAACCTTACCGTTGTTAGTGATAACAAAAAGGCTCTTTCTAATTGACCCTTGATAAAAATCATCATCTGCAACTTCTAGAAACAATTAATTAATGTATTCTTAAGGCTAAAGAATCTTATTTTCTCCGAGAATTTTTTTAAACTTCTATACACTTCTGCCTGGTTCTTATCTAGCTTGAATTTGGTGCCCAATTCACTTGTAGGACTGGGATAGACAGAATCCAACGCAAATAGTGACTGAAATGTGTGGTTTCGTGACTATTCTTTCGGGGACCTTTCTTCTTCACAAAACAAAGGACTTATCTGATGGTATGCTTCCCTTACCAATTCTGTATAGCTAAACTTATTTGAATTTCCTTCCCCTATTTGTTTTGTCTTTATTCTTGATCTGTTATATACTTTCTGCGCGTTCTAATTTTTACAATTTTTTAATCAAAATGCTTTATAGTTTATTCTATACCGCTATTACATAATCTGGGTGTCGCTTTGAGTCTTTAACCCCTCCTAGGCCGGACTGCCGGAGCAACTTGGTGTCGGCGTAGTGCGATGTTGTTGTTTCTTTTCTATGATGCTCTATGATTAAACATGGCATCCGCACAGATCAAAGTATGTTATTTACTTTCTTAATTGTCGGTATGCTGCAGGTTTGTCTAGTTGTTTGCCTGTGAAGCTGAGTAAGCACATAGGGGAAAACGGATTCGAGGACTCCGAGGGTATACCCCTTAGACGGCAAGATTCTATGAGATCGCCATGATACATTTGACTCTAGCATTTCAAGATATCGATACACTTTTATGGGAAAGAGACCAAAAAAACACCATCTTGTATGTTTCAACCGCATATGCATCCCCACCAATCTTAGGAAAGCGAAGACGAAAAGATGTTTCTTCCTTCGTTGTCTTACATCATGGTGCCCCAAATCTCTCCGGAATTGTTGGCATTATAGTCATAATCATTTCTTATATTGGCAAGTGTCTTTCCATTTGCGAAATGTAGCAGAATTAGCTGCGGAAGGGCGACAGCACGACGCTAGAGGAGATGACACCATTGAATAGCCTCGATGGTAGTTACCGGTGTGTTCCGTGGAATTTATCACACAAGCTTAGTAGATGTGTAGCATTTGTATATTTTCATTACTAAAGCTATGATTCTTTTATTCTTACCAATTTGTCAAGTTTACTTGGAAGTTTTTAATCTATTACAAGATGGAAATACAAGGCTTTCTAGACTATGCACAAGTTTGAAATGATCGTCTTTACAAATCGATATTCGCAAGTCGTGTTTTGTTGATCGGTTGTCTATAAATAAGCAACCTCACGACTCACAAGCAACCCATAAGTCATAACTCATAACCCATACAACATAGCTATAATGTTTGGTAAATGGTTGTTTTCGCCAGCTTGGTGCTTGGCTTTTGATTTATTGGCTGGTCAAATGACCAAAAAACTTGTCTGGTAAATGACTTTTGGGTCAGATTAGATTTTAAGCAATATGAAAAAAATCCATTTGGTAACTTTCCCATTTGATTATGAACAAAGCTTGTTTTGAGGTAAACACTTGATGTTGGAGGCATAATAAAGGGTGAGATCCATGTACCCACAAATGATATTGCTCAAAAATACTTGCACTTATGTGAAATTAAATTTTATAAACTTTAGACGATTTCAACACTTTCAAAAATTCTATATACTTCATTATTACCAAATTTCTCTAAATTTGCAGCCATCTGATTGTAGACTTTCTCTTTCACTTTATAATACTCTTATAAGCCGTTAGAGAGTTTAATATTCGGTATTTACAGAAAATATACTTTAAAACTCTCTAATCTATCCTCAAATTCAAAAAAAGGAAAATTTACTTAGAATAACCCAACTTATTCGTGATTTTTCTACAATAATCTCACTTATTGATTAACCATGAATAATCCCAACTTTAAAGGATATTTGCCTAGAGTAAACTTAGGTAACCTGATAACCTACTAAAATAGGTAATTCACCAAAACAGTAAACTAAAAACAAATTTAAAATTAGAGAAAAATTTAAAATTTTACATAAAAAAATTCTAAATTATAAAAAAATCCTAAATTTTTTCCGAACATTTTTATAATATTTGTTGCGACATTTTTTTTTAATTTATCTTTCTTTAAAAAATATAAAACTTCTTATAACAAGTTATCCAATCACCAGATTTACTCTACGAAAATACACTTTTAAGTTGGAATTATTCATAATTAATCAATAGATGAGATTATTATAGCAAAATCACGAATATATTGGATTATTCTACGTAAATTTTCAAAAAAAAAATTTTTTTTTTCAAATCCACACCATGTTTTCCAATCACTAATAGAATGGGGTCCAATGTAATGTCAGTTAAACAGCAAAGCATCCCAGCTGAGAGTAGTAAGTAAAATAACAAGTAACACCTCCTCTCCTTCTTAATTAATTCTTTCTTCTCATTCACTTTCCCTTGTCTCTATCTATCCATCTCTCCCTTCCCAATTCCCACTCTGCTAACTTCTTACTTCTACTATTACTGTCCCAATCCCTTTTTTCTATCCCATTTCCCAATTCCCAAATTTTTTTAATCAATACCCAGATTTCATCTTCCTCCATTTTCAAATCCTTTGCTGCATTACCCTTTTACACAGATCTTCATTTTCATCTTCTTTAAGCTTGACCAAATTCTGGGTTTTGATTTGATCTCAGATTTAAGGGGATTTTTCCCCATTTCATAACAATGGCTGACCCTACTAATGAACATGAAACTAGTTGTGTTTCTTCGAATAATAGTGAATCTATTACCACATTTTCATCCGCTACAAACCCAAATCCACCACCACCACTTGTTGTTTCTGGATCTTTCAAAGAAAGCAAATCGTCATCTCGTAGACGCCCTTCTCGTCGTCCTAGTCTTGATGCTGATGATTTCTTAAATCTCCTTCATGGGTCGGATCCGGTTAAGGTTGAGCTTAATCGGCTTGAAAATGAAGTCAGAGGTTTATATTCTTCATTTTTATGACTTTATTTTGCCTTTTTTGTTTGGGTTTTTGACGTTTGAAAATGGGGTTTCTTCTGATTTGCAGATAAGGAACGAGAACTTGCTGAAGCTCTAGCTGAGATCAAGGCATTGAAGTTGTCTGAACGTTTGAGAGAGAAAGCTGTTGAAGAGGTTAAGATTTTTTTTTTCTTATATTAAATATTGTTGGTTTTAGTATTCTTAATTTGCAAATTTTTATGGAGTATTATCTTTGCAAATCTACTATATTTAGTAATTTTTGGTTTTTTATTGTGATGCACTTTCTGTGAGATCTCTAAGCTAGTACAATATTTCTACTTCATAACATTACATTACCCAATGCCTCTCGCCTAGGCGGGGATAGGAGGTCTGTTGTACGCAACCTTACTCAATGCCGTAGGTGGCTCTCATCTTGGTTGGGTTTGTACAAAGCCTTACTCTGGCTCCTGTGCGAAACTTTTATTTTACGTCTTATTTATAGTAAATATATTTATTTTATTAATAAACTTGATATATTTTTTTATTAACTTTTTCATATATGGTTGAAAGATGGGCCCTGTGCGGTTGATCACCTCGCACACTCTCAAAGTTCCTTGTAACAAGGACGTCGATTGACCCTTCGTGATAAATTATACTTTTAAGTTTTAAGTGTGTCGTATTGGTGAGAGTTGTAGAATGTGAATCGGGATTGATTTTGGACATTCACTTATTATTATGTTAGACCTAATGCATTGTATCTTATTAGAAAACAACAAATCTGCTACATTATACTCCCTCTGTTGCAAAAGAATTGCTAGAAGTACATAATGATTGTAAGGTTGGGGGGAAAAGAGTTGTACTTCTTGTTAAGTTGGGAGGATTATTTGGATGAGATAAAAATATTTGTTAAACGGCGCGTCTTGTATGAGACCGTCTCACCGTGGGACGGGTCCATACAAGCAACCCGTTTAATTTTTTTTGCAAAAAAAAAAAAGTAAATAAAAAATTAATTTTTTTCAGTTTTTTTTTTAGAAACTAAGTATTGGATCAGCCTATATTAAGCCGTCTCATGATGAGACGGTCTTAATAATCAATTTGTCTAAGTTAAATGTGTGATGAGAATTGAAGAGTGTGCGTCATTACCAAAAATAAAATGTAGCAAATTCTTTGGAACGGATTTATAGCAAATTTTATGGTACTGAGGTAGTATTGGTAAGTGAGTAGAATTATTATGGCAAGTGAAAGAGGGACCGAATTGTGAGACTTTAACTTCTCATATTTGTAATCGTATAGGATGTCGATTGCAAGTACTTGAATTGTGACATTGTGCTAATAAAGCCAATATGTGTTGTACTTCACTTTTAAGACTAAACTGCATAAACTGTGGTTGTAGAATGATGGAGTGGTAAACGATGTTAATGCTTGAGATATTCTTACTCCTTAGCCTTTTTTGGGACTTCCAGGTGCCATGATGTGAATCAACCTTGTTTTACAAAATTCTGCGGAATGTGTTTTCTTGCTTGGACATACAATGTTCAAGAGTTATATGGTTATCAAAACTGGATGATTCCTTACATCTGTCACATAGTATTAGACAACCAAGTCAACATAAAACTCGTAAAATCAAAACTCAGGCTAATTAGATAAGAGCTACTCTAATGAGACCGTCTCTTGATGAAACGACCTCAAATAAGTAACCCATATTCTCATATTAGTATTACAATTCTTTTAGGGTACTTCAGTTTCTACTTTCTAGGGTCGAATGAAAAAAATAATAAGTATTAAGCTTTGAATGTGATTTGTCTCCCTTGTGTGACATGTTCTTTATCAATTTTATTGTGCCTCTCCTGGAAGGATTATCACTTCACTTTTGATTACTTTATTTATCTTATATGTTATCCATTTTCTGCGTTAAAGTGAAGCTGACTCTCTTGTCTCTGTCATCTTGAGAAAATCAGCTCACGGACGAGCTGGCTAAGATGGATGAAAAGCTTAAACTAACTGAAAATCTGTTAGAAAGCAAGGTACTCATAAAATCTCTTTCATTGTAAATTGTTTTATAATTTTATCTATACATATCAAGCTAAAAACAGCTAACTGCTTTCAGAATCTAGAGATCAAGAAAATCAATGAAGAGAAAAAGGCTTCCATGGCTGCTCAATTTGCAGCAGAAGCTACCCTTAGAAGAGTTCATGCTGCTCAAAAGGACGATGACATGCCTCCTATTGAAGCCATTCTTGCACCTTTAGAAGCTGAACTTAAACTTGCTCGACAAGAGGTAACGTGTGTAGCTTTTCATCACTTTTAAATGATTGATTGTAGTCTTCGTACAACCTTATTTCTTACTCGTCTATCTGGGCAGATTGGGAAGCTGCAGGATGATAACAAAGCTTTAGATCGTCTCACTAAATCTAAAGAAGCTGCTTTATTGGACGCAGAGAGGACAGTTCAATCTGCCCTTGCTAAGGCTTCCATGGTGGATGATCTCCAGAACAAAAACCAGGAATTGATGAAACAGATAGAAATTTGTCAGGTATCTTTGCAACAGTCATGCATGATGCATATTAACTAAAATACTTATTTCTTTTTCCATTCTGGCAGTCGGAGTTCAATGAATTGTAGCTAGAATAAACTGACGCGTCAAATGTTTGTGTTTATCAGGAAGAAAATAAAATATTGGACAAAATGCATCGACAGAAGGTTTCAGAAGTGGAAAAACTGACTCAAACCGTACGGGAATTAGAGGAGGCTGTTCTTGCTGGTGGTGCCGCTGCTAATGCAGTGAGGGATTACCAGCGGAAAATGCAAGAAATGAATGTAATTTTTAGTTTTTGCTGTTTGAAAAGTGGAAAATTGTGTTTCTGTTATCGTTCTCCCTCTGAAAAGACTTAGTTTTGTAAGAAATGAGCATTTATGACCTACATTTTTACGCTGATCTGCAGGAAGAAAGGAAAACTCTGGACAGAGAGCTAGCTCGTGCCAGGGTATCTGCTAATAGAGTGGCTACAGTTGTAGCAAATGAATGGAAAGATTCTAATGACAAGGTGATGCCTGTAAAGCAGTGGCTTGAGGAGCGGCGGACTTTACAGGTTAGTTTGCAATTACTATTCGTAAGTCTATGAGATGGTTTTACATGAATCTAGTTGGTGTCACTGTCATCCAGTGTTTTATACACTTACAAGCGGCGAATTGAATCGAGCAAACTTAGGCCATTTTAGGTTATTTTGGGAAAATTATGAATTTATATAATGAAGTATGTAGCGAATTAGGTAAACACTTACTTCAGGTCATTACAACCACTTGGCAATTGATCAAGATGGTACATGCATGCAAGAGCACATTTGTACACGACACACTTCTACAAAAATTAAGTTAAATCAAGAAAAAATGATGCATTGTGGTTGAAAAGTTTGTAGTTAAGTTAAGCCAAACGTCTTGTGCAGGGCGAAATGCAGCAACTTCGTGATAAACTAGCTATTGCAGAGCGAGCTGCAAAATCTGAAGCTCAATTGAAAGTAAGATGATTTCTTTGCAAAAGGTTGTTTTCTAATGCCATTTTTCCTCTATAAAGTTAAGTTAAGATATTGTTGTCTTCCAGGACAAATTTCAATTGCGTCTCAGGGTTTTAGAGGAGAGTCTGAGAGGAACTCCAACTAGTAGCAACCGTTCGACACCCGAGGGAAGAAGTATTAGTAACGGGCGTCGTCAATCACTTGGAGGAGTAGATACCATGTCCAAAGCTAACGGCTTTCTACCAAAGAGATCACCAACTCTTCAATCAAGATCTTTAACATCTAATGCTAGTATGATGTTAAGACATGCAAAAGGGGTCTCAAAATCGTTTGACGGTGGTACAAGGTCATTAGATAGAGGTAAAATCATGTTGAATGGAAGCAGCACAAATTATGTTGTAAACCCACCTTCCGAGGTACCCAAGGATGGTGAGGCTCAAAGTGCTTGTAAAGAAAATTCTGATGAGAAGGTGAATGATACACAAACAACCGTTAAGGAGGATAGTGTCTCTGGTGTATTGTATGACTTGCTACAAAAGGAAGTGATTGCACTCAGAAAGGCGGGTCTTGAAAAAGATCAAAGCCTTAAAGACAAGGATGATGCCATTGAGGTTGTTATTTTGCATGCTTTTATTTTTCGCCTACTCATTCTATCTTTTTCATATTGGTTTAATATATATTTTTTATTTAGATGCTGGCAAAGAAAGTTGAGACCCTAACAAAAGCAATGGAAGTTGAGGCTAAAAAAATGCGAAGGGAAGTAGCAGCTATGGAGAAGGAGGTTGCTGCAATGCGCTTAGAAAAGGAGCAAGAAAACAGGTCCAGACGCTTTGGTAATGTGAAGGGTCCTATGGCCAGTTCCCAGTTGCTTGCTGGAAGGTAAGTCTTTGATTCATTTACTCTTTTCTTGCATTATGGTATTGGTTATTGAATAGACTAGTGATTCTTTTATTGTTTAAAAGCTATGTATGAGCCCAATTTCATTTAAACGCCTGTTGGGAATAGAAAATGTTAGCTATATTCGTTTTATTCGTGGTTTAAAAGAGAGCCATAAAGGCAAATGATGTGGACGCAATTCGATCACGGGCCATGAATACCATACCACCCACACATAACTTTATCTGATGGAAAATTGAGGGGACTTAGTTGAGAGGTGGTTGACTACGACGGGTTGGAATCTTCTATGAATGAGTAATAAAACTGTCATATAGGGCATAAGTGACACTATCCCGAGATCCAAAATATCACATTGCAGCTAATTTGGTCGATTTGATGAATAGCACTGAAAAAGGTTGCCGATCCTCAGATTCGGCAGAAAAGTTAACTTTGGAATGTTTATAAATTTTGGGATTCCACAACATATTTCAATGCGGGTTTTTCGGGTGGTGTACTGGTGCCTCTTTTTTCGTATTTAGGGGGGCGTTTTTTTTCCCTTTTAATAGCCTTAGTTGTAATAAGGGTTTTTTTTGGAGATGATATACTCTTTGTAATTGCCAAAAAGAACTAGGAGATTGGACCAAAATCTGATATGTTGTAGCATTGGCATGAATCATGATATCGTACAGAAAACGCAGAATATGCAAAATCCTAATCTTTGTAGCTGCCCCTTTTGTTTCCTCTTATGATCATGACCATTATAACAGAATTCACCAGCTAATTTGCTTTTCGAACATGTAATTCGCCAAAAGGACTCATAAATAGCCTAAAAACGACCATAATTTGCTTTTTTCTATTCTCTGGCGAATCACCTGACACTGGTCAAGACAAATATGTTTAAAACTTAGAAGTAGACGAATTAATCAGTAAATTTGATCTGGACCCTTTTCTGTTTGTAAGCAGGACTGCTGGACGAGGCGGATTAACACGCAGCACTCAATAACAAGTAGCAGAACAGAACAGCTTTAGGAGCGGGTCCTAAGAAGTGAAACTTGACAGTTATTCTCGAATGTGTCCTTGTCTTATTCTTTATATATCTTATTATAGCCAGTTATTCGACATTAAGTGAGAAAATATAGCTTTACTCGGTATGCTTCTGACGGTCGACTGCTATGGCCATATCGCATGATGAGACTTTCGGCTCAAGGAAAATTCAAGTAACTAACCTTATGGCAAGAGTATTTGGTGTGCTTGTTGTATAGATAGGGATATTAGTAGTGTTCCTAGGCCCCAGCTCGTGCTGGACCTGGAGCCCGACTCGTATTTGTAGTCAAGTCAGCTAGTGTGATGTTTCAGGTTTGTGCATATTTTTCAAATCGGTTTTCTATTTACAATGTGCTCGTCTTCTCAAGTCTTGGTTAGAACCGAATATAAGCATATTCCTCGGACACTTCATTTTGGTCCATCTTATATGGAATTTGTATACTACATGTTTTTCGTATCATGAGTCGTTCTTTCATGATCCTTTTTTTTCCTTAGTGTACTTCTCATTGTTTGTCGAAACGACCTCAACGTGAATCCACATTTTCGTCTCACTAAGTTTGCTACTTTTGTTGACGTGAATTCATATCTTTCATTATCTCATCTAGAAATCGAATCTCCTACATTATATTTATTTGTTTAATGTTTTATTCATTCGCTAATAATTAATGAAGTGTAACACTTCATAAAATATTCAAATGTAGCAAAATAAGGTGGCAAATTAGTAATACAATGATCACGAATTCTCAAATGAAATAGTCTTACGATGAGAGCATTTTTATTTGGTGAGTTCAATGTACACTTATTGCGTTAAAGTAATTATAATTTTAAATGATTACTTTTTATAATTTTTAGATAATCACTCACAACTTTTAAGTGATTAATTAAAGAAATGAGCTAATTATACGAGTTTGTCTCATAGTTCATAGTCGTACAAAGATAGAGTTGAAGCCCAACTTTAATTAACAAAGAGTTTTTGTTTTTGAATTATTTTTTGTAATTAGAAATTATCAACATATATTTTTTATTATTCTACAAAATATTATCCTTAAGATGATGTGTTAACTTATGAACTTATCATCTAGTTATTTGTTCTTTACTCGAAAATATTACTCCTAATAAAAAAATTCAAAAAATAGTGAATTTCAATGTAAAAATAATCTAACTTCATCTATATAAAACGATGAAGGTAGACGATATATGGTTAAATATGTGAACTAAGGACAACGATCATTTCACATACCTATACTCTCCGACCTAAGTTGATAAACACGAAACACGACTAGCATTAATTAATTCAAAATTTTGAATATTCTTACATACTAAAGTTAAAGTAAAAGAATTATGTCTTGTATAAACAATTGAGTATACGTAATCCATCATTAATACAAAATAAATTTAAACACATAATATTTTTTAAAACAAATATAATATATTAATAATAAATAATATCGAGTAATCGAATCTGTTTTGAAGGATCGGAGAAAATGAAATAGGCTCCGGTTTTTGAAGGTTGAGTTGAGGCCTAAAACCTAAACAAACCATCCCTTTTCTCATACTCTTTGACAAACTCCCTGTAATCAAAACCCTTTTTCCTAAATTTTGTTCTCTGTTTTAAAAATCACAAACAACAAGAAAAAATTAATCTGTTTCAAGATTTTCTATCATCTTCGCTTTCAATTATCCTGTTATTTTCCAGGTATGATTTGCAGAAAACTCTCTAATTACTTTGCAAACATTTGATTGAAGTTTTCAAGTTTAATAATCCCCTTAAATGAATTTATTTTATAATCAAATTTAGCCCTCTAATCATTTATTTTACTTAAGGGTTTAAGAATATTAGCATTTTGTTATTTGAGTTGGTGAATTATATGTGTAACTTTGTCAATAAATTTAATTTCCCTGTTTTTGTTCGAATATTTTCGGTGTAAAATGAAAACTACGATTGATATTATTATATTCTTTAATTGAGTCCGTTTAGGGTTTATCTGACTTCGGAAAATCTGTTGAATCAACTCGAGTATCAAGGCAAAAGAGGGATTTTTGAAGTCTTTTTGTTGAATTAATAGTAGTATCTTTGTATTACAGTTTGCAAATTCTGTTTTTCCGTCAAGAATTAGGATAATGGGATGCTAAACTACTGAAATGGTGGATTTTTGCGTGTGTCAATAGAAAGGATAATGGGTTATAAGTATAAGGTGTTTGGGTTCATTTTTTCTTTTTGATGATTAGAGGGAAACTTGTGAGCATTTAGTTTATATCATATGCTTTTGAGTAGTTTTTCATAGTGTTCTTGAGTATTGTATTTTTGATGAAATGTTGTGGGTTTGGTCTGTTGTCGTGACCTTGATCATAGCTTATATGATATACCGGCTTTATGATTTTGGATGAATTGATTTTGTTAAAAAGTTTGTGGTTGGAGAACTGTTGATGGAATTTTGTGGTTTGTTAATTTGGGATAGTTAGTACTTAGTACTTGGTAGTAGTTAGTTTTTAGTAGAGTATGTCAAGTTTATACTCATCAATGCATAGTGTTCTTTTGAGTATTGTATTTTGGATGAAATGTTGTGGTTATGGTCTGTCGTTACCTTGATCATAGCTTATGTGAGCGTGATATACCGGGTATGATGATTTTGGATGAATTGATTTTGTTAAAAAGGTTTGTGGTTGGAAAACTGTTGATGGGTTTTTGTGGTTTGTTAATTTAGAGTAGTTAGTACTTAATAGTAGTTAGTTTGTAGTAGTAAAGTATGTCAAGTTTATACTTATCAAGAGAAAAAAAATGAATGCTTACCCTACATAATTTTGCCTTGTCATAATGCATTTCATTTACTTGTCGATTAGTTGGGTTATTGGATGGTTTTAGCTTTTGAGAATATTGGGTTTTCTTATTAGGTGAAGTTGTCTGATTTGTAGTGTAATTGTTGCAGATGGCTAGATGGGATGCCATCTTATCACTCCCTGTGCAGAGTCCTTCGACCTCGGATTTCAGTGCTGCTGATTTAGTTTGGTCGAAGATTGAAGGATTCAGAGATAAAGTAGATAGAATTGCTCTTATTCCATTTGCGAGGGTTGATGATTTTATCAAGGGTGAATCCGCAAACAAAGACTGCCCTACTGGATTTCACGTTGAGGCAAGGAGGCATCGTCCTGCAAAGGCATCGCACAAAGTGAAAGTCGATGGTGTTCTTGAATATATATTGTAAGTTTCGGCTTTCTAGTTCTTTGTGTGGGTTGGTTTTCTTCATTTCTTGAGAATTTAATTGTGTGTTGCTTGCTAAGGCTTGATCAATGTAATTCTTATTCCATTGAAAAGGATTTTAGCATTTTGGAACGTACCTTTGATTAATATGATTGATCTAAGAATCAGGTCTTGTTTTAGTTGATTATGTGACACTTCTCCGGGCAAGGTCTTGAGTTCGAATATTGCTTCCATTCCCCTAGCTAAAAACACCCATGTTTGATTGTTTTGGTATTTATTTTGAACTTTAGGTATTGGTGCTCCTTTGGCCCAGACGATCGTAGGAAAGGGGGGGTTGTACGGCCAAGTAGAAACACTTATATCCCAAAGAAAACATCTGCTGGACGCCCTAATACCAAAAGGGGTTGCACTTGTCATTTCATTGTGAAACGCCTTATCGCTCGTCCTTCTGTTGCGCTTATTATATATAATCAGGATAAGCATATTGACAAAAAGGGATTACCCTGTCATGGTCCACAAGACAAGAAAGCTGCCGGAACTCGTGCTATGTATGCTCCATTCATATCTGAGGATCTTCTTCTACGCGTTCACTCTTTGTTATATGTTGGTGTACCTGTTGAAGCCATTATGCAGAGACACAATGAAACAGTAGAGAAACAAGGGGGCCCTGTTAATCGCGATGACCTTCTAACACATAGATATGTGAGAAGACAGGAGAAAAGATTACGACGATCTAAATATGAGCTAGATATTGATGATGATGTTAGCCTAAGACTGTGGGTGGAAGATCATCGAACTCACATTTTCTTTTATCAGGACTTCTCTGAGTCTGATCCATTTACAATTGGAATTCAAACGGATTGGCAGTTGCAGCAAATGATCCGATTCGGTAATGGTGGTCTTTTAGCTTCTGACTCAAGATTTGGAACAAACAAAATCAAGGTTTGTTTTTCTGTATTACTTGGTCATGTTTCATGTCCATTTCATTATATCTACGTAAAATTTTAAAACTGATTGTAGTTGTCCTTCTAGTGACTCTGTTGTTTATGTAGTATCCGGTCCACAGCCTTCTTGTGTTCAATTCGGTGAACAAGGCTATTCCTGTAGCTTGGGTGATTTCTCCAAGGTTTTCGAGCAGGGATACATATAAATGGATGAGGGCTCTTCACAACAGGGTTTTGACTAAGGTTCCTTCATGGAATTTGGCTGGTTTTATTGTAGATGATCCTTTATCTGATGTTAGGGCTATCCGGTATGCTTCTTTGTCAACTAAGAATTTGTGATGTACATGTTCTTGTCTAATTTTGCATCTTATGATGCCATCTTCTCAAAATTTCTGCCATCACATGAAAGTTAGATTCACATTTTAGTGATTATACCCACCTTCTCGTTCTTTTGATTCGTGCAATTAGCATTCTTTTTTCTTAAGATGATACTTCCTAGCCCCTCCTATTCTACCCATTAGTCCCATTTATTTTTTGTCAGTATTCACCTATTACTCTTATTTTTTATTTTATTTTTAATCTTAAATTAAAACAATTAGGTGGAATCTTGTTTGATTTGTCTCAATACAAGGATTATTAATATAAACTTTTTATTATTTCTAATTAAAAACAATTGGAGATATTAAAGGTTAAAATATTGCCTTGGCAAGTGTAATTTTTTTTTTCTAATTAAAAACAATTGGAGATATTAAGGGTTAAATTGGAGGTAGTATTTTTTTGAGGTGGGGATGGGCCGATTGGGTGGGGGATTTTCAGCATTTGACATAATGCAAACGTTATGAATCGCTGAGGGTAAATCGTTCTTCATATCAGATGTCACAATGAAATGTGCGGCTTGCTTATATATGGTATATTTCGTAGGGATGTTTTTGAATGCTCTGTGCTGATATCAACGTGGCGTGTCCGTCATGCGTGGCATAAAGCTTTAATGGAACGATGTTCTCAAACTGAAAAGCGAATCCAAATGTCAAAACAGTTGGGGCAAATTGTTTCAGAGATCTGTACCGGACGTGGAAATGCAACATTGTTTGATGATTTCATGGATAATTTTA
Source organism: Amaranthus palmeri (assembly GCA_019776075.1). Classification (NCBI taxonomy): domain Eukaryota; kingdom Viridiplantae; phylum Streptophyta; class Magnoliopsida; order Caryophyllales; family Amaranthaceae; genus Amaranthus; species Amaranthus palmeri. Next base: position 330,098 of record JAAKBH010000049.1, read on the forward strand.
TAGATAACTCTGAGTTTGTGGAGTACTTTAAAGCTGTGTGGTACCCAAGAATAGGTCAGCTGTGAACCCCTTCGAGATTCTTTACGAAGCTCCTATCTTTCTTTCAATTGTTTTGAAAAACATATTTTATGTCAGAGAAATTACCTAGAATAATCCAATTTTTATTGATTTTTCTACAATAATCCCAACTTTTGATTGACTTTGAATAATCCCAACTTTAAGGTCACTTACCCATGAACATTCTTGCCCAAATGATGACTGGTTTTCGAAAGGTCAATTGCTAAAAAAAAAAAAAAGAAAATTCAAGAGTACTAAAAATTAAAGATTTTACATTATTTCATTTTATGATTTTTTTTAGTTTTTAAGTATTTACTTTTTATTTTTTTTAATGCAAAATGACTTGTATAGGTAAGAGGTTACCTTGGTGGTAGTCGGAACTATTCATGTTTAATCAAAAGTTGGGATTATTATAGGGATAAAGGATTGGATTATTTTGGGTAATTTTTCCTTTTTGTTAACCTGTATAGCGTTTCTATCTTGTGATTGATTTCCTTTCTTTCAATATCTTGAAAGGAGCATGAGGTTTTGTTAAGTTGTTCCCGATTGTATAGTATATTTGAGTGTTGAAATCCAATTCCATCAACTTAATTTTTTTTCTCCTTTCTCTGTTGTAATTATTTCTACCCAGTTGTAATGGCTAATGGTTTTGCAATTGCAGGGTTTTGGATTAGTAGTTTACAAACCCTTCCTCTTGCAAGCCAGGAGATGAGTGCAATGATTGAGTTTTATCATCGACAGATGAATGTCAGAGTATTAAACGAAAGTGATCGGAGTGTATATCAACGTGTTGATTGGTTGGTAAATAAGTTGACCACTAAAGTTCACTCTTACTTTTGGCTTGATGAGTTCCCGGAGAAGCATGATTTTGATCGATACCAGAGAGATGAGTGGTTGGATGGGTTAACTTCTTGGCGTAGTTCATTGGAAATTCCCGATTCCGATGTTATTTTTGAAGGGGAACAAGCCAAAGTCATAGATCAACAAGATCGGGACAATTTCATTTTGATATCGAACCCTGGTTCTGAATTTGCACTTTGTGATTGTAAGCTATCGGAAAAGGGATATTTGTGTGATCATGCTTGTAAGGTTAGGTGGGTATTTCACAGAAGAGAATCTTCTAAAGCTTCTCTTAGTTTATACCAGTACAAACAAGTTTTGATGAAAATTCTTTGTTGCACGCCTCACGATTCGTTGATTCGTGATTATGCGGTTTCCCTCGCAGCATCTCTAACGACACAAATAAACCCTTTTTCTGAGTCTGACGGAGATGAGAGACAGATCAGTGGGCATCTAAGCGATGTTAATAATAGGTTGCGTAACCATGAGGCTCGTGAACTAGGGTTTTGTAATGTGAGGGATGTCCATGATGGGATGGAGATTGACCCGGTCTTGCCTTCTGGTTTATTAACCGATTCCTGTGCTATAAATGAAAACGACTCTTTGCAAGACGGCGAGCTCTCTAATCGAGTTAATGGCGTAGACATGGTGGAAAAACCTTTAGCTATCGTATTCCCTCCTTCCATTGAGTCCCGAGATTCTTCTTCAGACAAAGGTGATAAGAATGTCGATTTCTGTGAAGATACAACTCCTTTGAAATTCTATATGAGGTCAAAACCAACAAAGAAACGGAAGAAAGGAGCACCATAAGTGATCGCTCAGTAACGTACTAACGTCTTCTAAAGGTTAATTTTCATTCAAATATTTCTGATTTTCTATATTAGTTTAGATTTAGGTATGGCTCATCTAAAAGGGAAAATTATGAGATAGTATGTTTTTGTTCCAAATTCATTCACCTTTTTGTGTTGGTACTTGCTGCAGTATTAGGAAAGCAAACTTAGATTCTTTTAGTAGTTGTGTGTGTTGTATGCTTGTGCAGTTTTTTATTGCATCACTGAATATTCATGAACTAATTTATCTTACTTTGTTCCCAATGTATATGAAGTGAAATTTTGTTTGATTCATTAAATAACAAATCTTGATTATATTTTTTTTTAATAATTTTTTAGTTATGACAAAGTTGTTAAAATCGCGATTCTACTTAGAATCGTTAAGAGAGGTAGAATCGAATCGTAGAATCGTACGATTCTACAAATAAACTTAAATATATTAAAAATATTTCTTATCATTATTATCCAATTTAAAAGTTTAAAACTATAAATTAAGTTTCTTTGACTTTATTATTTAGAATATAATAAATTTTTTAAAATAATTAGTTTAAATTTTCATACCGATTAAAGAATTTGTTTTTTAAAACTTTTCATGATGGGAAATATGAAATTTATGCATATATGTGAAAGAGATTAGTAAAGGATGGTACATAAGAAAAATTAAAAATAATTCTTACTAAATTAGTAGAATCGAATCGTAAAATCGTAGAATCGTGTTATGATTTTACCTCTAAAAATTTTATACCAACTAGAATCATAAAATTCTACAACTTTAAGATTCTACCTGCGATTCAAATCACTCGCTTATTTTTTGATCGTAAAATCGTAGAATCGTATATTAGAATTACGATTCTAACAAATGGTTATGCATAATACAAAATATTAAGGATTAAAACGGTACATTTAACAATACTTTTTTTGGGGGGTGTAGGCTAGACATCTCTACATGCTAGGGGGAGAGGGTATTAATACTTTTTTGTTGGTGGTGAGAATTAAACCGTTGTCCCAATATAATTTTATTGCTGATTAAAGAATTGGCTTGGCTTTCCCCTTGATTAAGTAATTCCCTCTTTTCCTTACCTGTAGAGATTTTTAGCCTAAATTCAAATTTTAAAAAGGTATAAACTTTTCGATATCGAGAAAAAAGAAGTTAAGTTATCTGTTTTTGATTTCAGATGTGTGTAGTAGTATTTGCTTCTGATAAGATGCTTATGCCTCATCATCTAGTTTCCTTTAATTTGTTGCTAACATGAAACCCTAAACTAGGTTAGTGCACTATTAATCAGATGAGGAAACGGGAAAAAAGATGAAGAAATAACGACTACGAGACATCAACAACATCGATTGTTTCTTTCAAATGTTTAATCGGAATGTACATCCAATCCAATCCAATCCAATGACAAAAAACATAGTATGAATCTAAATACCTTTAACATATTCTTGACAGAAAAGAATGGATCTTGAAGCACGCGGCTGCAAAATATTATTCAGAATCACACCAGCCTTTAGCAATGTATAAAATTTCCGAGTTTATTTTGAATTGAGAGTTCATACACCATCGGCCGTGTCGTTGGATATCCAGTATCCGATACCGGTCTCATTAGAAGCAGTGAGCAAATCAAAACTTCCAGCATCGAACGATCCATTTTCTCCGAACACGATGTGTCTTTTTGCATGAGAATAAGCACAGTAGTTTACTTCATAAACTAAAGCATCTTTCTTAAAGGTTGAAACGGAAGTCCCTACACCTTCCCCTGCACATTTACGTAAATAAGTAAATAAAAGGAAAAATTACAATAAAAACTCCCAACTATGTGCGATTTAAATATAAAACTCCCAACAATTGATTAATATTTAAAACTCCCAACTTTAGGTCCATTTTAAATTTTAAGTCCAAGATTAATTGTAACCGGATAAATTGACTTTAGTAGAATAGTAATGGGACCCAATTTTATTTATTAATCACCTCACCCCCTTTGACCTTACACGACCCTTCCATTTTAGATTTTGGTCAAAAAGGTTATGAAACCCAGAAGTCTAAAATGTAGCCTAGCTTTAGTTACCTAATTATCGAAACCCAGAACTTCCCACGGTTAAAAAACTTCGTCCCCAAAACCCTAGATTTAAGTTTCAGAAATTCTGCTCCCCGAACTCCAGATTGATGTTCTAATAAAAATTGTTACAGTCTATAGCTGATCATAAGATAATATGAAAAGGACCTCATCATAAGAACCCTTTGTTCTCAAAACTCTAAATTTATGTTTCACATTTCCATTCCTCATGTCGTATAGATACGGTAACGTTGTCTAAGACTATGGGAAAACCAAGAATTGTGTACCCATCAAGGATTCTACTAAGGAGTTCGACTATCTTGTGGTAGTATGCAGGGAGCCGAGAAACATATTGCATAAGGGGTCAAATACAGATAAACTGTTAAATCTTTCGAGTCCCCGAGGATGTTATAATTCAGCTATTTCCAAAGAATATGCATTCGCCCATTCATCCGACTTTTTGCACTAACGTTACGTACCCCAGTCCCCAGATATCATCTAAAGGTAGCCTTAAACACTAAACCATTTAGAAGTTTTCATAAGAAAGAAAGGAAACTTACCGTGTGTAACTAGCAGCAAGTTTTCCGTAGGGTATTTATCGGCAAGCGCCTGAATGACTTGCTCATATCTGCTCCTGCAACCTAAAACAGTCTCTTCCCACCGCGGCATCTATGATATCAATCAGATGATAATACACATTAGGACAAATAAGGTGTATATAAATTTATACATACACATACTTTAGCTGTGTTTGGCTATAGCATAAACAAATTAAACTAAACTTATTTTCAATGGAAAACCAATATCAAAACTTCATAATGTTGGTTAGCTTCTTTGCTATGAACATCAAAATTAGACATGTCAATTTTTGATCTGATCTCCAAAATGACTGAAAATCAATGGGTTATTACACAAAAAAGACCGGAACCGAAAACCAAAAAATCAGGTTAAACCCAACCGTAACCCATAAATCGACCATTTTGACCCGTTATTCCAACTTTTACACTTCCATGTCATCATTTTGGATTGGAGCCATTGTATTTCTAGTAAATTTTGTATTTTTAGTTTATATATTTTTGTTGAAGCCTTGAAGCAATATACTTGTATATTGGTCATTTTTGATGATAAAATGTTTTACAGAGAAAATATTGATAAGGGAAAATAAATTTAAAACCCCTAACCATTAGGTCAACTAAAACCGAAAATAAGTCGTCCCAGAAAAACCCGACCCAAAACACGTCTGCCTGACCATTCGTTTTGACATGTCTAATCAGAATAAAAAGAACAAAGGGCGATTATTCTCCCCCTTCTACAACCAAAAAGAACAGGAACGGCCATACATTAAGATGGTATGAAAGACTTACCTCTGAGTAAATTCTTTCAACAGTATGATCTACAGTTCCAGCAGGTAGCATGGCTTCAAGCTCAGACAAATTGAAATCAAAATTACCATCTTTAGGTGCCAGTTCAGGTCTTATAGCTTCCCTCATCAACATCTCACACAACCCATACTCAATCGATACCTGAAAGCAGATGGGGAAAATTAAAGGCTTGGTCCATGAAATTCCTGGACATTTCTAACCATGACCGATAAGTTTTCAGTCGTATTAGTAAGTGTGTATGGACATTCCAAGTGGTGAGCCCGTGTTTTTGTTTTTTCACAAATGTTTTTTTAAATCCGCGTGGTGACCCCGAGCTTCCAATTTTTCCATGTGGTAGACAAAATGTTAAGTTTTTGATTAAATTAAGCATTTAATTCGGCTGAATTTCGAAATATATAGTCAAGGGTGATCACGACGTTCGTTTATTGAAAAAAAAAGTCATTACGTTGGGTAAAAATAGCGTAAAGTTAACAAAAAAACTTTCCTTTGTCTACCACGTGGAAAAATTAGAAGGTCAAGGTCACCAAGTGGTTTAAAAAAAAAGGCTTGTCCACCACGTAGAAAAGCAGAAAATACAGGGTTACTACATGAAATTTCCCATCATTTTTTTTATGCACCCATTAAGCCTCAAGCTCAAACTAGAATTAACCATTCAATAAAAAGGTCATCACTATGCAACGACATAAATTCATAATCCAAGACAATAGGGAACAAAACTTTTGACAAAGTGGGAAAATCAACAGGGCAACATCTAACATCTACAGCTAACTCAGAAAAACAAGTGAAAGATGAGACACCACTAAACAAATGTTCTAAATTACAACTGATAATAGAAATACTGTACTACAATACAGATTCAGAATGCAAGGAATGTAAATTCTTGGCATATACAAATCTTACAACTCGGTCTTCGCCCCTCTTTAAGTTCTTCCTTTCTGAATTTTGCTTCTAGCTCGACTTTGACATACACCCTCAAGTTTCCCCTCTCGATCACTTGTGCCCATTCCTCTCTTATCACTCTAATTTCTTCAAAAGCCCTCCATCCTTTACACCATTTTTTTCAAAGTTATTCTTCAAATTGATATTTTACCATCCAATTTATCATACAAGTTAAATATAACATTCTTTTAGTATCTAGAAAAATATCATCTTCATTATCAAAGTTGGTATATCTCGTTCATAAAAGCTATGATCACGATCTGAGGAAGATTGGATGACGCCATACCCTAATCAAAAGAGATTAAGAGGTTGCGGTCACTGAGACCCTCGACTCGTGAATGATGACTTTGTTTTGGAGAAAAAAATATAGCATTCTTGTTAGTCATACCCCCAAAATAGGATCTTTTGTTACCACTTTATCAGCAACCACAGCAAACATAAGTAAAACAGGATTTCCATTACTTTAAAAAGGTCAAACTAATTTGCTTTTTCATTACTATGCATCACAGCTCCCTTTGTCCCAAAGCTTTTTCTTCACTTTCCATTTTGGTCTACATTTCTATTTTTGTTATGGTCCACACTCTTTTTTTAATTTTTATCCGAACGTTCCTCTTTCATCTTATCCACACATTTCTCCCACTTCCCGTACATCATACTTTTTTACCTAATGTTCTTCCATTTATTGGTTTCCACCCATATTGTATTGTGGCAAAAGTCATGGGACAAAGGGAGTATATATTTAGATCATACAATGATTACTAATTACTTTTTACTACTATCAAATAAGACTTGTAATAGTCATATCATTCCTATTACAAAAGTTATGTTTCTAAATTTATCAGTCATAACCCATCATCAAGTTGCACTATATATACCATCAACATCAAAAATCATAGAACTTGCATACTAATTATATTACTCACTCAAGAACAGTTAAAAGAATAATCATTCCATCATTCAAAATTCTAATCAACAGTCATCAAGAATCCAAATCATCATTATATTTCACCTATTCAAACAAGGAAACCCCCCCCCCCCCCCCCCATTAACTGAATTACAAAACCAATCAACCCAATGAGAATCGAGCCTTATATTCTCTTTAATTTGTATTAATTGGGCCAGAGATATCATCTCTCACAACAATTTGTGTTTACTATTTACCCTAGGTAAGGTCTTGAGTTCATTTTGTGGTGTCCCCTCCCTATCCCTCTTCCTTTCCCTCAGCCTACCATGTACCTAAAAAAAATCAACAATCATAACAATCACTTAATAACCATTAGTCCCTACTAAACATCACTACTAGTAATTTAACTTTATCCAACAATAACCATAACTAAATTTTGCATCAACAAACTTCCCATCAAACAAAATCCCCAAAATAATCAAAACTATCAATTTAAATAAGGAAAAAAGTAAACAACCATAGAAAGAAATATACCTTAACTTTTAAAAAATCATCACCAGCATCATCAGAGCAAAGTCCATTGATAACCTCAGCAGCAGTTTGAATACACCTTAAAAACGGGGAAACAAACACTCTATGAATCGGAAAATCGAGTTTAGTTTTGAAATGTTTACCAACATTAAAAGCCCTAGTTTTCCCAGCCTCAAAAAGAGGCGGATCCCATGGCCGCGCAGCAGTTTTTACCCATGTTGCATCAAAATTATCCATCCGATCACCATGCCTCATTACCAACACATTTTGATCAAATTTATTATTGGAACTACCATCATCATTGCTTACACAACTCATTTTCTCTTGTTTAGAACAACAATGGAGGTTTGTTTGACTTATCTTGTTTGTTTTGGTCGTGCGAAAATTGAAGGAAGTTGGCTTCGTTTTTGAAGGAGCAGTTGGAAAATGACTTGCGAAAACGATGACGAAATTTGGAGATACTTCCTCTCATTTCTATTAGTGGCTCCAGATGGTGACATCTTGTGGGGAGAAATATCATTATTTATACTGTGGCGGTAACTATTAAAAGCTAGAGAAAGTACATCATATACATGCCATATTCGGTGAATTCGGAGAGTATTTTAAGTTTTAAGTAGAATTTAAATACTAAATAAATTAATATTAGTATTTGATAAAGTAGTATTTTAAGTATTGTTTAAGTGTTTGGTTGTTGTTAACAAAATGTTGATAATTATGCATTTGATATAGGAGTTGAAATTTGAAAATAGAGTATTTTCTCAGTTTTATTTTTTGATTTGTATTAAAGAGAAAAATGGTTATTTTTGAGAAAATGGTAATAAATGAAGAGTGAATAATTATTCAAAAATAAAAATAATGTAAATTAAGGAAAGCTAACCAAAATAAAAAAAATATTGTAATTTTAATGGAGGGAGGGAATATTGTTTATGAAAATTAATTCTAAAATTTTTAAAATATTATAAATAAAATTTCATATATTTCTTAACTAATAGAAATTGTTTTTTTATTCAAAGACTCTTTGGTTTATAGGCACATTCAATTCATTATTTTGCTTCTTAATTTATTAAAGGCTTCTTTTATTTTTTTTTTTACTCGAATGGAAAAGGATTTTTATTAGAAAATTACTATAATTAGGGGATGCCATGAAAGTCAGCCTTGGGTCGACTCGCTAATGACAAATGAATTTTTATGTGCAGACTATTATTGATAACGCATATGATAGCTTGGCTTATAGTGGTCCCATCATCATCATCATCCTACTCGGTATATCTCGTTCACAGAAATTATGGCAGGGTCTAGGAAGAAAAGGACGGCGGCAACTCATACCTGTATGGTGGTCCCACCGTCCCAGTTATAAAAAAATTCATAATCAATAACCATGATTTGTAAATTACTACAAACAGACAAAAAGAATAATATTAAAATAATATTTTAAAAAATAAATGAAAACAACAAACCTCTCACCTATCACTTCTTACCACATAAAGGGTGATTTATTAACCTCACAAATAAACGTTATTTGCTAAAACTTTCTCACCAGTTGTATAACGATGATGTTTTTGTTGATTTGAATTATTAATAATAAGGTTTTTTTTATTTTACGTTGGGCCATTGCTTGTATTAGTAATGAGGTCTGGCTTGATAGTGGTCCTAGTTGTATGACGATGATGTTTTGCTAATTTGGATCACTGATAATAGAACAACAAGTCTTGTATGATCGTCTCACAATACTTATATATTACTGTTTTTGGTTGTTTCACAATACTTGCACAATTTCCATTTTTGGTAAAAAGCAACTCAATTAATCTTTATTTTACCCCTACAATCAAAAGTATGTTAAAATAGACAAATGTACATTGAAAATAATTTTTTTAATTCATGGGTTACCATCTAAAATTAAACCTAATTTTTAAAGTATTATAATATTATTTAAAATAATAATATTAAAAATATTATAAAGCAGATTGACCATTGTTCATGTCAAAACAAATATACTTCCTCTATGTTTTTATAGTTGCTACAGTTCCTGTAATAGCTACCGTTCATCAAGACCTTATTTAGCATATATTTCCCCAAGTATAATGCAAAACATAGTCGAGTGAAAATCTTGTTTTATTCGTGTTAATGCATATTTTCATAATAATAACATTTAGAATTTTTTATCATATAAAATAAATTAAAGTTATTAAAGATTAAAATTTTACATTAAATAATGTTAATATAGCAGCGATTAAAAACCAAAGGAAGTATAACTTTAACTACTCATGCATAGCACATACTATTTTTTAACTAGTATATCTGTATAAATATGTATATTTAGTTAACTTACAAAAGAATTCGAGATGGCATAGAATTATGGAAAAACCAGATTCCTATAGAAGGTAAATCACAATTAGTTAGTAATAATCTACAAAAAGCCGTTTCCAGGAGATAAACATTCCATTTTTTCCGTCAAATGTTCCAAACTCGACAAATCTTCGTTAAATCCAAAGCATGAAGGCGAATCATTCATCGCACAATTGTCAGCTTCGATACCATGTAATGCTGTTTTCGTCTCTTCTTCATCTTGCTTAGTATCATCCCGATCAGGGCTACTTAGCAGAAATTGTTCCAATTTATCGAGATCAAATTCATCGGTTGGAACAATTGGTCCATAATTTTCAGCAGAAAGAAAGCTTTCATCTAATGGAGATGATGGGAAATCGAAATTCATTAAGAAGTCTTTAACCCTATCGAAGGATATATCGTGATTGGCTGTTTTATCAGGATCCAAAGACGGAGCCAGAGAAGGCGATGGAGCACTATCTGGCAGAGGCTGGTACCTGACAATCACTGCATCGTCGTTTAATACAATTTTTCCAGCTTCGGCTACGCGCCAACTGTTCTCCTTAGGTTGAAATAGCTGAGCCAGAAGCCCCGGGCTCTGCATAATCATCACCAAAAATGAAAGCAGTTGCTGCTGATTATTCTCCATTCCTTGGAGACGTTCCCTTAAAAGGAGTAAATTGTTCTGTGACAACTCCTGGCGTTCCCTGAGTTTGACTAATTCTTGCATCAATGCGCTTTTATCGGTCTTAAGAATCTCCACTTCTTTTTGTAAGCTGATATAGTCCACTTCATCGGGAACAGATAGCACTTGGTCCTGCTGCTGATTCTTCTGTACTACATTCTGAGGATGTTTTCTTCTTTTGATGTTCTTTAACAAATGCTTTTGGCCCTTGATGAAGCCTTCATTTGCGAATTCCCAACGATCTGTATCGACTTTTCTGAAGCCCTGTTTCAGAAAAGGGCAAAATCCTAATCGTTATTCACATTTGAAAACTACACTAAGCATTCAGTTTTTAGTTATTTTGCACACATTAACTCCATCGACAATTCAGCAATCACCGCTAATAATAGAATCGCCATTCATGATAGGTATTAAATAGGGAGAGAGGGAGGGTGATTATGATTTCACAATTGCCACGACTAAAGCGTAGGCCTTAAAGCTAACAAGTAAAGACGCAACAGTCAACATGGAGTAACAGCATAAAAGCTTGACTTTAGCAGGCATACCTCATACTCAGACTTAACTTGAAAATCACAAACAGAGCAGCCAAGTTAAATATATAGATGCCAGAATTAGCAAGAATGATTGGTAGGACACACTTACAAAGATTGAGAAAACACACAATATGGGAGGCTTTTTTCTACTTTAGACTCCTCACTACATCAGCAGAATAAGATATTACAGTCTTCATACATCTTGACCACTTAGAACCCAATTTTTTCCTGATTTTTGTGTTGCCTAATTTTGAAATCACATTGCATTTTACTTTTATGCAAACAGAAAGAGGCTAATGAATTACCTAAGCTATCATGTGACCAACTCAACCAAAAGTTGTTGATTGTTAAAGCCATGGGATGTTTTATATACTATAATTGAATTCATATACTTGTAGAAGCAAGGCGTAAAAAAGGTAGTTGCCGTGTATCAAGAGTTCAGATAAAGAACGTAGTTTTATTATGTGAGTGTATCTTAACATAGGTAGTGCAAATTAATTCTAGCTGGTCCTTGAGGATTTGGATGACATGGTTGATATTTTGTGTTGGCTAACAAGGTAACAACATGGGAAGAGTGCAAAGAATAATGCTTCTCATTTTGGTGCAAGGCATGGCGAATGAATGGAGCATGGAGTATAGTGCACAGAAAAGCCTGTCAAAGGTTGCTCGAATGACCACTGATTAGTTTTAGAAGGAAAAGATGCTTATACATGTTGCTCAAACGAGCAAAGGGATGTACTCATTCGAGCAACTTTTCTTGTCACTGTTATGTTTTCACGACTTTTCTTCTTATTGTTTGATGTTTTGTATTATGTTCCTCTAGCATATAAAAGGATTCATACTTAGCCTTGTTTATCACATTCTAAACCTTAGACAAAACACAACCTTAAGAATTCTCTCTTCGAAGTGTAATCCTTCAAAAGTTCATAGTTTGAACTCTAAGCATTCTCTCTATAATCAATTAAAGCAACTCCCCACTAAGGAGAACGTAGCCCACATTATGTAGACCTCATAAACCCTTTGAGTCTTGTATATTTTGAATTATTTGCATGTTTAATTTGTCAATAGTTAGTTGCTAGTTTCAAATTCATCAAGAGTAATCCTACCATCGATCCTTGGGTGTTGAGGACAACCAAGTTCATTCCATATTTTCTTAATCTTTTAACAAAAAAATTATTTCAATGAACAAACCCCATAAATTCTTGCAAAATACAATTCAGATGAATGATTTACAAATCAGAATTATACTAAACCTAGCAAAGCAATAACTGCAATCCTCAAATGCAAAAAACAAAGCCCTACTCGCTACTTTATACACAAATTATCTATCCATGTATCCATCAATCTACCAATCCTGAAACGAGCTAAACCTATCCCTTTCGAGTAAGATTAATTCAGAATTAACAAAAATATGAAATTGAATTGAATCACATATGAAGTAAAAGCTTAGATGAAGGAAATAGACTCACATAAATGTTAAGTTGGCGCATAAAACTAGAAAAATTGCGGTGCTTGAAGTAAGCAGGGAGCAAATCACGAGAAAATTCAGTCATATCCCAAATAACAAAACTATCATTGGATTCACTCCAAGAAATAACGTTATCTGTAGATTCAGTATCAACCATATCATAGCATTTGATCAAAAAAGGGGCCAAATTTGAGCCAGTTCCGGTAGATTTACCCTGCGCCATTCTTCAAACTCTTCGATTAGTTGCAGAAGATTTGATAACTGAAAAAACAAATTAGTTTGATCATTAATGGAATTGAGAATGGCGACGGAACAATCAAGCTTTGTCTATACGCCGACTGAAAACCCTTGTTTTCTGAATTGCAATTGATTGGCAAATATTTGGGACACGCCAAGAGTCCAACCGTTGCCTTGACCAAGAAATATCTAAATAGAATGGCTAGGTTTTAAATTGAAAAAAATTACTACCTAAAATAATCGGTATTTGCATAGAGTAAATTTAAATATCCAAATTATCTGATATAGTATGTAGTTTATCATAAAAATAAACTGAAAATTAATATAAAGTTAGAGAAAATTTTTGAAAATTTACATAAAAAGTTCTAAAAAAAATTAGCATTTTTGTTCGGCATTTATTTTAATTTATCTTTTTTTGAAAAAATAAGACTTAATATAACAGGTCATTCGGTTACCTGAGTTTACTCTGGGAAAATACCCCATACAGATGGGATTATTCATGGTTACTCAATAGTTGGGATTTTTGTAGGAAAATCATAAAAAGAATAGATTAGTCTAGGTAATTTTTCCTTTTAAAATTTAATGAAACTTAGTTATATCACAAGACAAATTCATATATTTGGTTTACTAATTCTTTAAGCTTAATCACTTTAAAATCATAGATAATCAATTTAAGTTAAAACTTAAAAGTAATCGTTTGAGTACTTTAAAAATAACTGGTCACCTTAAAACAGCACCAGGCTAAGATAATGACATCATAAGCGTGTCTCATTTGAGAATTTGCAATCTTACTCCTACATTCTTCCTATTTAGGGTTTGTGGGATGAATTTTCACATATATAAACATAATCATTTAATTTATGGTTTATTTTGTATTACTGATTTTTTTTGTTGATTTTCAAATTTATATGATTATATTTTATAGTGAATAAAATATTGGTATTAGAACACAATGATGTGAAACTAACAACTAAAGAGAAAATCACTTTCAACAACTCGTGTGAGAGATCGTCTATTTAGCCCATATATTTAATGCGTCATTCAAAGAGACCGTCTCTTACGGTAATTTGTTATTAATTATTTATTTTTGGTTTTTATTTTTCAAAACAATGTAAATTGGAAACCATAAACGATTACGAAATCCTTAGCAAGTATCCAATTTTACTTTAATCTTTTATGACAAAGTTATTTGTGTTTTGATAACCATAGACCATAATCGATCTGGTAGTTGAAGGTTTCATCTTTCAAATGCGAAATAATTTGATTTTCACTATCTTTGTGAAAACATAAATTGTCTCTTTCTCTTTTGGATAAATGGAGATTAATAATCCCAACTTTGCGTGATCCGCTCAAAACAATCCCAACTTTCGATTATTTTCTAATATACCTAACTTTGCCACTTTGTTGCTCAGGACATACCCTTTAATATGGTAACCGGTTATAACAGGTAAATCACCTGTTATAACCGGTTATAACAGAAAATATGCGAAAGTTGAGATTGTTTTGAGCGGATCACGCAAAGTTGGGATTATTAATCTCCATTTATCCTTCTTATTTCCATGACAAAAAAGGTGATTTACCTGTTATAACCGGTTACCATATTAAAGGGTATGTCCTGAGCAACAAAGTGACAAAGTTAGGTATATTAGAAAATAATCGAAAGTTGGGATTGTTTTGAGCGGATCACGCAAAGTTGGGTTTATTAATCTCCATTTATCCTTCTCTTTTTAGGCTTTACTCGATTTCAATAAAAGTTTTTATAATGACATGAGCGAGTTGAACGGTTGTATATCTCTAACAACTTTGACACAATTATTTATGTCTTTATGATTGTTATTTATATATTTTTTTGTTTTGTGTTATCAATTTATTACTATATGCTTTTCTCTAGTGTTAAGACGCTCTTATCGTGAATGCTTTGATATCTGTCTTTCTACTAAGGATATATATGCTATTGATATTTAACTTGTCTATGCTTCTATATTGGGTCATTTGTATTCACTTACTCATTCTGTCTCACACTCTCACTTATTTTGTATCATTTGTCACTTTGGTTTATCCCACTTATTTTGCATCATTCCTCTTTTTTGACAATAATCAATTAATTGCTTTTAATCTCATCCATACATTTTAAGTCTCAATTAATTTAATCCATACAATTCATTATCTTTCTTTTCATTTATTGCCAATTTCTTATCCACAATTTCTCACCGCTTCAAATATATTTGGATAGAGGGATTACATGCCATTTTAAGCCGATGTTCATTATCTCTTTTGATTAGCGTATCTATAAATATATTATTACCCAACCTTCCTCAAATTTTATCATAACTTTTATGAGCGACTATACTTAGTATGATGATGAGGTATTCAAACCCAATAAAATATTCAAGTTTCATTTTTATTCACCAATTTTAATTTCTCGATAATTAATTAAATCAAAAGTACATGATACACCTACTTTGAAATGGGAAAGTAGGTACTAGAATGTATTGTTACGTGGATGTAACTAAAATAAGGTATTGGAACTCGAGTGTGATATGTGTCTGAAAATATTACTATCAATAATAAATATTATATATTTTATTATCATTTTTAAAATACTTTTTACTAATAATGACATATTTTGTGAAAAAATATCACTATCAATAACGACTATTATGAAACCGAGGAAGCATACTCAATGAAGGTAATAGTTAAGATGAGATGGGATGAGATAATAGATATGGATCATATGAAACATTTATTATACTTCCTCCGTATTTAATTATTTGCAACTTTGGGGTCCTTCACGGACTTCTAGACAAAACTTTTAGTAGTGTATTAAAATAGATTAATGAAGTTAATGGGGTGAGATTATAGTATTATAATATTAAAAAGTATGAGAGAGTATTAAAAAGTATGAGAGAGATAATAAAAAAGTAATAAAAAACTTTCTATAAATGGAAAAAAAATAAAGTTGCAAATAATAGAATACGCTATTTTTGGTAAAAGTTGCAAATAACCAAATACGGAAGAAGTAGAAGGCTTTTTTTAAAGAAAAATTACTTATTTTGTAACAGAAGTACAAATACAACTGTAGAAGAATCATTTGTTAGATTGAAAAAACTAAATCCCCAATTACCAAACCCTTCCATTTTGTCCCCAATTCAAAAATCCATAAAAATGTCTGAAACATCAAATAATTCCACCCCATTTCTTCGGCCATTGCAGGCTTCATCCGATGCCGACAACCCATCACGGACGGCGCAGAGGACAGCTCTCGCCTTACTCCTTGGCCGAGCTTCTGGGCGCCGTGGTCCTTCTATGCTCGTCAGGGAGACGGCTGCGCGTGAGCTTGAGGAGCGCCGCGCCGATTGGGGTTACTCCAAGCCGGTGGTGGCACTCGATATATTGTGGAATATGGTATTCGTTTTAGCATCTTTTGTTTTGCTGATCTGTACTATTGATGAAAACCCTAATGTTCCAATTAGGGTTTGGATTTGTGGGTACGCATTTCAGTGTTTGGTTCATGTTTTGTTGGTTTGGTTGGAGTATAGAAGAAGGAGGAGGATTGAGATTGGGAGTTTGAGTAGTCGTCGTGGTGAATCAGATATTGAAGCTGGTGAGAGTGATGAATTTAGGGGTAGGTTTGATTTCGATGGGAATGATAGTGATGGAGATGATAATGGAGGTATGCCTATGTCTGGGGCTTCTCAATCTAGGTAAGATTAAGAATTCAAATTTGTTTTTCTGGTTATTTGCTTTGAATTTTTGTGTTTGTTTGATGTTAACTTATTATTGTATGAGATTAAATTGTATTTGAGGCATTTGGGGGGTGGGGGAGTTGGTTGAGATTATTTGCAGTGTTTAGTAAAGTTAAGCTTTGAAAATCTTATTGAAGAAATAGTAAACACGGAAACAATCCACGATCCCAGACAACTGAGATCTACTACAATCACTAGCGCTGTGGAATCGTTGACTGAGTCAATGACCGAGTGACTGAGTGAGCATAGAGAGAGAAACAAAGAAGAAAAAGATGAAGGAGAGCAAGACCGTCTCTATGGCCCAATTTTTAATTTTAGAAAAAGAACAATTAATTAAACTTTCTAAACACGCTCGTATTGTTGGGTGTATAACGATTTGTATTTGGGGTTATAATATTACATAGTTGGGTATATAATGTTTGTATTTGGGGTTATAATATTATGTGGTTGGGGTAGTAGTAATATATATTTGGGTATATAATGATCTGTGTTTAGGATTATAACATTATATAATTAAACTTTCTAAACACGCGCGTATAGTTGGGTATATAATGATTTGTATTTGGGGTTATATATAAACCTATAAGGAGTATTACATAGTTGGGTATATAATGTTTGTATTTGGGGTTATAATATTATGTGGCTGGGATAGTAGTTTTATATATTTGGGTATATAATGATCTATGTTAAAATTATAACATTATATAGTTGGGCATATAATGGTTTCTGTTTATAACATTATATATTTGGGTATATAGTCTGTGTTTGGGGTTATAGTATTATCAATTATGTATTTGGAGTTCTTATAATTATGTAGTTGGGTATATAATGGTCTGTAGTTGGGGTATAGTATTTTGATAACACCAAATATATTATGTTATAACCCCATATATATGTTGTTATAACCCCATATATTATATTATATTATAACCTCACGTATATATTGTTATTTGTTACAACTCAAAGTATATTATGTATAACTCAAATATATTATGCTATAAACTTATAACCACAAATATATGGTGTTATGATCCAATATATATTATGTTATAACCTCAAATATATATATATAGTTTGTTATAACTTCAAAATCTAATAAACTAATTTATCCTTTGATTACCATAATTTGACTTTCATCATTAACTTAAAGACAATCAAAACCAAGCAGTCAACAAATCCATGTAAAAATCATATGCTATTTGAGTAGCTGGAAATGGCATGTGAAGTTTGCAGAATTTATCCAGTTCTGCCTGTTCACAGCACATATCTGTGATGGGATTTTCTGACTGTATTATATTTTTCACATTGATTATTTTGCTTTGTTGTTCCTTCTTTTTGTATTTGAACTTTTATAGTATTCTTTGCTATGTGACTCAGTAGCCTTACTTTACTGTCTTATTTTTTCTATGGACCAGCTTCTTAAAACGATGTGAATCTGTAAACACAATGGCATCATTTCTTTGGTGGATAGTTGGCTTCTATTGGGTAGTGTCTGGCGGTGAGAAGCTACTACAAGAGGCCCCACGATTGTATTGGTACGTTCCTATTATGCTTTTAATTTCTAGGAAATATAAGTCAATAAACAATGAAGTGGTAAAAAAGTATTATGAAAGGGAGCAAGGGGAAGTTTTTTATTAGAAGTCTTCTTCTCACTTGTTTTGGTATGTTTTTGGGCAGTAAGGGGTGGGGGTTGGGGTTTAGTATTTTCAAGGATAAGGATGCCTCACTTTATTGGGTTTCATTTTCCTTCGTTGGTTCTATTTGCTTGTGGTGTGAGGGTCTCTATTAAGCCTTCTCAATTATAGCTTTGTTTCCTTTATTGTGAGCGCTTAGTAGATTGTGTTAGTAGGAAATTTTAAAATGTATTCTTTCATTAAAATTTGAAAGTAGCTCTACATCTCTACATTTTGTAATCAACATCATGGTGACTCCAATTTATCGTAAGTGAAGGATAGGTAGTCATGTATGGAAATGGGTTGAATTCCACCTAATCTAGAATTCTAGATCATATTTACCTCATTTGTTATTTTATCCAGGGGTTGTGTTGCTATCTTTTTAAACTTTATCCTTGCATAAAACCCACTCACATCCTATTCAAGGGATTAAAATGAGAACTTTCGCCAAGTATTGAGAATTTTTGAGAATGATAGACTTCTCATCTGAATGGAGGTTCCTTTATGGGATAACTAGAGTTTTTGTCTTTTTAAGCCAATCACTTAAATAAAGTGTGTGTTTGGTACATAGTTTTGTTATTAGCTTTGTAGTTGGCTTTTGGTGGGTCAAAAGAGAAAAAGGTAAATGGCTTTTAAGTTGGCTAAAAAGATGAATTTTAAGCCAAAGCCCAAAAATTATTAGTTGATTTGTTTGACCAACATGAAGGTGTTTGACTATTTTTGCAAGTTGTATTTAGAGAGATGTTTAGTAAAATTAGGTATTAGTTATTGCCAGTTTAAATTGAAAAGTGGACTAACAAGTCAAAAACTATTAAAAAAGCTAACAAAATTAGCCTTTTTATTTTGGTTTTAAAGCTAGTTTTTCAACAACTGAAAAACCATTTACTAAACGTGACTTTTTGACGGGCCAACAAGTCGAAAGCCAATCCAAAATCATTTATTGAACGATTAATTATGAGTAATTTTTTAATTGACTTTTGATTTTTGACCCACTTTTCTTTAATAAACAATTCTCGCCCAACAACTAATATTTACCGATCTATAACATGGTACTTGGTATACTTGGTTTATATCAGCAATACATCTTGCTAGTCAAACTAGTCGACAACGACAAAAAACAATTGCCAACCCCAATATATAAAATACAAATTGTTACACATTTTGGAGGATACTTATAAGCAATTATTTGTGTCAAAATATAAATTTTAGATGACAATTGCTATTTTTAAATAGTTTGTTGCATTTTAAATATCATTTATCAATAATTAAAATACAATTTTACACATTAAACATACTTTCGAGAGTATTGCGGGTGTTATCACTTATGAGTAATTATTCGTGTCAAAACAGAATTTTTTAGAAGTCAATTGCTTTATGTACATAGTTTGTTGCATTTCAACTATAAATATGAGTAACAAAGAACTAATGGCTCAAATCTCATTTTAGAAAATTAAATGCTTTAGATGGCATGATCATAATGGTTGGCTTTCAAAACCATCTGCTTTAGAATTTCTCTTCTTTATGTTCTTTTTGATAATTCTTTTGTTGATTGGGTTGGGAGAATCCCATCACTACTTATCTGTGCTCCTTTTTCACATCAAGAGCGTTTGGGCTATGGAGCATTTTATAGTGTTGAATATCGAGGATTGTAAGATTGAGAAAGCCTCCTCCATGTGAATGCTATTTTTAATTCATTTATTTATTCTATCTTAAGGTTTCTTTTTTTCACTAAGTGGTGTACATAGATAATGTTGTAGATTTAAATTTACAAATATGTTTCTAATCAATTCAATGGATATTGGTGCAGGTTGTCTGTTGTCTATCTGGCATTTGATGTATTCTTTGCCATATTCTGTGTTGTTTTGGCCTGTTTGATTGGGATTGCCCTATGTTGCTGCTTGCCATGTATTATAGCAATTCTTTACACAGTTACTGGACAAGTATGTTTATCTCCCATGCTCTTGTGATAAAAAGCATGATTGTTGTGGGGCATTTGACTCATTGCTTGTGGGTTTTATTGGTTTGGAAAGCAGGAGGGTGCCTCAGAAGCCGATCTTAGTGTACTTCCAAAATACAGATTTCAGATGTTAAACAATGATGAAAAATTTGGTGTGGGAGCTGGGCTGATGGTTCCTGTGGAGACTGGCAGTGGAGACTTGGCAGCTGAACGTGTTCTTTTACCTGAAGATGCAGTAAGTTACTTCTTGTGAATATTTTAATTGCTTGCATTTGAGCATAGTCCTTGTGAAAATGTTTACTTTTGTGATTTCATACATACTTAAGTTTGCATTGTTTGAAATTGTATGGAAAATCTTGCTAAGAAATAATGGAGGTAAATATTGAAAGAAACTGGCCATTGGAGGGACGGAGGAATGGGGAAAGAGTGACTTGAATTATTGATGTTAACTAAATATTTTTACGTGTGTTGAAGTCCATGTAGTGTTTGGGTGAAAGCCACACAAAATTTAATTTACAAAAGAGAAGGAAATTCAGAGTCAATATTAATTAAAATAATGGGTTTACAAAGGGGTAATATAGGTAATTACTATGTTAGGGGTAACTTGAGGAATAAGTTAGTAGTTTATTATAAATAGGGAGACTAGGGAGTTATTGATCATCCAGAAATTGAGTGAACATTGTGGGCGAGTTTTATACTCATTTGGGGAGATTGCGAGCATCTCAAATAGCTTGTTCTATCTTTTGTTATTTTACTTTTTAGGTTGTAATCATCCTTTAATCATACATTTTACGATATAATCTTAAATTTCTCAATTTACTGTTTTAGTGAAATTGTCGGTTCATAACAACTTGGATTACATGGTCGTATTTGAACGGGCTTGACCCGTCTGGCCCGTTTAACATTTGCCATAACCTGACGCAACCCGCCCGTTTAACATTTGGTATAACCTGACTAATCCCAACTACATGGTTGAATACTTGAAGTATGTTGTAAGTCTCATGATAATGTAATAGTCTCTTTGAAACAATTTGAAAGTATAATTTTCTTTTTTATAAGCACCTTAAAATTGTTGAATCATTTGAAGGATGTGACAAGCCCTTTTATTTTAGTGCAAGTTAATCTTGAATTAATTAAAACACTCAAGGTATCGCCATAAAACTATGTTGTATGAAGTTGGGCCGTCCAGGACAACGTCTAAGTAGATTACAAAGACAAGAACAAAAACAGTGTAGTTGAAAATTACAACACCATGTTCATGAATACAAAACTCTATGGTCATGAAGAGTAGCATATGGTTAGTGATGCACACCGAATACTTGCGAATTGGAATATGATTTAAGAATTGTATCAAGCTTAATCTTAGAATATACTCCCTCCTATTCATTAGTATTGTCCACTTTGGGTTTGGATCGGATTTTAAGAAAAAATGATAGTGGGGTATTTTAAGTGATTATAATAATTGAAAAGGTGGTAGTGGGGTATTTTAAGTGATTATAATAATTGAAAAGGTGATAGAGGGGTATTTTAAGTGATTATAATAATTGAAAAGGTGGTAGGTGGGGTATTATTAAATAATATAAGTTGGGATAGTTGGGGGTATTTAGGTAAAAAGTTTTGCCAAAAATAGAAAGTGGACAAGTGAAGTGACTTTACCAAATAAGGAAAGTGGACAAAACTAATGAATAGGAGGGAGTATCTTTTTTGTTTGAGTTTGTATTTTCTTTGTTCGACTGTACATAAATTCTGTTTCTGCTACTAATTTTACTTTCTTCCGTTAACAGGAGTGTTGTATCTGTCTGAGTTCATATCACGATGGAGTGGAGCTTCACGCTCTACCGTGCAACCACCATTTTCATGAAACTTGCATCGCAAAGTGGCTTAAGATGAACGCAACGTGTCCCCTCTGCAAATACAACATTATCAAAGGAACCAATGTTTGAACCAACCCGAAAAACCGTTCAGCCCTTCAAGTTATATTTGTACAGTTATCGAAATGAAGGAGAGTTGTTACAATTAAGAAAAATTGTTCCAAGATTGTCGCTTATAGTCATCATTTTGATGCATAATGTGCTGCTTTTTTCCGTTCCTTGCAGCTGCTGCCATCAGTTTTCGTAGACGCTTCGGCCCAGGACCTGCGCGTAAAGGTTCAGTGTCGATGTACTCAGCGATCCTTTCTTGGTCTCATATATATAGAATTATCTGTATCTTTATTTTTGAATGTAATTATATTTGTATGAATGATATATATAAATATGAGAGGTATTTAAAATTCATGAAGGGATTTTTGTTTAAAAGCCTCCTGGTTCTAGTATTTTATGTGTTCAAATGTAAGTTATTTGTTTGTAAAATAAGTTAATTTGAAATAAGTAATTTTGATTTTATTAGTAAGAATTGCTTAGTAATCTTCTATTCTCGGAAATGGAAGGCTATATGACTATATCTCTTTTGATTGCTAATTAGATAATTCATTATTTATATTTGGTATTTTCTCTGTTTCTCAATTTGCTTTATATTTTATTTTTTTTTGAAGACTGATTTTGCACCTTTTTTAAACAATGGTCTCATTTTTCTTTTAATTTTATTCATAAACTTATACTCCTTTTGTTTCTTTTCTAATGTCCTATTTGCTTTTTGCAGAATTTATTAATTTAATCTTTAATATCTCTAGTTGTACATAACTAAAAATTATAAAATATAGATACTAATTACGCCTTGATGAAAACAAACAAAATTATTGGACTATATTTTAATTTATAGATTAAAAATAAATTATAAATTAAGAGTGGTTGATGAAAAGCAAATGGGACGTTTGAAAACAACCGTATAGAATATTTTTCCTCCATTTTTATTACCGTTTTTATCATTCACTTGTTTTTTGTATCACTCTCTAATCCAATTCTTTTTTTTCACTAAATTTCACTCATTTACAACTTGTGCAAAATGTGAGTGGCGGAAGGAGTACTTGGTTTATCCTACTTTCTTATTAATATTGTTAAAGGAACTCTATTCCATTAAATCAACTCACAGTTTGCTACACTTTTCTTTTTAGTTCGTCCTTTTTATTTTGCTATAATTTACTTTATGAAAATATTTTCAACATTTTATTTTATTTTCATCCATACATTCTATCCTACTTTAATACTATCAGCAGTTCAGCACAATTTAAATGGTTTCATCATTTCTTTGTGCATATTGGAAATATAATGCAAATACAAATAAAACAAACCGATTTGTATTTCCTTTGTGTGAATGGCAATGAAATTCCTTACTTTGTAAATCATCAAATGACCATGAAGATAAGGTTGCGACAATCAAAGAAGTCGCTCGGAAACTTGATATGAGTAGAAGGCGTTCATGCACTTTCCTATTGTGATATTTCTTCCACAAAGGTGCTTGGGATGATAACTGAAATTCACAATGAGATACAATCTACACAACAATGTACTAGCACATAGGACATTGTAATAGTAAATACAAGTGTTGTAGTGAATTAAGAACTTTGATGATATTGAGAGTAAATTACTCTCTCAATATTATCTCATGAAAGGCAGAATAAGAATTAAAGTATTCTTAACAGGGAAATCATAAATGATATGAAATTGGGATAGAATGTCCCTTGACATGCAACCTCTATTTATAGAGTTATGCATCAAACAATACCTCATTTTGAAACAAAAGTGTTTCACCAAACAAAGTTTATGAATCAAAGTATTATTTCACCAAGCAAAGCTGTATGAACCAAAGTAATGTTTCATCAAACAAAGCTTATGAATCAAAGTAATATTTCACCAAGCAAAGCTTTACGAACTAAAGTAATGTTTCATCAAGCAAAGCTTATAAATCAAAGCGATGATTCATCAAACAAAACTTATGAATCAAAGTAATGATTCATCAAATTCTTTGAGGCATTTAATTGGATTTATAATATATTTATTTAGTCCCATACTACTATACTAAGTATGTAGTATATACAAATCTAGATCTATCTATATACTCTAAATGTTCAACAATGCAAAGTTCATTCGTTGCAATCTAAAAAGGATTGGGAGAGTACTATTTGTATTGCTATGCCATATTATCAGCATTGGGTTAAAAAAATACTTATTTTAAAACATAAGTTTCCCTAATGATCAATATGAGATATTTTTTAGATAAATTCAACCTATTTGTCTTTTTTTTTACATAGATTGTTTTTACCTAAATACCTACGTTCACACAAGTAAAGACCATAATACTCCCACTTATATTATTTAAAATACCCCAACTGCCACCTTTATAATTATTATAATCATTTAAAATACCCCAATTATCACCTTTACAATTATTATACCTCCTCCATTTTGAAATACTCGCTACATTTTTGTTATCGACACTATTCATCGTTCATGTTTATTTTATATATTGCGGCTAATGTGCAAGAAATAATGTAGTCAAGTGGGATCTTGTTTGAATTGTCTAATCGCATACTTTCATAATCCTTCCTCCGCTCTGAAATACTCGCTACATTTTCGTTATTGACATTATTCATCGTTCAAGCTTATTTTATATATTGCGGCTAATATGTAAGAAAAAATATAGTCAAGTGAGATCTTGATTGAATCGACTAATCGCTAACTATCATAATATTAACTTTTTAGAATTTTTAAACGTGTATAATTTAATATATAAATGGGAAATTCCACGTGGTAATCCTGAGGTTTTGGGTTTTCCACGTGGTAACCAAAACTTTTAAAATATCCACGCGGTAACCCTAAGGAAACTGAATTGTTCTATCATGCACATATAAACGTTAGCAAACCTTAATTTTCAAGTTTCAAGGTTGTTGTACGCTTATTTATGTGACTCATCATTTCAAATGCCATCAATTTCAACCTTTATCTCCAAATAATAAACTTCAACTCTACCATCTTTCAATCAAATCATATTTTTTCCCGCAAATCTAAAGATGGTAGAGTTAGAATTTATATTTTGGGGCAAACGTTTAAACTGATGGCATTGGAAATGGTTAGTCTCATAAATAGACGTACAACAGCCTTAAAGCTTCGAAAATTAACGTTTGCTAACACTTTGCTTACGTTTTATTTGCAAAAAGGTCACAGTGTAACAATTCAGTAAACCTCATGGTTACCGCGTAGATTTTTTAAAAGTTTTGGTTACTACGTGGAAAATCCAAAACCTCAGGGTTACCACGTGGATTTTCCCTATATAAATTATCAAAATAATGCATTGAATGGCGTAAAAAGTCAATAGCAAGTATAGTGGAACAGAGGAAGTATTAATTTTTTATAATTTTTAGATGTGTATAATTCAGTTTATAAATGATCAAAATAACGCATTAGACAACGTAAAAAGTTAAATATAGCAAATATAATGAAACGGAAGAAATAATCACTTAAAATACCCGACTAACATATTTCTTAAAGCTCGTGTCCAATCAGAGTGAACACTTAAATTGAATTAGAGGGAATATTACTTTACTTATTTACTTCAAAATTTTTGCAACTAAAACATAACGGAATGAATACTTTATCAATAATACTATAATTGGGGCAATGTCTATCTAGAACAAAGAAAGTGACAAAGAGGAGCAAAAAGGGAAGATGGAACGTGACGAATAATTAGCACATGTTTGCTAGTATTGCCCAAACAAAACACCGCTATGCGAAGATCACTGTTCACTGTTCGATCATGTCTGTCACCATGTGGATTGTTGCCTCTGGCCAAATCCTAACCATGTACTCTTCTGGACTCGTAATCGTATATTTTATTTCCTTAATTGTCTTCAATTATTTGATTTCACTATTTTTACTCCCTTTTTTTTTCTATCCACATTCACTTCACTTAGAGTTTGATTGAGATTCAGTCAGAGAAGTGCTCCTTTCAAGTTCGGATTCAAGGTGCGTAGTTCTACTCTTTATCCATGGAAATTATGCTTTTCATGTTGTTTTTGTGTTGATTTTGAGTGGATTTGTAAATTTGCGATGTTGTTTCTCAGAATTTGAATGATGAAATGAACTATTCGGTTCTGGATTTCATGCTTTGAATTTGAATTCTATTGACAATTGATCTTTAGTTTTTTATGTTAGTAGCCGTCATTCAAGTATTTTAAATTTGTGTTAAATCTTAGGAAAAAGAATTTGAAATTTTGACGGAATCAAGGTGCATAATCCTACTTTTTGTATTTGCAATATTCATGGAAATTATGCTTTTCATGTTGTTTTTGTGTTGATTTTGAGTGTATTTGTAAATTTGCGATGTTGTTTCTTAGAATTTGAACGATGAAATGAACTATACAGTTCTGGATTTCATGCTTTGAATTTGAATTCTATTGACAATTGATCTTTGGTTTTTTATGTTAGTAGCCGTCATTCAAGTATTTTAAATTTGTGTTAAATCTTAGGAAAAAGAATTTGAAATTTTGACGGATTCAAGGTGCATAATCCTACTGTTTTTGAATTTGCAATATTCATGGAAATTATGCTTTTGATTTTGTCTTTTGTTTTGTTTTCATTGGATTTGTTATTTCTCAGAATTTGATTTGTTGTCCATTGGAATGATGAGATGAACTACACATATCTAGTTTTTATGCTATGAATTTGAAATCTGTTAGCAATTGAATCTTCGATAATTGTTCTATACAAGTAGGATAGGGCATCCAATTTTGATTAAATTATCTCAATCAGAGTTTTATTTGAGTGATTTATTTATGAATTTGTGGAAATTGAAAATTAAGAAGTTTGTTTCATTTGTAATATCTTTAATTTTGAAACGTTTTCTTTTTCTTTTGGTCAATGTTAAGTTTTTATGATGTTTGATTAGGGAAGAAGGATGAAGAATTCCGTGTCTGATCAAAGCTTTAATTTCATTGAGAGTGACGAAGAGGATGCTTTTGCTGATAAGATATCCACTCATGAGGAAGATGATGGAAACTATTCAGATTCATCCCATTCATCAATGGATCAAGGACAGCAGAGCAAACCAAATTCTTATACTACGTCTTGGCCCCAAAGTTACAGGTTATTTTAATTTTTCGAGTACTTTCTTTCCACTTCAAAATCTATTTTTTTTGCTTATCATAATTTTTTTCTGCATTTTGATTGTCTATAAAATTGTACTGGTTCCCAGGTTATTAGAAAACTTTTTGTAGGAGTATTGTGGATATTAGTCCTTGGTGCTATTTGCGATGTAAACCAATGTATTTTTCAATGTCCATTTAGGCCACTAAAGATGTGAAAGTGGGGCCAATTACGGGCTGTACAACTATGTGTAACAAGGAATAAGCATAAATGATATTTACACAAAAGGCAATTATATGAGTGGATGGAAATTAGGAGAAACAAAAATGGTAAAGTATGTTGGAATTATTTGTTCAATATATCAATCTTGGTGTATTCAACTTTCAAACCTAATGCGACTGTTGAATGGGAAACCAAAACTCTAATTCTTCTTATGTCACACTTTTCTTCCTGGAATCAATGATGCGTTCGAGATGGAGATTGGAGAACATTGATAACCTTTTAGGAAATTTAGAGTGGCGAGTATGCAACCATAAGTAGTCTAGATAATTAGCAAGATTCACTTGCTTTGGTTATTTATTGTTTCCCGGAGCAAAATATAATTTAGGAGATGGTAAAAAGAAACCAACCGAGTGTGATAGGTCTTATTATCTCATCTTTAGAGACTTGGAATGATTACAGAAAATAAGTTTAATTTGTTAGTAACCTCTATAATAAGATACAGAGGATAAAAAAGATGCTAAAAAGAGGATCAACTTATGAGGACACAAACAAAGGAGATGCACAAGACTCTCTAACTAACAAGTATCAGGTAATTAAGTTTATGAGTTGCACCTTGAAGTTATGGCCTAATGGGAGATTGTGATAAAAGAGTGCTTGAGAAGTTGCACAATCTTTTCCAAAAACTAATTTGGCTCTTGTCAGGATGATATATAATGGACTTTGTTCAAGTGATGTAGCAACAAATGTAGAACTATAAAGTACACAATAACAACAAAAATCTCAGAGCCTTAGTCCCAAAAACTTGTGGTCGACTACATGAACCAATATATTAGTTTCAAAAGAATTTTCACATCAATAGACATTCTATGGTTTTGGAGTTCAGTTTCACATCAATAAAGTTGTTGAGGATTGGTTTCTTCCTTTAAATGAATTTGGGAAAGAGGTGAGTTTCATGCCACGCTTTGGGCAAAGGTCAATGGCTTGTTTTTCGGATTTTGCATTGAGAGATCTTTGTAGGAGTGATAGACTAATCTCTATGGAAATTTATTTTTGTTTTAGGACTCCTTATCCCTTCTCTTGTAACTTTTTTTTCTTTGATTATTAAATTAATTAATTTTATTATCACAAGATTATTTTTTATTGATTTGAAAACGGCATACGATAAAGTACTACGGAATTATTTTGGTAGGCTAAGGCAAAGAACGATTTCCTACATAAGTATATCTGACTATCTGTAAACACCAAGATTAGTACGAGGAAGTACGAACCAATTTTAGGACTTGTAGAGGAGCGACTAAAGATTTGCAAGAGTATACGGAAGTACATAATCTACCAGTTTGTTATTTGGCGCTAAATCCTTATTCTTTCCAGCAGTTCCATTAAGATGTCTCATGTTATCGAACTTCTTGTCTTAATCACTTGTTTCCATTTAGATATTCTTTTATCATTTATCCCTGACTCATTTTAACCTAATAAATTTTAGGACTTGTAGAGGAGCGATTAATTAATTTCGGACAACAATCTTTTATCATTTATCCCTGACTCATTTCAACCTAATAAAATACATCTTAATCACTTGTTTCCATTTAGATATTCTTTGATGATCCTTTTCCCTTACTCTTAGTTTTTAAAAGTGTGCCTAGACGCTCCCAAGACGAATGCCTTAGGTTGACGCTGAGTTGGGCACCTTGATGATATGGCTAAGTGATCCTTTTAGGCAATTGCCTCTAACCAATTTGTAGCAAACTCAGGGGTATACCGGAGTAGTACCTTTTCCTTTGTGTAAATAATGAAAGTATGAAACTTATGGTATAGCATATGGTCAAATTTAGCATAAATAGGACTAAAGTCATACTATTTCAACTAAAAAAAGTAACAGGTGCAAAATTTTTATTAAGAGAAAAAAGTTGGATGTGGATTTAATATATTGGCATGCAGGGGCGAAGCCAGGATTTTGAATTAGGGGGGGCCAAACTGTTGATATAGTAGAAAATTTTTTTTCCAAAAAAGCTAGAGTTGTTAGAAACAGACACGATGGCTCGAAACTTACACGACATTGTAATTGAATCCGATTTGATTCGATTTTAAAATTTTACAATTATGAAAAACAATATGGACACGAAATCCGATTTCAAACCTACCCGATACACGTAACCCAAAATCAACGATGATCCAAACGAACACCATTAGACACTAGTTAAGCTATGAAAATATTAAAATCATATAGACTGAAATGAAGTTGAATTATGGCAAAATTTATATTTAACAATAAATAGAGTTGAAACTTCCCTATAATTGTTATTTTTGAAAAAATTAAGTGTTTTTGACTCTATATATTTGCCTTTGACTCTATATATTTGCCTAATAATTCTCCAAAAAATATTATTAAAATTAAAATAGAAAAATATAAACACACACTAAGAAAGATGAATGTTAGATAATGAAAGATAAATAGTAATGACATTATAGTATAAATCTATTAGTCGATAAAAAATAATTGTTTAAATGAGGATTTGATCCCTTAACCTTAGATTATAAATGTGTTACTCCAACCATTGAACTATAGTAATTTTTATTATATTTTTACTCTCTTTAAACTATATATCGTATTAGTAAGGGGGGCCAAAACCAAAATTACAAAGGCTCGCATTTTCGGCAAGGGGGGCCGGGCCTCCGCCGGCCCCCCATGTGGCTTCGCCACTGTTGGCATGACTAGTAGTAGACCAAAAATACTTAAAGCCATAGGCAAGTTCTGAGTTATTGTCAGAACACACATGTAAAATTGTGAGTACTTCATAATACTTTTATATATACAATATATTCACACAATACAAACTTTCAGAAATTTTACGCAATTGAATATGTCTCAAACTATCCTTTGAAATAATATCAATGGATCATACATACACCTATAGATTAAAA
Source organism: Amaranthus palmeri (assembly GCA_019776075.1). NCBI lineage: Eukaryota > Viridiplantae > Streptophyta > Magnoliopsida > Caryophyllales > Amaranthaceae > Amaranthus > Amaranthus palmeri. Next base: position 360,419 of record JAAKBH010000049.1, read on the forward strand.
GAATATGTTAAGGAGATTAGTATATCTCATACATATTATCTTACTCTTTTTAGCTCATGCATTGCATGGGGTTGATTGCCTTTTATTTAAAACACAGAATCATGTCAATCGCAAGTGTTGCTCTATTTCTTTTCACGCCCTTATTTGATACTTATTTTTCTTAAAAATTTTATTTCAGGCAATCTATTGATTTGTATAGTAGTGTGCCATCTCCAAATATTGGTATTCTGGGCAATTCTTCTTTGTCAAGGTTTGGTAGTTCGTTTTTGTCCTCATCATTATATCAAAGGCACACCACTGAAGTAACAAGACCCCTCCTACCGACCGCAGCAGAGGGGCAACAGCATAAAAGACATAGCTCTCACTCTCTAGTTCCTCCCGTTCCATCAAGAAGACCTTCTGCATTGAAGAAGGCAGATTCCGAACATAAACCGTCTGGAATCTCACATGAGTTTCATGTTTCTCGAGACAGTACACTTGGACACGCTGTGATGAATGGTGAGCATAGCAATTACACTGTCTAGTATATTTTAAAATTTCATTTTTTGTTTTCTTAGCTGGTGTATGTTGATGGAGATAAGTAAGCACAAATGAAAATAGTTTTTCTTTAATTTGGTGCTTGATGTATTATAGTAAATGTATCATTATCTAGTTAACTCAAATTACAACCTCTGCCCCTTTATTTTGCCCCATTTTATGAAAAAAGTTTCTAAAAAAAATTCTGTGAGGCAAAAATTAAGCGACACAGGGAGTCTTTTTTCTACTTAGGTAGCATGCGAGCACTTATATACATAATATTTAAAAGGTTGAAGTCAAGTTTGAAGACATAGTAGGTTTCATAGAGATTATGACTTGACATGACGTATTTGAATTCTATGTAGGATTTGCTCTCAACAAGATTCCTGTGAGTTTGTCAATTATATTTGGAACATTACTATATGGAGCTTAATTTTTCCAAGTTGCAACTGATTTTTGTTTAGACATTTCAAGTTGCTTTGTGATTGTTATCTATATTTGTTGAAGGTTAAATGTTCACTTATAATGCAATTAATTAAACTACTTGCACAAGGTTTTTTTTTAAAAAAATTGACTACTAATGGATTTAATCATTCTTTGCAGGAATGAATGTTTTGTGTGGAGTAGGCTTACTTACTACCCCATACGCTATCAAGGAGGGAGGATGGCTTAGCCTTTCTGTACTATTTATCTTTGCGATTCTCTCTTTCTATACTGGAGTTCTTTTACGTTATTGCTTGGACAGTTCTCCTGGGTTGGAGACCTATCCAGATATTGGCCAAGCTGCATTTGGCAGAAAAGGAAGAATTGCAATCTCGGTATGTTATATCTTTTGTATTACTTGCTTTGTTGAACTTATGCAACAGTTAATTTTCTGTGAGTTCAATAATTAATCTATGAAAATATTTGTTCGTCCATCTTGATTAACCCGAACATTTCATGATAAAGAAAACTTTTGTGAACTTTTTAATTGTAAGTTCACATCCATTTTTTGAAAAAAATATTATATTCATGGAACCTAAAGTTGGTTTTTTGGCAGAGAATTTAATTTTCAGGTAAATTGGCTTTCTGTTTCTTTCTTTTATTTCACTTAAAAGTTGCATTGACTTGACCCTTCTTTTTCCAGTTCTTTTTTTCCTTATCAAAAGGATGCTCCTAAACCTGTCAAAATAGTCTGTCACATAGTATCATTTTTGGTTTGGGTTCAAAATAGTCTGTCACATGGTATCATTTTTGGTTTGGGTTGTTTCTGGGTCGGATTATATTACGTGTCAACTCGATGGGTCAAGAGTTTTATTTTTTCTCAAAACAATACTATATACTCTCTTTGTCCCATTTACTTTTGCACAATAATTAAGGAAACTTAAGTTGGTAAATAAAAATTAAAGTTGGGGAATCTTGTGTGGCTCAAAGTGTCATACAAATATAACCACCAATAGCTTTCTAAATAGGGATATAAGACACTTGCAGTGAATTTGACCAAAATAAAATTGAGACATTTGTTCTAAAATAGAGGAGTATAGTTTTCTTGTTATTTTTAAAATAACAGACTGATATAGAGAATCTTCCAAGGCTGCAGGGAAGAAATATCAAACATAAATTGATTGAAAATATCAAACATTAATTTTGGACTTGAACTGCTCTTTTTAATCCATCTGTTCAGTGCTTAATGCTTTCCTCGCCCTTCTTTTTTAAATGGTTTATCCGTTAAGTAACACATAAATAGGAACCTTCAAATGTAAGAGGATGACTTGTGCATTAGTGTACAGTGAACTTATTGTGGACTAGTTCCATGAAGGAGGAACCTAAATAGAGTGATATTAAGCTTCTATTATGATGTTTAATCATTAAGTATTGTTTTTGTTAATTTTTTGTTAATTATTAGTTTGTATAACAAGGGTTTTTCCATCTTAAGTCGAAATTGTTTACCCAGATTGGAGAAGATCCTTCTTTCAAAGTTAGTTTGATTCATGCGTTGTCAGAAATATTTATATTCATTTTTAGCTAGATGGGTTACTCCCTTTAATTTCAATGCTTGTTGCTAAATATTCAATTCTTTGGACGAAAGATCGTTTCTGACACTGCTTTTCTTTGTTTTGTGAACTGCAGATAATTCTTTACTTGGAATTATATGTAAGTACAACTGTCCAGGATTAATTATTGATGTCTTAATTACCCCTTGAAAGTACCATTTGCTTGTGTTTTTTGTTCACGGCTTTTTTGCAACACGTATTTTGACGTGTGCTGCTTGATTTACTATTTTAAATTCTTTTATTTAAGGAAAAACTACCGTGAATAATACAACCTTTTGTTAATTTTCCTACAATAATACAAACTTTTGATTAACCATGAATAATACCAACTTTGGGGTTTTTTTTCCTAGAATAATACCAACTTTAGTTTATTAACTAATTTACTAATTTTTTGTCATATAATCGCCTATAGTTTGATTTTTAATATATCATGTATATTGTAGGAAAACATCCCCATAAGTTGGTATTATTTCTTGGTTAATCAAAAGTTGGTATTATTGTAGGGAAATAAGCAAAAGGTTGTATTATTCCTGGTAATGTTTCCTTTATTTATTAAAGTTGATAGTTTCTTAAACTGTTACGGTCTGTAAATTGTCCCCATTGATATGTTGTACTGACTTATACTGACATGGAGTGGTTAATTTTCAATTTTCCATATTTTTAAATGCGCAGGCTCTTACTGTGTATATTGTGCCTGATATGTTGTGATGAAAGGCAACTTGGCCTTTGTCTATGTGTGTGAGTTGGAAACTAACTGCAGTGCATTATTTACTACAAATTAACTTAAAGCACAAGTATACTATGGAATTATGGATTATAATTTGTTCTTTGTAAATTGTATCAGATTTTTATGTATAAATGTGTGTGTGTTTTTTCTGTATAGGCTTGTTGTGTGGAGTATATAATATTGGAGAGTGATAATTTATCTTCGATGTTCCCCAATGCACGTATAAATTTGCTTGGTTATGTTCTTGACTCCCACCACCTGTTTGCCTTAGCGACCACTCTTGCTGTACTTCCTACATGTTGGCTGCGAGATCTAAGCCTTCTGAGCTACATATCAGGTAAGAATGTTCCCCATGCCATCTTATTGATTAGAAGTTATCTCATATTCATAAATGAAATCATGTGTCTTAAAGTAGATGAGACAGCGTCAACTCAACTTGAGTCTGATTTAAGTGGACATAGTGCCCTCTTTCTTTTTGACTTTGAATGGCTGAATGGCCTTTTTTTTATATTTAAATTACAGAAAATAACATCTTCGCATAGTGGTATAAAAAAAGAATTTCTCATCATAGAGACATAAATCTTATTTGAGTTTTAGATGATGGTGCATTGTGTTCTTATTTCTTCTTTTTTCCCCTTAATCACGGAAACCTTTTTGGATAGTTTTACTAAACATAATAAACTTATCTTTCTAAGTTTCCTTCCGAGTTGTCTTTACGTTTTCTTTCTCTTTTCTGGCCAATCATGTCTTTGCCATCTATGTTCTTGTTTTCTGATCTCACCTTTAGTTCTGAAGCAAGGGTGATTCTTTGCTTTGTCAAATCTTTTACTTTTAATATGTCCTTTCTCTTCCATTCATAGATACCTAATAAAATATTTTAGGCAAAGTTGCTTTGTTGTAGTTCCAGCAAAGGCAAAATGAGAAATAAAGGAGTAATTGGATTTTTTTTCCTCCTATCAAAAAACCTTTATTTAATGAAAGGTAATTTTACTCAGAATTGGGGATCTTGGCCTTTTTATCGAAAGAAACATTCTTAAAATATTATGCTTTGCTCTTCAATAAATATATTTCTTCTCTTCTTTGTTGAATTATCTTTTCCGGGTACTGATATTTTGGTAGCATCGGAGAACCTTTCGAAGAATTTGTGCCCAGATCTGACACCTTACTAAATACTAGGTCCATTTGTATGCATATTCTATCATGGCATCCATCTATGTCCCATCATAAATTGAACATCTATGAATAGAATTTCAAGTAACTCTGTATTAAGCACTTGCAGCATGTCACCTATCTATCCCTGTAAACTTGTCATCAGAAATTTCAGCATGGCTACTCGCCGAGTTGTGAGAAATGTTTCTTATTTAGACATTTGATCCTTGTAAATGGTTCAAGCGTTATTTGATAGCAGAAGTATCTTGGGATGATTGGAGTACTATGTGTGTATCATTATATGTTTTGTTATCCATTCCCTGATTGGAATTGAGTTATGAAGTGTTCGTATATGCAATTAATTCATTTACTTACTATTTCATTGTTTTCAGCTGGTGGAGTCGTAGCATCGGTACTAGTAGTCCTATGCCTATTTTGGATTGGATTGGTAGATCAAGTGCCGTTCGTTGGTAAAGGAACAACAATTAACCTATCTACTCTTCCTGTTGCGCTTGGTCTATATGGTTATTGCTTCTCAGGACATGCTGTATTCCCCAATATTTATAGTTCTATGGCTAATCGAAATCAATATACAACCTTTCTTATGATCAGGTGAATAACGTAACATTGACTGAGATTTATGCTTACATTTTTGGGTTGTTTAGTTTATGTTAGTTGATTCACTTTTTAATGTGGTTTCTTCTGTTTGCTATTTCATTTAATTTATGGAGTGTAAAGTATAAATCGAAATTCCGTTCTCATAATGCAGCGTACAACTTAAGAGGTATTACAATTTTGTGTTTTATTTTAGGTGTGGGTAAGTGGGTAGGTCCTACCCTACCCTAGTTCAAGAACAGTTGGGGGGAGTCCAGTTAGGGTGAGAATTAAACCTAGTTCGACGTACTTGAAAGTTTCTAGTATTTTTACAAAGGCAGGAGGATATCAAATATAGTAAATAATATACCTATTAGATTGTGTGCAAGTCCCTGATTTGGAATGATTTACATTGATCAACATCTATTGTTAAGAGTTAAAATATTGTTAGGGACCTGACATAACTTTCAGAGGGTTTACATGAATAATAATCTTTAGGATATATGAAGTAGGTCGTTTATGTCTTAGCATTTGTGTTGAGTTGCATTGGAAATGATTTGAAATGATATGGGATTAAAACAAAGGATTATAGGATGTATGAAGCTGGGTGCACAACAGTTGCCTATGTTGCACTATTCTCTGCTGATCATGATAAGTAAATAATCAACATGTAGCCTCTCAAATTCTCTCGGTGTTGTTTGCATTTAAGAGTCTCAATCTCTATACTTTTATTTCTACGTTTTTAATTTCAGCGATTCAATCGTTCAATGTAGATTAAGATTTCAAGATTATATTATTAGGGACCAATTGTTTAAAATTTCTTTTGGGTTTGTACTCATGCCACTTCGAATTTATTGGAGATGTAATTTTTAATTGAGTCATGTTGTCTGAATAAGTTCATTGAAATTGTTATATTGAAAAGAGAAAATACAGGAATAATAAATGGCTTAGATCCATTTACGGCTGGTTGGGTTGACAATTTCGACCTTTTTATGTGAATAAGATAGATATAAACCCGAACCCAACCCTAAAAATTGTTTGTATTGTGCGGATACATTTTATATGTATATTTGAATTTATCAGAGTATTTATTATGGTCTAACCCAGAAACACTGTGCAGCTTTATAATTTGCACTTTAATGTGTGCTGGAAGTGCTGTTGTTGGATATCTGATGTTTGGAGAATCAACAGAGTCGCAGTTCACACTTAATATGCCCTCAAATTTAGTTGCATCCAAGGTGGCCATTTGGACTACGGTATGAATTTAAGCAAAGTTCAATTTTTTTGTTATCCATGTGGTTGCATTGTTGCAAAGAAAGTATGGAAAAGTATATATACATTTTATAAATTACTATCTTCTCAAATGTTATAAAATCCTTGAGTTTGTGGATTCTTGATGGAGTCAAAGATTTATAATTATTTGCTTTCAGATTATCACAACTGTCTGAAAATAACTCAATAAATCATATGTGCTTATCTATATGAAGACATGGTTGCAATCAAGGGTTAATTTGTACCAAACTCTGTTATTAGAATGTTATTAAGACTGCATTCATTGGACACACCAAACCACGCTTAGACTGGAGCTACTTAGTGGTATTTGGATAAAGAAATACAAACAACATACCTATTAGCCCAATGCCATTAAGCAGCTCCTACCTATTGTGCAAATGTATAATTTCAATCAACGGTCGTGAATCATTGATCCTTGTAGTTTTCTTGTTTTACTTCTCTGCATTATTCAAGATGGTACTGAATACTGACATACTTCCTGGTTATTGTTGCAGGTAGTGAATCCATTTACAAAATATCCTTTATAGTGGCTACTTTAAAAAAAGATTTCAATATTTTTTCTGCCAGAAAAGACGTTTTGATGGCTTTATTTTATGTCTAAGTGTCTAACTGAGTATCTTTTACTGTACCTGCATGGTAGATGGCTTGAATAAAGCATTTTTCAGTTTCTTTTGCGTGCTTTAAGATGAGTATAACTTTCCTTCCTTTCTTCATATTTTTATCTTACTGTGTTTTCATCATATGTTCATAATCATATGGAAGTAGCTTGTGACATAATAAACATCCTTCGGAAGGTAAAGAGAAGGGATTCAGCTGTATGCTGTTCTGTTGGCTTTAACCAAATATTGACTGATATCAGAACAGTAAGAAATCCAATTCTAAAAAACAACAGTATGAAATTTAATAGATCATGCTAACAAGGAACTAATTTGTGGGAAGAATAATTTTAAGCCTCCGCCACTAAGTAGTCTGAAAAATACCCAGTTCTGATTTTGTTTTTTTTTTAGAATAGCTTGAAGTTTTGATATTGCCTTTTAAAGATACTCAATTTAGAACTCAAACTTTGACTTTTCCCCCTACCAGGCTACCACTGTCCAACATGGTGGAATTCTTAACCCCTGCCGTTGCCATTACCATCTGTCCCTGCCTCATTTAAGGATTGGCGGGGGTTTTTCTATTAAGCAGTTGGTTGTGGTCGGTTTTGTTATGGCCTGTGGTGATGAGCTCGTGGTGGTTAGACCCTTAGACTTTTGGGCAGGAGTTGGTGGTGGTGATTTGTGGAATGAGAAATATAAGGGCTAAACTTTGAGGAGACAGTCACAGAAGGAAATTTTTTTAAAAATTAATTAAAATTACCTTCTAAATCTTTTTGAGCAGGATGGTCATGAAATCATTGCCTGTCATTTTTTCACTTATTATATGATATCTGAAATTAATGAATCACTACGAAAATGAGAAAAATTTGGATTCTCTTTGAGTTTAATATTCCCACCTTTTAACTGCTTTCTTTTCAAGAACTAGTGATTTGAATTATAAAGCTGTAGATGTCAAGTATAAATATAGCGTCAAGACTAGAAACAATAATACTTCGAATTTTTTTTACTGTAATCTTTTTTATTGGTGAAATAAGTGTGTTTTTCCTTAATTACAAGTACATATGCTTTAACCATGTCACCTGTGGCTATGTGCCTGGAGGAGTTGATACCATCGCGCCACCTCAAATCTCATACATACCCAATTCTGATTAGAACTGCTCTAGTGATATCAACCTTATTGGTTGGTCTCTCTATCCCATTCTTTGGTAAAGTATTTCTGCTGAAGCTTGTTATTTCTATTGTGTATGTGTTTCCTGGGAAAGTTACAAACTCATTTTAAACATTTACGGGTTTTCATTTTCATATTTGAATAACTATCTTGCTAGATGATTTTGCATCTTTCTGACCCATCGATTTTGCAGGTCTTGTAATGGCATTGATTGGATCATTACTAACGATGCTTGTTGTAAGTCCTATTCTGAATTCACTGTTTTTTATGTGTTGCTGCATGCAATACAAGTAAACAAGAATCACCGAAACTATAGTACTCATCATGGGGATTTTATAAAATATTAAGAACCTAACAAAATCAAATGTTGAATGCTTGCAGACTTTAATAATGCCTTGTGCTTGCTACCTGAGCATCTTACGGGAAAAGGTGACACGCCTTCAGGTATGGATAAACTTTGGATGAAATCGTTCATATATCATGATTTAGTTTATTCGATTCTTACTTTTAATAAGTGCGCTTTAGCCTGCTTTAGCTCAAAGTCTACCTCGGCCTACAAATTGTGCTTCAATACATTGAAGCCGAACTCCATATAAAAAGCTCCCCCTGAGCGTTTTTGATGCTTTTGGTAGAAACAAACTGAGGAATAAATTTGAGTTCAAACCTAGAAAAACAAAGGTTAAAAGCTTGAATTGAATTTGACTGAAGCTTTAAGACTCATGCAATAGAAAGCCCCCCCTGATTTGCTATCTAGTTCTTCAAATTGAACCTTAACATGAAAGCCTCAAATTTCAGAAGCCCTAATTTGAGCCTTCTTTACTTATCTGCCTTGAATATCTTAATCTGAGGCAATTTCTTTTGAACTTTGATGTACAGAAAAAAAAAGTCAAATAAGAATAGTTGCCTACAAAATCTCGTGCTTTTGCATGCGTTTGAGCTCAAACTTTGACCCTTTGCGCTTTGGTGCACTTATTGCTTCTTGCATTTGATTATTAGAAATGTCAAGAGTTGATGAAGTTCTATAGTGAAGGTGGCATTGGGCTGTCATGAAGGGCTAGGGGGGGTAATATAGGAATTAACAATAAATAATACTTAGCATTTAGTTAACCTGGGAGAATAAAATGTAGAGATATTTAGTATAAATAGAGGGGAAGAGAAGGGAATTAGGCATTCATTCAAATAATAGTTTTAAGAGGAGTTTTAATACTCATTAGGAGAGAACAAGCCTCTCGAATGCTTGTATACTATCCATTGTAATCGTTCTTGGTTACAATCATTCTTCATTATACATTTTCATTTACATTCAATTTCTACAATCAGTTATTTCACTATTTGTATTTTGTCATACAGTTTGTTCCTTCGTACGGTTTGTTCTTCTGCCAATTACTAATATCTACTTATGGCTAAGTCAGTCCATGACATGGGCCTGCGGTCTGCCTTTCATTAACCTCATCTTTATAAGAATCTCATCAGAAAGTGATTCCTATAATTCAAAAAACAATCATACACAAAACACAGAAGAGCTGAGCTTAAGATTTACGTCCTCGAATCATCACCTAAACTACAAACTTTCACCATATTGTATTGCACTTCCTTTACCTTTCTTGGAACTTCTCTTATCAAGTGTAACATGATTTCCCCTTGATTCGCTTTTTCAATTCTTGATTCGGTCAAAATTGCAGAAAAATATTCCATAATCGATTATAATTCGCTATTTTTGATTCATGATTCGAAAGGATAAAGCCAATCATTTGACACTGTAATCCAGCCTTGTCTGTTGAATCTCACCTCACAGGTTTCATCTATAATAGTTCTCTCCATAATCAGAGTGTTTGTACTTTGTACCTCTACTTTGCTCCTAAAAGAATATCAGATGATGCATATAATCTAAGAAATAATCATACACAAGACGCAAAAGAGTTAAGCTTAGTACTCCTTAATCCCACTCATGTTGCTATAATTCACGTCTCATTGTGATCTTGTCTTTTAGTAAACCGAGTTTCAATCCCATACTCGGATGATCTACATTTTAGGACTGTTGGCGTCGCTCATTTTTGGGTTTGTAGCATGAGCCATAATTGATAGACTCACTTGGATGCTTACTGTATGTTGAAGATACACGCAATACAGATCCTCTAAGACGAATCAAAAAAGGCCCCTTTGACGTGAGATTCCAACACTAGGTGGATTCCTTGAATCCTTGTAAATCGAATGCGTTGGGTGTAGAGTATACTAAATATATTTTTGTAAGAAAATAAATAAATCCATGTCATTTAGCTTGTGATCCTATTGAGCTCGTATTTGAAACAAACATAATATAATACTTGAAATAAAAGGATAAAAGAAGCCAACAATGAAAGGGAAAGCAGTATACATGCTACCTACACTTTGCAAGAACATTTTGTGATTATTGCATTTTGTAATGTATATTCAGTGCTCTTTTGTGCTTTTTTTTTATTGCTTTTTCTCTTGTACTAACTATTCTTTATGGAATATGATGAAATTTATTTTATCATTCAACAACAATACCAGAGCATTAATTTCAAATGATATTTAAATTATCGTTGTTTCTTGTTTCAGGTGTTCATTTGTACGTTAATTATCAGTATTGGCGTTGTTTCGTCATCTTTTGGAACATATTCAGCTATCTCTCAAATTATAGAGAATTTGACATCATGAGTTCGTATTTTTTTCAAAATTCAGAATTGAACTATTCATTACATAGATCTATAACAATTTTGGACTTCATCTATTTTGTATTATTAGCCTTGATTAACCTATTTCTATGGGGATTGTAGTTTTTGACTTTTTGTAGCATTTGTATGCCATTAGGTTTTGATATGTGCGATACATGTTTTAGGTATGGAAAATCCTAAATTTGAATATTCGTTGACTTGAGGATTTTGAATTACATGTTCTGTAATCTAATTTAGTGAATTTTAGTGGTGTTTGATTTGATTTTGCCGAAATCTTGTTTTCCTTGGAAAGCATTTTATAGAGAATCATTAATATTCTTTAACTTCGGAGGAAAATATTTATAACAATTTGCTGATCAAATTTGCCTTTAATTCCTGCTCAAACCAAGAAACAAAATTAGAAAAAAAAATTTTTTTGGGAAAAAGGTTTTTCTACAACCTAAACACCTTGTGAAGGCTACATGTTTAATATAAAAAATTTGATTTTAATTCAATAAATGAAAAAGATTTACTTTTGAAATATTGTTTTATTTATTTATCAAAGATAAATAATAAAAATTTCTATATTATTTATTTAAAAAAGGTTTTTCGGAGTTTTAAAAAATCTTATGTAATATATAATTATTTCATTATTTTTTATTTATTTATAAATAATAATTAAAGATAAAAATACAAAATGGTGAAAATACAAAGAGAAGTAAACTAGTGAAGTAATACTTTAACTCGCGCCAATTCAAGAGTCGTAACTATTGCCATGAGTCTATCGAAAATTTGAAATAAATAAGATTATTTACCAAAAAAAATATACAATAAGATCATAATCAAATTAATTCTAAAATTAAACGTATAATCCACAAATTTTAAGTTCGGGTTGTTCGCACCTACTAAGTTTATCTAGGTTTAAAACCCTTGCTAAAAGCCTAAAATCCCATTTCACTCTTAAACCCAGGACACCTCTCCAGTCTCCCCTATTCTCCAAAGCTCTCTTCAATGGCGGTGAACGCTAATCGTATTCGCAGAGCTCTTTCTCTTTCTACTTCTTTCATGAACCTCCATAAACACCGCCTTCCTTTAATCTCTTCTACCCATTCTCTTCTGCAAAACCTACTTTCTTCCCCTTCTCAAATACATCCTCGCCGTCGTTTCTTCCATTCCACAAACATCGTTCATTACTCCTCGAGATCGTTCAATGTTGATAAGATTGATCCTGATACCATCTTGTTCGAGGGTTGTGATTACAAGCACTGGCTTATTGTTATGGATTTTGGAAAGGATCCTGATCAGCGCCCTCCTCCTGAACAGATGGTTGAAACTTATGTTCAGACTTTAGCTAAAGTCGTCGGAAGGTATCTCATGTAGACTTCCGTTTTTGTTTCAATTGAGTTTTAGGGTTCGTTTGGTTGTCATTCATAGCAGGGGAAACTGTTACTCTTTGAATTAGTTTGATTGAAAAGGAGACACTGGGTATGAAAATATCGCAAGTGATCATATTTTTAATTTTATTTCCTATATCAAACCAAACAAGGAGAAAGAGGGAAATTTCGTAGGAAATTTTTTTACAAACTTAAAACCCTAATTTCCGGTGCCTCATCATGATGAACATAAAATTAGTAATGAGTGAATAGTTGTGTTGGATTTATTCCCATCTATAATGCGAATATCATGTTTGTTTTTGATCTATTTAGGGAGCAAGTGAAGTATGCAAATCTTAGGGCATGCTTTCATTAGGATTATCCCATTAATACTTGTTCGAAATGAAAAGGGGTGCCTTTTAGAAATATAAGTTGAACAAAGGTTAGATAATGACCTGATATGTTTGGATCAATTAAAATAATAACAATTAATGATTGCTAACTTCATTCTACTTCGAAAAAACGATTACGCGGGTCAATAAAATCTACGAAAATTCGTATAGGCAGAATGAGCAAAGTCTAAGATAACATTAAGTAGAGTGCTTGCACTGGTTAGGATATACGCTACATTCTTTTCCTAATGCCATTCATAGTTTCGGCTTGTACGAGGTTTGGGGATAAGGTTGTACACGTCCTTGCCCTTGTAATAGCTAAGAGCTTGTTTACAATTGACGTTAGATTGTGAATAGCATGGAGTACTTTACAGAGTAAGAAACACGTTGATTTACGAGTAAATTTACTATAGTTCAATTTTAATCTACAATTTAAAACCGTTAGGTCTTTGGCTTTAGGCAGTTGTTTCAAAATTTGTACTTCATTTTTCTTCGGGCAATTTTATACTTCCCCTCCCCAATTGGCTAATGTTTTCTCATTGAATTTAGAATAAAAAAAGAATGAATACGTAGCTTCTTATCATGGCGGCAACTCAAAGCCAACCGCCACATTCTGTTTAAAATCAAACTGTTGTGTCCAAAGCTAGTAATGCTGTGGAATTTGGCTCTTCTTTAATGGTTTAAGTGGGGAAGGAATAAGTCTGTTCTAGTATTTAGACCACTAGCAAAAGTTGGTCCGAAAATTTGTAAAATAGAGGGTTGTTGGATTGAGAGAAGGAGATTTGGAAAGGTGGGTGTGTGACTGTGTGTGAGATGGTGAGAGGGAGAAAGAAATAGTGACCGTGCTAATGTATTTTGAATGTAAGATGGAATGGGAGACTTGTGAGTGGAAGGAGTGAACACAGACCTTCAACCAATTCATAATCATGTTAGGAATATATTCTGATGTTGGAAATTTTCTGAAACATTTCTTTCCTTGCCTGTCGATTATTTGTTCTTCCTTTTTGGCACCATTTTATATCAGGATGATCTCACTGCTGTAGTTTGGATTCACTATAATCTGTGTGTTTTGTTCACATTTTGGAATGTCTATAATTTATGTGATCTGTATACATTTTGCAACGCCTATAAATTATGTCATGTGCTTTGTTTTAGCCACTTGCTTGCTTGCAATGTATCTATCTTTTGGGAATTTTGATTGCTTGTCTTTCATAATAAGATACATCATCTGGAGTTCCTCTTATTCTGGAATTATTCTTAAAGGGCATGTTCGTGTGCACTTTCTTAATCTAATGCATTTCATCTTGCCACATGAGTCACTTGTCTTTTTTATCACTAACGTAATTCTTTCTAATATCAGTGTCGAAGAGGCAAAAAAGAAAATATATGCGTGCAGCACCACTACGTACACTGGATTTCAAGCAGAGATTGATGAAGAGACATCAAAGAAGCTTGAGGGTAATCGTTGTGGCCAAACATGACTTAAATTTTAAGTGTTAATCAATACATTTTCTTGATTTATAAGATTTTTGCAGATTTGCCTGGTGTTATATTCGTTTTGCCAGATTCGTACATAGACCCAGTGAACAAGGAATATGGAGGTTGGAGCAACTTTTTTCTTTTTGTGTGGTCCCTTTGAATTTTTTTATTGGTGTTTTGTTTTGAATTTTATCTATGCAATGAACAGGAGATAAGTACATAAACGGAACTATCATACCAAGACCACCTCCAGTTCAGTATGGCAGAAGGAGAGATAGACAGCTTGATCAAAGACCTAGGTCTCCAATGCCTAACCAACAAGAAGGAAGAGGCTATAGGCCACAAAATGATTTTGCCGACCGGGGAAAGTTTCCACCAAATTCTGGTCCAACTGGGTTAAATAGGGATAATTATCAGAGTGGTGGAAACGCTTATGTGTCTCCCCAAGGGAACCACAACAACAATGTGCCTCCTCATCAAGGGAACTACAACCACAACCCGCCTCCTCATCAAGGAAACTACAACCAGAACGTGCCTCCTCATCAGGGAAACTCGAATTACAATGTGCCGCCTCATCAGGGAAACTACAACCATGGCATGCCTCCTCATCAGGGAAACTACCACCATGGCATGCCTCCTCCTCAGGGAAACTACAACCATGGCATGCCTCCTCATCAGCAGACCTACAACCCCGGCTATACCCATCCTCATCAAATGAAAAATCTCTCTGGTGACTATGGTAGTAATGCTCCAAGTGGACACATCAACGATCCTCGAGGAGATCAACTCTACAATAATTCTCAAGGACCGATGACGAATATCCCAGGTCAACATTATAGTCACACTCCCCAAGGACAAATGCAATATCCAGTGAGAGGGCCTGGTGGGCAAACTGGGGTTGGATCTTTTGAACAAACTGGGACCGGACAATATGGGCAGATGCCTGGTGGTTACGAACAAGGAGCAAGTACAAGAAATGGGCATGGATATACATCTCAAGTAGAAAGCCAAAGGTTTTCAGCTGCACCAGATCAACATAACAGTATGCCAACAGATTATAGTAATGTCTCTCCACCACAACCCGGGATGAATCAAGTAAGCCATTTCTTGCTAAAATTCAACTTATACCAACTTATACAGTTTCCTTTTCAAAATTTCAGGCATTCATCAGGAGATATATGATGGAATGTGTGCATTTTTAAACTGGAACCATATCTAAGATGTAGTGTTGTATGTAATTATCATTTGTTGATAGAGTTGGAGAATACTGATCTTATTCTCCTTTTTGCAGAGAAAATTTTGATAAGATACTTAACTGCAATGGTGTTGCCGTGCCCGGAAGTCAGATAACGGAAGACGCAGTGGCTTATGTGTGCTAGGAAGGGGTCAAGTGAAATGGTTCAGTTAGAAGTTTCCTTGACCTGCTATTTTGTATTATGATTACTTGTTTGTAATTTATTACTTAATGGACTGCTGATGTAGTAAACTAGCACTGTTTTTGTGACTAAAAAGGTCCTTGCAGTCTAAAGATAATGACTTCCTGTATTTAAGGCTCTTTTTTTTTTTCTTTTTTTGTTGGTTGGTGATGAGTACTTAAGGAAGTAAAAAACACCTAGTTCAACTTAATAAATTCGAGTAGAGGTGTTCAAAAACGATTGTTATCTAGTGAACTTAGTTTGTATTTGGGTAGAGATTGTGAAATGGGTAGATGGACGTGAATATTTTCTCTTTTATACAATATAAGTATACTTTATGATCATATTCATAAATTACATATATACAAATAAGTAGGGTATATGTAATTTTTAGTTAATGTGAGTTCAAAACCAATGCAACAAACTCTAGTGTTGAACACCCATGAACTAAGTCTCTTATATCGAATTATTACCATATACTTTAGATTTTGCCATATAAAGTATAACTAAAACTTTCTTACTTGCACAATGAACTTTTTATGATTAATCAATCATTTTTTTTTTACTATAATTATTAAATTTAACATATTTTTGGGTGTGTATGCAAAGCATATATCCTACTAATTGATTTCTTAAAAACTCAGTAAAGTACTCTCAGTCACTCAGAAATCACAACAAGGATATTTTCAACAAAGATTAAAGAGCTAGATATTTAACTCATATGATGATATTAAAAGCGAGGGAAAATACGTGGATGAAAATCAAAAACGCTAGTGCACCTATTTTCGTAAAAGGATACAATGAGGAAGTTAAAGAGAGACAATTTCAAACGAACAAAAAGATTATACTTTTATTTCTCGATTTATTCGATAAATAAATCATCTTTGTAAGCTCTAAAATATTTTTTTATGATTAGGGTAAAATCAAAAAATTCACTATAGATAAAGGAAAAATTAGTGAAAATCAACCCTTTAAAACTCACACAAATCTTTAACTATTAGGTCAACTCATATAATAATATAATAGCGTATTGTTTAACTCATATATAAAGGTGTAATGTAAACATAAACCATATGACGGCGGTGGGTCGTCACTCCTCAATAACAGGCTAACAATACGTAAACTACACACTACACCAGTTCACCTAACCTGCCTGTATTTCTATCTTCATGACCATGATCCAACGGTAACAATCACAGCCATCATTGCGTTTGAATCTCACACGAACAATCTGCAATTGGTTAACTTATTAATCAATTGAACCCACCATTTGGACCAAATTTTGGGAAAGTTTTTGACACACTTGGAAACAAACTTACAACTTTGGCTTTAGCTGCAACTACTACTCTTGACTTTGGCTTTAGTTCTTGATCTTCCCCAAAAATTTGCTCAAGATTTTGCTTATTTAATGGTGATTAATAGGTAAAGTCTCTAACTTTATGTATTTCTTCTGATTTTCTGATCTGAATTGGTGGAAAATTACCCTTTTCGATTGAGTTCTAGGGAAATTATATGGAGTATCAGAAGTTAGAGAAAAAAAATTCAGTAAAATGGGTTCTAAGTGGTTTTTTCAATTCTATTCCTCATTAGTGTTGATGGGTTGGGAATTAAGATGTTTATAATGGAGAAATTTGATTGGTAATTCTTATTTTCAGTTTTCTGCAAAAAGAAAAGAAGGGTTTGCATTTGCTGAAAGTTCGGAAGATGAACTGATGAAAAATGTACTAATTTCTGAAAATAATGATCCAAATTACTGATGAACCCTAATTAGCAATTGGGTTTTTGTGATTAGATGCAGAAATGAAAAGGGTACACTTGATTTTGATTTTAATTGGTTTTTCATGTTTATACTCAGCTTTAGGTTCAACAAATGTGTCAGATTGTCCTATAGATCTAAGCTATGTTTCAAATCTTCCATGGAATTCTTCATTATGCCATGGAACTACTCCACAAAATGATCCAAAACATAGTTGTTGTCAGACCCTTTTGAGTTTATTTGGTATTGGTCTTGCCTATAATCTCAAAAAAACTTCTCTTTTTGGAATTAAAGATGTACAAACTTCCTTATCTTGCTTGTCTGATTTTCAATCCAAGCTTGATTCCTTGTCACTTTCATCAAATTTGACTTCAATATGTTTTGACCCTTCACAATTTGTAGTTACTCCTGATGTTTGTGCTGGAATTGTTTCAACTAAGAATTGGTATGCTAAACTTGGCACTAATACTTCATTAGACCAAGCTTGTCGATCGAATCTCTCGGATCTTACTGCTTGTGATACGTGCTATACCGCTGGTACGAGAGTCCAAACTCAATTGATTTCCATTGATGGGAATACTTCACATGCGAGAGATTGTTTTTACTTTACCATTCTATATGCTGCTGGTATAGTCAATGAGGATGGTCCTGAAAGTGTTGGAACAACTTCATGTATGTTTCAACTTTCTTTGGTTGCGCCTATTGGATCGAATAGTAATAATCATTTGAAGCTGCATCTTGGGTTGATAGGTGCTTCTGTAGTGTTGTTTGTGATAATTTGTCTTTTGGGTTTGTACTTTTGGCATTATAAGAAGAATCTGAAAAAGGGTAGTAACTTGGGTGGTGATTCGGAGCAAGTAGGTAGGCCTAGAATCCGTCCCAATACCGGTGCGATTTGGTTTAAAATTGAAGATCTTGAGAAGGCGACGGGTTTCTTCTCACAAAAGAATTTTATAGGTCGTGGGGGTTTTGGGATGGTATATAAGGGAACCTTATCGGATGGGAGCGTAGTTGCGGTTAAGAAGATTACTGAATCGAATATCGAAAGGGATTCTGATTTTCGAAATGAGGTTGAGATAATTAGCAACTTAAGACATCGGAATTTAGTACCGCTAAGAGGGTGTTGCATGATAGACGAGGGTGAGAATGATGATGAATATGGAGGAAATCATAGGTACCTTGTGTATGAATACATGCCGAATGGTAATCTTGATGACCATCTCTTTTGCACTTCCGCTAACCAAAGTGGGGTGCTAAGAAAACCATTGACATGGCCGCAAAGGAAACATATAATATTAGATGTGGCAACGGGTCTATCGTATCTTCATCATGGAATTAAACCGGCAATTTACCATCGAGATATTAAGGCTACGAACATTCTCTTAGATTCCGATATGAGAGCTAGGGTGGCCGATTTTGGGTTAGCGAAACAAGTTCAGGAAGGACATTCTCATCTGACTACTAGAGTGGCTGGCACTCATGGGTATTTAGCCCCGGAATATGCCCTATATGGGCAGCTAACAGAGAAGAGCGATGTTTATAGTTTTGGGGTAGTCGTCTTGGAGATAATGTGCGGGAGAAGGGCCCTTGATCTATCTGCTTTAGGGTCTTCCACGACTGTTTTAATAACAGATTGGGCATGGTCTTTGGTTAAAGAAGGTCGAATAGATGAGGTTCTCGATGCATTCTTGTTGCGAGAAGGGGATAACTCAGAGCTAAATCCGAGAGGAATAATGGAACGATTTGTACGTGTTGGAATTCTGTGTGCCCATGTAATGGTTGCGTTGAGGCCTTCGATCTCAGACGCCCTGAAAATGTTGGAAGGTGATATTGAAGTCCCTCAAATTCCAGACCGGCCGTTGCCTCTCGGGCATCCATCTTTCCATAGGGATGGTACAACTTTCAGTATATCGCCCGTGTTTAGTGGACTGCATTTGAATTCAGGAGAGATGCTTAGGTAATTGAGAGTCGAGATCTAACTGTCCGCAACCTCTTTTAACTCTTTTGATAAAGGTATAGTCTGCCGTCATCCAAGCCTCTTCAGATCTGATCGTAACTTCAATGAGTTGGATATACCGGGTATGATGATGATGATAGATTTTTGAGACCGAGTATGAGATTCATATTGTTGTTCAGACTTTATTCCAATCAGGAAGAGCTATCTTGCAAATGCTAGTACTATAATCAAAGAATATTGTACAAAAGAAAAATAAGTTGTGCCTTGTTTTGGCAATATGGAAGCATACTACTGATTTGGCAGATAACTCTGTCAATGATCTGTATTATAAAGAAAGTGAGATAATGTTGAACCATTTTCTTATGAATTTTGGTATGATATGATCATCATAAATTCTTACTTGAGACGTCTTTTATAAAGACAACTCTCAGAGGCTCAGTCCAACTCTAAATATATATTGTTACAGTTTTAAATATAGATTTGGGCTGGACTTTTGAGAGTCGTCTTTACAAAATACGGTCTCTCAAGAGAACACCTGGATGATTATGTGAACTTACTCTCATCAATATTTTCCTTTAACAACAATAATGGGATGAACTTCTATTGTAAGAGACCGTTACTCGGCCATATGATGATATGAAGGATGTCATTTTGAAGAAAATGAGGGAGTTAAAAATAAGAAAATGATGATGAAGGATGTGGCTAGGAGTAGGAGTTCTTCGGTCCAAACTCGGATTCATCCGGCCGAAACTTGTTGGACCGAAAGACCCGAATTTTGAATATTTCTAAAATTGGAGATCGTATCGGTTCAATCCAGTCCGGTCCCGGTCTAACTTAGTTTCCTCCCGGTTCAGTTCGGGTTTAGATCGGTTAGACCAGAAGTAATTTTTAATACCTAAAATAAATTTAAAAAATGAAAGATTTTAAAATAATTTAGCAAATCAATTATTATAATATTAAAATATTTGATTTAAAAAATTAGATCGGGTTAGAAATAAAAATTATAAAGCCCTTTAAATAAGTATATACATAAATATCGTAAATATAATTCCTCTTTAAAATAAACTTTTATATATATTCAGTCTAATCAGGTCTGACCAGGATTTCTCTGGGTTTAGACCGGATCGGACCGGAAACCCGAAATGAAGAATAAGTAAGACCCGAAGCCCGATCTAAAACGTTAATTTGTTTCTTTTTCTTTCATTTTTCAATTTAAAACATAAAAAAAAGTTTACGGTTTTGGATGGAAAAAGTTAGAAAATGTTACGATTCTAAGACGCTCAATAATATGAGAGTACCATTACTAATAAAAAAAACATAGGAATACTACTAATAAAATGCCAAAACTCAGAGATACTATTAATAATTTTTAAACTAATAAGGAAAAGCCATCAAGATCTCCAAGACTTTATCATGGTGAAAAGATGCATATAAATGAATTTTTGTATGCGCATTACTTTTTAATATTTAACACTTTGCATATATATACTTATTTTTTTAAAATGTTTTTCCACTATGGAAAAATATACTATGTATATTAAAAGTTGAATTTTTTAGAGTAAGTGGGGTATTATTATTTTTGTACAAGTATCGGAAGGATGACCAATAAACATATCACAAAGAGAATAATAATAATTTAATAATTAATATTGTAAAGAAAGGGAGGGTATAAATATTTATGTTTTTAATGTTGGGTATAAACTAATAATTATTGAGTTTTCAACCTCTTTTATACATAATTTAGTGCAAAATAACATTTTCAACGTTTATCTTATGCCTGGTCAAAAATAATTAGGCAAAATTTTAACATCCATTAACTCGCATAACTAATATGCGAGCTATGCCTTGACGAGTTGTCGAGACTTCATCATTTATAAATACACATACGCCTATCTCTCTATACTTCAACTAAACTATATCAAGTTATCAGTCGTAACAAATCGCCCATTTAAATAAGCTAAATGTCAACTACCTTATTTAATCTTACACGTATTTTCAAATCGCTTATACATACACATATACCTATCTCAATATACTTACTAAACTATATCAAATTATCAAGCATAACAAATCGCCTATTTAAATGAGCTAAATGTCAACTACTTTATATACATTTTTTAATATTTAATACTTTGCCAATAATTGACATCAAGACGTGTATCATCATAATCTTCCCAAAATTAAACATCAATTAATGAAGGACCAAACATTAGTAAAAGTAAGGTGCCATATATTTATGGGCATGATAATATGAAAGCCAATAAAAGTGGTAAAAATTGAAGTAGGGTATATATTTTTTTGTGAAGGATAAAATATATTATTTATAAATATACTATTCAAATATGTACACTTCTTAAACATATATATACACCTTTTATCAAATGTTTTATTATATATAAAATTGTCATCTAAATATGTACACCATTTAAGCTTTTATGTACATATATTGTTAGTGTGTGTATATATTAATAATAATAATAATAATTTATATTATTATTATAAAAGGTGTTTCATATCATAGAAAATATTTTACATAAAATTGGTGGGGAGTCGAGTAACAAGCTGAGCATCCACACCTTTTTGAATACAAAAGGCTAGTCTATGAAAAATGTATGCTCGGGACCTGTTGATGCTCGAGTTGCTCACAACAACCGATGCAATCCTTGATAGCAGGTCGAGGGCGTCTTCACCTAGCTCTCCAAAGGTGGAGAAAGCAAAAGGGATGAATTTGTAGTCGTTCTCCTCGCACTTATTTGTGTACTTCTTCCTCTTTCTTTTTGCGGCATTAGCTATAATAATAATAATACACAAATTCTTAACTTGAGACCGTTTTTTGTAAAAACGGCTCTCAAAAGCCCAGTCCAATTCTAAATACATATAGTTACAACTCTAAATATAAATTTGGATTGGACTTTATGAACCGTCTTTACAAAAGACGATCTGACAAAAAAGCACATGTAATAATAATAATTAGAAAATACCTAGAAAACAAGGAAGAAAAATTGTAAGTGTTGGAATGAAAATGTAGTTGATTCCAATGAGGCAATGTATGTTATGGTTATGGTTATGTACCTAACTTGTTAAGTTCACATAATCTAATCTTTTTAATTATTCTGCCAGTTGTTCCTTAATTTCAACAAACTCTTTATTTTTTTCTTTTAAAAAAATAAAAGACTTTTATCTTTCCACCAAAATATATAGGCTGTCAGCAATCAGCATAAGGCTTTTCTTATGTATGGAGATGAAGAAGGTATGCTACTTTCTAATACAATTTTTTATTTTTATAAATAATTAAATAATTAAATAAATAAATAAATATCCAATTCATTATATTCTGAATCCAACTGTATGCTCTTGGCTTATTCTCTTTTATCCAACCTCATAATATTAATTATAATAATAATAATAATAATAATAATAATAATAATAATAATAATAATAATAATAATAATAATAATAATAATAATAATAATAATAATAATGATAATAAAATAAAAAAGGGAAAATTTTACATACCCAAAAAAATTCCTTTTTTATTTTTTCTATGAAATAGAATGCCGTTCATAATAATAATAATTGTAAAAAAGGGAAAATTTTACATACCAAAATAATAATAATAATAATAATAATAATAATAATAATAATAATAGTATATTAATATTAACTTTGTGGCTTGATTCAGTTCTATTCGTTGCAAGAAGTCAATAAATAATCCTGATCTTTCTTGTGTTGAAGGACTCTTTGGCGGTGCTCTTCTTTATAAGTATGAGTTGCCGCCTTCCTTTGATCCCCACAGGCCACACCCTGTCCATATATAGTATTTCTATAGGCGGGATACACTTGATATTATGGTAATGATAATATTAACTTTGTAGTTAAATTATTATTTTGACTTATGTTATTACTTATAAATCATGTTTGATCATAAATTGTAACTATATATCTAAAGAAAAACATATTGGGAGCAAAAAAATCATAGGGTCATGGACTATAAATTATTTTAAATATATTAGTGTGAAGTAATGATTGTATTTGTATTATGAGACAGAAAAGACATTTAAACTAAAGATAAAATAAAGAAAAAAGAAAATTATTATTGTCATTAATATAGAGGGAGTATATTTGGAGAAATAAGGGGAAATGAGAGACTATGTGGGTGTATTTGTAAAAAAATATATTCAAAAATGAAAAGTATTCTAAAATCGACAAACTCTTAAAACAACTTATTATAGTAAGGTGAACAATTATAAAAGAACAAAGAGTATTATTATTATTATTATTATTATTATTATTATTATTATTATTACACAAATTCTTACTTGAGACCGTCTTTTGTAAAGACGGCTCTCAAAAGACCAGTCCAATTTTAAATATTAGTTACTCTTGTAAGAGACCGTCTCTCAAAGAGACGACCTCTCCTCTAAACAAGAAGCCCGCATTTTTATTTTCTCTTTGATTTGTATTAATCGCGCTATTTAGCCCATATATCTAATGCGTCTTTCGAAAAAACCGTCTCACAATAATTTGTGTTTAAATATATATTATTACAATTCTAAGTATACATTTGGGCTAAACTTTTAAAAGTCGTCCTTACAAAAGATGGTCTCTTAAGAGAGCATCTATTATTATTATTATTATTATTATTATTATTATTATTATTATTATTATTATTATTATTTTTATTATCATTTTTATTTTATTTTTATTTTTATTTTTATTTTTATTTTTATTTTTTTATTTTTATTTTTTTTAATTTTTTTGAGATAAGCTAGTAATAAGTCATGAAGTATACATTAATCTTAAACGCCCGAAAATCTCGGTATGCCTTGTCATAAAATCACATCTCTTGTTCTCCTCCTCATTGCCCACTAAACCCAGGACCCCACCATGTGCTTCTTCTTCTTCTCCTCCTTCTCCTTCTCTTCCTCCATTTTCTCTCTCTACCCTTCTTCTCTCCTCTCACTTCCTTTCCCTCTCAATTAATGGAGGAATCCATCACCGACCTTTCTTCTTCCCCTCCCATGGATGCCGACCTTCCCGAGAATCTTCATCTTGTCATTTCTGATATTGTCAGAATCTCTTCTATTGCCACTTTTCCGGATTTGTTCAAGAAAGATTGTACTGATCTAGGTCGGAGAATTTCTCTTTTATCTCATTTAGTTGAAGAGATCCGTGATTTTAAACCTGATTCTTCTAATCCTTCTTCATCTTCGTCTTCTTCCCATGGTTCTTCTTGTTTCTTTGATTTATTTATTGCTCTTCAGGATTCCAAGAGGCTTCTTTGTGCTGCCTCTAGCTTCGATCCCAATGAAGTAAGTTTAGATCTGTTTCTTTTTTATTGTTTTTATTCAATTTTTGCAATTGGATTTTTATGTTTTCGATTTTTTTGTTTGTTTTCAATTTAATAATAATTGAGGAGTAATTAATTGGATTGGAAAGATGAACTAGTAGTTTAGATTGATGCCAAATCGTATGATAAAAATTCAAGTTTTCTAAGTATTACCTACCTAAATCACTTATCTCCCAGTGAATTGAGGATTGGAATTGGTAAATTCAAGTCTTTTTGGGTTAATTGCGAGTCACATTGGACAACTAATGTATTCATATAGTGAATTAGGTTACAGTGGTTGGGCTGGATCAAGTATTGATATTTTCTTGATTGATTAATCCTTTGTAATTTGACTGTAAATCCTGGGGACTAGAAATTAATTTTCTTTGTTTTGATGTATATGGCCTATGCGATTCCACACAGATTATCAATTTTGCCAATTCAACCCTAATAACTGACATTTGCAGTTATCATTTCATCTTAATTGGTAAAGGAGCATTTCTGAACATTATATGTTTCCTTTATTTAAGGATGGTGCCACCAAGAGAGTTGCTTTTCAGTTTCAATGTGTTACATGGAAACTTGAGAAGGCTTTAGGAAGCATTCCTTATGAACAATATGGTGTCTCAGAGGAGGTCCAGGAGCAGGTAAAACTCATGATCCTTATGCTTTTTGTTCATAACCATATTAGCACAACAAAAACAATATTTCATTTCTTAGCGGGTTTTGGGAATCCGATATATGAACTTTGAAAATTTACCCTTAATAAGGATATTAAATAGGTTGTTTTTTTTGATCAACTGAACCCTTGGTATATCATTTGCAACTTCATATTATAAACTGCATATAAATCAAACATCATGTTAATGAAATTAAGGTGGGGGTTTGATGTAGTGTGGTTTTACTATAGGTTGAGTTGGTAAGAACACAGCTGAAAAGAGCCACTGAACGATATGGGCCTTTCAATTCAAGCAAAATAAGCCGGGCTGTGTCTCAACCCCTACTTAATGATTTGGAACTGTTGCAATCTGGAAACAAAGGCTTTGGATGTTTGCATTTAGGTAACATTGGCAACATTGATCATGAAGTCAAGCGGAAGGTCAAAAATAATCCACAGGGTAATTCCTCATCTAGTGATACCAATAATGTGTCACAAGTGGAGGAAGTTCCTTCTCCGCTGGAACAGGTTTGTGCATCTAAAAGTGCTGAAGAGGCTAATGTATCTTCTGGTGAAAGTCAAGAAGAAAGTGGGAAACAGGATTCTGTGGCGATCCCTGAAGACTTCCTTTGTCCAATTTCTCTTGAGATCATGAGAGATCCTGTTATAGTGGCTACAGGACAGGTATATTTTCATTGTATTGAAGTTGCAGTTCAATGTTCAGCTAATTCCGATATCAAAAGAATATTAACAAAAACCACAATATTTATTTGGGTTTAATCACCAGACACAATTCACCTCTAAAGCCAACCGTATATACTGCTATTCCATACGCTCTAAGCTTAACACCTTTTGATTATAGAGTAAAAATGCGGTAACGGTTGTAATTGCATTGCAGTAACAAAACGGTGATGTGATAACGGGAGTGATGCGTTTATCGTAACACCTAAATATCGGTCGAAACCAAAAATATCCCTTGAAACGGCTCAAAACACGGGTTTTTATACCTTTGCAACGCGGAAAATATCTATTTTTTGTTTTTAAAAACCTTTACAACGCGGCCGACGCGATGCGATGCAGCCTTGTTTTTACACTATGCTTTTGATCAACACATTGTTATTACTTGTCAGTTTTCTTACCCTTTTTCTTCTCGACTCAATTTTCTCCTTTTTATAATTACACAGTTTAGTACCCTCACTCGCTTGGTTCAGGAATGTGGCTCAGTTACGCAGGCCGCAGCTTAGTACCACCTTAGCTTCTACAACCACCTCCTTTTTTTATTATAAATTATGTAGGTCTATTTTAGCAACGGCTGAATGACACTATAGAGGTTCTAGGGTCACCAAATTCTGTTCAGCTTTTGCCAAGATGGATGTGCAAAGCTTCCAAGTTAATTTTTGAACGTTCTCTTCTAAGAGTTGGAGTTATTTATCCACCATTAGGACTCTTGACGAAAGTGGTTAGCAGAACAGGGTTGGTTGAATTGTGCTTAGAAGATCAGGGTGATTAAGTCTTAGGCGGTGGCAGGAGGTATTGGCAGTGCGAAAGTTAGTGATGAAGGGATCTATGACTTTGGCACCTATTCGATGTAGTATGATACAGTAATATGTCCTACATCAATGAAGTAATGAACTGTGGACGTGTCAGGTGCTCCCTTGTATTGATGGTTGAGTTTGTTTTACCTTTCAGAATCTTGAATTGTGTAACTGGCTAGAATTTTTTTTCTAAAATATTTGTTCAATACTTTCAAATTCAGAAATGAACATTGAGGTCTGTAAATTATATCATTTTTGATAGTAAGTTATCATGGATGGCTTTGAGTAGACTTACCAAAGTTCATAGAATACGTCATTTGTAAACGTTGTTCTCCGACTAACAAATAAATTTTTCCTCAAAAAATAGTTGGTCTTTGAATGGCCCCAAGTAAGGATGATTTTTTTTTTGTTTTCCTTTGCATAATAGATCAGTAAATGATAGATCCGAATAGAGTAAAGTATTTGTTAGCGACATTGTACCACATTAGATTTGTTTTTGTTCATGTAGGTGACCCCATGTCATTAGGGTTACGGCTTTGGCATTTTTCATTGTGTGTGTTCGCATGAAATAATTGCTGTTGGTTTCTCATCCTTGCATATCTCCAAGTATGCAACAGTAAGATTAATTAGTAAGAGATGGCTCAAAGTATTTTTCATTCCTTGTATTGCTAATTCATCATGTGAACGAGGATACACATTTCTTTGAATCTTTTCATGTTCCTGGTCTCTAATCAATTTAAGCGAGACTTTTGAGGAATTTCTAATTACGTCCCTCATAAATTTTTGGTTTTGCTAGCAAATTTTGGTGCTAATCGCCTTGTCATTAGGTCTTTTTATTTTTTATGCTTTATAGCGCCTTCTTTTGTCTTTACTGTTTCTGTCCTTTACTGCCTTTGCTCTGCTTTAAAACTTGTTTTGTTGAATACCTGGATTTTGCTGTACAAGTTTCTTGATTATGGCTATCAACTTGCAGACCTATGAGCGATCCTACATACAAAGATGGATAGATTCTGGAAATGTGACATGCCCAAAAACTCAGCAAAAGCTCCAGCATTTCACCCTGACTCCAAACTATGTCTTAAGAAGCTTGATTTATCAATGGTGTGCTAAAAACAACGTTGAGCAGCCAACTGCTTTAATGACCGGTAAAATAAAGAAGAGCGATGGATCATTCCGTGATGTAAGTGGAGATATTGCAGCAATTCAGGCCCTTGTACGTAAGCTGTCTTCCAGGTCAATAGAGGAGCGTAGAGTTGCGGTGACAGAAATTCGATCCCTTTCTAAAAGAAGTACGGATAACAGGATACTAATAGCAGAAGCAGGAGCTATCCCTGTTCTGGTTAACCTATTAACAACCGATGATGTAGTAACCCAGGAGAATGCAGTTACATCCATTCTCAACCTCTCAATTTATGAAAATAACAAGGAATTAATAATGCTTGCGGGGGCAATCCCGTCCATCGTTCAAGTCCTCCGCAATGGGAGCATGGAAGCGAGGGAAAATGCAGCGGCTACCCTTTTTAGCTTGTCGCTTGCAGATGAAAACAAAATAATTATTGGTGCGTCCGGAGCAATCCCAGCATTGGTAGAACTGCTCCAAACAGGAAGCCCTAGAGGAAAGAAAGACGCTGCCACAGCGCTATTCAATCTGTGCATATATCAGGGTAACAAAGGCAGGGCTGTAAGAGCCGGAATCATCGCAGCATTAATGAAAATGCTAACAGAATCCAACGGTACCATGGTGGACGAAGCTTTAACTATACTTTCCGTCCTCGCCGGCCACCAAGAGGCTAAGATCGCCATCGTCAAAGCTTGCACTATCCCCGTTCTTATCGATCTTCTAAGAACAGGTCTCCCTAGGAACAAGGAGAATGCTGCCGCTATTCTGCTAGCTTTATGTAAGAGGGATATGGAGAACCTAGCATGCTTGAGCAGGTTAGGAGCCGCCATTCCCTTAGCAGAAGTTACGAAGAGCGGAACCGAACGAGCCAAACGGAAAGCAACATCATTATTGGAATTGTTAAGAAAGCTGCAACAACAGCATTAAGATGAGTTGTGTTGCTTGTTTTCAATCTGATTTTGTTTCTTAATTGTTTGTAATTGTTAAAGTTACAGGGTTTCATTTGGGATCTGGAAATAGTGAGCTTTATGCTGAGAAATGAGGATGAAAACACATTCTCATTGATCCATGTATCTGTATTTACTACTTTCTTTTTACATGGTGAAGGAGTGAAAAAAGTAATTCAATTCATCTCTTCTTTTGTAATCAGTCTTATACACAAAGCTATTGCTTTATTAATCTCTTAATCAATTATATTTGTGATAAACACTTTTCTGCATTATTATGCTACTCTTTTTTTTTGGTCAACTAACACCATTGATGATTACACTTTGCTAATTATTATTTTTTATACCCTTTCTAGTGTTGTGACTAGAGGTGTTCATTCGGGTCATCGGGTTGATTTCGGGTCAGGTGTTTCGGGTCGGTTCAAAATCGGATTTTGTGTTCACATTGGTTTTTACATAATTGTAGATCCATTTTTAAGTCGGATTCGATTATAAAGTCGGGTGTCTAACAGGTCATCGAGTCTGTTTTGAACACCTCCAGTTGTGACTTCTTTTACTTGATCATCAACGATCTCTAACCATTGGATGGAGGAAGTCTAAGTAAATAACGGTGATATGTAATATTGGGCCATTGGCAAATCATCCTTATGTAGAAGATTTTTATACTATGAGGCTTTAAGAATTTAATTTATCTTTTTTTATTTTATTTAGTTTATTGATATTGATATTTATTTTGATTTTTGTAGTGATTTACAAATTACGGTGATCGATTAGGAATTTCTGCCTTAAAATATTGCTACTTTTCTTTGCCTTAATAGACCTTTTAACTTTTCCATGAACGAATTTTGTGTCGGGTCACTTTTGGATTGAATTGTGATGAGTTCGAGTTGAGCTTGGACTGACTCCATATTTATGAATTTTGTTTTTTTTAAGCTGTTATAGCTGAATTTCAATTTCTTTGATGAGTAAATAATATTTCTATAAAATAGAATTTTTACATGTTAATTAAAATGAGAAATGTTATTATAAAACAAGGTAAAAGTGGAATTTTTGAAATTTAATTGTCTTAATTTTTGGATACTTCATTTAACTATTAAGGCAATTTTTAAAATAAAATAATGTTTATTAACGAAGCATTTGAAAAAAAAAAATGAAATATGGCCCCACTTGTGAAAATTAGTTTGAATTAAAATGATTATTAGTAGTAGTTAAAAAGGTGGCCACATTTTAGTTGAAAACTAGCTTTATGTAGTTGAAATTTGTTATCAAAATTGACTCTTACTTCTACGTGAATGACTAATTGCTATTAAAATAATTATGATAAAAAATTTGATTTTATCTTAGGGAGATATTGAATATCATTTTTTTATATAAGATCTTGAATTTGTTTTTGTTTTTAACTCTTCTCTTTCTTGACTCAAAAGTTACTATTATAATTTGGTGTTTTTTGAAATGAGATAAAATATAGATCTTAACTTAACGAGCCTTATCAAAATCATGCGACAATCAATGCGAGTTTTGAATAATTTTTTTATTTGTTGTTTATTGGAGCATACAAAATGTGTATAAAATACACTTTTTAGTCTTTTAATATTAAAAAAATTCAAAATGGTAAAAATATTAAGGCAAGAAATATGTGAAGAAAATAAAAAGATACACAAATTGTTGTGAGAGACGGTCTCTCCATGAGACGCAATAGAAATATGGGCTAAATACCCCAATTTACAAAAATTTAAGAGAAAATAAGAAAATAGGCTTCTTGTTTTGAAGTCGTCTTTTTAAGAGACAGTCTCTCACAATAGTAGCTGAAAAGATAAGTTATACTATATGAATAATAAT
Organism: Amaranthus palmeri; assembly: GCA_019776075.1. Classification (NCBI taxonomy): domain Eukaryota; kingdom Viridiplantae; phylum Streptophyta; class Magnoliopsida; order Caryophyllales; family Amaranthaceae; genus Amaranthus; species Amaranthus palmeri. The sequence goes on from JAAKBH010000049.1 coordinate 390,970, forward strand.
TAAAAATAAAAAAAATGTACAAATTTAGTAGGATTTCCTTAAAAAATATGACTAATTATTTGGGTGCTCCTATTACCTATAATCTAATATAGTAATTTTACCTTGTTTTGTGTTTTTTGTTTGGTAATCCGTTGATCACGGTCCGTGTGTATGTAAGAAAAACTGAAACATTTTCAAAACTTTGAAATTTTCTAGTCATTTCAAATCAATATTTATAGCCTTTACCATTTCTTTATGAACATTATTTTGTATTTATTAAGTCGACATATTTGTTATTATTCATTGTTATATTATTATTATTATTATTATCATTATTATAATATACCACTTCTAAGTTCTAATAATGTTAACTTTGAGTTAGTTAAGTTTAAATTCTTGACTAAAATTTTAATTAATTCAATAACATTTTACATCCATACATGTACTTTTTAGTTATATTAAATATTGCTATATAATAATATATAAAAAATTCTCGCTATTCTATAAACACAACATTCAAATAAACAAAAAGTATTGATATGAGTAAACAAAGAGACTGAAGCCTAAGTCCACTTTTCTCATCAAATCTGTTTTATTTCTTTAGCCTACCCTTTGATATAAAGCCTAGGTAACTATCCCAAAAATATATAACTATAGCTTTTTAGAGTTTATTATCGTTATCTTTTTATTTCTCTCTTTTTTTAGTTTTTATGGACTCTCTTTTGGGATTTTTTTTGACTGCGCACTTTTCTACTATGTCACCTCTTTACGTGAATGATGTGTCCATTATTGTCTCACCATAGACATTGACTTTGTGCAGAATACTAATTAAGTTGATAAAGATGACTATGACTGAGTAAAAGGGAGAGTTAGGTGAGAATATAACTCATCAAAAACTTGATTACAGAAGAGATAATACTTACTCCAACCGAAACAAAACCGAAATCTCGTATTTATATTCTTTTAAGTATTAAACATCATTCAAAAGGAGCGTCAACTTAAAAAAATTGCTTAAGTAGGAAAGGAAAGAGGTATGAATTATATTTCACAATTTCACACACACGTTCTAAATCTTAAATAGTGATATATACAAATTACTTAAATAGTTGGTGTAGATAGAATCATTCTTTCCTTTAATTTCATAAATCTTATCAAACATACCCTTAATTTTTTCAACTCTTGGAAAATTAGTACCCTAATTTTGACCTCTAAAAATTGGGTCTTTTTCCCCCACCCACCCTAAAAATCATGCCTAAACCTTTTTGTTTTGTATTATAAACTAAAACCCATATATATAAAGTGGATATCCAACACCATACCCACTTCCACTCCCTTATATAATTTCCTCATCTAAACCCCATTAATTTTCTCTATTTTTTTTTTTACAAAATGGGTAATACATTAGGATTAGGAGGAAAAAAAAGAGCAAAAATAATGAAAATAAATGGGGAAACAATTAAATTTAAAACCCCAATTCAAGCTAAAGAGGTAGTTAAAGATTATCCGGGTCATGTGGTTTTGGATTCGGATTCGGTTAAACAATATGGTATTCGGGCTAAACCACTTGAACCATTTCAAAATTTAGAGCCTAAAAGGCTTTATTTTTTAGTAGAATTACCTAAGTTTCCTAATGATCACCAGCACCGAACCCCTAGACGGGTTCGGTCTGGTATTCATATGTCCGCTAAAGACCGCCTTGAAAGTTTAATGCTTTCAAGGCGGTCAGTGTCGGACTTGTCTATTATGAGACCCGCCACCAGAGTAATGGTGGACGGGTCTGGGTCTGGGTCTGGATCTGGGTCTGAATCGTCTCAAGAGATTAGTGATGGGGGTGTGAATTCGTCGGCGTTACGAGTGAGAATGAAGCTTCCAAAAGCGGAGGTAGAGAGGTTGATGAATCAAAGTATGGATGAACATGAAGTTGCAAGTAAGATTGTGGATTTGTGTTTAGGAAAAAATGGTCAAAATTCTATAAATGGGAATGGGAATGGGAATGGGAATGGGAATGGGAAAGGGAAAGAAGTAGTTACTAATAATGTAATGTTGGATCAACCGTTTGTTCGTGGGAATAACGGAGGTTATAACAAGGTATGTACACCTAACTCAACATTTATGTTATCAGGTCGATTTGTATCGTCATCATATTCAGTGTATTCCGCTTATAGAAAACTATAGTTAGGTTGATTTGTATTCTGATTGATTTCTAACATTTATCACTTTAAAATTATAAATAATTTATTTAACACGTTAAATGTATATAAGGCCAGCTAAATATGGTCTCTTTTGAAAATTTAAGTTTTGTTTTTATTTCTTGTTTCATAAAGTGACAAAAATAAATATGTTTAGGTTATTTTCTCTCTTTTACGTGAAAAGAATAAAAATTTATCTTCTAAAGTTCTATTTTTCTCTATTTTAATAGCCAATGTATGATTTTTTTTTTTTAATATTTATTGTTTTCTGTAATTAAGATGGAAAAGCCGAAAATTTGAGAATGATCGAGGTGTAAGTATATATAACGATCATTCTGATTATATTTAAAACTATGATTGGAGTTTAAGACATTCTTAAGTTGACTTTTGATATCATGTCATAAATTAAAATAAGGGTAAAAGTATTTTTTATAAAGAAAAAAAGATAACAAATAAGTTTGTCTTTAATTGTTTTAGAAGCGTTTAAATATGACAATACGTATATTATTTTCCTGTATAAAAAATTGAATTTACTAAGATTTTTAAAAATTAATACTAGAAGATTATTATATTTTCAAATGGGGTATTCTAATTTGGGAATTTTATTTTTGGTATTATTAGTTTAATATATTGATAGCTTTCCCATGTACGCCATGCGCATGTCACCATTTCATAAACAAATCAAAGTCGATTGTAAACATTTTAATCCACCTAATATTCTAACTAAATCTCACGCGTACACTATTTTTGGCTCAACTCCCTACCAATGTTATTCCGGTTATCGGATTAATTTTCAAATTGGTATAAAATAAGCTTATGTGTTTATATTAATTTTTATAATATTTAAAATTTATTTTAAATCAAATTAACGACGAATTTAAATATAAAGTCAGTTTGATATTTGATTGTCAGATTTATTTTATTTTACCCTTTTCCTTTTCCTTAGAGTTTTGAAATAAAAGTCACTAAATCTAAGAGCGTAAATATTATATATTAGATAAAAATTTATTTCTTCAACTCTAATTTAGAAAATTCATTTATCTCAAAATAATTTTCTGTTATAATCATCTATTGGCCAAATATTTTCAATAACATGCTCGATTGATAAAACATTTGTAGTGGGGCCAATTATACTCTAACTTTACTTTCTCTCCACTAAAAATGACCATTAAATAATTTTATTCATAACTTTTTGTAGTGGTATACTATTCTATAGTACTTTTTTTTAACTATCTTGACTTTTTGCACATTTTCAAATATAATTTGATCTTTAATATTTATTTATATAAAAATATATATTTATCATAGCTTACCATGCAAAATTTGACTTTGATTTACTACCTACTCTACTACACATAAATTGATAATTTTTATTTTCTTTCTTTTTTATACTTATTAAATTTAACTTTTTAAAAATTTTAATATACTTTTTTAAAATGTATGATCAAATCACGATACAAATATGATCCAACTTAATTATATTTTTTCAAATACATTAACTACAATATTTGAAATGATCTTTAACGACAAACAGTGCAAAATAATATTAATGTAACAATTACTTTAAAAGAAAAAAATATATAATATCTCATAATTCAAAAAAGTTATTTTAATAGAACGGCAATGTTAATTGCTAACCAACTAATTTCAAAACGTAATCAATAAATAATGAAAAAAAATTAAATTAATATTACTAATTGTGCTCATCTTTCTTTCTCATTTGGTAAAATGATATCATTGACAAATTGCAATAAATAAATAAGAGTAGTTAATATTATCCAGAATTCGAGGATTATATTATATTTTATTAAAAGATTGCTACACACAACTATTATCTTAGAAGTATTTGCTCCATTGTTACTTATGCTATTATTTGTAGATAAAAATTTGATCTCAAATGGTTATTATTACATAAGAAAAAATTAGTAAAACAAGATTTTATCAGATTAATTTTAACACCATTATTTAATAATATCAATTTTCGGTGAAAGTTAGGCGTTATAAATACACAATTTTAATTAGTATAAATATTTCTCTAGGATACTTAGAGATCGCTTGTTTGCCTCTTAATCTCTTCAGAATTTTTAATTTATCAGTCATACGTTATAGTTTATCCGTCAAACATAAATCGGTTGGTGTTATACTTTTCTGTGATATTATATTATTGATTAGAGATTTAAAATCTACCAACGTTAATATTAGTCTTTAATTTACCATGTGGTAATTCTTTTATTTAACCAAAAATTTACTTTGTGTCAACAAAAGTAGATTATAAACAAAAAGTTAAGAAAAAAGGAAGAGTATTTGTATAGTTGTATTAGTAGAGTTGACAAAAGGCACATTATTAAGAGTATAAATAAAAAGGTTATATTAAATGTCATCCTGAGGTGACATTATTTTCGGAAATCCATTAGGGATGGGCATGGGTCGGATCTGGGTCGGGTCCAGCGAGACCCAGATCCAGACCCTAATTGTTTTATTAGACCCAGACCCGGACCCGGATTCATAGGGTCTAAAAATTTTGGACCCGGACCCAGACCCTTAGGGTCTGGCGGGTCTAGGGTCTGGATCTGGGTCCAACACAATTTTATTTTTTTTTCCAAAAATTTTTAAAAAAATATATTTTGAAGTGCAATTTTCGACCATTTGCATAAAATTATTTAAACATTTTCGACTAACAAGGATCCTCTAATACTTTATACTAATTGAGGGAAAAATATGAAGTTTTTCAACATTCAAGTTCTTATAACGAAATATTTATCATGTCTATAATTTTTAAAGTATTGATTCAACAGCCGAATTTTAAATTACATGAACCGATAAAGTTCAAAATAACGCAATGTTAAAAAATATAACAAAATTCAAATCAAGCAATTAAATACACATAATGCCTAATATATAATTTTTTTTAAAAAAAACATGTAAATGGGTCCATGGGTCGGATCTGGGTCGAATCTGGGTCTCAGATGTCAAGACCCGGACCCGGACCCGGACCCTAAGGTCATGGACCCAGATTCGACCCGGATCCATAGGGTCCAATAAAAGGTGGACCCATACCCTCAAAATTAGGGTTGGGTCGGGTCTAGACCCTTAGGGTCCAAGACCCGTGCCCATCTCTAAAATCCATGGACATGTTTACGTTAGGTTTTTAATTATTATATAGTAATCCTTATTACCTATTAATTAATTGTGAGTTAGTTAGTTAATCACGTCCTTGTTTGTCGGAAGGGCATAAAAAATATACGAATTTTGGTATAAGACTGTCTCACTGTAAGATATACTTTATACATGGGTTTAGCTTAACTAATACAAATTATCAGCATATGTGCTTCTTGTTGTGAGCTCGTCTCATCGAGAAACGGTTTTTTATAAGAATAGCTTAAAATATTTATTCAAGGGCAGATTCATGGTTCGTTAATGTTGTCAACTGACTGCATTCAACTTATTATATACATGCTAATATAATAATATATGTGTTGGTTAAGCTCATAGGCGATGTCTTCTATCTGACAATACTAACCTAAATTTAAACCTCATTTATCGAGCACATTTTTTAAATATTATTTAACTCTATATGTATCAAAGTTCATTTAATTAGTATTTGAGTTTTGTTCTGTTATATCATAAATATTTAATATTGTTGTGATTATTATTATAGAGTAATAAATAATTATAATGACTTGGAATTTTTTATTTTGTATATAATGACTTGGAATTTGCTAAGAAAACAAATAATTAATTGTTTGAATTAAATTGTATGACAGAAGCGAGTAGGATTTTCAATTCGTGAAGGAGAAATGGGAGTGGTTGCTTCTTAAATCAAGATCAATGATCCAACGGTCAAGATTTCATGATCAAAAATCTCCATCGTATTATTTTAGGCTTTAGCTACACCCAAAAAAAAAAAGATGAAGTTTTAAATATTGTAATCCAGCATTTAAGATTATGTTGTATATTATATTCTAGAAAATATTTTTAAATTTTATTTTATTTGCTGAGATTTTTAATATTCATTTTTTGATTTGGATAGATTAAGAATTTCTATAGGCTTAATCTTTTCTGAGGTGGTGAGACTTGTACTTTTGTTATAAAAGTGAAAAGAAAAAGTTTTCGACCACTAGACTTTCATTTATGTTTATAATTTGTTTTAAAACATGTGGTGTCCCAATTTGTATAATCTACGTACAATATTCTTCTGATAAGTAATACTTCTATGAAATTCTCTCTCTAATTCACACCAATTGTCTCATTTAGTTTTTGCACTTTGTCAAATGCACTAACTTAATATTAAATATCTGTAATTGTACTCCCTCCGTTCTTTTTTGATTGTCCACATTACTATAACGGGTAGTTTCATATGTTTGTCCCATTTCCTAAAATGGAAAGTTTTGATACCCTCTTTTCACCCCCTCTCTCTTCTAATATCCCATTTATAATAATTAATTTATATTTTCTCTCTCATAATACCAATACAATTATTAATTCACACCACTATTATAATAAAATATCCCCCTCTCTCTTCTAATATCCCATTTATAATAATTAATTTATATTTTCTCTCTCATAATACCAATACAATCATTAATTCACACCACTATTATAATAAAATAATACCCACAATATCAACAAAGATTCTCACTATCTTAATATGTGTGAAATCTTCAAATAGGACACACATATAAGAACGGAGGGAGTATATAACTAAAAATCATAAAACATTATATATTCAAAAAAAAAAAATCATAAAACATTATAAAAATCAATATAAATAAAATTTACATTAAGACGAATCAAGCAAGATTCCACTCGACCATATTTTGACATCCAAATTAAAAATAAAATATAAATTAAAAGTGATCGACGAATAGTATCCAAAAATCAAATGAGACAATTGCTTCGAGTTAAAGAAAGTATAAAATATTAATAATTTATATTAACATAAGTGGGTCTTGTTGTAAAATATTTTTAAGACTCATCAACTACCCTAAAAAATCGAAAATACAAAATACTTCCAAATTTTATTTTGACATTAATTGGTTTAAAAAGCTTTAGTTAATTTGTTTCAATAATGATCCATGCAAAAGTCACCTAGACAAAAAATTACGAAATAACAAAATAATTTTAATTCACATGATAATCTTAAGATTCATAATTTATACAAATAGAGATATGTGACCTATTCGTCATCAACCCAAAATATCCCACCGAAAAGATAGTGGTCTGAGTCTAAAGAGAATGCCAGAATGGGTAGAAGACAGATCAATACCCGCATTTCCTTATTTTCATATGGCTATTATTTGCAACTTTTTTGTGGAAAATAAGAACCATCCAATTCACAAAACAAAAAATAAAAATACAAAGAAAGAAAATAGGGAGGATCCATTTGAAAGCAAAGTTGATTAGCATTACATTGCATATGGTGTTCTAGCTACATTTAGTCATTGTACAATTCAACACTTTTGTATTGGTGTGGGCCACCTTCAATTGTGCCCCTTTTCAAAATAACAAGAAAAAATGGAGTTTTCTAGATCTCAAATAAAGGAGGAAAATCCCCCTTGACATCTTTGTATTCATATGAGATCATTTGATTTTGTTTATCTTAACAATAATCGATTTGTAAACCGAAACGAATCATGGTAAAACAAAGCAAAACCGATAATTCATGACGACCATTGATCCGGTACGGTGAGAAAGTAGGTTGTCATTGCCTTTCGGAATCTTCGTTTGTACTGTTTCGGAGATATTATGGTTGGTTCAGCGTTTTTTAGGCCACCTAGAATACCCGAAGCTTTCACCCAAGTTTCAAGATGCTTGTCCCATGTATATTGTCTCATAAAATCGATAATCCCGATCACCAGCTCTTTCTTCTCCTCGTCTACACCCACCAACAAAGAGTAGTCCATAACGTCGATAGACTGCAAGTATTACAAAGTCAAGTCAAGTCAGGCTCGATACTTTTATATCTCATATTATGTGTGTAATGACGGATTCAAGAACAACAAACAGGATTTATATGGTTAACTAGCTCTTTCTTCTAAACTTATTACGTTCAATGATCTTCCATCCTTTCGAATTTGTTACATAGTGGTTATTGTGCGAGGTTTTCTATGTGTGAGGTTTTTAACACAATGTAGCAAATTCAAAAGGGACAGAGAATAATTAGCGGCAATGCCAATCATTACTTACAGCCAGAAAGGACGTATCATTCCAGACCGCTCTCTCCAATCTTCTTTTGGCCTTGCTTCCTAGAAAAATGGGATTCGTTCTCAATGTTTCCAGGAGATTCATATCTAAAAGCACATTGTTAGATCCTGTTGTGACGGGATTATAGCGAGACCGAGTAGAGCCCTTAAGATCATAAATTTTCGATATTTTTCTTTTGAAAAATAGATTCTCCATCACCATCAAATCCATTTTTGTTTCACGCCCACCTTTCAAATGCTTCACAGAAACCTGTCAATTAAAACACACGACAGATCAGATACATATCATTTCTCGTATCATTCAACCTATAGAGTAAATAGTACACGAGAAGAAAACGACCCTTACTTGAAATATCCCGAGCACTTTGGCTAGACAAGTTGGACTCCCAGAGTCTAGAGAATCATTCAAATACTTGAAATAATCAACAGCAAACTCTTGGAATGAATCCAACTCGGTCTTGGTTACTTGCTTAATGATGAATCTCTCGTCCATGGACTTTGCAAAATACACATTACTCTTTCCACCTTGTGCACTCCATCTCCTACAACGGCTCAAGGAGCGTACAAAATCCAATTTGCTCGGGAAACATTTTTCTTGAAGCATGTCAAACTGCTTTGCAAAGTAACAGATCACGGAAAATTTTACTTTCCCACCGTCAGCGGAAGAATCATCGTCAAACGAGATATGTAGGTGAGGAGATCTCTTCACCTCCTTCGACATTGAATTAGTCCTCGACAAAGCGTCTTCAGAGCCGAAACTTCCATAGTTAATGTAATCCAATTCTAGAGAGCTGATAGACTGCCAGGATATGAAAGATGAAACCGTAGAATCCTCTCTATGGATGTCTTTCGGACTCCAACTAGCGTCACCCGAGACCCAACCCTCATACTCTTTAGAACTAAGAGCATACGATATCACGCTAGTAGGCTCATCATCGTAGACAGCAATAACAAGATCACTCTGACCTGTCTGTGGAAGCAGTAAACGGGGACCGACAGCCATATGAGATGCAGAGATAAATGAAGGTATAGATGTTAATTCATTCAGACTAACTTGGGAAACAGTTCTTTTGAAATTCGAGGCGGGGTCTTTTATCATATTTTTGAAGTCTCCGGAAGCATGGAAGGACCTGATAGCCGAGAGTTGAGATGTAGAATGCAACTTGCGGTGCGATTTTTCTTCCAATCTCATGGCGGAATCAAAAGAATAGACCCTTTTCGGAGCAATCAACTTTTTAAGAGGCTGATTATCGACTTGATTTGCTTGACCAATAGGAGGAACAGCTTGAGACGCCTCTACATCAGTGCCTGTCCATGCAGAATCTATTTTATCCGACAAATCGGGTGCAGAAGAGTTCACCGTCTCCAATGATTTTTTACAGATTCCGATTTCTCCATCCCCATACGCTTCATCTTGCGACAGAGATTGAGGCTCAGTGTACTCCTCATTTTCTGCTATCCCACCAACAAACTTGGAGTCCTTCGTGTCATTCTTCAAATCTTTACGATCATCATGAGCCCCAGTATCTGCTGAAGCTCCTAGCTTAAGACTTTTGGAATTCAGGAGACAGTCAAGAGAGTAAAACCGACGGTCCCATGCATGAATATTAAGTAATAGGGATCTTCGAAGTTGGTTAAGCTCCAAAATGTCAAGTTTTCCGTCAACCATCTGCATATTATCTTCCAGGGCCTGTTCGAGCAAATCCTGCACACCAAAATGAGAGAACGGTTTTCAAGAACAAGCAAAAAAGTATAGGAAACTACATTCCATATGGTTCTTTCAAGGCTTCTTTTAGTTTTTCCTTTAACATATTTTCTTTAAATCGGTAATACATTAAACAAGCAAAGAAACAAAAAAATCTTACGTGAAAATTGATTACACAAAGCAAAGACCAGAAACATAGAACAATGAGCAGGAAGATTTTTATGGGATCAAGGATATGAAATTGAATCAAATTAAAATTAAAAACTCACTAAGTATTGAATCTTTTCTCTATCAAGCATGTCTTTAGACTCCAGAATGTGCTTATGCAAATCAGTGGAATTAGAAACATTTGTTGAAGATGTACTCTTTTGCTCCATTACGATTAATACGTCATTGACATCAGCGTAAAATGTTTTGACTTTACTTTTAAGCTGCAATAAAACAAGGCAAACGATGAAAAAGAAATTTTCAATCAAAGAAAATCAGAACAAATGTATAAGGTGCCCAAAAATTACCTCTTCTATTTCTCTTTTCATCCATTCCTTCTTACTTTGGCTATTGAACTCGAGCAGCGAAGAGGGTAAATGGACAGTGAGTATATCAATTGGCGAATAGTGGAAAAATGCAACCATGTTTCCAAACCTACCACAGTTAATCATAACTTGCTAAGTATGTTGAATCACACTGCCGGAAGATAAGGCAAATCACAAAAGAAGACAAAAACAGGAATGGTTAGTATAAGGGGGTGATATAATTATCAAGTTTTAATACCCGTAGAAACGGAGGCAATCTCTTTGAAGAGAATGGCCACAGCTTGCGACACGGTTAGCTGTTGCATGGTTCGAAAAGCTAAGCTCTAAGAATTTCCCGAAGGAAAGGCCCCAAGCGGCATCAGACAATATAACTCTGCGGGTCGCTGGTGGGACATCATCAACTTGTGCACACCTAAGGCACCGATGCCACATCCATATTTTCCCATCCCGCTCTCCAGGAAGCTTTACTGTGCCCAGTCGCCTAACATTTATAGTTAGGACACCCTGCCTGTGAGTGTAACATTGCACATGTGTTTCAACAGGTTCCTTACAAGACCGACAAACTGATGCCTGGATAGGTAAAGAAAATGTCAAGGCATGCTAAAATAGTATAGCATGTTAAAGCAGAAAACAAAATAAGTTGGCATAAGTCTAGGGGCGAAGCCAGGCTGTTAAATTAAGGGGGCCAAATTGTCGATATACTAGCAAATTATTTACTATATAAAAACTAGTTAAACTATGAAAAATTTAAAATCATATAGACTAAAATGTGTTACAAGTGTGTTACCTTAGATTACACATGTGTTACTCCAACCATTGAGTTTTAGTAGCTTTTGTTATATTTTTGCATTCTTTAAATGATATATCATATTAAGGGGGAAAGCCAAAATTTCAAAGGATCGTATTTTCGGCAAGGGGCCATGGGCATAACTGATACAGTGATGCAAAATTGCAAATGGCAGAGGATGAAAAATAACCTGATCAAAAAGGTCATCACAGAGGTATCTTCCAAGAGGCTTATCAAATGAACCATAAAATCTGATGCGCAAAAGCCGAGAACGTTCACAAAGAGTTCCCTTAGAAACACAACGACTCGAAAAAGAAACCAATATACTCTGTTGACTCTCAGTTGCCGCAAGATAGTCACCAGAGACTTCTTTTTCATCAATATTTTCCACCTCTTCAGATTTCTCTTCTTCTGGATACACTTTATCCAACGATTTAGATTGCCAGGGATGAATTACACCAGCGGCCATGTCAGTAACACCAAGTAAATGGGGGTCAAGTGCAGAGGAATCGGACCCAACAGCTGCATCAGACAAAGAACCAATCAAAGTATTCTGCGTTAAATTCTCAACAGATGTAGCATCCACAGGAAGACTTGAAGAACTAAGAAGCTCTGAAACTTCTTCACATTGACTGCCCTCTATTTCTCTTACAAATCCTTTAGATGGATCTACTACCACTTCACAAGGCACTTGGCCTGAAGCAACATCATCAGAACATGGTACAGTTGGTATTGCGTCTTTAATGTCAGCTAAATTGGCATTTACAGAATAGGAAGGTTTCAGAGTCATTTTAGGGAGATGAGCACCCTCATCTGCAAGAAATGAAGTCTCCAAGAACAAATGGTAAGCTGCAAATATTGCATACTGAACTACATGCTTGACCCTCTTTAGCTCCTCTCGACATAAACCCTTCAAAAGAACCTAAAAAAACGAAAAGGAATTGTCAAGCAAAGGCAGAGCAAGTGCCGGTATCGAGGTTGAGGATCAACCAGAACACTAGCTGCAGAACCAGTCTTTGAAAAGTTTCAAAGCCCAAAACTGTTCATGAATCAAAAGTAATTAAAAAACAATACTGACAACAGATACTGAAGTTTCGACAATCCAAAGTAGCAAAATGCCTCCAGTCAAACAAGCTCATCGAGCATCAAAGGCAGAAAGGATGTCATCGATATGAAGTATAAGGATGTTATCAATATATATACAACAGGTACCAAAAGAGAAACATTATATACGAGATCTACCAAGGACATGACTCGTGAGTTCCAAGTAAATGCGAAAATGCAGAAGGATAGCACATATCTAGTGGCCCAAGTATCAGAATACAAGGTTACACATAATAACATCAATTGCACATAGGTCACACTTCACAAACATGTAAATGATAAAGAAGATAAGTGTAGCCAAAAAAGGAAGAATAACAAAATTAGATACTACTCCGTCCCCTTGAAAGAGCATCATTTAGCAAATGTGTGTTATTATGGAGAGATTATATTGCATGAATATTAATTTTTAAAGAGGTCAAAATGTATGGATGAGATTAAAAGAAATGGTAGGGTCCATTTCCAATTCCGAATAGGGAAATGAAGCAAAATGAGTGTGAAGATCTGAAATAGTATATAAGGCAAATCGAGAGGGGCAGAGGGAGAATGAAATTAAAACATGTATCATCTCCTTATTAAGGTATTAAGAAGATATACATTCGTTAGATGAAAAATGAGACTCGGTTAAGCCCTGCAGTTCTTAAAACATGACACTAGAAAAGTACTATAGGGTGCAAAAACATTACCGTACAACCTAGGCGTCTAGGGCAACCTTCAAAAAACATCAAGGTTTTAGATGGTCTCCTATTAAACTGTTTAGGAGTCTCGAGTTCTTCAGAAACTTTCTCTAAGCGGAAAAGATCACAGTGTCCAAGTTTGGCAGCAGAAAGATGATCAACAGAGGGAGTTATCAAAGCACCGGTGCACCTTGCTATCCGTTCCAACACAGGCCGTTTTACATTCAAAACTAAAGAAATCTCCTTTTCTAGTAGATAATCCTGTGCATATGATGCCACACTTTTCTCAACTAGCAAGACATTTGGCCGATGGGCCTCTATTTTTGAGACAATCACCTTGAGATGGTTCATCTCCTGCTCAAAAGAGAAAATTGAGTTTTCACTATGACATGTTAGCCAATATGAACACAATAGACAGACACAAAAAGTCATCTGCAAACCTGTTCTAACAATGTACTGAATGAAGCTAGCTGATTTTGAGCTCTTTGGTACTCAAGTGATCCACCTAAGAGCAATATCCGTGGGGTTTTGTATTGAGAAGTCATTCTCTTATGTTTGATATTCTTTGTACAAACAATTCCCTTTACCAGGGTGCTGCAAATACATAAAAACAAATATATGAAAGAGGGAAACCGAAGGTGAGGGGAGAGAACGCAATATAACAAGCATTGGCAGGGTCTGTGAATAATTCAAAAATTAAAAAATCAGTAAAATTACTATTGGAATCGCATTCGGGTTACAATTAGTATAGAATAGTATAGGATCAGATCACATGCTCATATGATCTCAAACCTACATTCAGCTTCTTATTTCCATTTTACTTGCATTCGAGCATTATGATACAACAGTACCCAGATGTGTAGGACAGTAGGAGCATCCTACAATCCTATAGTTCTACTTTCTTGGCCTTCTGCTTTCGCTTTTTGGCTTTTTTCATTCTTTATTCATTGTTATAATATTTTTTAAAATGTTGGTTCATGGGAGAATAGGCATAATGCCTTAGATTTCAACCCAAAAGCTCTCACACGATCAATGCATGATTGTATCATAAGATCATGACCCTGCTAATTCTATATTCATTTTAGCATTTAAAATGTAATTTTTCTATATGAGTTGTTATATGTTGTGCATGTGCTTAAAATATCTCCTCAATCTTAATTGATTCTGAAATATGAATGATTCATGATATAATGGACTATCATATATCATATATACAAAATGAATGCAAGGATATTTGATTTGAATATCCAACACCCCGATGGTTAATTTGAGAATTCGGATCTTGACAGGAAAAATTGGACATTGAGAAAAAATTCTGAAAACACCATACCTTTCGTTTGGGCTTCCTGATGATATGCATTTAATCTTTACATAATCTACCGGATCCATACTGCCCCCCTTCTTAGTATCTGGCTTGACAAAGTTAGCAGCTTGCCAAGCTAAATTGCTAACAATATCCAACCAATCTTGACTATCATTTTCCTTGCCAACTTTGATTCCTGCATCCTGCAGTAACTGTGATACAAGAGCTCTGAAATGTCCTTGTATCACAGACTTCAATGATTCCCTCTGCTCCTCGATTTGGCTTTCTTTTGCAGGAAATGAATCAGGAAGGCATGCAGTAGAAAAGGATCCATCTGATGCTCCAACATCATCATCGTCTTCATATTTAAAAAAAGTACTTTCTGCATCGTCGTCTTCATCTTCAGGGGGTGGAGGAAACCAGATATGTTGATTATTTTCAAAATCCAAAGGTTTAAAAAGTTTTTCAGCGTGCTCTTCATTGATGGTGACTTCATCAGATCTACAATCTCCATCCAAAAGAGCACCAGTCCCTCTGTCAAGCTCACTTACAATGGCAATACTAGAGGGGTCACCATTTTGAGGTTTAGGGCTTCCAACTCTTTGCTGTACAAAGCGCCCATCCCTAGGTGTATTAATATTGGACCTAGAAGGGCTGTCTAAGGGAGTCGAACCTGCTGACCTGAAACTATCAAACTCATTCCTAAAACTAATACTACTTGTGTCTATATCAGAATTATCATGGCAATATTCACTTGCTGAGCTGAAAAAATGCCTCCCGGACTCCTCGGGTTCTTCATCACTCCTATAAAATCGACATCACCAAATACAACAATATAAAAAAACAAGTTTAAAATAGTGCACAATGACAAATATAAGAAATTTGCAGCATAGAGTAATGAATCCAAGGATTGACTTTGCTTAGCTTTACGTAATTAAGGAGGAATCATGCAATCTAAACCAACTCTAGTAAGGTAAATATGTAAGCAGCCTAAGATAAAAGAACAATGTCAAAGCCAGTGAAACATGATTCGCCAGTTAGTTCGCCTTTTAAATTCGCGATTTGCTTTCAAAAATAGCACAAAACCAACTATAATTCGCTTTTTACGAATCGCGATTCGAGAGACAATTAGCGAATCGATGTGAACCTGGTCACAGCCTTAATCCCAAAATATTAGAGTCGGGTACATAAACCAATAGATCATTTACACTGGTCGTTCATATGAATTCTTCTTCTCCATTCATTTCCGTTATCGACTATTTAGACTACAGTTAGCATGTAAATCATTCACATTTAACCCAATCAGAACTTAATGTGATTTATGCACAGATAAAGACAACATTCATTACATGATTAAACCAAAGGAATCCAAAATTACAATGATTGATCAATAAATAACAAAAACTTACTGAAATGGTGAGAGCTGAAGGGACACTTGTGATGGATGACTAGCAAAAGCCAACCTACTGCTACTGATTTTATGCAGAGAAAAGTTATGATCCTCTAACTCAACTGAATGAGCAACACAATCATCTTCTGTTCTCACAACGATTTCATCACTGCATAACTTATCCAGGGCAGAAGGTGATACTGGCTCCGGACTAGTACGCGGAGACACTGAAGGGTAGATTTTTTCAATATGCCTCTTAGAAGCTTTAGAGCAGAATTTACAGGCCTTAACAATATTCTCTAACTTATCACCACCAAAGGTATCGATAAGACCAAACGAGCCACATCCCCGAACACAAGAGCTACATAACATCCTTCTACACCCAAGACAGCTATATTTTTGGCATGACTCAGAAAGCTTTAGTTCACACTGGCAACAACAATTCTCAGCCATGTTCAATTTAAAAGAGAAAAATGAAGAATTGGTTTTACCCAAATAAGCCCAAGACCTAACTTTGTTAATTAGATCTAACAAGGGATTATCAGGCACTCCCATTCAATGGACTGACACACAAAACTACAACACCACCCAACCTTTGATCCCAAAACCATACAAAACCTTTTACCTAATTCAACAATTCTAGAATTCAGCCTAAATGTAATGAGTAAGCTAAATTCAACCTAAAGGATGAAAATATGGCAATGCAAACAAAACTATCCAACCCACAAAGAAAAAATTTGGTGGGGGTGTATTCAGAAGAAAATCAAGAATTCACAGAAATGGATCTTCCCAACTTTCCTACTGAGTCCTCCATTGAATGTAATAAAGATATTATGATCCTCCTAGTTCATAAAATACTGAAAAAGGAGGAAAATCACAACTAAAATTCCTATTATTTACACTATTCAAAAGGATTGTTCTACTTGAAATTCTTGAAATTCACCAACCAAAACTAACACCAACCAAGATGATTAAACCCAAATAAGTGAGAAAATTTCCAGTTTAGCCAATCCCAGATTCTTCCAGATTTAATCCCACCAAGGTTTTCAGCATCCGGGTATGTATCACAAAAGAATGGAAATCTTCACTAAAATGGAAATAAAATCAAAAAAAGAGAGCAATTAATATCTTTTATTTTTCATATTTTTATCAAGGAGTATTAATTTGGGTTATTTTCATTGATTAAAATCAATCAATCCCAACAAAAAGAAATTCAAAAAAAGGGAAAAAGTAGTATTGTATGAGTAAATTGAGATTGAGTAAAAATTAGGAAAGTGTAGAAAAGCAAGTAAAACAAAATTCAACTCCTAAAAAGTAACAAATGAAGGAAGAAAACCAAGAAACTTCTTTGGGTTGATAGTATTGCCGCCATTGATGAACAAGAAGCAAAAGCTCGAATCTCAAAAACACCCAACTCCATTAAAATGCCAAGAAAGTAAAACCCATGAAGAAATTTGCTCTCTATTCAAATATTTTGCTTGTTCAACTGAATTCAACAAGATTTAAACCCAGATTTCACGCTTGAAATTGTAGTCTCTCTTGAGTCTTCTATAGTCTCTCCCCACAGATGGGCAAGAACGCACTTTTCTCTTTCCTCTGTTTTTCTTTTTTTTTTTTTTGAAAATGTATTCCCCTCTCTCTCTTTATCTGCGTTTGTGTACAGTAGAGATTCAATATTAATTCACTAAACCCATCATTTTTTGGATATTTTATCTAAATAATAATTTTTTTTTAAATATTCTAAAAACGTGATAAGTTTTTTATTCCTAGAATATTCAATTTTAGAATTTTTTTGATTTTTTGTTGAATTTAAAATAATTGCTTATTGTATTAGCGATTTTTTAAAAAAATAGTTAATATCTTTATTTTATTACATTGTATGTTGAAGAAAAAGGGTCCGTGATAATTGAACTCATAATCAGAGTGAAAATTGGTATTGCTCTCAAACTAAGAAAATTCAATTTTAAAAAAAGTTAATATTGTTGTTGGTTTTATTACTAGTGGACATAGTTGGCGTTTTTTATAAATTATGTTATGTAATTGGAAAAATTAATGGGAATAATACAACATTTTGTTTATTTTCCTACAATAATACGAACTTTTGATTAATCATGAATAATACCAACTTAAGAGGGTGTTTCCCTATAATATACCTAACATGTTATAAATCAAACTATAGGAGATTATATGACAAAAAAATTTGAAAAATTAGTTAATAAAGTTAGTATTATTATAGGAAAAAACACCCCTAAGTTGGTATTATTCATGGTTAAACAAAAGTTGATATATTGTAGGAAAATAAACGAAAAGTTGTATTATTCACGGTAATTATCCCTATGTTATTCTCATGGTAGTATAGCTTTTACTCTAATCATATATTTTTCATAATTACTATGTAAGACTACATATTCAAAATGGCAATAGACAGTAATGAGTTTTGATTTTTGTGGAAAAAAATCAACATAGGACGACAAATATGATTATATACCTTGGCAAATAGTTTTCTAAGCTAAAATACAATTTAAAAAATATTCATTATTATTTCTACCATTTAAAATCCCTTAACCCATAAAAATCATTGATGAAAATTAACACTAAATTTTATTTATATTATCACCTTTTTAAAAAATTTATTAAATTCAGCCCTCACCAACATAAGAAAAACTGTTAACAATGTTAGCGATAACTATATGTAAAACCACTAATAACGTTAGCAATTTTATCAATTTTATACTGACTTTTTGAGCTGAAAATAATACCCTATATATTTTACCGTACTCCTAATAAATTTGCAAATTACTATTAATTAGTACTATATTAAATAATTTTTAATTAATATTTGTAAATTGATTTGACTAGATAGTGATCTAATTTAATTTATTAATTTTGTTTTATTAAAAGAAAAACAATGGTGCAATAACAAATGCAGAAGACCAACAAACAAGTTGCAATAATTTGTGATAGTTAATTAGAACAATTTTTTAATCCATCCTTTTCAATATTTTTATTTAAATTATAATAACTTCCTTATATTGTCTTTATCACACTAAATCTTTTTAATTGATAGTAACACTAAAATTTAATACTCTCTAGTCTCTATCATTGTCTTACCTTTATTTTTTAATTGTTTTTTAGCTTTTAATTTTAATGATCTCAAGTTTATGGTATGCCTCAAATCATCCAAAATTTAGCATCTATTACATTAAAAATAGGTTTTATAAAATGTAATATTCCCAATATCAGGACCGTTCCTTAGGGTAGTTTCGGTGTGCAACCGCCTAGGTCTCTTGAGAGACTAAAGTCTGCTCATAAAGGAAAAAGTAGTGTAAGAGTATGCATTAAGTTTTTTGGGCTAGGTTCAGTTAAGCGCATAACTATTGAAATAAGTAATTGGAGAAAAAATAACCGAAACTTTACTTATATAAGGGTTTTTTTGACCTGAGGCCCAAAAATTATCAGGGCCAGCACTGACTTAATATTTAACATCCCAGTAAAATGTCTCCTAAATAACTTTAAGATTACCTTAAAAATTTTATAATATATTTACCAATGTTTAATTTTTAAGGTTCAAGACAATCAAAAGTTAAAAATTACTTTTTTAAAATGAAAGGTGAGCTAATATATTTAGAAAAAATGTTCCAA
The DNA here is from genome assembly GCA_019776075.1 of Amaranthus palmeri. Taxonomy (NCBI): domain Eukaryota; kingdom Viridiplantae; phylum Streptophyta; class Magnoliopsida; order Caryophyllales; family Amaranthaceae; genus Amaranthus; species Amaranthus palmeri. Next base: position 410,479 of record JAAKBH010000049.1, read on the forward strand.
AGAACAATATTACTAATCCAAGTAAAACCTATATTAAGAAGAAATGTCTAAAAAATTATCTTTGAAAAATCAATATTTTTACCAACATATAAATATTGAAGGAAAAAAAAAAGCAAAAATGAAAATTTAAGATAATTTTTAAAAGTTGAAAATTATTTTTATGAAAGTTTATACATAGAAGAAACGACCGAACTAACAATGTCACTAATTCAGATAGAACCTATAAAGAAATGTTAAGAAATCACATCATTTTTGTTTTTTTATTACCTACATATTCATACATCATTATTCTCTTGATATTGAGAATAAAATAATTATCATTTAATATTTATTTTCTTTAATATTATTGGTTCATTATTTATGGGAATAGATTTTTTAGAAGTGCTTACAAATTGACAAAAGAAAAATATTCTTCCACAAATTATTTGTGTTTATTAATATGTCCTTATTTCCACTTGTGAAATCACTAATAATGAGTTGGTGGCGTTTAAAATTTTCATTATCCAAAAATAACAAATAGGAAAAAAATAATGTCACTTATGGGGCTTGGTGATTGGTGAGGTGACATTATCTAAGTAATTGTTTATTGTTTGGGTTTGACATAAGATTATTTTTGAAAAAATAAGATTATTTCAAAAAGAAATTTCAAAATTTGCTTTGTAAAATTTTAATTTTCAAAATAAGTGTTTTTGTATTGAAATTAAAAAAATAAAATATTATAACATTTTAAATGACAAAAACACCAAATGTTAGTTCATTGTTGTCAACAACAAATAAACAAGTGATTTTTTTGTCCTTCCAAATATTATGAAATTGTCTTTTTTGTTCGATATTACTAATAGCGAACAAAGTCAATGTGTATTCTTTTTCTCTTGTTACGCTGTTAATGAATAAGCCCTAATCTCAGACTCGGACAAAAAAAAACTTATTTTGAGAAGACTGTCAATTTGGGCCGGCCTAATTTGCGGGTGTAACAACCTAGCCATTTTTTTCCATTTTATAGGCATTTTTCAATTTTGATCTTAAAAAATATCAATTTGAACCTTTAAAAAATCAACAATTTTTAAAATTGATACCTTTAAGGTCAAAATTGATAAATGTCCAAAACATTAAAATGTTGTTTTACGCGTAAATTAGGCCAGCCCAAATCGATGGTCTCATAACGAGAATGTCTCGTCCAAGTACAAGCAAGAAAAAAAAGGGAAAAATAAAAGAGCGTCACAGGGTAGGAGTATAGAATAAGAAAAAAATTGCCGCCCACAGACAGTTTTTCGTTAGAAGCATCATTCCTGACTCATTTTTGATGGTTATTAGGTATATGATATTATCCTATTTATTATATCATTTCCCGCAAGAAATCCTTTATTCAAACAAAATGACACTTCGACCAAATATTAAGCCATTTTGAATCATGAAACAATTCATCTTCTACCCAAGACTTTACTCCAGCAACTACAAATCTACGAGAGTCGGGGAGATCGATCATAAACGTAACCAACGAAACGAAATGAATATTAAGATCGTTTGACAATTTTACAATTTTACAAATAAAGTACACTGCTCTATCTAAATGGAGCAAAAAAAAGCATCATCAGCTTCTGTGATAAAACTTATCATAATTTGAAAGGAAAACCTTCAATCAACACCAGAATATACCCTCTACGATCGACTTTGATCTATATTCTTTGTTGTTATTTGCAGAGATCCTTTGCAATGATTGTTCCCACACCATCGCGATTCTCCTTCAATCTAGAATCTTTAAAAGAAACTTCTGGATTATCCGCAAGGGAAGTTAGTTGCCGCTAATTTGCTACCGATTATTGCTATATATACCCTCAATATTGAAGTTGATCAAAAACGTAAGGGAAGTCTTTATTTGCAACACTATTGAACGTTTCACTTCAAATTTTAGACGAAATGGAAGACTAAACTTTCACCCCTGAATGGATAGCGACGACTCCACCGACAAGATTTTCGTAAACTACATTCTGAAAACCAGCTTCTGCTATCATTGATGCAAATTTGTCCTGCAATACAATTTCATTAGAAGCTTAGCAATTAATTGCTTAACAAATTAAACAGCTAGCAAAACATGGAGCTGATTGAACCGTATAACAGACATGATATAAGGTCAATAACTTCATATCGAACCATTTGAAAACCTTTTTGAGATTTCTTGTTATACTAATATGTCATGTGTACCAACAACTATTTGCAGATTCTTATTTATGGTCCTTGAGGTGAGATGGCCTCATGTTAATTCATCTACAAACATAATGTAGTGAAGATGATAACAATCCATATCCCCACTAAATTTGTGCAAATGCTTAAGAAACTGAACTTTACACAGAAGAATATAGATGATAAATAAATAAATCTAAGGCACAGCACTAAACAATGTATAAGCCAAGCAAGATTAGCAGTCACCTACTCATGAGAAGCAGGAATTACAAAATCAAGAGTTCAAAAGTGATTCAATTGTCAAATGTGGTAATGGTAATCAGTTTTAGTGTAAATCCCCATGAAAATGAAAGTTCACCAAACATGAGTTTTTTTTACTTATATTTTCTAGTACACTCAATCTACCCATGGTCCCATCACCAATGAAAATGGCTGATCATGAATTTTAAGATTAGAAAGAGAAATATACGAACAGTAAACCTGGCTGCTTGTATCATTTTTACTTTGTTTTTCTATTTTTGATTTGTAATTGGAAATTGGGTGAACCTTCCATGCTTCCTTCTGAAGCTAAAGTAAACAGTTTTCTATTCTTTCTTCTTACACATGTAAAGCTGGTTTATGGGGTGGATCCGCCCTCTGGGCTCTGGGTTTGGTTATGTTTAGCGGGTCAATAGCAGGGCGGATCGTTACTCAGATCTTTCGTGATGGATCATTAGAGGTCAATAGTGGGTCAATAGCAAGTCAAAAATATGCTCATTGAAGGGGCATGCATCAACGTTCTCTACTTATTTATGTTGGGAAATTGTACCGCTTGATGTGTTCAGCACTTCAGCTCTCACTGGGGAACAAAATAAGTTTCTGATTACATTCAATAGAAAAATTCCATTAAATGATAATTATCAGCCACTCCCAAACTTATTAACCCATATTCCAAAAAATTCTCCCCTCAAAGAAATGGATGTTACCTCTGTGAAATCACAGCCCACGTTGTGGACGTGAATAATAGATTTCAGACATCTCTAATATTTCCCTTAATAAATTTCATTAGCAATAATCACAAAAACATCTAATTTCAAAAATGCGCCTAGAGAAAACAAATCAAAATCATTTGAAAAATAAACCCAGAAACATAATTAAGGTTATAAATCAATCAATATAGTGAAAAGTTGAAAACCCACAAAAGAGATAAACTTTATAAAGTTTTCCTATTCACCAATAATATCAGAGAGGGAAAAACAGTAAAGGAAAGTTTAGGTATTGGTTGATCTGTAGATTGAAAATAAAACTTTCAATTAAAAGAACAAATTACATACTTACTCATTCAAAGATGGAAAGAAAAAAGGTAATATGAAAATCCTGTTTGACAACCTGCTTTAAAAATATTTGACACACAACACGCATGACTAGTACCCCGCCCCACCAATTTACAAAGTATACAAAAAGAATAATCAAATGAGAAGCTGCAACATTTGTAAGACTGTCCATAACCAACCAAAAAGATACATCTAACAATGCTAACGACACCTAATTACAGCTATAATATTAGTTCAGGCTAATTAAGTCATTGACAAGGGCTTGTTCATTCTCAATGGTCAGTCGAAACAACCTCTTATTCTAGGGGTAAGGTTGTTACATCCGAGTTTCTGACCCCCCAAAACCCCGCCTAGGTGGGTGACAGTGGAGGGGAATGTTCATCACATCAACTTTTCCCACCTCTTTATGACAATCATCTCCATAGTAGTATACTGACCAACATTTTTATTCACCTTCATAATGTCTTTCCCTTTCCCCAACATATTATTCATCTGCTTATAAATCACCCATCTTACGGCGATCACCATCGATAAATTCCATGAGATAATAAGCGGTTTTGTTATTTTCATAGCGTTCTCAACTTCATCCCAAAAGTCATCATCTTGAATCATAGTGCAAAAAGGTTTTATGTGGTTATCTTAACGTTAAATGTCGGCCAAAATCATGAGATATCCTTAAAGCGGTCTAGATATGTAGATTATTTACACCTTTATGATGTAAGTAATTGATATTTATTACGATACAGTACTTGTTGCAAAGTCTTAAATAGTATTAATCATGAATTTTCCCAAGGGTTTTGCTGTTTCATCACCCCCTTTATGCCTTCTCATTCCATGATTTGAAAACAATGATACCCAGACCCAAAGACTCTTAGCACTATAATAGTCTTTTTAAGAGAATGTAATTTGAGGTAAATTTTGTTTTTGCTACATTAAAATGTTAAATATATTACATTAATTTTGTTATTGCAATCTTTTAAGTTATATATTGAAGTTTTTGCTAGTTATTGCTAATACACATGAGAAAACATTAGCGCATTTACTAATTTCGTAATTGTATCGTCATACTTCCTCTGGTTCATAATAGTTGCTATATTTTTGTTTTTCACGCTATCCAATGCATGATTTTAATCTTTAATATCTCTAATTTCATATGATAAAAAATTTTAAAAATTTAATATTAAGAAAATACACATTAAGATGAATCAAACAAGATCCCACTTGACTATGTTTTACATTATACATAGAGAATTATACATCAAATAAGATCAATTAGTGAACAGTAGTTGCTATAGGAACTGTAGCAGCTAATAAAATCCGGAGAAAGTATATACATAATTTACCCATACAATTAATCAAAACCCTAAAATGTACCTCAATCCTGGACTCCTGGTGAAACAATTTTCTCTATACGCTATGTTTGGCCAAGTTTCTATTTCTGAGGTTGTGAAACAGTTCTAGACGTTTGGTCAAGCAGCTCTTTGCTTGATTAGAGAGATGCAAGAATGTGAGATTTTGAAAATTACTAAAATTTCCAGTAGCCCTCTAATGAAGCAAGTAGTGAGAAGTGAGGACACAAAGAGAAAGACAAAAGGTGGAAACAAGGAAAGAACGAGATAAAGATAAAAGTAACTATATATTAAAAAAGCGAATGGGGTATATTATTAGAAACATGGCAAACCGGTAGTAGGGTATATATCAATTTGGAACACAGGCTGTACTACAATATCTAATTCTGATTGAAACGGCAGTTCTATATGACCCTTCAGTTTCACAAAGATGTTCTCCTATAAATATTCACTTTTCCTAATCACCTTCAAGTTGCAAGAGTCACCTTCCCTTTTTGCAATGTCATAGATGTACTTTTAAACATTAATCTATCTTTAAAATAGCATTACAATGACTCAAAGCAATCAACAAGTATGAAGAAAGGGAAGCCTCAAGAAAAAAAAAATCTTTAATTTGGTGGATATGTTAGAAGTCTAATGATCTTGAAGAGTATGTCCTCAATCCACATTAACCCTAAGTCACTAAAAGCAACAAATTCTTTTGCTTAAGGGTATATCAACTATATCTTAGATTAACTTTCATGCTTCTTCCTTTCTCGTTCAAAGTCTTGCAATACTACAATTCCAAATGGTGTCTTACTCATACATATAAAGAAAAGGTAGCTCATAAGCATTACATTATTCCTTCCTAATATTGCAACAAAAACATAAAAGATGGCAGTGTGATATTACCTGAGAAGGGAAGCGACGAATACTTTCAACCAAATACTGGTAGGAGTCTCTATCTCCTGCAACCAACTCTCCTACGGTTGGAATTATGGAAAATGAATAGAAATCATACCTGCACTAGTGAACACTGTTTAGCTCAACATAAAACATGATACCATCAGTGATGCATGATATAAATGACAACAAGAGTTGATGTGCTCTCCCTTTTAAAAATTGATTCATGCTCTGCGAGTTTTTATTCCCTCTCCATTTCTGAAGTGACTCAAGCTCAGTCACTAACCTAACCTAGTTGGGCTTCTAGGTTTATGCTCTCGGCATGAAACATTTATGCAGTTTATTGTGGCTATTAGACAGTCAGCCAATAAAAGAAAACTTCTTTTCGCTTACTACAGGCCTCAGGTGAAGCTGATAGAGTAAGAGACTGCTTGAAATGAACAGGAAGAAACTTGAGGTAAATCTAGGTTGGACTGCACATCTATATAAAATAAGATCATCACCTTACGGTACATTACACCAAGTCCCAAGAACAACTTGCACTTTGCTCTTTAAAACTAGCAATCTCAGGGGATTATTGACATCACGCCATTTGCTTCTTCCAAGACAATTCCAATCAAAATCTTTCTCATTCCAAGTCAACTCCCTTGCAGCACTCACCACACCACATTATGAACCATGTATTCTAAATCCCTAACATGTCTCCTCCCTCCCCCCTATTCTTCCAACACACCTCTATACCATAATATCAACTAAAACTTGTTTTGTCAAATCATATCACTGGAATGAATCATCAAGCATACCATTTTAACTCTACAACTACTCAAAAGACTCCAATAAAAATCAATTTAAGAATATACACCATCAAATGCAGGCCCCCTAGCCCACACATAGTCAATCCAGTGATCTAAGGAGTTTGAAAAGGGAATCAAGACACCAGTCCTGGATAGTTAGTTAGCTACATTCAACAATCAAGCACTAGCTGTTACAGTTTAAATGCCAACCACAAACCAAAGTTTCTTTAAAGGGTCATGATAATGATAGAAAAATATTGCTTGCTGATCCCAGAGATGCATTTTTCCTTACACAAGTAAACATCTTACAAACGAGACTGAAGTGTGCTTCAACTAAAAAATACCACAGAAAGTAACATTTTTTTCAACAATAAAGCCCTCCCTTCGTCTTAGCATTTAGCACCAAGTGTGAAAATGAGACGGTAGTCGACACAGAGGTACAAGAGAGCAGAATCAAGGATTGACTAACACTAGATAGGAAATGTACTTACAACTGCTTGAAAACAGGAGCTTCTACATGGCTTAGTTCTAGACAAAGAAACCGTCCTCCACATCTAAGCACCCTGTTAAAAAAAATCATAGAAAAGGTAACATGACAAGTGCTGAATAAGATGGATGAAAACATATTTTCAAATTTTCCTTAAAAAGGAATAGCAAACATCAGCAGAAACAGGCTTCATCATGTATGCAGTTGACCGCATACCTGTAGGCTTCTGCCAGAACTTTCTCAATGTGTGTGACATTCCTGATCCCAAATGCAATAGTGTAGCCATCCATTGAATCATCTTCAAACTTCAAAGCTTCAGCATCTCCTTCCACCCATATAAGAGACCTATCTTGCCCAAGACCTATGGCATTGGTCGAATTACTTTGTAAGCAAAACTTAACAAATAAAAAGCAGAGAGAAGAAATAAATGAGTCTGAAGGAAGAAGCTGGGAGCCCCTAATATAAAGTGGAAATGGAACTGTAGCAATGGTAAGCAGTACAACTTGCAAATGTCCATCCATAAATAAACGAATCTAACCTTAATTCTTTCCAAAAATTGTTGGAAAAATAAGGTGGATTTTTTTTAATAAAAGGGAAAGTTCATCTATATCAAATAACTACAGTCAAACCAAGGAAACAAAAGATAAGAAGTTGTTGAAGGAGCTTTACAAGTGCATAATAAGCCATGAATGATTGGAGACACAAAAATGAGGTGTGCAATATAAGTATATAACAATTATCTATCAAGAAACTTTAATAAAATTAATTGAACAAGGGTCATGCTTAAAGCATGAACCCTAATCATTTGTTGAAAAGCATTTTACGGCAATATAAGACTCGCATCCAACCCTAATTAAAAGGGCCTCGGTTTTAACCTGACGGAACCAAATTAGATGTTTTAAAGAATAAGAAATACAACAAAAGTAAATATTTTAATTACTTTGACCAAGAAGCACGTACAAGCAAAACAAAAGGACATAGAAACACTATGACAACTGACAAGTGTTTCAAATAGTACACTTCACCTCTTTCCAATGCCCTCTTTTTGCCAACATCTAACATATTTGGGTTGATGTCACAAACATAAATCTTAGTTTCTTCCATTAAAGGATCTCCAGATACATCTTGCATTGCTTTGCGCTTTATTGAGTCCAAAACCCTAAATGCAACATCACCTGCCATATATAAAAAAATAAAGAGATGTTCTATTTGGTAATCTTGTGTTTCTTTGAATTCCAAGTGAAGGACAATATTTTATCTTTTCCCCAATTCAGAAAATCTCTACTTAATACATATTCTATTTTATAATCTTTTATAACCTTTTAATCGAATTAAAGAATCATTTTCAAATAATTGTTTAAAGTTTTTAAATAATAAATAATTATAGAAAATATTCTAAACGCTAACGTTTCCATGCTCCTCCAACCCTCCACCCCAAAACCACCCATTTCCCTTTCAAAATCCCCCACTCATGCCACCAACCCCCTCCCCGTGTAAAATCACCCCTATTCTAAGAAGAAAATATCCTCACCCCAACAACGATCTCCACCCACTGAACAAATCTAAAATTTTTTTGATTAAAATAGTTGTTTTGGATGAGATGTGGTGTTTTGGGGGCTGGGGTGATCTATGGGGATGGATAGTATTATAGAACAAATGAGAAAACTCCCCCAAAAGATTAGTCTATTAGGTGAGAGAGCTAATTTACAATATACTCCACATTAGTTGCCCATACAACTGGCGTAGGACATCGTCTCATCACCTTGTAACGGTCTCAAATTCATTCCAAAGTACGTGATCCTTGAAGGTGTCGACATGAATTGGTTGGAGAATTGGTTTTAATAGTGGAGTGAATGTGGAGAAAGGAAAATTATACTCTTTGCTCAAGTATCTAACTGATTTTTAAACTTCTTTTTATAGGGTAAATTATTAAAAATAAAACAACCTTTGCTTGATTTGCTGAAATAAATTCAACTACTGAATATTTTAGTATAAACTCATATATTTGGTATAATTGCTGAAAATAAACCCAACTATTATTTATTCCTGATTTCTTGATCACAAGAAGCTTTGAAAATAGTTATAAATAATAGGTAGGCTTATTTCAAGCAAATATATCTTATAGGTGTGTTTATTTAAAAAAAAATTAATAGTTGAGTTTATTTTTAGCCGATCAAGCAAAGATTAGTTTATTATTATTGACTATTTCCCAATTTTATATTTACAAACGATTCTTCATTTGAAAAGGTCATAGAATATAATAAACATTAAGTATGAGGTTGCTTAAAAAATAAAAACATTTATGGATCAAATATTCAAATTATTACCCTCCACTTGGAATCTAAAAACACACATGATCACCATATAGAGTATCCCAAAAACAAAAAGGTCACTTGTTCAATAAATTGCAACAAAAATTAGTTTGAAATTTTTTTGTAACAAAAAAATTTCAAACTAATTTTTGTTGCAATTTATTGAACAAGTGACCGTTTTGTTTTTGAAATTAGTTTGAAATTAGTTTTCTTAGGTTCATATACATTTCTACATCCATTGCAACAAGGCTTTGTAAAAGCATTAGATGTCACTCTCTTTTCCACGCTTGGAATATACTAAATAATAAATTTAATGAAGGATTTCCATGTACGTCAAAAGAGCTACATTAGTGTTGTGTGGGAAGAAAAGAAAGAGGGAAATGAAGTATCAGTCGAAATATGATGATAATCACAAGTGATACAACAATGTGGGCAACGCAATTGTTATTTCGTCAAGTCATGAGATATCCCTTGAATCAGTCTAAAATGCGTTGTTTTACACTTTTAAGATGCGGCCTTAATATGACGAGGTTTGTATCTCACAATTGTTATTGCATTGGTGTGCCTTGCGCCTTTTTATATTGTTTACAGGCCTACTAATTCAGTTTCTGATCAAACAAAAGTCTAGGTGTCCTACATAAAAACAATTCAGTGAAAAATACTTAGAACCTCACATTTACTGTACAATTAGTGATTTACATCTAATATTAAAGCAGCACTTGACTTTACACTTTATAATAACATCTCAAAAGTAAAAACACAGGAGCTGACCTGTTCCACCAGCCACATCGAGATGCTTCATTCCAGGAAAAGGATTCAATTCTTCTACTAATCTGACAACATTGAAAAAATAATTCAAAAACATTGACATGTGTCACGAAGAGAACCATGAAAGAAAACCATGCATTTTCCTTCCATTCCAAAACCAGAAACAGTTGATTATTGAAAAGGGAGAATATCCATCCTATTCCATTCCCTCACGTTCCACATCCAAACAAGGAAAACGAGTCCCTCCATTTCCCTAACCTCCCCTCCCAGCATTTTAAATCTAATAGAATGGCAATCTTCTTTCCCTCCAAATTCACTAATTATATCAACGCATACATAATAAGCAACCTCAAGGATTAATCCACAAGAAACAGAATTGACCTATCTTTCCATAATCTATGAAGACCAGCACTCATTAGATCATTCATTACATCATAATTTGAAGCAACACTTGTGAAGACATTTCCAACCATTTGACTTTTTTCCTCCTCAGGCACCTCCTTGAAACCTGAAAGCAAAAGAAAATATGAATTGACCAACTAATGTGGAGTGCATGCAGTTTTGCCCAATTGAGATCTGTACAGTAAACAATCATATTAACAATGCAATTTATCACACTTTAAAGAACTAATGGCTTCCTCGTATTAAGAGTTATCAAATACATAAATGATTCAAGCTAGTTATAGGCTATACATTATCAAATATGACATGTATTGACAAAATTTGCAAGGAGAGGAAACTTTTGAAATACCAATTCTATAAGGATAATGAAGATTATCAGACAAAACACAACCAAAAATTCGTTACATTTTAGACAACTGAAACATACACACTGAAATTGCTTGCCCATTACAGCTTGCCCCTTATTCAAGATAGATTATTAAACAGAAATCCACAAATGTCAAAACCAAACAAATTAAGGCAGAATACATATAACGACTAGCTCTATTTAACACAACCTCTATTTATAAACTCAAATTACTAACACCAAAGAAAATATCACCATTTACACTTAATAAGATGGCCGCAAGGGTAAGATTGCAATGCATACATCCTACCACCCCAAACTCTGCCTAGGTAGAAGCTACTTAAGATAAACCTCTGAAACAAAATTTGTACACATGATTCAGCAAATTCATTATGATGTATTAGAGCTGAGTACTTGAATTAAACAATCGGCATCAAAATTACATCAACAAAGCTTAAGAGAATACGTAACTAACGAGTCAGAACTAAGAGCATGATGAAAAGTAGCAACCTAACCCTAAAAATATAGTCAAAACAACAATTTAGGGAGTTTTGATTAACGTAAAAAAGATAAAAATACCGAAGCTAGTTGCGTGAGAATGCAGACGCGAAGCGGAAGAGAAGAAAGGCAAAAACTTAGAGCGTGGATTTCTGAGAAAAGCTCTCAACGCCATGGATGAGATCACGAGAGTTCGCAATCAGAAAGTTGCAACAGGGGTTCGGAGAACAGAAAGAAAGGAAATTGAATTGCGCGGACCGCTAGGAGACCAGGCCAGCGGTGTTTAATGGGCCGGATAAGGGCCGAATTTAAGTATATATATGGGCCGGGTTGGTAAGGGCCTTTTGAAATTAAAATGGCAGTAAGTCTCATGGGAGACGGTCTATTCTAAAGACGAAATCCATGAAGCCCAGCCCAAAATATAACATAGTATATTTGGGGTTATAATAAATTATTTGAGGTTATAATAACTTATATTTGGGATTATAGAATAGTATATTCGAGGTTATAATACCTTACATTTAGGATTATAACATAATATAATTGATATTATAATAAAAAAAATCAGTTAAGGGAAATGGGCTGGCCCAATTTTGTGGTCTATTCTATAGACCGTCTCTTGTGAGATTTTGTGTTAAAATGGATTTTAAATGGGCCGGGTTTTTAAAGTCGGTCCAGCTCAACTCGGCCTATTTACTACTAAAATTTATTTTAATTTTCATTTATCAATTTATAACAATTAAATTATTATTTTTGATAATTAATTTATAACAATTTAATTCCCGATATGATTTATCAATTTATCATTTGTGCGGGATACCGGGAAAGTCCTTTACCTTTACCTTTAGATTGAAAAAATATTAATAATTTCATTGACATTGTCATTTATAATATTTAAATTATACATTAATTATATTGTTTACAAAGACTCATTTTCGGCCCTTATTGAGCCCTTTTATAGCCCGCTTCATTTTAATTTATAACCTGTTTTTGGCCCGACCCATTTTCGGTCAAGCCCTTACAAAGCACTTCTAAAAACGGAGCGGATAAGGGCTCAAATGGGGGGTCCGACTCCGACCCATTGAACACCCCTAAACTAGGCTAAATCAACTAAACAAAAACAATTACGGGTAAAGAGCTACCTATATGATAGATCGTTCCGTTCTTATTGAGATGACCTCAAAATAAAAAAAATTTAAATAAATTTCACGTGGTAACTCTGAGATATTGGGTTTTTCACGCGGTAACCAAAGCTTTTTTAAAATTCACGCGGCAACCTTGAGGTTTACCCAATTAAACCTCCGTGACCTTTCTACCTATAAAACGTATGAAAACTTTCTATTAGTAGGATGCTTTGGTTATGAGATTGAATACATCAACACACACTCAAAAGATTACATTTCCCCTATTTCCTTAACCTTAATTCGTGATATGGGAGTGCGTTTCAATGAATTTATATTTTGAATTCGGGTAATAAGGTTTAGGGAAATATGAGTTAAAAAATTAGAGAAGTTGAAGAATTGGGTTTAGCGAAATAGAAAAAATGCAATCTTTAAAGTGTGTTTCAAAGCATTCAAAAACTAATAGACGATTTCCAAACGTTTTATACGTATAAAAGGTCACATAGGTTTGATTGGGTAAACCTCAAGGTTACCGCACAATTTTTAAAAACTTAAGTTATCACATGGAAAACCCAATACCTCAGGATCACCACGTGAAATTTATTTAAATTTTTTTATTTTAAAAGATAAAGGTTGATTTAAAATGTTAAAAGGGCCATGTATGATGTATGTACGAGTACATTCTAAAATGAGGAAGACACAATCACATTCACATATTGATAATTGAAAAGTGATGAGTCATGGATTGATTAATATGAGAGTAAGACATTTGAGCAAGCAACTCATCAAATTCAATTAACATGGAAAAAGAGAGGTCATATTATATGTACGCATACACTTCTAGCATTGGTGAGCCGCTCGGGACCCACCATAAAATACTCCCTCCGAATCAGTTTAGATGTCTCATTTGGGATTTTACGGATTTTAAGGGTTGAGTGGAGTCTATTAAAAAGGTGGTAGTTGGGTATTTTAATTGATTAAAATAATTATAAAAGTGGTAGTTGGGTATTTGGAATTGGAAAAGTGGGGTATTTAGGTAAAAAAAATAGACAAAAAAGGAAATTGGACAATTGGTATGTTTTGCCAAATAAGAAAATGGGACATCTAAACTGATTCGGAGGGAGTAATATACTACTCTCTGTTCCAACAAATTTAAAAAAAAATTAACTTAGTAATTGGTAATTAATGAAAAAAGAAAATAAATTATAAATAAAATTTAAAATAGCTAAGATGTATAATTAAGATTAAAAGAAAGTAGTGCGTCATTGTACAAAAATAAAATTTACGCAAAGTTAGTAAAAAGTTGCACATTCTATTTGGTTAAACCAGACAACAACTACGACTAACAACATACATTATATTACTCCGATATCATTAATAGCTCCACGTAAAATAGAATTTGAAAATCAAATAACTTTACTTTTTTTTATAACACTAATAAAAATGTTATTTTGGATAAATATTGATAGCAAATAATAACCCTTATAACCAAAATAAAACAAAAAGATTAGTTAGAAACAAGTCATAAAGATTCCATTAATTAGAAGCCAAAACCCACCTAACTTAAGAAACCCTACTTTTCCTTTATCCTAAGTAAGTTGCACATTCTATTACGTAATTCCAACGCACAAATCATTTAATTATTTATTATATTATACACTCATTACACTAAAGACCGATAAAAATCACACTCTAAAATTTAAAGCCCTGTTTATTTTACATTTTTCTATAATTTTAACACTTAAAAACAAGTAGTTAAATTAAAGCAAAGGTAGTATAAATTAATATTAACTAATATCTGAACTCAAATTCTATTGAAAGAAATCTCTTTGAGAGATCATCTTTCATTGAAAAGGCACATAAAGGAAAATATAAAGTAAGAGTAGACATTAAGCTTTAATAGACTGGACTTGAAAAACGGCTCTCAACAAAATGATCCCTCAAAAAAGCGACTGCTATCTAAAACTCATAAATTTAAAAAATTTTGTGCGGTCAAACATCTTTCATATGCACAGCAGCATCATCATCATCATACCCAGTGTTCCCGCACATAGATACTCTATGATCAGGGTCCTTCGGCTCTATAGTAGTCTTCAAGGATAGGACCTGCAAATATCTGAAACCTGCATCTTACACCCACATTAGCCAAGCATAGGGCTCAAATGTATAAACGATACAGGTAGAAGAGACAGTGAATAGCGATGACAAAAGACACAGAGCAGAAACTACCCCAAATTATTTATAACTTTATAATCCATCATTTTCTCATTCTTGCACTAAACTTCATTTCCACACTTCACCATTCACCAAACATGTCAACACCAATTTCCCAAAAATCACAATCACATTCATACACAATTCCAATAACCATATTTTTCTTGGTAATTTCATTTTTAATCACAAAAATTGAATCAAGAAATCTAGATGAAGTCTTAGAATCATATGATCCAAGTATAAAGTGTGGTGGTTGTTCACCATGTGGTCACCCATCATGTTACTCACCACCACCACCGCCACCACCGTCTCCGCCGCCACCAAAGAAGCATTCCGGAACCACCCTGTATTGCCCACCACCGCCACCGTCACCGCCTTCGAGTGCAGGGTTTGTGTACATAACTGCACCACCAGGAGATTTGTACCCTGTTGATGTTAATTACTCTGCTTCTTACAAGAATTTGGTAGCTGCTATCAATATTTTTATTGGCTTCATAGGATTCTTGATTGTATAAATATAATACTTTTATTTTAAAGTCGTTTTATTTTGAAACTGTCTCTTACAAAAGTAGCTCGTATATTATATATTAGAATTATATACTAATAACTACTCCCTCCGTTCCTATTTGATCTTCCTATTTGGGTTTTTCACAAAGATTAAGAAAAATGGAATCTTTGGTAGTAGTGGGTATTATTTTAATTATATAGTAGTGGGAAGTAATGATTGTATTGGAATTATGAGAGAAAAAATAATTAAATAGTAGTGTGAAATAATGATTGTATTGGAAGTATGAGAGAGAAAATAATTAAATAATAGTGTGAAGTAAGAAAAGTGGGGTTTGAAGGGGTAAAAGTGAGATGAAAACTTTCCAAAAATAGAAAGTATTCTAAAGTGGAAGAACTTTTGAAACTGCCCGTTATAGTAAGGTGGAAGAACATAAAGGAACGGAGGGAGTAATAAGTATTTTGTAATACTTGTAAGAATTTGATCATAATTTCTGTTACATGAAACTATTAAATCTGTAAGTAAAGTATTACTGTTTTATTCGAAATTAATATTGAAATTTAAATTTGTGATATATTATGATTATTATTTTATCATATATTCAACACACATTCTTGTGAGAGATGGTATTTTTGAGAGATCATCTCTAATTGAGTCGGCCTATTATATAATTTTTTTTTTTAAATTGTAACAGAATTTAAGATATTGAAAGTAGTTATTAATATACGGTAAATAAGCATTAAGGATAGTGTATGTAGACATTAAGAATATAATAAGTAGGTATTAATCTTTAATGGGTTGGACTTGAAATACGTCTCTCAAAAAGACGATTAGTTGTATATTCAATTATTTTATCATATATTCAATGCTTCATATTGCAAGTAATGACTTAACTATTCCAGTGAGGCAACAGGAAGGCATGATACAGTGATACTTATGTAACGGGCTGGGCCGTCGGGGTCGGGTCTAACTCTTAATAATTCGGGCTTTGAACAGGTCTACGCTACGGTCTACCTTTAAACGAGTTAGACTATAATCAAATTTAGGGTCGTTCATGAGGTTAGTTTTGAGGTGTAACCACTTATGGCCCAACTTCTAAATAGGGCCCAACTTGAGACCGTCTTTTGCAAATTCTTATTATTAAAATTTCACAAATTCTTACTTGAGACCGTCTTTTGCAAAGACGACTCTCAAAAGTCCAGTCCAATTCTAAATATATATTGTCACAACTCTAAATATAGATTTAGACTGGATTTTTGAGAGTCGGCTTTACAAAAGACGGTCTCACAAGAGAGCACCTGAATCTAGTTTTGTATATAAGTATATCTTATCATTATATAATCTTAAATTT
The DNA here is from genome assembly GCA_019776075.1 of Amaranthus palmeri. Lineage (NCBI taxonomy): Eukaryota > Viridiplantae > Streptophyta > Magnoliopsida > Caryophyllales > Amaranthaceae > Amaranthus > Amaranthus palmeri. Next base: position 427,002 of record JAAKBH010000049.1, read on the forward strand.
GTACATTTATTTAACATTAATGTGACAGAAAAAAAAAATTATATAATGCATACATGAAAAAAAAAGAAAGGAAACTTTACTTATACAAGGACTTTTTTTTATATTTCCATTAACGCTCAAAAATGATCAAGAACGACACTTAATTAGCCCTCTATATGTATAAATGAAGCGGACAAAAAACGGGTTTAACTGTCCCTAAAAAGGATTTTTTATTTCTCATAGTCTTACTAACTAATTAATATCAGGAATAAAAAAAAAATCAAATCAATGATTTAAGAAAGAAAATCAGTTTTGCCAAGTATAATTGAGAAGTTTTCATAATTCAGAAAAAAGAATTCTGTTTTTTTTTTTAAGTATATGATCAATTTACTCCTTTTGTTTCTTTTTGTTTGTTCAATTTAAATTTTTTATTTTAGGAGAGGGAAATTTAAATTTGATTTTTAATGATTATATTAAATGTGAAATATATTTATGTGGGATCTTGTTACATTCATCTTAATGCAAAGAATTTTAATATATAATTTTTACAATTTTTTATATTGGATACTACTCCCTCCGTTCCTTTTTGTTTGTCCACTTTTAGAGAGAGAAATTTAAATTGGATTTTTGAAGTATATATTGATGAGAAAATATATTCATGTGAGATTTTGTTAGATTTGTCTTGATGTAAAGTTTTTTAATATATAATTTTTATAATTTTTTATGATGTTTACTTAGCGATATTAAGGCTTAAAATTTACTAAAAAATGCGTGCAAAAGGTAAAGTGGACAAATAAAAAGGAACGGAGGGAGTAAAAGATATTGAGACTCAAAATTTTTGAAATGCGTACAAAAAGTAGAGTGGACAAACAAAAAAATTTAAAGAGTTATTTTTTTTGAATATATAAAAAAAATAAATAAAGAGAAAATAAATAAATAAATAATTAATTAAAGAGTTAATTTTTTTTGAATATATATATTCAAAAAAAAAACTATTAGCTGTAATAAGATCCGTATTTCATTTATCAAATATTTTACTTAGCTTCCAAGATACTTTCACTATGCAAAAAATGTTTCCTAAATTTTGTTTCCAATTTTTTTAAAAACATATCTTTTTGACTTTTTCCACTAAATATTATATATCTCCTAAGTTTTTGTTGCCTAATTTTTTAAAAAATATTTTCTGTTTTTTCCCTAAAATATGTTTCGGACTTTTTCCACTAAAAATGGAGTATATTTTTCCTAATTTTATGTTTCCTAATTTTTTTTTAAAAAATTCTGTTTTTTCTCTTAGATTTGTTTATAAATAGGAATTGCTGGTAACTTTTGCTAACACAATTTCATTTATTACTCTAGGTGTCGAGATCAAATTATAAATTCTTTTTAGTGAATTTTTTTGTTATTCGATTAATTTCAACTATGTCTTCTATATCAAATTCTAGTAAATTCATAAAGAAAAAAAAACAACAATCTTCTACGATCGATTGCCTTCCGTTGGAGATCAAAGACGAAATTTTTATTCGTGTTGCTATGAAATCTCCAGTCGATTTATGTCGTTGTAGACTAAGGTATAATAAGTGTTATTATTTTATTTATGTCGTTGTAGACTAAGTTATAATATTGTTCTTAATGTTTCATGTGAAATATTTGAATTATTCATTAATAAATGCGTCTTGCAATAATATCTAACTAAAATTAAAGTGAAACTCATCAAATGTTGTATGTAGAGGTGTTCAATGGACCGGATCTGGCGGGTCATGTCAAATGTTAAACGGGCCGGGGCGGGTCAAGCTCGTTTAAATACGACCCACTCTGACCCTTTTTTAAAAAGTTCGTAAAATTGTGTTTTTTTTATTATACTTTATGACCCGTTAGTTCAATTCAACTATAAATATAACAATCGCATATAAAAATATATATTAAATAAAGTGGTAAAATATTTTTTACAACCAATTAATATAATTATCCGACCCGACCCTTTACATAAAGGCCCGTTAATGACTTGCCCTTTTATTGACCCGATCCGCTATTTAAATGACCCGGTAAATTTTTTTTTTCAAAATTGCATCTATTAAATGGACTTTTTCCACTAAACATTATATTTTTCCTAAATTTATGTTTCCTAATTTAAAAAAAATTCTGTTTTTTCTCCTAAAATTTTTCGTAAATTTGTTTCCTAAACTATTATTTACTTAATTCATGTTGTATGAGATTGTTTTACTATAAGAAATATTGATCATATGATCAGCCCATGGATGGCAACGAGTCGGGTCTGGACCGAGTCCAAGTGAACACGAATCCATATCCGTTTCAGAGGCAAGACCCAGACTCAGATCCAAATCTGCGGGTCTAATCATTTGCTTTAATTTCTAATCATTTTAATAATATTTTTCTTTCTTATTAATTATTATTATTTCTAATCATTTTTGTTTTCTTTTATTGTGTCTTATATCACAAAGTTGCAAGTCTTTCATGGAGATTTCTAATGAGGATTTCGTCTTGCAAAAAGCATCTATACAAGATCTAATTTGCCAAAATTCATGGGTGAATGACGAATCTTGGACGTCTTTCCTAAAAAGTTGTTTAAAGAGTAATAACCCACATGCTCTTCTGCATTTCGGAATGGTATATACATTCTTCTAATTCTAATTCATTTATGCGCCAAATAAAAATGCTAGGGCCCCTATATTATAGTTTCTTGTTTTCGATCTCTAGTTTTTATAAAATTGAAAATAAAAAAAAAGAAATTATAAAAAAAAAAGTGATTTTAACTTTTTAGTTATCATCTTTCAAAGTCACAATCCATTATAAATATATTTGATATGACTTTAAAATAAAAAATATTAACGGACGGGCCATAACTATAGGTAACAATATGGAAATACTAATCTTTTTAATTTTTTGTGCAATGTAGATGCAATATTTTGCTCGAATGAAGATGGAGAAAGGTTTGATCAAAATAGAAAATGCAGCAAAATATGAAAGTAAAGAAGCTAATTATGTTTTGGGCCTTATTTTACTCTGCAGTGGAGAAGAAAATAAGGTAAAAAAGGGAATGACTTTACTCACACTCACAATGAAAGAATTAAAAGGAAGAGGGATTGTGGAATGTAGGAAGAAATTACGAGACTTCCTACAATCAATATGGTTAAAAAATAATCTTATTCATAATAATAAACCACATATCACATGCCCTATACAACACCAACATGAAAATTTGAGTAATTGGGATGTTGGTTATTACTACGATGAAAATTTCGAAGATAATATAGTTTGTGATTTCTGTAAGTGTGCACGTGAAATCGATTTCTTTTACCAAATGTTGCCTATTAGTTGATCTTGTAATTGTTACTCTTGTAATAATTGTTATCCCAATTTTATTATGTTAGTTAATTTTTGGATTTAGTTCAATATATTTTATGTTGTTTCTCTTGATTAATTTGTAGAGTTAATACCTTCAAACAATTTATTTTCAATGGCTTGATTACATATGCTAATATATTATTAATTCATATATGACAACTCTAATTTTTTAACTTATTAATGCTTGTTTTAATATAAGTTTTAATGATGTAATTTAGATATAAGTATATAAAAACAAAATCCAAGAAGAGTAGCATTATTTTTGAGGTTAATAAGAAAAAAGTCACATTTTTAAATGCTTATAAAGATATAATTTTGTAAACTCGACTTTTAAGTATAATTGTTTTTAAAACTACAACAATATTACTCAACTTTTATTTTTGACTATTTTCCTATTAATTTCCGACGGAAATTTGGTCGAAAATACTTTCCTAAAGTTTCCAGTAAAATGTTTTTTCAATATTTAATTTTTACTCATTTATAATGAATATAATTTTTTAATACGCTTGATAAGCTTTAAGCAACTAACACTATACTAATACAAAAAAAATATTAAATTAAAATAATTAATAATACACTAATATGACAAATATTATAATATAACATTACGACTAAAAATTCATTAAGTTACTAACACTAATTAATACAATTAATAATATAATAATAATAATACACAAATACAAGTTACAACTAATACAATAAAAAAAAGTTATCAATTTGAATACTCTAAATATCAGTTTACTAGGTCTGAACGAGGGAGTGCTTGGACCCCAACAATGGCAAACGAACAAATGTAGAAATGATGATAGACAGAATGAAACAAAAGAGACAACAACATAACAAGTTTAATGATGTATCTTGGATGTCTCCCCCTCGTCAAATGTTTACCTTCATTAATGGAGATCTCACACTTGTGAACACCTGTCAAGCCATACATATCGCAAAATAGATCTCACAAAACTAATACATATAAGAAGTTTAGAACACTCTTAAGTTTCTTACAATGTATAGCCCTCTCACAATATATTTATGTGTGTTGTGATAATCTGATTCTAAGAATAATGTACCCTTATATAGAAACTCATACATCATTCTAGAATCGTTACTTAACTCTCTACAAATAACTCTTGAATTAGCAATGACAAAAAGCAATGAGACATCAGTCATCGCCACTGACGACGGCAAAACTGGTCGCCAAAAGTGAGTTGACCTTGGCGACGGGGGTCTTGGTAGCCTTTTGGTCTTGGTATAGTCTACAAATAATTAAGAGTTTACCCCTATATCTATCTTAACAAGAAGTTGTTACTTCATACTAAGATCATAACAAATAGAATATTAACGAAACAATATAATAGAAAAAATATTTAAGACCCCTTGATAGCTATAGCAACTTGTTCAAGACCCTTTTCAATTTCATTGTCCTCATGTTTCGCCTAAACCTCCCTCTCCTAGCTCCCTTCTCTCCGCTTCACTCTCTCCCTCAGATCTTGCTTTGTCTAAACCTCCATCGCCTAACTCTCCCTTCGTTTAAACCCCTCGCCAACCATTCGCCTAAACCCCCTCCCTCATCTCCCCTTTTCTTGATCCCCTCCTTCAACCTCACTTTACTCGAACCTCTCCTTTCAGTTCCTCCTTACTTGAACCTCCTCTTTCCACCCCACTTCGCTTGAACCCTATCTCTCTAACTTTTCTTTTGCTTAAACCTCCTTTCTTAACATCCTACTCCGTTCAATTTATTTTAAATGTCAACTTTCCTTATTTCGTAAAGTTGTTCTAATTGTCCACTTTCTATTTTTGGCAAAGATTTTTTACCTAAATACCCCCAACTACCACAACTTAAATTATTTAAAATACCCCACCTACCATCTTTTCAATTATTATAATCACTTAAATACTCCACCTACCACCTTTTCAATTATTATAATCAATTAAAATACCCCATTATCATTTTTCTTAATTTGCGTGTCAAATCCAAAGTAGACATTTAAAATGAATTGAAGGGAGTATTATTTTTGTAATTTAATCTTTTTAACAATATGCAATATTTTAATTCGTCTTTATAATTTCTTTTCGAGTTTTCCTTTTTTTTAAAAAACAAACTAGTACTCCTATAAGTTACCATCATGTTGAAGTCCTTTTTAAATGAAAAATGATACGTATTTGGTGTTTTATTAGGAAAACAAACATAGTATATACTTCCTTCGGTCCAGTTTAGATGTCCCATTTGACTTTTGGCACTATTCACTTATCACTCTTAATTTGTATTTTACTCTTAATCTATAAGTTAAAACATAGTCATGTGGGATCTTGTTTGATTCGTCTCAATACAAGGATTATTAATATCAATTTTTTAGAATTTTTGATTAAGAATAATTAGAGATATTAAGGATTAAAATGTTGTCTCGGCATGTGTGAAAAGTCAAATGGGACATCTAAACTGGAACGGAGGGAGTATTAATTTATAGAATTAAAATGATTAATCTATAATCTATAATCTATAACAATCTAAAAAACGCGGTACTTAATGACACGGTTTACTGTTCATCGCTGTTTCACGCAATGAACAGTGATGAACAGTAATCCCGCTGCTAATCACTGCCCCTGCCAGGTCCCTCACCTACTCCTACTGCCTACTTTTCTTTCTCCATTTCTATCTATATCTCTTCTCCATCTTTATCTATCTGCATCTTTATCTCTTCTCCATCTCTATCTAGATGTCTTCTTTATCTACAATCAACATCTATATCTACACCAACCAGGTTTGTTTTCCATTTCTGATTCCTTTGTCTCTTCACTTTCTCCGCTTGGTATGTCTTCACATCCTCACTTAATTATTTATTTTCTTGCTGTTCTGTGCTTACTTTCATACACTTTATACTTTTCTTCTTATAGTAGTACTATATTTAGTTGATTTTATCTAAGAAAACAAGGATTTTTAGTATTAAATGAAACATCAGCAAACAAAGGGGATTAATAAAACGAATGGATTTTCCCGTAATTCTTTTAAGTTTATCTCATCTTGTATCAAGACTGTTTCTTCTGGTGTCCGGTCAGCCAGTGCTTCTGTTGCCGCTTCTATTTCTTCTGATTCCCATGACATCAAAGACCAGGTTTTCTTGATAATAAACTTGTAATTTTAAGTTTTAGTTGCTTAATTTCACTTGGGTTTGTTTTTAAATGTTTAATTTTGTGATTATAGTTGTTGATTTTGTGGTTGATTGATTGAATTAGTAGTATTGTGTAGATTTGTGAAAATGGGGTGCCTACAGGTTGTTTCTTTGGATAATACCTAATTGTTTGTGTTGGTGTTTGGGGTGGATGCTTTGTTGATGATGATTGTGATTAATTATGTGAATAGTTTTTGTATTGGGTGATTTGGGGATGATCATTTTGGATGTTTATTGCTGATCCATTTTTGAAAATGGAGAAATTGAGTTGTTATTTGAAGTTATGGAAGCAATCAATGATATGGGTTTGTAAAGATTGAGAGGAGATTAGTTTTAAGGATTGATTAAAGGGTTGCAAATGAGATTGATTTGGTGGGTCTTTTTTTCTTTGTAGATGGTTGCATTTGAAGTTATGGAAGCAATCAAATTTATGAGATTGTTTTTGTTGCTTGATTCTGGGTTTACTTAGGGTTAGATTCATCAATCATGATATTGGTGCCCGTGGCTTTAATTGACGGTAATGTTTGCTTAAAGATCGGAGATTTTCAGTCGATGATAGTATAAGGCTTTTTTTAGTAGAAATATCAAATTACAAACATGTACTCCTATTAGCTGACCCAATTTTTTGGGATTAAGGCGCACTGTTCTTGTGTCGACAAACATATACTAATTGCTTACAAGACACATGAATACTGAAAAAGCTAAAAGGAGTTTACAATTCACATGTCTTGATTTCAGTTTGCTTACCAATTTGCTAATAGGTGTTCATTTCTTCAACCCAATGACTGAAATTTTGCTCCAAGTAGTCGATTAAAGGTGATTGTCACCACACTACTATTTTGTGTATAGACCCTGGATTTTGGTTTTTGATATCAGTCTCACTAGAAACAATAACCCAGTTATTTGACGGGAAGAATTTCTTAAAGAACCCATCAAAAAGAAAGGATTTGAATAGTTTATATGTGATTGTTACTGAATTCTATGAACAAGTGACTCTTTAGTTAGAAAATTATGATGATTTTGAAAGATTGTTTGAAAAATAGGATTTTCATATGGTTGAAGATAAACAAATTACGTGACCGTAAGAATTTCTTCAAGAATCCATCGAAAAGATAGTATATGAGTGACTCTTCAATTAGAAAAGTATGAAGATTTTGAAAGATTACTTGAAAATTTGGATTTTTAGATGGTTGAATATTACCCAATTATTTGAGAGGGAGATTTTCTGGAAAAGCCCATCAAAAGATAGTACTTAAAAGAGTTTTCACTTTTCAGCATTTTTAGGTGTTAATGATATTGTTTATTGTTGATATTTTCTCTCATTAGTTAATAGTTTATGTTTTCTTCCTTATCAATGAATCATGGTGCACTTGTTGTATAGCAAGTTAGTGAAGTAAGCATTTCTATTGATCAGAACTATTACTGATTCTCTTGGACAAAAGTTAAGATATGAATTACTCCATTGTCTATTGTCATTTTCTTTTAAAAGATGTGGTCTTAATGAGCCTCTTTAGGCATCATTAGTTAAGACCTGAGTTTCAAAGTTTTAATCATTGACACTATTAATCTACTATTAATCTCTATTTTATCTGATCTCTCTTGCTTGTCAGGTCTGTCATGACATACATCCACATTTTCCCACTACAAACATACCGAACTCGGATCTTACACTTTGCATAAGCACAATGCGTGATAATGATTTATTTCTTGGCTCAATTGAGGATGAAGAAGTGGCTTACCTTTTGATATTTTTGGCATAAATCAGGATTTTAGTAGCTGTTATGACCGTCATGGAGAGGGTTAGTGATGCCTTCGTTTCATGGTGAGTGGCCTGGAATTGTTCTTTTGATTTCTATGCTATGTCATCCCTTATCAGGGTTGTGATTTTCTTAACAAACTTTCTTCTTTACAGGGTTCCAATGTACAGTGAGGCTAAACTGGCCTTCATTATATACTTGTGGTATCCTAGGACAAAGGTATAGTCATTATGCATATAGCTTTTCTGGTTTGATGTCAAAAGTTTTGAGTATCCTATTTATGGATTATTCTGTACTTATGTGATGGACTTTTACTGTTTTAGGGAACAACATATGTTTATGCTTCCTTCTTTAAACCATATGTTTCAAAACATGAGACCGAAATTGATCGCAACTTGCTTCAGTTAAGGACAAGGGCTGGGGATATGGCTTTCATGCATTGTCAAAAGGCAGCTAGCTACGGCCAGACAAGAATTTTTGAGGTTTTGCAGTATGTTGCCAAGACCTCGCCCCACACAGGTATTCTAACTTTAAAATTAGACTTGTAAATCCTTAGGGACAGTCTCATAGTGATATGTTTCCATGCGCTAACATTCATTTGTATTTGGATTAATTGGAGTAATGGCTTGCTTATATATGCAGAGTAAGACAGACAATAGGGTAGGAGTATAAGAACTATTTACAAGTAAATTACTACTTGACTAAGGTCATGGTGACCAAATTATTTAAACCCTCTATTTATATGATTAATTGAATCCATATCTATAGTACAGTGAGCTGTAAATATTCTTTGATGAACAGTAATCCAAGGGTATTAGTTACGCGTTTTTTATATGTTATAGATTCTATGATGAAGACACTCTTTAGTTAGAAAATTGAGAAGATGTTAAAGTTTCAGTTATGGTTGAATATAGATGTGTACAAGGTGCCGAGTCATTCTGGGTTGGGGCAACTTCTTAATAGGCTGGCCCATGCCGTCTCCCTCGCCCCATCTGTTTCAATTATTTTTTATTTAATCATAATTAGGTCTCATTCACTGCTAAAAAATGTTTTGTTCTAATCATGTCATAAGTGCGACTGGGACGCAAACCTCATAGAGTAGCTTCAGATTGAAAAACATGAATTAGTACAAAAGCTTGTAATTCTGTTTATAGTAAGAAAAAGTGTTATCATTCTTCCTCTGGCTACTGATATTCATTGACGTTTTTTGTTTTTTTGGGGTTTCTAAATTGCTAAATGAGGTTAGTGCACCCTAACCGTAAGTGAAGCAAGGTCTCTTATGCTTGTGACAGCGTTGAACCCAGTGTGTTTTTATTAATCCCTTCAATCGTGATTGTTATTTATGTACAAATATGCTTTGCTGACCAGTTGTGTTCATCTTTCAGAAAAAATTGGCTACGACAACGCTGCTGCAGAGCCTGCAGTTGCCAAGCAAGCACACAAAGAGGGAACAACATTGAAGGTGAATTCATTTTTCTAGACTTCCTCTTTGGTTCTCCTTTTGTCATTGACTATGTTTCATATTTATGGTGAGTTATGATTTTTCTATTAATTGAAGCCCAATGTCCTTATTATGTTCCTATATAGTTATTGACTGAAAGGAGCAACAATTGGTTCTAAGAAACTTTGAATTGAAATGCTCTACAAATTCAGGAGTCTTCTACATTTGAGAACATATCTTATATTTAGTAGATTTTGATACCAGTCTAGCTTTACATTACGAGGTTGTCTACCATTTGATAATTAATGTTTGTTTTGAAGATCTAATGAGGAATTACAGGGAAATTTTGCTGCCAATCATTTTAGTAAAAATCAAATTTTGTGCTTCTTCATGTCACATTCTCAAGATAGAGTGGTTTTTATAATTTGGTTGTTATTGGAAATTTGAAGATTTGTGGTGTATTGATTCATTTAATTGTACTTGTAGACTTCATTGGGAACTTGGGTGCGTAAATTTGAGCACTAGACTTAATTGGCTGAATCAAAAGGTAGCAGTCTTGAGCACTAGACGGTGGTAAATTTTGCCAAAAAATTATTGTTGATTTTTTACGTTATTTTATCTTCTTGTTTGATCTTGAGTTTGTGCTTTGAGCTTGTTATTCAAAAATTTGCGATCCTGATTTGGATTTTTGGTTGCTTGATTTTTATTAATTTTATATGCGCTTTTTTTCCAGGCAGTTTTCTTCTGGTTTGTCTAACTTTTTCTTTTTGATGATCTTTTTTCGTTGGATTTGGCTTTTTGGTGTGTGTAATTTGTTTATTGATGGATTAATGTTTGGATTTAGGGTTTGTAATTTGATTTGTTGAACAACTCCACTTACCTATTTGAAGAAATCATGTATTTTTGCGCATTTGATTGCTTGATTTTAACTTATTTTAATTCATCTTACTTTTTCAGGCGATTTTCTCTTTGTTAGTTCAGTTTCGCTGTTTGATGATTTTTTTTGTTGGATTTGGCATTTTGGTGTGTTTTGTTTATTTATTGGTGAATTGTTGTGATCTGAATTTGGGTGTTCTGTTGGATTTTTTGTTGCTTTGATTTTAGTTCATTGTTTTAATTGATTGATCTGAGTTCCTTTATTAAGAAAATAGGGTCTTTGTGGCAAGGTTTAGTTCTTAGAATAAAGGGTATACTAATATCTAATTATGTTTCCGCTGGTCTAACAATTCCATGTCGAGTTTATCTTTTTGCTAACTTTTACTGATTTTTGGAATTTTTTATCATATTTTCGGTGCGTGGGGGCAAATCCATTAGTACAAATGAGTAGCTATTGTAGTAGATTTCCCAAATGCTGGAGAGTAGTTGCTGATTAACTCTTTGTGTTGTACATTGCTCATTTTAATTATTATATTTTGCAGTAACATGATTAAGACCAAAGATGAGATTGAAAGAGTGCTAAGGACAACTATTACGTACTCTTAGTATAAAATTAGATTGAAAGCCAAAATTGCAGATTTATGATGACGTATTTAGGCATTCACATAACTCAAAGTGTATATTCAAGGTCCTTATGAACTAATAATAGTTCAAATACAAATAAATTATTATATTTTGCAGTAACATGATTAAGACCAAAGATGAGATTGAAAGAGTGCTAAGGACAACTATTATGTACTCTTAGTATAAAATTAGATTGAAAGCCAAAATTGCAGATTTATGATGACGTATTTAGGCATTCACATAACTCAAAGTGTATATTCAAGGTCCTTATGAACTAATAATAGTTCAAATACAAATAAATTCAAGTTTTCAAATAAGTAGACCTTGATCAATAATTGCAGTTTTTCTTTGTACACTTGTCAAAATTTTTCCCTAATGCTCATTTAATTCATAGTTTGTTCCTTGTTTTTTGTTATTGATCAACGGTGGTTCTAATCATGTAGTTGTGCCTGATTAGGCACTTGAACGACACTTTGTGTGCGCATTGTAATAAATGCTCAAGGTCATTCAGTCATTGCCCTTATGTAATATGTCTCTGTTGAGACATCAGCTTCTGGAATATTAATGGAGGATGTGATGCACTTGATAACAGAAGATCATCATCCGGAATCATTTGAGGCTTAGATCACATTCGGGTGAGTTTCCTTTAGCATAATATATACTTCCAAGCAAGATTGAGACTTACTTTTTGTGTTTACTAATATATTTCAACAACAACAATGTTAGAGCGTTAATGATTTAGAAGAAACTAGGTTAATTTATCTTGGTGTACTTCAATTTTTGCCTATCTATGATAAAAGGGTTTTAACTTTGGATATTGGAGGTGGGTCTACTGAATTTGTTGTTGGGAATTATGGGAGGGTTCTTTTTGCTGATTCATTAAGATTAGGTCATTTGACTTTGACCCAGAAATTTGGGGAGAATGATTTAGTTGGATTGAAGGGTTATGTTCGTGAGGTCATTGAAGCATCTGGGTTAGTTTATTTTGTTAAGTTCTATTTTTGAAGGCTTGGAATTCCGTGGTTTTGATTTGGATTTTTTGTTGCTTGACTTTACTCATTTTATTTCCTCTTAATTTGTTCTTTTTGGGTACTAATAGACATGTTCCGTTTTAGATGGCTACTAAACCGCTAACAACTTAGGCCATTGCCTTCACTGAGAAAAAAGGGCCAAGCAGTTTAAGTTATGTCTACACATCGAATTACAGAGTTGCTATTTCCTACTATATTTAGGTTGTTTTTATAGTAAAGATTTAGGTAATTAGGTTATATCTTGTGCAAATGACATTAAAATGTCTAAAACAAATATATGAATCAGTGTTGCGACTTTAGATTAGTAACATTGTGTTTGATGCTATACAATTGGTAATGATGATGCACTAATTAGGCGAATGCAATTTTTCTTTAATCACATGTGTCTTGCAGAATGAAATAAGGCATACAAACTTGGAACATTAGATTAGTTTATAGGTTTCTTATTGTTTTGATTGTCTGATATGAAAGTTTTGTAAATTTTGATAGTGCGCAATCCTATTTTAATATCCTTAACGCTGATTATGAAAATCTTCGAGAAGATATGTACCCAGGTAAGAACGACGTAATTGTTTTAGAAAGCCTTCATCATGTGGATGCTACTCACCATTCCACCTTCGCTCTGAAATGTTTGTATGCATTCGAAGCAGGTCGCTCTGATATCTCTGAAGATGATAGACTACTTGAATGCGAGCCTTTTGCCTTCTTCCCATGTCTTCTCTAAGTTTGGGGATGTTTATTATCCTGGCAGGCCTTCAAATTCTTGGACTTTCTGTTAAAATCATGCTTCTCCTTATTGGCCTTATTGGGATATCAAGTTGAAAATGTACTGAAATCTATGTAAAAATATGTAATAAATCATAAATCATGCTAAGTGGAGAGAATCAACTACACCCCTAATCAGGTTCATGCTGGTGCACTTTGATTGTTGTTGAAAAAAATGGCACTTTCCTTTTGTGTAATCTTGGTTTTATTGGAAGGGAGTGCCACTTTGTTTTTTTCCTGTAATTTAAGTTCAATGAGCTTTACCTGAATGTTAAGTGTATTAAATAAGATATGCTTTTTTATGTATGAATATTGATTGATTAAATAAGATTGATTCCTTGTTGATACTAGGTACTAAATGATTTTTGTGTTTCATGCGACCAAAATATAGTATCATAAAGGTCTTTGAGTTTACTTCACCTGACACTTTTAAACTTTCAGGAAAGATGTAGGTTTCGAAATTTATTTATTTATTTTTTTCACATTTATTGTTAATAATTTGTGCATTGACGGTTATTAGGAAATTATGGTAAAAGGGAAGCCTAAATTGAAATCTTCAACCTATGTATGAAGAGGTTGAGAAAGATTTGAGTGCATTATCAAGGGATGAGCTAATGGATGTCGTATATAGGTATGCTTCCTTACTGTATATAGGTGCTTTTTTTTTCTGTAATTTCAATCTGAATGAATACTTGTACTGTTTATCCGAATTATTTTGGCATTAATTTACTATAATGGTATCTGCCTATCTAGGATTATTAATAAAAGCGAAATTCCACATGGTGACCCTGAGTTTTTGGTTTTTTCACAAATGCTGTTTAAAATCCACGTGGTGACCTCGCACTTTCAACTTTTCTGTATGGTTGATAAAATGTTAACTTTTGGTTTAATTAAGTATTTATTTCGAATGAATTTCGAAATATGAAGTCAATTACGGTGATACGACGTTTGTTTTTTTTGAAAAAATGTCATTATATTGGATAAAAATTAGCGTAAATTAAAACAAAACTTTCCTTTTGTCTACCAGGTGGAATAATTGGAAGGTTGAGGTCACCATGTGGATTAAAAAAAAGGTTTGTCTACCACGTGTAAAAGTCAGACCACTATAGGACATCTAAAATGATTCGGAGGGAGTATTTTTAGAGTTAACAAAATATGTTTTCTTCAACGTAAGTTGCATTGTAATTTTCTTTTTCCCATTTGACTATATTTCATTGTAACAATATATAAGCTAATGCGTATATAAACAACTGTATATTAATATTTTCAGTCATTTACTCTTGTCAATATTAAATTTCAATTTTAACCACATAATAGAATTTGTTAGCATATTACATGTAAAAGATTAGAATATAACACTTAAGTTAGTTTGTTAGGATAGAATTGAAAATGGTAACTGTAAATTATGTTTTTACTTATTTATAGGATATCATAGATAACTAAATGAGTAAGTAGGTAATTATGACTCAGAAATTTAAGTTTGGTTTACATTATTTATAGGATATCAAAGATAACAAAAGTCGGCTTTTTTTTGCTTTATTTCACAAGTTTTGATTTCAATTCCGTAAGGTTAGTTCAAATACTCCTTACTCTTTTTTTTTTTTTTTTTGAGGGAAAAAATACTCCTTACTCTTAGGGTTAACAATTATTAGTAATTTTTTTAAAATGATTTTATGGTTAAGAAGACATAATGAATATGCATTTTGTTCTTTCATTTCTTTATCTCGGCTCTTTTTGTAAATTGGGTGACGGGCTAGCTGGGTAGTCTTGTGAGAATAGTTAATAACATGTGTTTTGTCTTCTTTGAATCTGCAGGAAAATTCAGTTTGTCCACTTGGCAACAAAATTCTTAAGTTTAATAAATTAGTTGTACCAAAATAGTATCATCAATATAGTAGCAAAATATGTTGTATTTTTGAACTTAATATAGATTACAAATTTTTTTGTATACTTTTGTATATCAAATTTGTAAATGTAGATGTATATTTAGTTGGACAACATCATAAATATACACTAAAATCATGATAGGTGATACGATTACATTATTGTAAATGATTTTAATTGTGCTGAACTAAACTATAAAATTACTACCATACAATATAGCGAAGGTTGATTAATCCATTTTAAATTAAACTTTTGACTTTAAAATGATTCCTTTGGGGACTGCGTTGTATGCCTTAGTTAATTATTTCTTTAAATACAAATTTATTTTAATCATGAAATTTAATCATTGATATCGTATTATTTATTGTTGATAAAAATGTACTCTCTCATTTCACATGATTCATCAATTTCGTTTCATTTGTATTTTATTCTTAATCCATAAGTTAAAATATAGTCATGTGATATCTTGTTTGATTCTTCTCAATGCAAGAACCATTCTTATCGACTTTTCATAATTTTATTTAAGCATAATTAGAGTTATTAAGAGTCAAAATATTACCTCAATAAGTTTGTCCAAACAAATAACATAACTAAATTAGTTCGGAGGGAGTATAAAATAGGAGTATAAAATTTGATAGTGTAACTTGGGATGGATAACATATCAGTACCCAGCATATTATCTAGGGAGGGCTTTATAGCAGATTCCTTCTCCATGTGCTTAAGGCTTGATGGAGTAGGAAGGATTAACTTTGGTGATAAAGGTGGCCCTGATCAGACACAAACTCCATTCAATGTGAATCCATTACGGTAAGGGGTAATTTCCCATATACTTGAAGCTGATCTTGTGAATATTAATTTATCATGGTAAATTGTTCCTTGTCTGTTGTCACTGACTTAACCCATGATTATATGTAATCTTTTTATTTTCCTTATGTCAGCCCGAGCTATAACATAAATGTAACACAAATTCGAGTGGGAACTGCAATCAATGATGTGGATTTTACTGCCCTTTTTGATTCTGGGACATCATTTACTAATCTTGTTGACCCTGCTTATACGAAACTTGCGGTAAATGTATATTAAATTAGTGAACTTAATATATATTAAGGGTGTAACCAATTCATGATTTATATTTCAACCAGGTGGGAAGCTTAATTTTACTAATAACCTTGCTTGAAAATAAGTGAACTTAATGATTCACTTATCTTCTCTACTAATAACAATTTCCTTTCTTCTGCATGCAGAGTGAACTTGTATATTATCTTGCTTTGGTCAAGAATAAAGAACTCAGTATCATCGGACGTAAGACAGCTGTTTTAGCTCTTGGTTTTGACTTCCTTTTGATAGCTTTGAGGATTAATACATATGACTATAGCTTTCCAATTGTATATTAAATTTGTTGATGTAAATGTGATTTTAGTTAGACCAACAACATTGTAAATTTGTAAATATACATCATGAAATTATTTCTTCAAATAAATTTAATACAATTTCAATTTCACTTAACTAAACTATAAAATTAATACAATTCAACATAGGTACGGTTAATTAATCAGTTTTAACCTAAAATAATTCTACTTTTTAAATAGATTTCTTAGGGGTTTGCGTGATATGTTTAAGGTACTTTATACAAATTATATGTAATCATGAAATTTATATTTACAATTGAATTATTTGGTTTATCGAACAACCTTGTATCCTTTGCACCTTTGTAACAAATAAACAGTCTAATATATTTTCATTCGTGTTATTAGTACAAAATCCGTTAATGTAGCTTGCGGGATCGTAATTTTCATTCATATTATTAAATGTATAAAATAGGAGTACAAAATTCGATTGTGTAGCTTAGGCAATATTGTTGATAGAAATGTATAAAATGGGATTACAAAACTCGATAGTGTAGCTTGGGGGACCGCGTGCGTAGCACGCGGCCCCACACTAGTAAGATAAAATGTGGAAGAAGGTTTAAAAGTATTGGGCGATGGTACTTAAAATGGGGATTAGGGGGGACAATAGGGTAGAATTAGCAGAGAATCTTTGGTCAGTGTCAGCTTCGAGAATTACGCCTGCAAAAGTGATGTACACCATTCCAACACAAACTTGTGTTTCTTGGTCTTTGTACATCGAGCCCTTAGCTCCTGGGCCCCTCTCGACCAGAGGTGTTCATTCGGGTCATTGGGTTAATTTCGGGTCGGTTTAAAATAGGGTTTTGAGTTCACATTGGTTTTTACATGATGGTAGATCCATTTTTAAGTCGGATCAAATCGAATTTATTTATAAAGTTGGGTGTTTATCGGGTCTGTTTTGAACACCTCATACTCTTGACATTTGCTTTTTTTCGTTTGTTCGCGATTTACTGCGAATGTCAACATATTATCCGGAAAATTCAAGGTGTACGCTCTTTAAGTTAAGATATGCACTTTATTTTTTATTTCTCGACATTGAATAATATACGCACTTTATTTTTAATTTGTTTATGTTGATAAACCATCTCAACGTTTTCCCTCTTTCTCTACTTATGAGGCAAACGACACAAGCACTTAATAAAATCAAGGAAACATATCATTTTAAAATCATACTTCCTCCGATCCGAAATACTCGCTACATTTCGATTTTATGCATTATTCATCGTTCAAGGTTATTTTACATATTACGACTAATGTGTAAGTAAAAATATAGTCAAGTGGGATCTTGTTTGAATTGTCTAATCGCATACTTTTATAATAGTATTAAATTTTTATAATTTTTAGATAAGTGTTGTTTAAGATATTAATGATCGAAATTGTACATTGGATTGCGTAAAAAAGTAAAATGACGCAACTATAATGTAACGGAGGAAGTATGTCAATACTCAATAGAATGAAAGACTCTTATCAAAGTGTTTAAAATATGTACACCATTTTTAATTCATCGATGTGAGAAAAATCATTACAAAATTAAGGAGATATCAACCCAAAATCATACTAGAGAAATAACTCAAGATGTAAACGCAATTTTTAATTCTAGGAACAATAATAATTTGCTACCTATCTTTCAGTTTACTAGTCCCATTTGACTTTTGGCACTATTCACTCATCACTCTTAATTTGTATTTTACTCTTAATTTATAAGTTAAAACATAGTCATGTGGGATCTTGTTTGATTAGTCTCAATACAAGGATTATTAATATCAATTTTTTATAATTTTTGATTAAGAATAATTAGAGATATTAAGTGTTAAAATGTTGTCTCAGCATGTGTAAAAAGTCAAATGAGACTAGTAAACTGGACTGAAGAGAGTATAAAATTCAAAATAAACAAAGAAAAACCAGAAAAATTAAATTTAAAATATGCCATTTAAAACTTCTTTCATCATGATGGTATTCCTATCCCGCTCATACAAACTATAATTAAAGTCTGAAAAGAAAAACAAAAACTCATACCCATAAAAAAAACGTCACTCAAGATTTAATAACAGCAAAATTCGCTCTAATTAGTAGCTAATAATCAAAATCATAATCATATTAATAAGTAAAATAAAGAAACAACAAATTAATAGAAACAAGAAAAAAGAAAATCTCCTACTAGAAAAAGAAAGGTAGTAGCGAAAACCAGAAGTATTTGAACCGTTGATCTAGCAACAAGCGAAGTTGATGACGAAATCTGATTATCATCCGACGGTCGACGAGGTGCGTTTCTATAATAATAAGGAAAGTAAGGAAGAATAGGATCGGGAGGCGGCGGTACGGTTAAGGAACCACCGTAAGGGGTAGTAGTACCGGCGGGTGGAGGGTAATTTGGGAAATTCCCAAATGGAGGAGAAAGGGAATAAGGCCCTGTTTGGGATGGATTACAAGGGTAAGGGCATGTATTAGGATTAGTATTATCTTCTCCTTTAATTAGTTGGATTTGATGGAGTAATAATGGTAAGAGTAAAGTTAAGAAGATTTGAAAATGGGTATTTTTGGTAGTAGAGGACTCCATGATTGTGATTAGTAGCAGGGTTTTGTTGGTGAAGATAGATTTAGGTGGGTAGTACTTACTAGTAGGATATTAGTATTAATACTCCCTCCAATCAGTTTAGACGTCCCATTTGGGATTTTACGGATTTTAAAGGTTGAATGGGTACTATTAAAAAAGTGGTAGTTGAGTATTTTAATTGATTAAATTAATTGTAAATGTGGTATTTGGGTATTGAGAATTCGAAAAATAGGGTTATTTAGGTAAGAAAAGGATAAACAAAAAAAAATTGGACAATTAATATGGTTTTGTCAAATAAAGAAATGAGACATTTAAATTGATTCGGAGGGAGTATAAGGTAGGACTTGGGAGTAGGAGGAAAGGAAGTAATTGTTTTGATGTGGGGTAGGGTTTTTATTCTAGATTATTATACCCTTTAAACTAGAGGTCAAATGGTCAATATTACATTAATATTTAATACTCATATTATTTTTTTTTTAATTTAGGTAGGTATTTAGTTTTGTCTCAATTAGAGTAACTGAGTGAGTATGTCTTTTTCATGTAAGGTTTTGAGATTGAAGCTCACTTAGTCTACTAGCTCATTTTTATGTAAGCTTAAACTATGACGAATTAGAATTGTGATAAGAAACACATAATTCTTATTTTAAAGTTTACATTAGTTAGAGTAAGTATTTTTCTTAAGATAAATTCTCACTTAGTCATATCTTTTTCTTAACCTACCATGTAATTAAACAAAACGTTACATTCTATTCAGAACTCATTTTGGACTCTAAACCTCTCAATACAATAGGTCTTAATCTGTGTCTATAATTTTCACATAAGATAAATGTGATTAAGTCTTAGATTATACTCCCTCCGTTCTTTTTTGTTTTTTCCATTTAGAAAATTCCATTTTGGAGAGAGAAATTTGATTTAGATTTTAAAGACATTTATAGATGATAAAATATATCTATATGAGATCTCCTTAGATTCGTCTTAATGTATACTTTTTATCAAATATTTTTTATAATTTTTTATAATACTTATTTAGAGATATTTAGGCTCGAAAGTGATTTGAAAACTATGCAAAAAGTAAATAAGAACAAAAAAGAACGGAGGGAGTATTGAAAAAGGTTTTGATTTAGATTTAAGTTCAATTAATATCTAAACTTAACCCATTATTATCTCTAAGCTAAAAAGTATTTAATAAAGTTTTAAATTATCACCTTTAAAAGTCATTTGCCAAAAAAAAAAAAAATACTACAACTTCATCCTATTGAATTAACATCAAAGAGAAAATAAGTTATTTAAAGAAAAATATAGATATTTGGTAATAAATAAGAAAGTGATTAAATTCTATAAATAAAAGTTAAAACTAAAGAAAGTTATAATATATGAATAAGATTAAAAAAATGCTAAATCCATTTTCAAATATAAAAATAATACTAAAAAATGAGTGAGACAAATCAAAATTACAAATAATTAAAGTTAAATAGATTAATAGAATATCTATTAAAAGCCAAAACTCACCGGCTAAAACCTCTATTTAAATTGTACTTTCTACTTTTTATGTACATGCACTAAAAATGATTAATCATAAAGAAGGAATTTCAGTCATCAACAACCAACACAAGAAGAATCAATTTAGTATGCATGACTTAGGTTGTTAAAAATAAAATGATCCTCCACCCAATCATCTCACTTCCACTTATGTACAATCAATTTATATGTCCCATTTGAGATTTCACGGATTTTAAAGGTTGAGTGGAGTCCATTAAAAAGGTGGTAGTTGGATATTTTAATTGATTAAATTAATTATAAAGGTGATAGTTGGGTATTGAGAATTAGAAAAGTGGGGGTATTTTGGTAAAAAATAATAGACAATAAAGGAAATGAGACAATTAGTATGGTTTTGCCAAATAAGAAAATTGGACATCTAAACTGATTCGGAGGGAGTATTATATAGCATATACAAAAAAAGAATGGCGGCCGGATAAGTTCAACAATGAAATTTGGATCCAAATTCATCTGCTCTATATAATTCTTTTATTGCATGTAATAAAAATGATGCAAATTCCGAATATATAGAGTTTGCCTACAAACAAGGTGGAAAATGGTTTACAAGTACCCATCATACATGTTGCTCAGCAGCAACGTACGACGAAAAAAGGTTTACAAGGATACATCGTACACGCGAGTCTCAGCAGCAACGGACATTGATGAATGATGAATGTCAGGCAGGCAGAGGCACGTTCTATGTACTTGAAACAACTATACAGCAAAAGAACTCTAGACAACCTACTCCCCGAAAAAATGAAGATACATCCTTCCTTTGCTACAAATATTAAAGATGATTTATCTACACACGTGGATATGACTCGGCTGCACGTACCTCAGACTTCAATCGCCTAGGAATGAAAGTGGCTGTCGCATACTAAGCTCCGCTTTAAGTGCTGGGTATTGCGTCAGATCATGCGAGGCGCTTAATACTTTCTGCAAAGACAACGAAAATACAGTACTACGTTGGAAACTGCATTCAGCCTAGCTGGGCGGCGGAGGATTATCGATTATGTGCTTTGGCATAGTTAATAGTTTTGCATATATGCATGTATTAAAACAGTTGTAACAAAACATCAGATAGTTTCGACTTTTGCCCACAGAGAAAAAGATTTGAAACTAAGCACCGGAAAGATGAGAATTGGCTGTCCGTTAAATGGAGGGACTGTAAATGAAAGTTTAAATGTAATTTTGTTAGAAAGATATTTTGACGACCATGCTTGATACCACTAATCAAACACACCGTAAGCAGAATCTAATATCAGTTTCAGAAAATCTAATTGCAACATCAAAATATAGGAGAAAAGGAGGAACGTGTACCAATGCAGCAACGTGAGCATCTTGAATTATTGATCCATCAACTTCCAATCGAGCAATAGGAAAATCAGGAAGGTGTCCTGATTGCTTCTTTCCAAGCAAGTCACCAGGCCCACGTAGAAGAAGGTCGACTTTAGCCAGATGATATCCATCCGATGACTTCTCCAATTCCTTTAAGCGGTTCATACTAGTTGCAGTAGAAGCAACTAGTATACACTTGGATTTCCTAGCACCACGCCCAACTCGACCTCTAAGTTGATGCAACTGTGCCATTCCAAATCGTTCAGCATTCATCACCACCATCATGGATGCATCTGGCACGTCGATCCCAGTCTCAATAACTTGAGTAGAAAGAAGAATCCGTGTTTCTCCTTCTCTAAAACATTTTAGCGCCTTGTCCTTTTCATCACCCTTCATTTTCCCATGCAGTAACCCGCAGCTGTAATCAGGGAACTTGGAACTTATAGTTTCAAAATCTCCTGAAGCAGCACGCAGCTGAGGAAGTAGCTCAGATTGCTCAATGATCGGGTATACAAGATATACTTTTCCTCCCGTTTCCAGTTCATTGTGCATCATCTATTTGCAGATAAAGGAAACAGGATAACTCATCAATATCATAGGATAACAAGCTTTCGAGAGACTTGCACTCTTCCAGAACATGAGTATCAAACCAACCAAACCTGCATACATTCAATAACTTCTATTGCTATAATCCCCTCTTAAATTTATACTAGTTTGAAGTTTCCCCTCCCTATACTAACTAATTAATACTAAATACCCAATATACTCCTCTATCTCATATATGATAGAAGAGGGTCTACCTATGTTTTGAGTGGTAGAGGATCCTACATAGGTACTTGAAGGTAAACAAAGGTTCTGACTTCTGAGTAATATAGATTAAGCAACAAAGCAAAATGAGAGAACAAAAAAAAGGGTATGCAGTATGCTGCATATATTTAAATCGGTCACACAGAACTAAAAACTAGAATGCATAAATTACTTGACAAGTGAGCTACAACCAGTTTTTTGATCCTCTAAAATGTTTGCTATCTTTACCTTGAAAAAGCAATTTTCAGTAAAATAAGTTCATAGAGAAAAAAATTTTCACTTTAGTATAAATAAGTTTAACAAGATTAATTTCACTTAAGTTCAATTCACTTCAGTAAAAATACATTCAACTCAAAGAAATCAGACGACAAAAGCTGAGAACAGGGCTAAAAACGATAACAGGGCCTTAGTTACAGCTTTACAGCATCATTAAATTGCAACCACCTTACAATTACATGCTACATTTAGTGTATAGATATTGACTTGTGCAACTAGTTACAACATAAAGCTAAAACTGATATCGATCTTGCCAGAAAAACAACAAAATTTACAAGTTCAATCAATCATCTTGAAATCATGCATTGGATTTGATAAACAATCCATATAAGCACTCCTACAAACACGAAGTGGTTCTTGAATCACCGTTAACACTCCTACTGAAGGCATTCAAAATTCAATAAATACTCTAGAACAATCCTGAACCAAAGTTCATGTTTGAGAAACACACAATATCTTGTATATTCCACAAGAGAGAAATCAATAATCGTAATACTCCTATTAAAATTACATGATATAACATTTATAAGCAAAAAGCTACAAAACTCTAATGGTTACTTTTAGATATTCCGTGATAAAATAGAAACAATACAAGACAAGAAATTACCTCATAAACCTTCTCAAATCCGTACTCATCTCCTTCAACAATACACGTCTCGATGGGCAATCTTCCTGGAGGCAAATCTGTGATCTGCAACAATTGAAGTAACAAAAGGCTTGTTGTTAATACAGTGAAACAAAGATCATAATTAATACTTCCAAAATATGACTAACAGTAATTTGAATGTCGGTGGTTCTTGAGGTAGTGTGTGTAACGTCCACATACCTGGGTCAGGGACATGTCTCCATATAGAGCTAAAGCAAGACTTCTGGGTATTGGGGTAGCTGACATTGCAAGAACATGTGGTGCCATTTGCATCTCACCTTTCTGGGTATCACCAAAAGTAGCTGAACCAGTTCCAGAAGTAGACGCACAACTTAACTGCAAGTTTTGCCAATATAATCAAATAATAAATTTGGCACAACATGCGAAAAAAAAAGAAAAAAGAAAAAAGAAAAAAAAATTGTGTACAGAAAGTTTATGTGTCCTGATGACAACCAAATGCCACTCTGTACAGAAAGTTTATGTGTCCTGATGACAACCAAATGCCACTCTCTTAATAATTCTCATTCAAATGAAGAAATTTCAGATTTTATTGCTACACTTTTTTTAAAATATGCTGCCCGGCTCTACATTTTTTGTGAGAGAATGGTAGGAGAACCCGCCTTATTTATTAGAAAATGAGAGAAAAAGCGTCTATTCAACATGCCTAATGGACTAAAAATACATCAATCGAGCGCATAACACACAAACACATAGGTATTTGATTAAGCATCAAGCCATTCAGAAATTTTGAAGCATCAATCTATTCTAAAATTTTGAAACAACATAAAAGGATGTGCGGTCTCTTTGTACCAACATTCATGTAAATATTGAATCCCCATAAGAAGATAATAGGGGGATAGGGGAACATAAGGGGTTTCAAAGAACCTTGCAGAGGGATTGTTTATTGATTGTAAATAATAGTGACATCATTTTCAAAACACTAACATATTCTATTATGAGAAACCTGACATGAAACGACATCGTTACTTTAGTACATATAGAAAAACAGATTCAACAAAATCCATGTTGATCCACACAAAGAACATGGAGCTAACATGAAGGGTTGATGATTTTTAACACTGGAGGAAGCATAGGTAGTTTATGCTATTCAATTTGAAAAAAAAAAAACAGATAAACAACCTTATTATTCAATCTTCCTCTCTGAATTACACCAAAACGATGTTGCTCATCAATTACTGCAAGCCTTAAAGCCAAAAATTCTACACTTTCAGCAATCAAGCTATGGGTTCCAATTACAAACGAAATAGTCCCTGCTTGAAGTTCCTGTACGATACTAGTGAGAAGAATAATAAGTCAAAAAAAACAAATAAGAAAGGAGGGTAAATATCAAAATACATTGCGTATCATCCGTGCTTGTTTTGCTGGAGTTGAACCCGTTAGAAGCGCAACACAAGGTCTGCAAGAACAATCCACATTCTCCAGCAGATTACATAGGTCTTCATAGTGCTGGATAGCAAGCAACTCAGTCGGAACCATGTAAGCTGCCTAAAACAAACGAATGAAATTAAAGCAAGGAAGAATAATCAAGTGAAATGAAAACTAGATGCTAAGAGATAGGCACTATAGGAGTTTTTCAACTAAAAAGTAACACTTTATTGCATCACATTAGGGCATGATAATGCAACTACAACTTCCTTTCCTTGATGCTGAGTATACTAGGCCTGTAGGAGTTAAACATGCTAACCTGGTATCCAGAGCCAATGACTTCCATGCATGCCAAAAAGGCAACAACTGTCTTTCCACATCCCACATCACCCTGAAAAAAGTAATCCATGTGAAAAAGGTTGCACGAAATTATGGCTAGTGGTACACAAAATTAAGCACCCCAAAAAAATGAAGACAGAAGTAGACATCATCAAAAGATAGATACTGAATACTAGTATGTTTATTGGCTTTCTTTAAATAAGGAAAAAAAAAAAAGCATACTCTGCCAAGTTCTAATCCCAAATCTACAAGTTTCAGAATCAAAAATTAATAATCAACTAAAATAGCCATATGGGCAGTTGGACCTTTAAATTTATGACTTATTGACTAAGAAAAAAAATACAAAAGCCTTACTGTCATTATATGGGATTAGTTATATGAACTAAAAAACTCAACGAGAGAGGTTATAGACAACCAATATTATAATTTATCCGCCGTATCTAATACCAATCTATGACTAAGAAAATCAATTTCAATAATTATACGCCAACGTTTTCATCTATTAATCCCAGTTTATTGTTATATATGCTCCTATGAATCCCAATTTTTCATCTCATTATTCACTCTTGTTATCCAAGTCATCTTTGGCCGACTTATTTCTCTTCTAAACTCAAAAAAGTATCAGGCCAACCTTTCATGTGTCTAACTAATGCATTTTCAAGTCTTTAATAACTATGACTCCAAGACCCTTATTTATGTCTTCCTTTCAAATTTTATCTTTTAGGCATATTCATTCATTCATCTTAAATATATATTGCCTTTTTTTATAGAATCTCTTAAGCCCAACATTCTAACCCATATAGTAATAAAAATAGTGTTGGTCTAATGACAATGAGAGCTTTCCTTTTAACCTAGTGGCACACATCGATCACATAATAAGCCAATCGCAACATCCTGGTTGCAGCTCACTAGAGTTACCAACAACGAAACTTATGATTTTGTTCCATATCTCCAATTATGTCAAAATAAGACATAGTACGTGGACTAACATTTTGGCATGAATGAATGTAGAATAGGTGTTATAAATTTAAATGCATAGGAAGTCCTTAGTGAGTGTTGTAAATTTAGATGCATAATGAAAACTAATGAGGAGCAGATACAATCATACAAGTGTCTGAAGTATCACCTGCAGAAGCCGATTCATGGGAACTGGTCGCTTTAGGTCCCAAATAATTTCTGAGATTGCATTTAGTTGGCTTTTAGTTAATGAATAAGGTAATTTTTCTAGAACACTCCTAGTTAGGTCCGACCACTCCTCAGAAAAAACAGATGTCTGCTCTATGTTTCTGTATCTTTCAAGCAATACTTCCTTCTCTATTCTGGATCCAAGACCTTCAAGCATCTGGTACATGCGACCCAACTGAAAAACAAAATAATGCAGCTGAGCCAACCATTTCTGATCATCCTTCCGTTAGCAATGCATAAGGAGAATAATAAATTAAAAGGTCATTATCAAGCAGGATATTTGATTAAAGGTGAGACACTGAAACAAGGAGAAAAAGTTGTAGATTATATTATGGATTTCGAGTAAGAGAAGCATAAAAATGTTACTCAGACTCATGATTTCACCAACAGTATCCAAGTAGGATCCCAAGACCACAATACTCCAACATGTATAGACAATTTTAAGTTTTGACACTTCATTTTGAGCCAAAATCATGGCAATATTGCTCTAAAAGCTCTGTGGATATACACCTATGTCTGACATAAGTACCAAGCCAGAGTAACTTATCCCCATCCTCCTAAGTCCTAACCCTTTTGTCTGTCCTCTGAAAGAATACGTGGTTGACAAAGGTTTATATAGACTCTAGGGGAAGGAAAAGGTGTGAAAGAGAGAGAAAGGGGTTGGATGTTGATAATGGAGGAAGGAGAGCGTATCTGGACTATGGAGGACAGGTCTGCATTCTGCAACATACAAGTAAAAAGACAGATACAGCACTAACAAATGGAAACCCGTGGAAATAACAAACGAATGATAAAACCTAAAGACAGAATTGATATGGATGTATAATGAATTTAGCGTACTGTACATGAGCATCACTCTAGTCAAACTTATCCTTCAAAAGATACATTAATAACAAAAATACGTACAGTGAGCTTACTAAACCAAACACAAAATGAGCTTTACGGAAAATTTTGTGCAAATTGAAAGGCACCTGAAGGTAAAAGAACTCATCAAATACAAATCTTCTGCGAGCAAGATCAGCATCATTTAAATCCTTAGGCTGGTGAATAGCAATATATGCCTGCATTTCCATTAACGACGTTTAGCAGTCGTAAATGCAGATCCAAAACAAAATTAATAGTTGGAAAGAGCTTCATAAAATCTCAACTACAGAGCTCTTATGGCATTTATAACACACACACACACACACACCCCTCTCTTCCACAAATGAAAAATAATACAAGAAATATAGATGACAAAGACTGTTTATTATAGTGAGTTTAGTGCTGTTGTTCAGAGGCAAAATCAATGAGAACTAGAAATATTCAATATTCTAGCTTTCAATTTTAAATGAATTACTCTGCATAATAAAAAGAAGCTAACAAAACTTGAGCTGTACTTACATCATGAAGCCCCAAAAGTCCAATGTCTATTGTGATATCTGGAGGAATAGGATCTATATCAGCATGCAATGACTGCAAGACTCTGAAAAAAATAGCAAATAGTAAGTGCAATATAAAACTTAAAGTATTTAGTAAAAGGGAAATTTGGTACTAAACCATGGTTGGCCAGGCAAATTACTGTCAACTATAGAAACGATGGGCTTGTAGCATTATAATGAGAAACATGGGTGATTGATGTTCAGATTGAGTTGCATGGCAGTGACTATAAGATGATCCATGCCACATAATAACAATTATGTGTGTGAATGTGTCACTCTACAATTTTTATCACATTGACTTGATTTGAACTATAAAACTCTAAATGTTTTTATAGAATAAGCAAGAGAACTCACCCAAAAGACTAGCCTAGTAGGTGAGACCGTAAGAGAGGCCAAATACTATACAAATCCCACATTAGCTGCCCATACAACCCATGTGGACAAAGCCCCATAACCTTAGAATAGCTTCAAATCCATTCCATTACATTTGAACCCCCTTAAGTTCCAACGTCCTTGTTGGTCACGGCTGGCTTAACCCAAGCCACCAAACCGAGTCGGATCCTCGTTGGTCACGACTGTTTATCCACTTTGTACGCCACCACTCTGAGTCAGCTCTAATACCATTGTTATAGAATACACAAGAAAACTCATCAAAAGACTAGCCTAGTAGGTGAGAGGAGCCTTTTACTCTATAAACCCCAAATTAGTTGCCCATACAACTAATGTGGGACAAAATCCCATAACCTCGTAATGGCCTTAAATCCATTCCATTTAAATATGCTACCCAAAGTATCACAAACTTTCTTCTCAACAAAAGGTTGTTGTAGTATCCATTCTATTAAAAGCCCAACCAGTTGGATTATACTCCATGAAAAGATCACTAGTTAACATCAAATATCAAACTCCACACGTATTAAAAACATGCTCTTTCTTCACGGATTGAAAAATCAATGATATTAGATCAGCTATAGGTTTTGTTGTCGAGAAATTGGAAGGACAAATTAGTCATGGTGAGCACCAAAGCAATAGGTATGTCCCCCTCACAAACAAAAAGATTTAAAAACCCCATAAACTTCTATGTCAGCAGCAAGTACAAAAAGATGCGGGTACACGTTTTGGACCTAGCTACCTATTTGAGATGACAAGCAAGTCCACAACTCAATGCATAATGAGTGTGCACAGAAGGGAAAATAAGATAAGTTTTCAAAAAGTGTTTGTTGGAGAATTCATATTTCAAACCTTAAGGTAAGCTTGTAGTGCTCCAACCACTAGACCTATACTCGGCTATACTAAGTAGTTGGTTTTATTATTGTTCAAGGCTCAAGACACCATAAGTCCTCTCATCAATTTCATTATGACTATCAAGTAGTTATAAGAAGTGGAACATATTATTGTTCGTCGTTGTCATTGTACTTGTAACTAAGAAATGAATGAGTTAATATCAATATTTCCAAGCCTTTTCTTAGAAAATGTTGTCATCACTCCATTTGGAACTTAGACCACTCATTCTCTTCTAGTGCTAAGGAACATTGAAGCACGAAAGAGTCGATAGATTAAGTCCAAGTAAAGCAAAATATGAAAAAAGAAAAGTGAAATTTCTAGCGATGTAAAGATGTAAAAAACAACATTTTGGGTTGTTTCAAGGGATCTCATGCTTTCGGCCGATGTTTGGCATTACGTTAAGTCGCTAACCACATCACCCGTGTCATTGCCGTTATCGCGACCATCGGCACGTTCACATGAACCACTGAACCTAATCTTTAATAGTTATTATATTCACTAGTCACTAGGTGGCAAGTACCTACTCCCCCACGTCTCACAGTACTGCAGTTGGCACGTTTACATGAAACACTGTACCTAATCTTTAATAGTTCATTATATTCTATTTATTCTTCAACCTTATTTCCCAAGTTTTTCCTTCTTGTTTTTAGCACACAGGTCTCCATCTTCACCAATATCTATTGATTTACTTTTACTATCTTGTTTTTCTTTTTTTTTCAATTTTATATCAATAAGAAATAAATTAACATTAATGGTTTTTATGCATAAAAAAGTAATTGATTAACTTCAATAATTTAGTATAAGAGAAAACAGTTAATGTTTACTAGGTAAGTATTTTAATACCAAAAGTTTACCACAAAATCCAAAACATATTTTGATATCTAAAAATTTTGCACCTTGCCAACAAAAACCAATGCCTTTGCCTTGGATTTGCGCCTAGGCTCTAGGTACATTTTGCACCTTGGTACATCCCTCTCTTTTGAAAACCAACTTAATTAATACTCAAAGGAATTTAAATGTCATCCGAAACAAAATAATGGTTTCACTAGAAACTTCAACAGAAACAATAGTGAGATAGTAATCGCAATAAACCTTGTCATAATGTCTCGGAAGAAATCAGGTTTTAGGCCACCCTTAGAAGGATATATAGGAAATAGTCTCCCCTTCATGGCGATAGATAAATCATCTTCATTCTCAATCACATCCAAGCTATATTCTCTCATTTCATAGTGATCCTCCTTAGAAGTGCCCCTCACCTGCAGTGATGAATGTTCAAGTAATTCTAAGAATATATACATGAAATGATAATCTAGTAATGCATTAAAAACCCATATAGCACAGGATTAGTATTATTGTTATACCATAAGATCAGAATAACAATAGAAAAGTACTCAAGAGCAAATGGAGCAGACAAGTCAGCGAAATGTTAAATTAAAGGGCATCTTTGTTTACCACTATAATACCCAAGTTGAGATCAATAAGGAAGCTTTAAAAGATTTGATAGAACTAATATAAACGTGGTGCATCTCTTCTCAAGGAAGCCCATTCATAATTAAACGAGCTTGGTGTGGTGTAGTCTTGAAATGGGTGTCCTGCAAAGTTAGGACAAAGTGCGCCGGAGAAGGAAAACTCCAATGGAAGTGTTGCTGACCCGGACGATGTCAAGGTATTACAATCATGTGCTTCCTAAAGCACTGTGTTGCAACTATATTACGTGACCTTTATCAATATTTTATTCTAGAAAAAGAAACTCAGGTGGTAAAACTAATTCTGAAACATCCAAAAAATAAAATAGAATGCACAAATCATCAATGTATGTATATAATTCACTTCCACAAACCATGCATTTTACCTAAGGGAAAACAATAAAGGCTAAGTGTGCTGAAAAAGTAACTTTTAACACATAGAATGGTTAAAAGATTTTTACATTTATAATTTTCTTAAATGAGAAAAGAAGTTCCACAAGTGAGATTCACATGTGAAAGCTCATCCACGAAATGCCCTTGAACATGAGTTCATTAAGAAGCTTGGTTCCTAAAAATAAAGCTCTATGTTACACGGACTCTTCGGTTCACTTCAAGTACCCTTGGATCCGGACCCTACAACATGGATATGAACCTTTGACACAATATTTTGGGCTAAAATCATAGATGTTCTAAACACAGCCAGGTTGGTGACTTGGAGACGTACAAAGTCCAAGTACCAACGGGGAAGAATATAGACTGAACCTCCACTACCCACAACTAATCAAATTTAATTGATCATAAAATCCATAAAGGTTTTAGATCTACAAAATACACTCTAAAATGTTCAATAGAAAGACTAACATATTACCGTAAAATCTTAGAATCCTCCCAACCACATCAAAGTCAACGTTTAAGTAATCACTCGGAGCCTTAATACTTCTAGGACTTTTAGGTAAGACAACTAAATGAAACACATCTAACGATGAAAAACTCCCCATATGATGTGAACTTACAAGACAAAAATGTGGTTCCTCAAATAAAGTTGACAGTTACTAGCATTTCAATCCTTAAAGAACAAAAAAGGGTACATGCTTTATCCTTTTCTCCGTGATTTTTTTACACTATCATGCTATAAACTTATACAAATAAGGAGAGGATTCATTATCTCCCGTAGTTCCATTGAGTCACGCCAGGAAATATAAAAATAAGTAGTAGAGGATTCATAAAGCTCAAAAGTTTCAGCACACACATTAATACAAAGAAGTCGAGAAATATATTGTTTTAAGATAAAACAAACTCAAATTTTAGACCGAGAGAAGAACATACTAAGGTATCCATGACAACAATTACAGAAAATATCAAGACTGCTAGAAGTACATTCAAATCAAACTGAAGGATAAAATGAGAGTCATGGGGGTGCTCGTAGCCTTTACCTTCCCACTAACACACACAAAATCACCTTCTTCGTGCTTCTTTTCAAGACAGCGAAGAAAACCTTGGCTAGTGAAACGAGTGCCACGAAAAAATTTCTTTAGATGCAAATAGATCATCTTCTTTCCACCACCATTTATGCCAACCTCACCATGCACAATCACCTCCCAAAAAGAAAGTGCATAGCTAGCTTTAACAGCCCTGCACATTATAAACACCACAATTGGTCCCATGACCATAATGAACTATCCATCTAAGAGTATAACCTAACTTGAATTGAGCATATGTGTACGCTCTAAATCTAATAATACTTGCCTCACTATTTTATCTCAAGAGGAATGATCAAATTTTGTAAATCATGACCACCATTTTTCCTAATTTATATACCATTTAACATGTATGGTCTTCTTAGATTCACATAAATGTGGGCATCCTTCATGTCACTTATAATAATTGTTTTCTAATAGAGTTGAAGAATACTATGGTCAAAGTTGTGTAGTTATGACCATAAAAATGAAAGTGGTTTAAGTACTATAAGTTTTTTTTTGAAATACTATAAGCTATTTTTGAAATAAAAAATTACATTGAACTTTACTTTAAATAAGAAAAAACCATAAATTATGAAAAGTGAAATTATAAAGATGGAAGGTTAAGACTTCTACCAAATGTTTCGCCTGTAAAAAAATACTCCTTCCATGAATAGTTTTTTTCAAAATAATTTCAACTTAATCTAATTTTAGAAATGAAAAACTCATTTATGTTAACAAATCTCTCACGTGTATTACAAATAGTTTAAAAACAGGTAACATCGCATGGCATTAGCATGTTGTAAAGGTCTTTAACAAATGAATCGATATTTCACGGCTTGTGACAGTGTAAAAATTTGCATTTTGTGTCGTATCAAAGGATATCTCACACTTTTGACCTACATTAAGGCGTTATGATAATTGCATAACTCTCGTTACCGCTTCAGAATTTCATTACTGCAATCACAAATTCACAACCGTTACCGCATTTTTGCACTACAATTTAACCCACAGACACCGACTCATTCCCTTGGTCCATCATTAACATAAATCCCTTCATATTCACCCACTTATCCAAATATAGAAAAATACCCTACTAATACTCATATAGTATTTTAAGAAAACAAAGTTTTTAGATATAGTAGTACAACAAAAATGCCACAAGCCGTTCATTTAGGATAATAATATATTTTAAAGAGTAAAAGTTAAAATAAAATATAATATAATAATATAATATATTTTGGCGTATGATTTAGTGATCAATTACAAATTTAATGTTATTTTGAGTGATATAGTTGATACTTATATAATTCAAAATTTAAAATATTTTTTATTGAACTATTTGAAATTGGTTATTATCATCGCTAAAAATAACTTAGGGGCGTTCTCATGGTGTCAAAACTCGGCCGAGTTAACTCAGAATGACTGAGTTGACAAGACTTTTCAAGTTACTGTTTCGAAAACTTACGAATTGTAATAGTGCACTAAAAAACGTCGCATCAAGGCGGTTTTCGACTGCTTTTCCCGTTTTGAGTTGTATTTTAACACCTATTTCCCATGAGCTTGATATTTATCGGCGATTCAAACTTCATATTTTTAGTCGTAGGTAACAAAGTTATTCATTTTAGTATTTTTATTTACTATATCACAATAGACATAAGAATTTAGATTAATTTCAAGCTCTAATTAATATTTAACAATAAACACCATATGTATTAAGTACTAAAATTAATATAATAAACATGATTGTTGTGATAACCACATTTTTTCCATTGTTGTGATCAGCGATCGCGACCGTGTTTTTGCACTATGGACGTTTCCGTTGTTGTTGTTATTATTATTATTGTTATTGTTTTTATTGTTATTATTAATGTTTTTATTACCAAAAAATCAAAGTAAGCATAACGAGAAGAAAAACCTCCAAAAGCAAAACAAGGATATGGTTAAAGCCATAAGCAACAATGACAAACTACTAATCCATCTAATATCCTTAGAAGAGAGTTTCTTCCTAGCAAACAAAGTAAGTCTGGCATGTAAATGCAAAAGGGGTTTAATTAATAGAAAATCCAATTCGGCTTAAATACAAGATCGCCAATCTTGAACAATTGTCATGAATGTAATTATGGATTAGGAACTACCATTGGTATATAAATTTGACTAATTTGATTGATATAGCTATGCATTTTCATGGGTTTCAATTCAATAGTGCATTCACCAAAAATTAACAGTGAATTAATAAAAAAAGAACAAGAAAGTCTGGAGAAAGAAAATAGAAGGAGATTTGACTTTAATACCTTTTAATTTGATTAAACCAAACCTTTTGGTATAAGTTCAAGTTTCTAAGTATCACTCATTCCTCATATCAACAGGTTGAACCAAACAGACCCTTAGAATTGTACTCAAATATTAAAAGTAAGACAAAGAATAACAAATAAAGACAATAATCTTTAGCTTCTTTATCTTTAATTGATCTCATACAACAAAAAATATTCAGTACTTCAAATTTTGTAGCACCATGATTGAACAAATACACTTATAAGCTCTAACATACAATATATATTCCAAACCCAATAATCTAGTAACAACAATAAGTCAATAACCATAACAAAGCCTTAATCCATCCTAACGAATAATGTGTATCTCTTTACCATCTATGGAGGTGCACTAAAAGTTCTTGAAAAAATATAGCCTAATTGGAAATATTGCTCTAGTAAGAAAGCAAGTATGGCTTTTGTTTTCCATAGTATTGGGGACATCCTTGATCCTTCTGGTATTTATCCCTCCTAGTAAACCTTGTGATATCTTCACTTTTGTTATAGTCACTTGGTTGGCACCTATACCATGAGGCTCAAACAATCTAATGTAAATATCAAAACATGTGTATTCCACGCAATTTATTCACCTAAAATTCTTAATTTCCATGTGCAATGCAGTTGTTTTAACTGTTTAGGAAGAGCCATGGCAAGTAGCAACGTTTTTTTGATATCTTTTTTTTATCCTCCTCTAATTGACATTAAAAACCAACGTGATCCTAACTAGAGAAAACTAAAGTGCTAAATTTCATATTGAATAAACTCACATATTTACAAGTTATCACAGGCTTGTTCATTTACAATTTTTCAGATCAAAAGCTCAACGGAGATTTTTGATTTCTTGGTTACTTTTGTCTGGGTTGGAGGGGGAATAGGGGGACGGTGTCATGAATGGGGTTTTGGGTTAAGTCATTAATTAAGGGTAATATAATTACTTAACCCAAAACCCCATTCATGACAGAGGGGTACCTAATGTGCATCACTTTTCTATCCAAATTTATTTAAAATTTGAAGGTCCTGAAGGTAAACCTTTGTGGAAACAGCTAAACTGGAAATATTCAATGACAGAACATAGATCCAGAGACAGTTTGTACTTTTTACCTTCAGATACATGTTTTGTGTTTTAAGAGCTGCCTTTTTTCCTATTAGAAAAGATTGTTAGACATATGAGAATCTGGTGGTCATCAATAAATTGCAGGTTTGCTGCTCTGAGATGAACAACGGAACATTTCATTCTAACATTCGCTTGCTCAGCTGTCCCAAAAGAATCAGCACAACTTTCAAGATATGAATTTACTCTCAAGAAAATCTGAATATTCAAACTATACTTTGCTCAAACAGTTTATATTTACACAAAATACTTGCCAAAGTTCATGAATATTATTCTTCACACTATGTAGCTGGGTAGAACAGATTTTTACAAATATAGTTCATAATATCTAAAAACATAGCACACATCCACTCATCAAGATCATCAACTTCAAACGCGTACTTTTAAAAGTATAAGGGAGTAGATCGAAAAAGAGCTAAAATAAGATAACGAAGCCTAGTTTGCTTTCAATGACTAAACTGTTGAAGAAAAGAAAAACACCAAAAAAAAAAAGGAATTCAAAATACCTGGAAGACAAAATCCTGCCAACAAAGATCAAGTACTGGCCGTCCTCAATCCCCATATGCGAGTTCTGAAGATCAGCATAACTACGAGGAAAGTGATGCAACAATTTGCGCAACTACAGGGCAGAAAATGTGAACCAAGTCAAAAGGAATAGATGGAATTGTGACCCTCATAATTCTCCGAGAATGACAAAAGATATCCTTTGAAAAACCAACAAATGCCCACCGTATGGAAATCACAATCTTCCAGCTGACGAGACTGCCTTTTGCTCAATCCTTCTATGAGGTTAATAGGTTTGTCAAGTATCAACTGAGATAATTTGTCATTATTAAGCACTATAGGAGGCAAAGACTCTTCAGAATCTGCAAAAACGCATTGCTGATCTTTAACTGAATCAGAATGAAATTGGATAGGAGCAGGTATAGAAGCTTCTTCACATGAAAAACTTGTATCTGGAAGGCTGTTATTAAGAGAGGGACACACTTTTGTAAGAGAAACCGGAATCATCCACTTCCCATCCGTCGCAATAGGTTGAAATTCCTCACAACTTATAGATGGAGAATAAGTCTTTGTCTGAGAATGCCAGGCTGAATCACTATACAGTTCAATCAGAGGTGAACTTCCAACATTGATGGATGGAAATTTTTTCCGTGCTTCTAGAAAAAAATCTTGTGTCTTATGAGTTCTTCCATTTACTAAACCATCAAGGTTATTGTACCCCAACATAATACACACCTGTAGGGTGCAATGAACATGCTTGAAAATTAAAAGGACAAAAGATAAGAGTTTCCATGAGCACCATATGTATAATCAATAATCAATACTAAAGGATCAACTAATAACTATATATAAATATTCCTGACTGAACCAACACCCTCCTCATCGCCCCAAATGACAACTACGCCTAGCGAAAGAGACAACATTGGTATGAGCAAAAGGCCTCCTTATTGACCAAACCACACAAAACCTATATAGTTTCTGATTATTAGTTTAAAAAAAGAAAAAAAAAACTACACTAAAATGAATCGTTAGGGAAGCTACACACTGATAAAGCATCACAGAGAAACAATTATCCATTCAAGCAAAAGAATCAATAATAATCTTGCTAGAAAACCTAAAAGGACAGTGGACGCTTGGAATCATGAGTATGACTTCAACTGCACAAAAGCCTCACAAAAGAGACCTATGAGCCTAGCAGATCGGAATAATCCTTCCAAAACTTTTGAATTCTTTTTCTAGGGACCTTGAGTAAATTAGCAAAGCCATAACTGTTCACTATAGTCAATCAAAGGACAGTAAACGAAAAGGGAGACTCTTTCAAACCCTAAAAATTAAAACCCATGTTTAAAAACCAATTACTGATTGATCTGAACAATAGTCAATTGCATACAAACTCCCCATGCTTTCCTTTGTTTCACGTACAAATATCAATAGGGTTCTATGTAACAACAAACATATTGTGAAGAAACGATTTGTGCCCAAAGAATTAGCATGGAGCAACAAAAATGGTATCAGAAAAATGGGTGAAATGTATAAACTGAATCAAAAGTTATGGGAATAAAATCACCTTATTAATAAAATTAGAGGGACGAGAGATGGTTCCAACTCCATGACTGTCAACTTGATCAAGAAGCTTTCCTGGCACCTTATGCTTAGATCTATAACAAAATTTTGAAACCAAAATCTGATTATATCTGCACAATTTCACCATCAAAACCTATTGGAAAATACAAATGCTAATAGAATATTCAGTTTAAGGGGAAAATCCAAAATAGAAACCTGATATTTCTTGTGAGAAAAGGGTGATAGCCTCCATCGAAGACAATGGCGGTTCTTAAACAGTTTTCAGAAAAAATAAAATTGGGCATCATTGCATTTCGATTTCGCATTTGTTAATCTCTGCGAACAATTGAAATAAATTAGTGCATTCAAATTGAAATTGAAGCGAAGATCAGCAACGAGCATACTGAGAAATGTGAATTGCAGTGACGCAGATGCACGAACATAGGAGAGAGAGGATTCAGCGATAACTTTCCCACTATAAACTCATAGCTTGCGATTCATGGATTCATGGAGTTAGCCAAATGTTGGAGAAGATTGATTGATGGATTTTTTAAAATTAAATTTTAATTGTAAAAAACATACTAGAGAAATTTTTGTAAATATTATTGTTTGTTCAAAATTACCAAAATAGACTTAAAAAAAATTCACATCATATCATCGAGCTTTCATGGAATGTTAATTGTAGCATTTTTATAATTCCACGTGCTAGCATTCAATATATGTCTTATCGGTTTATTTTTAATTCATCATTTTGATGTTTTTTTGATGTTTTTACCCTTACTAAGTGTTGGTTGGACCCTTACTAGGCTTGGGTATCAGCTCCGCATCTTCTTTACTATGGCTTGTCCGCATCTTTCAGAAAAAAAAATACTCCCACCTGGACCATGCCTTGTGTGGGATATTTAGAGTCAGGGTCATTTCTGACCATAGGCAAGGTAGGCATTTTCCTAGGGCCCAAAATTAGAATAGACCATAAAATTAGAAAATACTAGTTAATGGAGTAGACACTTAAAAATTTGCAATTTATGAATAGCTTTTTATCATTTAAGAATTATATGACACATCACATTTTTAATGTTAACTATGATATATAGAATTCGTATTTGTTATTTTTCCGAACACTCGTTTTAAGTTCAGAATCAGCCCTCCACAGAGAGGGTCCATTTATTTCAGTTTGCTTAGAGTCCATACAATGCCAGGAACGAAAAATAATAAATCTTCAATGATATTTATTTAGTAAAAAATAAATTTAGTTTTACTATACTGAAAAAACTATTTTTGTTCATTTTATATTGTTTGTCCACATTCTACAATAGAATTTTTCACTCAAAAGAAAGAAACTTTTTTTTTTTTGAATAAAAGAAAGAAACTTAAATAAGGCTTTGAAGGATATATTATAAATAAAATATATTCATGTAATGTTTAACTTGTTAGATACCTCAAAAAAAAAAACTTGTTAGATTCATCCTCATACATAGTTTTTTATTAAACAATTTTTACAATTTTTATTATGTGTATTTAGAGATATTAAAGCTCAAAATTTGTTTTATAAAATATGTAAAAAGTAATTTGAATAATCTAAAAAGAGGAGTATATTTGAACATTAGCGTCATATTTTTATAAGGATACCATTTTTTTTTTTTTTGAAAAATCTGGATATACACTATTTTTAGAAATTTTCAAGCCTAAATGTATTTTAATTAATCTATAAAAAGTAGATTGTGAGAGTTTTCGGCAAATTGATGGAATATTTAACCAGTTAGACGTGTTAACTATCTTTGTTAGCTTTAAAATGTGTTGGATAAACGAATTGCTTTGAAAGAAGTTAGATAATTGTGGTTTTTAGATTACAGATAAACTTTCATATATTTTTACACAAGTGAAGTGACTATGTGGGTTTCATATATTTTTACACAAATGACTAATGAACTATTTAGTTGGCTTGTTTAATGCATTGAAAGTGTTAACTATTTTTGTTAGCTTATAAGCATGTTCAATAAGTTAAGTGTTTAAATAGATATTTGATGAAATTAAATATTGTTTGTTGATCGTTTATCGAAGGAAAATGAGCAAGACGAAAGTTAATTAATAAAGTCAGCTAAAGCATTTTTCACTTTGACTTAAAAGCCAATTTCTCACTTCGACTTTAAAACCAACTTGTTCGTTTGACTTAAAAACGAGCTTTTCAATTGGTTGAAAAGCATTAACCAACCAACTTATATATGAAATACTTTGTTAATGAACCAACAAAACCAAAACTTAAAAAGAAAAAGGTTTAAAACCCTGTAATATCTTACATGTTCTATCACGGCTCCTTATATGCTCTTAATTTGATGGGTGGAAGATATTCAAATATGAGAGAAGTTACATTGACTTCTTATATTATATCAAAAAAACAATTCAACTAAAAACTAAAATTTATTGAAGCCTCATGATTAGGAGTCTTTAATGGGCTGGATAAGGGCCGAACTGGGCTTAAGCAAATATGGGTCGGGCTGGATAAGGGTCATCTAAAATTTTATATGGGCTTTAAATGGGTCGGGCTTTCAAAACTCTGTCCGGCCTAGCCCGACCCATTTTTACAACTACAAATTATTTTAATCCCTATTTATCAATTTATAATAATTAGATTGAAAAAATATTAATAATTTCATTGACATTATCATTTATAATATTTAAATTATACATTAAATATACTATTTACGAAGGCCCGTTTTCGGCCCTTATTGAGAGCTTCATTTTAATTATAGTATAACCCATTTTCAACCCGACCCTTACAAAACCAAAGATTAGAGATATATTTGATAAAATTAAGTATTGATTGTCGTTTTATTAACAAAAGTGTGCCAACAATTAAAAGATAATAAAAAAACCAATCTAACTAGTTTTTATATTTTTGGCTAGATAAAGCCAATTTCAACAAGATAAATCCATTTATCAACCAATTTATTTATTTTTATCAAACCAACAAAGCAATATTTTCAAAAAAAAAAAAAAAAAAAAAAAAACCAACAAAGCAAAAGTTGAAAAGTCAACTTCTTTTTATTTTTGAGTTTGTAATACTTTCTCCCTTACAGTAACGTTAGAAATATAACTATTCATACAGTAACGTTAGAAATATAACTATTCATATGTTACTATTAATTTGCGAACATTTATTAATTTAAAAGTTAAAATATGATTAAGTAAAATTTTATTTGTTTCATCTCAATGCAAAATTTATTAGTATCAAAAATTTTTATAATTTTTGTCATTTATGATTTGAGATATTAAGGATTAATTTAATACATTAAACTATATAAAAAACAAATATTGCAAGTAATTTAGAATGGAGGGAGTATTTAACTTAAACATAGTATAAGACTTTTAAGAATTTAACTTAAATTTTGGTTTTAGTTAGGTTTGTGTTTGATGTACGCATAGACCACTCCTATGCTGTTTTGAGTGGGCTGTGTATTGGCCCTCTTATCCAATGGCTTTTTCCCCTCGCGGGGTTTTTTATGCCGGCGGGTCTGAGGTTTCCCAATATTCAGTTTTTTTTCTTATGTTTCTATAATAAAATCATCCCCAAATTTTCAAAAAAAAAAAAAAAAAAAAAAAAAGAATTTAACTTAAATATATAAAAGACTTTTAAATCCTATATATTGCAAATTCAATAACATGTACTCTATTTCACTCGATTTGTATCATTTGTCATGTTAATCTATCCCACTTATCTATATTATTTCTATTTTTCGAATAATGGTCCACCAATTTCTTTTACACAAAATCTCACAAGAGACGGTCTATAGGATAGACCACAAAATCGGGCCAGCCCATTTCCCTTAATTGATTTTTTTTATTATAATATCAATTATATTATGTTATAATCCTAAATGTAAGGTATTATAACCTCGAATATACTATTCTATAACCCCAAATATAAATTTTTATAACCCCAAATAATTTATTATAACTCCAAATATACTATGTTATATTTTGGGCTGAGCTTCATGAATTCCGTCTATAGAATAGACCGTCTCCCATGAGACTTACTGTTTCTTTTAATCTCATCCATAAACTATACATACATTTTAATTTTCATATAGTTTCATCCACGTAATTCATTATCTTTCTTCAATTATTATCATTATCATTTTTTTTCTTGAAAAACTTTCCCTTTCTCTTCGCTTCAATTATTAATCAACGTTAAAAAACTTAAAACGAAAATAAAAAATTATAAACGAGTTAAGTGGATCGAAATCAGGTCAACCTGATCTGTTGCAGGTCAGTGAAAGTTGTGATTTTCGACCCAATTAACTAAATG
The DNA here is from genome assembly GCA_019776075.1 of Amaranthus palmeri. NCBI lineage: Eukaryota > Viridiplantae > Streptophyta > Magnoliopsida > Caryophyllales > Amaranthaceae > Amaranthus > Amaranthus palmeri. Next base: position 468,783 of record JAAKBH010000049.1, read on the forward strand.
AGTTCGAAATAAGTCAAGGGTGTTCTGACCTGTTTGTATATGACCCGACTTCGACTCCGACCCCGACCCCGACCCCACCCAACTTGTTCTGTTTGACGGGCTTAATTGTAGTGGGATAAGGGAGTACATGTGTATGAGATAGGACATAGGAGTAATTAAGACGAAGATTAAAGAAAACGAAATCCGAAAAAAGCGGTGATTAAGAGGTAACAGCCAAGCAGCCAGGGCGTCAACCTGGAAGGGTGGGGTCCCCTCTGGCAAACTCATAAATACATCATTTGACATTAAACCAATATGAGTGTACACTTCCTCAAAGTCAACTCTTTTTCCCTAATACCCCACCTCCACTTTCTACATCTTTTTTCACCTTTTCCTTTTTTTTTCATTTTTTTCATAATATCCTTCTGTTCTATCGAATTTGCATCATTTTTCATTTTAGTCCGTTTCACTTAATTTGCATTATTTTTATATTTAGACAATAATACAACATATTTTTTTAATCTCACCAATACATTTCAGTTTTTTTTTAATTTAATCCACACAATACATTCTTTCTTCATTTATTACTATTTTTTTAAAATTTACTCGCTTTCTCTTTGATGCAAATTAAAAACGAGAGATGAGTAATTGAGTACTCCATTATTTCACACTTCACACACTTTACCTTTGCCTTAAAAGTAACTCACCAAAATTTAATCACTCTTTATATCCACTTGCTTTACAATTAAGATAATGACCTTATATTATTCCCTTTTACAATTGTTTTATTATAATTTATAATTATTATTATCATTATTATTATAAATTATAATTATAATATCTAATGTAATATGTCTGATCGCACAAAATCATAAAATTAAAAGTTTAAATACTAATTGATAATATATAAGAATATATTCAAATACCATTTTTCAAAAAATATATTGAGGTTGATTCTTACCTAATTCTCTCTTATATATCAGTCTATCATAAAATTAAAAAACTACTAATATATAAAAGAAATTAAAAAATAGTATGTGCTAATAACAAATAAGTTAAAAATCAAAATGTCAACCATTGATTAATAAGGTTAAACAAGTATAGTGGTCCAAATCCAAGCATATTTACTTTTAAAAGCTTTTATACACCAATTAATAAAGCAACTATATTTATTTGATTCCGTTGTGATTCGTCTTTATAATTACTCAATTAAAAAATAAATTTATTATTAAAAAATGCTGAAGTGGCGAAAATTGAGAGCGACAAAGGCTAAAAACTTAAAAGTATCACACTAATTCTTAAATAAAACGGTCTCACGGTGAGATAGACTATCTTTATTGGGATGACCAATACACACTTTTTGTCCTAAAGTGATTACTCATAACATTAAATGAGCACCTATAATTTCAAAATAATAACTTTTACGCAAATTCTTACTGTAGACGGTTTTTTTCATATACGACTCGTCTTGGATCAGCCCAATTCTAAAATCAGTTTCTAATTTCTAATATTTTAAATAAAAAAATAAAAATTGCATTTAACTATTGGACTGGGTCACTGGGCTGTTTTAGAGAGCCGTTTTTACCATAAACAGTCTTTCAGGAGACCTTTTGTAACTTTTATAGTCTTAGAGCGATTAACCTAAAAATGGTTGTTTATGATCTTAAAGTAATCAATTAACAAAATGACCTAATTATATGGGTCAGTCTCACGGTAAGACGGTTGTTCCGAAAGTACTTCTATAAAGGAAAGAGTAGTAGTAAACGAAAGGTTGTTTATCCCTGGAAGTGGCAGTTGTCTCCTTCAAATTCTAATAAGTTGTTTGGATACTTTCATCATCATCATTCATCATCATCATATTTCTTTATTTTCTTTCTGTATTCCTCTGCAAAAATGGAGGGTCTTCCCTCTGGATATCGTCCCAACGTTGGAATTTGTCTCATCAATGATGATAATCTGGTAATTTCCCCATTTTCTTACTTATTTTTCGTTTTCTTTTCATGGGTATTTTTTAGATTTTCCTTTTTTGCATGATTTTAATTGTTTTTATTGGGTTGAATTGATATGAATGATGTATTTATAAATAACTATATTTGTAATTGCTATTTTAGACTTTTTGGTGGTTTTCTTGTTAATCTGGAAATTTATCTTTTCCCCCTTTTTGATTCTGTTGATTTTGTTCTTAGAGATAGTAAATTTAGAAGATCAAAATTGGATTAATACAAGTTAAAGTGGTTTACCAAATCTTTTGTAGTTTTAGGTTGTTTATATCTTCTTTTAGCTAGCTTATTGGCTATTTGACCAAATGAAAATGTTGGAAATAGTGGGTTTATATAATGCTTGATGGGTAATCCTCCTTACACCATATGGTTTTCGTAAAAATAAATCTCATCAAGTCTTGATGGGTAATCCTCCTTACACCATATGGTTTTCGTAAAAATAAATCTCATCAAGTCTGTATGCAAGTCAATACCCATTAACCATGGGTGTGTGGGCCCGAGCCCACGGGTGCTCGTTGGTGTGCCCACATGAGTGCGTCCACAGGTGACTATGTAACGAATTGTCACGGCCTTTCAGAATAAGCTTAAGACTCATTTTTCAATGAGGCCTCTGATCCTACAGAAAATAAAAAAAAGGCTATTGTTATATGTTTTGTTCTTCAAGTTGAATTCTGGGTTATAATTTGAGCTTCAAGTCTGAAAATGGGTTTATCTTTGTTTATTGAATTAAAGCTTTAAAGGGTTTGAAGCTAATTGACAATGTTGATATAGCTTGAATTTTTGGATGATGTGTTTGTTAACTTGTGCATACATCAAATGTCCACCAACCGAGACAAATCTAGGATACTAGTATAGCGTGGTCGTGGACAACAAATTCATCTTTGCATGAGTAGTGAGTACTAAACCTACTCGACTTCCATTTTTGTGTCTCGTATCCATCCAAAATTGATCGCTCATAGTTTTTGGTTTTTACTCGATGTGCTTCATATCTATGTTGCCCCCTTTGATAGCGCCGTCCACGCACATTTTTGGCATGTAATCTGACAATTATAAATGTGTCTTGTATATATGGTGATATGATGGTAGTATTGGATTAAGGGACTAGTGATAAACAGAGAGGAGTATAACGAGACAAAGCATGGTAGTTTGTCGCGTTCAAGTACATAGATTAAGAAGAGACTTGTTTAATTGTTTCTCAGTCCGCTCCACCCCCTCCTTTCTCAATTCTGCTTCTTTATTAAGTTATGTGCGACTCTGAGCATTAAGTCTCGGTGATGCAGGTTTTCGTGGCTTCGAGGTTAAACGTCCCAGGAGCATGGCAGATGCCTCAGGTAATATAGTTAACATATCCTGTTATTTCAAAACAAGAAAAAATATGGCCACAGGGTATCTGTCATCCTGACACAAATCACAAGTCCTCCGGGCAGCTTACTTTAGACAGTATGTCAAATTTCTCTGGACACTATAAATTTGCTGCACAATGTGACCATTATTTCTGCGAGTCCGCCACTGATTGTACTTCTGACATCGTTCAACGAAGTTTATTTTATCTTACCGACTTGATCAAAGTTTTGGTTTCTATTGTTTATAATATGTTTCCATGAGTGTCATTACTATATAAGCTATACAGTTGCTGGTAACTTGTTAAGATGTAAGTGTTGATGTTTTTATGTTCGATTTGTTTGACCATTAGGGGGGAATTGAAGACGGAGAAGATCCTAGATCGGCAGCCATTAGAGAATTGAGAGAAGAAACTGGAGTTGTATCAATTGAAATCATCGCGGAGGTCAGTTTTTAAGATTAACAAAATCCCATCACGCGCGCGGAGTTCAAATGCATCATTCTTCTCCTTTTTACTTCATATATATGTTCATTTTGTGCTGTTGGATATTGCCGATGACATTTGCTACCAAGGGTTAACCGGAAAGCTCTTTGTTATCACTAACAAGGGTAAGGTTGCGTACATTTGACGGTCTGACCCCCGAAAACCCCATTTATGTGGGAGCCGTTACATGGATTAATGGAATTTTGTTTTATTGAATCTTACTAAAATAATTTAAACCCCCGAGTACTATTTTTGAGGGTTCGTAGGACATCATGTATAGAAAGACTATCCCGTTTGTTACCTCCAGTTAACCGATGTTTATCAATTGCAGGCCCCAAATTGGTTGACATACGATTTCCCTCCTGCTGTGAAGGCTAAAGTGAATCGTTTGTGGGGTGGAGAATGGCATGGTCAGGCACAAAAATGGTAAGCAATGCCGTTCACTGGTTGTGTAACATCAGTGCCTCTTTATTTTTGCTATGCGCAAGCATGATTCATAAAGCACGGTTACTCGAAGTCAGATTGACCTTATATGTTTGATTCCATGATCAAACTTAAGCCTTCATGCCTGTCGAATTGCTTTTATTTGGCTACGTCTTAAACTTAAAATGCATGTTTTGATCTTATCTTATTCTTATTCACAAGCAACCGAGGTTTATGTATAGTGTGGAAGGTATGTGCATACTGAAAACTAAGGAATATCGATAAAATCTGTGGACACAAATTGAAATCGAGAGGAAGAGGATATGTGAGATTGGTACATAGAGAAAAAATGCGGTAATGGTCGCAATTGCGGTAACGATATGGTGACGCAGTAGCAGGATTGATGCATTTATTCAGTCGAAACCATAAGTTATACCTTGATACGGCCCAAAAGCGCGGTTTTTTACACCTTTACAACATGGAATTATGGAAATATCAGTTTATTGCTTTAGAAAACCTTTACATTACACACACTAAAGTAATCTTAAAAATATATATACAACACAAGTGAAATAATCTCCTATTACTAGCATGACTATTTAAGCATAGACATCCAAGCACAATAAGCACAGACAATCTTCTGAGAAATGTAGACATAAACACCAAAAGACAAGCTCATTAGCACAACATCTTTCCAGTCGCCTTTCTGTTTCGGACTCAAATTCATCTGCAATCTCTTACCCAATTCGGATACTCTGCTTAACGCTTGAATACCCGACAAAGGCTTCTCACCCTTTCTTATCGTTGCACTTAAATCTTCTTCCCCTGAAGGCTTACTAGTTTGTAAAGAGAAGGGGATCAACCTTCCGGGAACGCTTGTATTTTTATGCTTTTTGATTACATGGTTTTTGCCAACCAGACAGTTGCTCGTGAAAATTGCTGCCATGACTAGATTATAAGCTTAAGAACGACGAAAAAGTTAAGGATGTTCGCCTCGCGCTATTTTTTCAAACATGGAGGTTTTGCAAGTTTTCAAAGGAAGAGTTTGCTAAGAGAAGATTACATAGTAGTTTTACTTTCAGGAGCAAAATATCTTTAAAAGAAGGCAAAAAATACCACATAATATAATCACCTATGGATAAGGAATATATTTGTCCCCACAAAAAGACTAAGATGGTATAGTAATCCATATGAATAGTACATGGGTTTGTTGGACTATGGATATTGAATATATTTGTCCCCACAAAAAACATGTGAACCAAATTCTATAACCTATTGGGTTAGCTAGAAACTAAGAGTCTTAAGACTATAGGGCTCTGATCACGCATTATTCAGCCTAACCAAATATGAGCCGCTCTTGTGATAAACATCTCTCGGTGAAATGACCTCAAAACAAGGGGCCCGGCCCATATACTACTAACTGTATTAATTTGCTATTTAACCCATATTGGGAAATGTCTAACAGTGAGACCGTCTCATACAAGAATTTGTGAAATCATTTAATAATACCCCTCGTGTTTATAGCTATCTCGAAATACTGACCTATAAAAGGATTACTCATGGTTTTCGTCCTGGACAGGTTCCTTATGAGATTTACTGCAGACGAGCGTGAGATAAACTTGGCCACTGGGGAAGCAGAAATGGAATTCTCAGAGTGGAAATGGGCAACCCCTGATGAGGTCATTGATCAGGTAAAGCTAGACTATGGGCGTGTTCGGCATAGCCGTTTTAGTAGTTTAAGTAGCTCTTAATGTTCAATGATGCTAAAGCCTAAAACACTAATTCAGAAAGAAAAAAATCATTGTTCCATAAAGTAGCTGTCTAGACAGCGTTTGACAGTGCAAGTAGTTTTCACAATGTTCAACTTGTAGCGTTCCGAAATCAAGAGTAGTGTTTTAAGATTTTCTACTTTTTTTTAACAAAATATATACCAAAAGCTAGTGTAGCCGCTAGAGGTGTTTATTCAGCTCATCGGGTCAATTTTGGTCATGTGTTTCAGGTCGGTTCGAAATCGGGTCTTGTGCCCACTTGATTTTACATTATCTTAAATTCATTTTGAAGTCGGGTTTAGTTTCAAGGTCGGGTAAATATCAGATCATTAGATCTGTTTTAAACACCTCCAGTAACTGCTACAACTAATTAGAAAGTTAACTACAATTACAACACAACCAACAACTACTGCCACAACTACCTTGCGCTGAACATGCTATACATAGATCGTCAAAGTATTTTAGCTTTATAGTTCTATTTGCCGGAGTTTTAGTAAAATATTATTGTGTTCGAACGAACAGGCAGTGGATTATAAGAGGCCAGTATATGAAGAAGTTATGCAAGCCTTCAAGACACACATTGACAGCAACCCAACATCAGCTAAATGCAAATCAGCTAAATGGTAAACTGTACAGCTTCAAGGCAGCAAATGCAATTGTCCAAGCCTCACAATTCTAATTTAGCTTTGCTTAATCTTGATGTAAATCTTATGTCATTATGTTAATCAATATAGAAGCATCCCCCCTTTTCTTTTTTCTTCATTTGGGTATTAAAGATGTGTAAAATTACAAGTTTGAGAAATCTCTGGATTGTTGTTTTAGTGTTTGGGCGAGGCGAGTAGAAGTAACTTGAGAAACGGTTTAAAAACCTCGAGTTTCTGTATTATCATGTTTTCCTTCTCGAAACGTTATCAAAAATGAAAGGAGAACGTTTTAACGTAGATTTGATATGAGTTTCTGAGCTGTAAGAGATATGACAAAAAGCCACTCTTACGATCCTATTGAATTTGCTATATTATACTTTAAAAGCTTTCAATTTGATTTGCATAGTGTAACAGATTCAAAAATATACTATTTATGTTTTGAGTTTTTATTTATGAGTTTTTTAGTTTTTGCGTATGTGGACCCACCTAAGTTGGGGTGGTAACTCTTGATTGATAATTGAACGCTTATTTCTACGGCTTTTGAATTTTCTTCGATGCACGGGGTTACGTAAAATAAATCAAACTTTGAATTTTACTGGTAATTTGTTTATTTTTGTGCTTAAAAGGGGTCATGAAATTGATTTGAAGTTAAACTGAATCAAATAGTGTCTCAAAGGGGTGAGTTTTTAATCGGTGATTAGATAATTGAAATCAAAAATGGAGTCAAAACATATTAACAAGAACCGAAATAGTGTTCAAAATTGAATTAACCAAAATTGTTTGATGATCAATTGAATCCGAGTTTAATTGAGGTTTTAAAACGTATATGGTTTTGAATTGGACCATTATAAAACTAAATAGAGTAAAATTGCGTATACTCAACCCAATTCATCTCTCTCAAAAACTCCGATTCTTGTATGGCTACAAGGGTCAAGGAGGTCCCCTGGTTGGGGACTTTTACAAGCTCGGATTGTGACGAGTTAACCATAAAATCAGCTCGAAAAGAATCATGGTGCATGGAATCGAGATTTTGGGATTCTCTTTTTGGATAATCCGATCAGAACATGTTTCAACATCGCTGCTTCTCCAAATCAAATTCCAAGAGATCGATCAATATGGTGTAGCTTAAACACCTTTTCATTACTATAACGGCTCGTTTGATCAGTCGTACTAAATGGCGGTAATAAAAATGATTTATAGTGTAATTCGTATCATTCCCATGGTAATGAAACTTTGATCAAAAAAAAAAAAAATTGTTTACAAATTTTTATTACCACATAATAACACATCTCCCCATGGTAATGCATTGGAATGAATTGTATGAAGAAAATGAGATAATTGAAGTTGGACAAGCATGACCATCAAGGTAACTAAGATATTTTTCAGCCAAAATTAAACTTGTTATTCATTCCCATTACTACCGTTTATTACCACCAACCAAACAGACCGTTAAATCATTTATTGCATTGAACAAATCATTATTAGGGTCTCAACCCGATTTATATTACTGGTAAAAGTTATACAGGTAAGTATGCACCACAACACCAGCAGCAGCAATTGGGTATTATATATTAAAGAACAACAAACTAAATCAGAAACAAATAAGGTTAATTTAGCATGAATAGCAATTGGGTATGGGTTTACTGACCCCATAACCCAGGCGACAACCCATCTAGAAAAAGCTCAAATAGGGTGGTAAAGCTTGATTACGGAGAAGAAATGGAGCGAAGCAACCGACACGAGGAGAAGTATGCTTAGCATGCTCAAAAACATGACAGGATTCACTTTGTATGACATAAGAAGAAAAAGACCTTATGAAACAGATCTATCGGAAAGGTTTTTGCGCAATTTGGAAGTAAGAAAGAATTAGGGATGAACATTTCAATGATTTGGAAGGATTGTATTTGTAGTGATTTAGTCAGTTATGTTTTACATGAAGATATGATGAAAAGTGTGAAACATATGATGCGTACTGATCAGGATTGGGTGCTGAAAGAGGGTTGTACTCGGCCCATCTTCCAGATCTTTCAAGACCAAGGATCACGTAAGGGTCGGTTTCCCGGATTCAAGGAGATAAAAATAGCAAAAAAGGTGGACGGAAAATAACACATCACCACCCAAATCTGTATATTATATTGACCTTTTCTGAGATTTGTATACAAGCAAGGAATTTCATCCACTTCATATGTCCAACAGAAGGGATTTCTTGAGAAATTTCAGCACCAGCCATTTTTGTGAGAAAAAAGATAAAAGTTATGACCTACCGCCGTCGTCTTTGATAAAGTGAATAACCTATGAGAGCTGACATTAAGAAAGTCCATAGTACCTACAAAAGATGGATCGAGTTATCGCTTGATCATAATTCATAAATAACAATCAACAATTTGAATGAGATCGACAGGTGAACAAACGTACAGTGTTGATTGTTTGCCACCGTTCAAGCCTCTTGATTCTACACTGCAGGTCTTCGATTGCACTGTCAATTGCTGCGCCTTCTCGGCATGGAGAAGATTCTGACGAGGAACTACTTCCCTTTGATCCCATAAAATAAAAGTAGAAACAAAAGACGGGTTATGATTCTCGGTAGCGTTGAGAGTACAAATCAACCATTAAAAAACAGAAGCTGTTTTTTGAAAGTAACAAAATGTCTCCAGTTAATGCAGGTGCAAAGCAATAGCGGTTAAAATGATCTTTCGATGTTCTGATTATCAAATCTAGCGGTAGAGGAATCAATAGAGGCCAAAGAGACAACAGTAATATCAAGTCTTAAGGAAAAATCACCTAGAATTATCCAACATTTTCATGATTTTCCTATAATAATCTCACCTATTGATTAACCATGAATAATCCAAACTTTAGAGTATTTTCCTAGTGTAAACTTGGGTAACCGTATGACCTGTTGTAGTTGGTAATTTACCAAAAATGTAAATTAAAAATTTATGTAAAATTAGAGAAAATTTTGAAAAATTTACGTAAAAAATTTTTAAAAATAAAAAGTCAGAAATTTTTTGACATTTTTACTATTTTTTCCAATATTTTATTTTAATTTATCTTTTCTTTTAGAAATAAAATTTGCTATAGCAAGTCATCCAGTTACCAAGTTTATTCTAGGCAAATTCACCCTAAAGTTTGGTTTATTCATAGTTAATCAATAAGTGGGATTATACTAGGAACATCATGAAAATGTTGGATTATTATATTTTCTTTTTATTAATGATAGGTGTGTCATATTTTCCAGTACCTGAGACTGAATAAATTCCACAAGTTCCTGCAATCTTGCAGCTTGCTGAGTGTGGACTCCACTGGGGTTTATTTCCAAAGCTGGCAGTGTCTCCAAAATTATTTGCAGATAACTCTGAAAGATTAACAGAGATCGCCCATAACAATACAGCAACTTTTTAGTATAAAAAATTCCATCAGAAAGTCGTGAAGGGATTATCAGTAGGGATGAAGCCGAGACCTTAGTGGTGTATGATCCATCAAGCTTTAGAATTGAACCTGCAGCCAATACAGCTTCCTTTTCAACCCCTTTGATTTGAATGTAAGGACTAGGAACATCTTGCAAATTATCAACCTCCACGAGAATCTGAAAGCACATACAGAGAACATTTTTTTCTAAAACAAAACCGAGACATAAAATATTACATCTTTAGATTCTGAAGGAAATATATAACTGTAACAGAATGCTTCTGTTACTGGATGAATTCTGCCCAGAATGCACCGTTAAAATGTAAATTCTGCCCAAGATTGTAAAAGAAACACACGAAAACAGAATGCTACTGTTTTAATGTAAATTCTGTCCAAGAATTACTGAATTTCTACCCAAGAAAGTATTTAAAGACACTAACAAGATCAAACAAGCAATATAGGGAAGTGTTCGAGCCACTTCCAAGCTCCTCAAAGAATAATTCCTCTTTATTGATTATTTGACAAAACCTACAAATGATTAGAATGTCCCTATATATAGGTATGGGACTCTATGATTACATCACTTTATCCTTGGTATGGGACACACAAGATATAAGGCCCTTACAATTTATTTATTTCTAATTAAACGCTACCCGTTCTAATTAAACGCTACCCGCTCCTTTCTTGGCCCGTTTCCTTTGGTACGTGATTATGACCGGTTTAGCCGGTCGCCCTTGTGTTACAATACCCCCCGCTAAGACTTTCACCTTGTCCTCAAGGTGAGCAAGGGGATATGCATCAAAGAATGACTTGCGATCCTCCCAAGTAGCATCCGTGGGGTCCAAACCCTCCCAAGCAACCAAAACTTCTTCGGATCCGGTAGAAGACTTCCTTAACTCTAGAATATCCTGTGGTTGGGCACTGAATTCGATTTCATCATTGACTGGAAGGCTGTTTTGGAATGATGTTGTTGCCCCCACGGCCTTCTTTAATTGTGATACATGGAAAACAGGGTGTATGAGGCATTCATTAGGTAACTCCAGCTTGTATGCCACCTTGCCTACCCGTTGGATAATTTGGTAGGGCCCATAGAACCTTAAACTCAGCTTCTGATTTGGCCGTTTTGCCAATGAACGTTGGCGGTATGGTTGCAACTTCAAGAACACGTAATCCCCTTCTTGAAATTCTACTTCTCGGCGCCGCTTGTCGGCTTGTTGTTTCATCCTTACTTGTGCCTTCATCATATTAAATTTGAGTTCTTCTAACATAATATCCCTTTCTTGTAGAAGTTGATCCAAAGAATCTACCGGAGTCGCGGTTTGTCCCACTCTAACCACATGTGGGGGAACCCGACCATACAAAGCGAGGAATGGGGACATGTTAGTGGATAAGTGGGTTGATGTGTTGTAACTAAATTCAGCCCAATGAATCCACATGGCCCATTTCTTGGGCTGCCCGTTGGCGAAACATCTAAGGTATGTCTCCACCATCTTGTAACAGAATGCTACTGTTACAGCAATTTTGAAAAATAAATCTGCCTCTTTCTCTATCTTCTCCCAACTGCCGCCGGCCATTGTTGCTGTCCTCACGTCGTCGGCCAACCCCCACTGTTTTCCGGCAAGTAGCCCTCGATTTTTGGTGGCCTTAAGCTCCTCCCAACCGTCGTCTTCACTTGTTGGCCATTCTTCGCCGGTCTGCTGCCCAAGCACAACCTCCATTGCCCTCTTCGCCGTTGTCTTTATCCGGCGCTGTTCATGCCATTCCACCGCCATAACCGGTGGTGTTCTTTTTCCTGGTCCACCACCGGAACCACAACTTACATGTGCTATCCAACCTTTTTTCTTTTTCAGCATTTTTTTCTCCATGACTTCTTCTTTCTTCTTTATTTTATTTCTTCTCACATACCTTCTGATTTTCTTTCCTTTTCTTGTCTTTTCTTGATGCTTCTTTTCCATGGTCTCGGTTTTTATGTCTTCGGTCAACCCTCTCATAAATGCTCCTATCATCACACTTTCCTCCTTTTTGCCCAAATGAGTAAATCTTGAAATAAATTCACTCTTATATTCCACCACCGAACCCGTTAGCTCCACCGATAACCATTGCTCACACATTTCTCCTTCGTTCCAAGGCCGGAATCGACTCAAAATTAAGTACTTCAAATCTTGCCAATTTCTAATTGATTCATTTTGCTCCTCCCAATCAAACCAAATCTCGGCTTCGCCCTCCAAACTAACCGCTGCCGCTTCCAATTTCTCCCTTTCACCAAGTTGGTAAAATGAGAAATATTTTTCCGCCTTTCGTATCCAAGAATCCGGTTTTTCTCCATTAAACATTGGAATTTCTAACTTTCTTTTTCTCCAATTAGAATTCCTGCTTCTTGATTCCCCATCACTTTCATAATGATCCATCCGCTTCTTCCTACGCTCCCCACGGTTTTCCTTGCCCTTAAAAAACTCCAGCCGCTGCCTCCTGTGTTGCTCACGGCCCTCCTTCTCCTCAATTGGAGGCAAGTCTTCATCGAATTCCAGTAAACTTCTTCGTGCCTCTCTGTCTGGGACCAATTTCGGCCCAACCCATGATTTAGATTGGGGTTTGTTGCCCGGATTCAGCCCCAATTGAGTTTTTCCCCAATTTTCTTCGTCAGAAACCCTAATTTGCGTTTTTCCCCAATTCTCTTCGTCAGAAACCCTAAATGTCGCCTGTTGTTCATTCCTCTTCCTGCCATCCAATTCCGTTCTTTCCTCCATCAGAATTGATAACATGCGCTCTGTTTTGTCCAGCCTTTGATTCATTCTTTCATCCGACGCTTCAAGATTGTCCCAACGTTGAGTCATTTTGCCTTCTAACTGCGTCATCTTGCCTTCTAACCCAACAATGGAGCCTGACATTTTTCCCTCTAGGCTGAGTATCGCCTCTGCTACCTTGGCCAGCCCTAGTTCCAACTTCTCGAAGCTTTCTTGAACCATTTTTACTCCAAGAACGTAATGCTCTGATACCTTTGTAACAGAATGCTTCTGTTACTGGATGAATTCTGCCCAGAATGCACCGTTAAAATGTAAATTCTGCCCAAGATTGTAAAAGAAACACACGAAAACAGAATGCTACTGTTTTAATGTAAATTCTGTCCAAGAATTACTGAATTTCTACCCAAGAAAGTATTTAAAGACACTAACAAGATCAAACAAGCAATATAGGGAAGTGTTCGAGCCACTTCCAAGCTCCTCAAAGAATAATTCCTCTTTATTGATTATTTGACAAAACCTACAAATGATTAGAATGTCCCTATATATAGGTATGGGACTCTATGATTACATCACTTTATCCTTGGTATGGGACACACAAGATATAAGGCCCTTACAATTTATTTATTTCTAATTAAACGCTACCCGTTCTAATTAAACGCTACCCGCTCCTTTCTTGGCCCGTTTCCTTTGGTACGTGATTATGACCGGTTTAGCCGGTCGCCCTTGTGTTACAATAACATATGATTAAGAGTAAACAGATATATTGAATAAAATCATAAATTTCACCTATCAAATAAAATAAATCGAAAGGATTGTTTTTCAAATGGATCCAAAACAATGGAGGTCAATCAATCGGATTAAATTAACACCAACATGAAATATAAGGAGGCAATGCACATATAAACGAATTAGAATATCATTTTTTCACAAAAACTTCATGTTGCATTAGTATCATGGATAGCATTTATCCAGAACAAGGACATGAACACTGTGGAAGAGGGCCATGTAAAGTAAAGGGCACGAATTGGCAAGACGAGTAGCCAGGGTCAGAGACAAAAGTTTGGCTGCTCACTGCAGCACACCCACCGTGAGTAATTATATTTGACATTTTGCATATTCTGCTGTATTGATTGCAAAGTCAATTAGATAACTGAATTCATTTATTGGATAGACAAAGGAGTTGACAAGCATAGATACTAATACTCGCATAAACACAAGTATATCAAATCACAGATTTAATCACCATATATAATGTCTTCCAACCTTACTTCGTTCTAAACTTTAAATGCAAAGGATCCTTTGAATGGAGAATGTAATACAAGCAGCAAGCTCAATTTCCAAATTTATGTATCAAATATGCATTAGCATAAGAATTCTATACCTTTCCATCTTGGTATATGAAAGCTGATGCTTCAATGTATGCTACCGCTTGATACCTGACAAGCATATAGGAATAATATTACCAAAACAAAAAAGTATCTGTAGCTTGGCCAAAAAAAGGGAAGGTGAGTATAAATCTCTATTTCCTTTTCTAAAACCCTTGGCCTAGTGAGAAGTCCGGATAATCGAGCGGTCGTGGTAAGCAAGTAGATTCACAAAAAGGGTTTCGCACAGCAGATAGTTTTGTGTTTATCTCGGCTGTAGGCTTAAGAACCTTTAAATTATGGTTGTGATATGGAACTGCTGGTGATATTTTGCACTATGTACAGCCCCCTTCATTTTGGCTTAGAAGGTAAAAAGATTGTGCTGGAGACAAGAAAGCATTTGGGTCGTACTTAGAATATCTTTAGAGGAAACAAAAGCACAGATACGTGAAGTCTAAAAAAGCTTTGCTCTCCCAAGAGGATTATCATTATCACAAAATCTGTATAAATTTCTTTTTAATGGGCTACAAATCTCAGTTTCAAACATCAATAGGCATTCTGGGTGTCTAAGCAATTTATTAAAAACATACCCTTCTGCTTTCCAGCACACAGGCCCAGAAAAAAAAAAAAAAACAGAAATATTCTGGCAATTCCCACTTCCTCCCCCAAGGCCCCAACATATACTATCCCAAACAGCAATGAGCCAATACATTGCCAACAAACAGAGAGATCTGTTCTGATTGCAATTAATCCAACATCTTACTAAACAAAGAGAAATTCCGGTTCATAGATTTCCTTGTAAGATGAGCTACAGCCTAAAAGGCAAACCTATCCTGCTTTATGGTTAGGCAGACAGCTTGCATCAAAATATTATTCACAAGAAGTACATATATAGAGTAAATTGCAGATGTAGATAGTAACAGTCATCATCTTACCCAAGGTTAAGAAGGCCAACCACAGTGCTAACACTGATATCGAAATCAACTTTTGGTTGGATGATAAAGTTTCCTTCTCTTATTGGCTACAACATTGAGAACAGAGAAAGAAGTTAATTTACAAACCTAAAAAAAGAACTTACTACACCAACTAGCGGCCTATATTACTTTGACTATGGTAATTGTATCCAACTTGGGTATGTGTTCAAGTACCGAACTCGGCTATTATGTGAAAACCATGTATTGATTTTGTTTCAAAACGATTGTCGAAGAGTCATACCATTGTCGGATGGTAAGAGTCCAGCACGGATACTAAGGTGAAATGAAACGTCCAAGTACCATAGCACTTTTTAGTAGGCTACTAGGATAGATATCAAACCTCTCGAATCAGCAATGCAAATCTTCCTTCACATATTCTAACACGTATGCAATCACTTTCCGTCAAGTTCCCATTAGTAGGTATTCCAGGGAGCCTGAGATAAATATCAACAAAATTCTGGACAGAGCTGCAAACCTTAGTAGAGTCCAGAATTTTCAGTATATCTTTGTAAGCCACCTGTTATCAGGAAAGAACTGGCCCATCAGGAAAAATTGAAAAGAACAAAACACAAGAAAATATACATCATATATGAAAGGGAGAATCAGATGCACACACTTGTCTGTTACTTTTTAAGACAAATAAAGAGCTTTCAGGAGATAAAACAGGATCAAAGTCGTTCCGGATTTTGAGCTGCATAACAAAAGCTATGTAAGAAGATGAATGATCAGATCGTGTAGTTACCCAACACTGTTCCAATATAACAACACTTAAAACAATTTGTATTCACTTTTCATGTAATATTATAAATATGATGTCACTCTACTCTCCTAATCTCTACTCCTTGCAGACCAGCTGAAGCAAAAAAAAGAAAAGAATTGGAAAAGAGTTGATCTTCTAATAAACCCAGTAGACGAAATCTTCAATCCAAGCTTTTGGCTCAGTTGGGTTATTTTATAACTTCATTTTCATATCATTACACAAAAAGCAAGTCACTAAAAAGAAATTCAAGTTCAATTGTTACATGGCACCAAAAAACAATACTAACATGTGCGTGAACAAGATGTGGTTCAATATGCTGCTGGAACATGGGAAACACTGCCATCATGATATCATTTTGAGACATAACACAGCCAACTCTGTTCTTGTCCCTTTGAACTCTAGAAATAAGGTGTGAATGGACACCTCCCACCTGTCATTCAGACAAACACATTACATATGTAAAGCTTCTTGTTGAAGAAGAAATGTACAAAGGAACATGGAGACCATTTCTTACAACTGCAATCCATAAGTCCAACGACCTCCTAATATCAGGATGCAGAGAGTAAACCCCTTCAAAAATAACCTGCAAATATCTATCTGTAAGTTTACAAGCAACGCCCGTATAGCTCGTTTGAAAACAAAAGGTTTCTTCAGGTAGAAATTTTACAAAAACATTATGATCAAACCTAAAAAATAAATTCAATTAAATTATCCGAACAAGAGCAACATTAGCAAGATGATACCCTAATGACTTCAACAATTAATGTCAAAAGCCATGGAGCTACAATAAGACTTCAAATTCTTTTTTTTTTTTTTGTTTTGGCGGGGGGGGGGGGGGGGGGGGGGGGGGGGGGGGTGTGGGATTTGAGCAATTACAAAACCAACCATCCAACATTCTAATCTCCCTTTAATTTGGTGATAAAAATTTTCTTCCATAGGATTTAGTAAATATGACAAACCCAAATACATTTGAAAATCCAAATGCCTGACAATAATACTACTTGTCAAACACCTGAAATAACAAACTTGTGATTCTCTCCAATATTAGACATTGATCAAAGTTCACTACACTAATCCTCTTAAAAAGCTAAATCCATCCAACAATCAAGTTAATCATATATGTTCAAAATCATGTTCCGCATTTACATTTTCATGGAAAGTAACTTTAATAGCGAGGATTAGGGATGGTCATGGGGCGGGTTTGGAGCGGGTCCAACTAGACCCGGACCCTTTTAATTTTTTGAGATCTAGACCCGGATCCGGACCCTAAGGGTCCAAAATTTTCAGACCCAGACCCGGACCCTCCGAATCTGATGGGTCTAGGGTCCTTAATGGGTCCTTAGTGGGTCTAAAATAAGTCTCTTTGATTTGTCAAATTTGAAATATTTGTAAGTCATTTTATTTTTCGTATATTTGTAAGAGAGTTATTATCGTATTTTACAAATATTTAATACTAATTTAACATCTAAACTCGCATAATGTCACCAATATACACTTAAATTTTATTATAAACACTAGTTCGAGTCCATGAAATAAGGATAATTGGGTTAACACTTAGCAAGTAGCATATATATTATTTATATATATTATGATTATATCAAAATAAAATAAGTGTTGAGGACTTGAGGGCATAATTCATACGTAGAAGACAAATAAAAATAGACAATTTAATATTTACAAGGGTCTAAGGGGCGGGTCCAGGGTCCGGATATTGGACCCGGACCCGGACCCGCCAAATATTTTTTAGATCCAGATCCGACCCGGATCCGATGGGTCTCAAAAAATAAGACCCAGACCCTTAAAAAAGGGGCGGGTCTGGGGCGGGTCCAACAGGAACCTGGACTCGTGACCATCCCTAGCGAGGATGTAGGATCATGTTAGCAGCATACAATTTATAGAACTGAGAAACAACCAAACATATGTCTACTAAAAATCCTTGTCAACTCTATCAAGTTTTAAACTCAAATTAAAAACTATGAAAAGAATACATCATCTGGGACAAGCACAAGGAATTCGGATATTTGATTCCTTTTTGCAGCTTTTCTTTCAAAAAAAAAGTGGGACAAGTGCATCTTACCACTCCACAATCTTCAGAAACTTCCAAGTCCTCAAAGCCACTTTGCAACCCACTCTCCATATCGAAAATGGGTATTTTTGTTCTCCGTCTCTTCCTTATGTCATCAATATTCTGCAATAACAAGATTAGGTAAAGAACAAGGATCAAAAATCATCAATTTCTGCACATTCATCTTTTTTCGGACTCCCCTATTCATTCTGATTACAGTAAAAACTACCTATCTTGAAACTATCCAATACTTTCCAAAATGATCAGAAAAGCAGCTTTAAAATCTAATTCAGTTCTGTCACATTCAGACAAAGTAAGCGGTTCTTATCCTAGTATTCACTTGTACCAAAATGGCAGCATAAGTTTATTGCCATGTACCAGCTCACAATAATTAGTAACCATCATTTCTTTTCTTTGACGAAAAAGGGTAATCACTTGGTTGTGAGATAAGAGAACATTGGTCAAGGGCCACATGATAATGATTTAACTACTTAACCAAAACAGGATTTTGATCAGCTTATTATTGTGGCTAGAAAAACAAAAAATCAAATTTCAGTAATGAGGTCAATTTATTAAAATACAAAACAATTAAACAAAAGCACACTTTCAGACAAAAATTGTTGTTCAAGCTCCATAATACAGCTCAGTTTACTCTTCACAGACTTGTACAAAGTGCGGAAGGGGCAAATATATAATTATTATAAGTCATTAGAATTTACCAGTGCATGAAGCACTATACTTCCATGCTAACAGTTCAAAGCATTTTTCCGAGGTTTTTATCTCTTCACCCCTTCCTTATTCTCCTCTCAATTGCAAAGGATCCCATATATTTCATATGCTTATCTCTAACAAGAATCCTTCAAGGCTTCAACAGTTCAATGCAGGAAATCTGGGATCTAGTAAAACTGGTTATGACCTTTAGTGATTTGGATAACATTTCAGTTATGATACGAATGGGCTATTTCATTTACGGAAGTCCAACCCATGTACCAAGAAACAATATTCCGATTCTAGATATGCACCAATTAACATTATTTTGGGAAACAAATTCTTTTGTGATGCATCATCGTCCCAAAAAACTTCTATTCATAACATTTTTGACATCATTTCATAGGCCATTTCATAACCCTATATCAAAACTTCATCCCAGTTTTACATAAGTGCTCATGAGTCATGATGTTCTCACCTTTGAGAGTAAAGAAATATCAAGGGAGCTGAAGTCGTCATACTTGTAATCCTTTACATGCTCAGACTTGTAGTAGTTCTCAAGGGAAACAACCTCACAGCCAATTATGTTGGCCATTTTATGAGCCAAACTTGTTTTTCCAGATCCACTTGGACCACCTGCACCACAAAAAAAAGCAATGCATCACCAATAATCCCATATATAGAGATGAATGAAAGAACTTTCATATTCGAACATGATTTAAACTCAGAATCTGATCAGAAAATACATCAACCTTGTATTAGATCGAGTCATTGCAAATAAGGAATGGATTGTCCCCTCTCAATAGGAGAAGATTTTGTAGTTTGTCATAGAGTGCATCTACAATTAGTAGTTCATAGGCTAAATCCGAGTTTTATAAGGACTATAAGTTCTACTTTCCTTATTCCAATCTACAGTAGCCACGCTCTAATTGTTAAAGTAGAAGCAGGGAAAAAATGGGCGAAGAAGAGCATAAAAAGGAAGTGGAGCGGAGAGGGATGACAGGTAAAACAAAGAGGTAGACACAAGTGATGTAAATATTACCTATGCCAACTATGACTGGAAGACCTTTACTCTCTAAAAGAGCCTGAAATTGCAAAAGTTAAGAGAAAACGTTATTTTTCCCAATCTAATGAATATTAATCTATAAAAGATGAGTAACAAAAACATCTGCCTCTGTTTTAACCTGTATAGCTTGAACAGCTAACAATAACCCTCGATCAAAGTCATACGAGTCAGGCATTGGAGCAAGCTGCAAGTTGTCCCTGAAAGAAGAGGGATCTGCAGTTGGTTCATGGGAGAGCTATAAACATATAATAGAAATGAGCTAGACCAGTCAATAGAAGAAAAAAGACACTTGAAGACACGCAATTCAACTTAGATATCACATACCAAACACGGAAGCATCAGCACCTGAAGGAGCTGTTGAGATGAAGTGCCATGTTGCTAAAATGGGTTCCATTTTAGACTTGGTCGGTGATCTAGTCCATGGTTGTGACAGATCTTCAAGTTTATTAGGAGTTACGCGAATAGGCTGTGGTGACGGAATTGTCCCTTCTTGATTAGTTGTTGAGGTGCTAGTTAATTGTGGTGATATTCCTGAAAGTTAAACATTAAAATCCAGCACTACCTGCAAAAAGTTGGTTTCAACAATATGTAAACTATGTGATACTAACCTTTCTGGTCGAGAATCAGCTCTAAGTATGATTTTGTAATCCAGGGTCCACAAACACCCATTCTTAATGCTTCAGCCCCAACGGTCTAGCCAAAGTAAAATCAAGCAAGATCAATTAAGTAAAATCCTGCCAATCATGGTCCTTCACTTACATGAAAACTTGTCTGTTAAATTTAATTTAAAATAAAAATGTGATGACATATATCTCATAATTGAGGTATGTGCTATAAATTTGATCCTACAGATTCACATTCTCAATGCTTCAGCCCCAACAGTCTAGACAAAGTAAATCAAGCAAGATCAATTAAGTAATGTTTTGCCAATCATGGTCCTTCACTTAATGGAAACTTGTCTGTTAAATTTAATTTCAGAAATTTAATGAGATGACATGTATCTCATAATTAAGGTATGTGCTATGAATTTGATCAAGCTCAACATCTTAACAAAAGATTCAATCCATTATACCTTCAATCAACAGATAAAAGGTATATTGCTCGATCTTTAGATCTCAGAATTTGTGTATAAGTTGTTCCCTCATGTGTCTTGTGTTAGGATTCTATTGTGTGTAGAGCTAACTAATAAATCACTATACTCACTTCACTGGTGATGTCAACCAAGATCTAGCTGAATCTGCATGCCAAAGACATACAACCAGTATTCAATGGCCAGATCCATGTTGGATCATATGCCAGACACAATGGCATGTCCAGATAACAAAGAGTACATGCATATAAAGCGAAGAGCACATGGGTACAAAAAACGGTACAAAATTTGATAATTCTTGCAGAAATTCCTTCACAAAGCCAACATTTTAGACAGAAAAGTTTCGTTTGGTGGAAGGAATTCAAGCTACATAGGAGGAGACTCAAGGCCACATGATGATTAAGAAAGATGAGATACTCAGGCAAACTCCAATATACATATTATAAAGATCTAAAATGGAATGCACTTCTTACCTTTCGATTAGTACCCCTCACCACCATGAATGTTTCACCAAGAGAGTCAATTGTTTCAAAAGCCAGTGAAACTTCTCTGAAGTTAAAAGTTAGTGACGCCCTTTTGTAACTCATAACAACTGTATAACCTAGTTGAAGCAAACCACCAAGTGTCATCTTCCCAACCTGTTTCCACATTCAAGGGATTGCAAACTTTCAGCACGGTACCACGATGTTATTGTTAAAACAATAACAAACAAATTGACATAAATAGTTGTATTCAATTTGATGAGTCTTTAACATGTCACATTATAAGCATGTGGATTTAACTCAAACATGGACATAAACATTGTGCAATGGGCATGGCAATATTGCCTACATTTATTTTTCCTAGTAGCCAGACTAAAAAGGAAAGGGTGATAAACATATAGAAACACAGGGCATACTAACTAAAATATTTCCCCATGTCTTTACCTAAAGTATCTTTATGAGGGACCATTGAAGATATCATATTTTTTAGTTTCTTTTGTATTTACTAATCCCTTATATGCAACAAAATTCATGAGTCACGTCATATATTCAAATCCTACAGCTTAAAAAAATTAAAACACACACACAACTTACTAAGCTCTTTTTTTCACAGCACAAGCAAGAATAGAGAAATAATCAATAGTATGCTTTTTAGTTAAAAGAAATACTTCATGCAATGTTACTTCTATGTTGCTAACAAGAAACCTATATCTTACCTCAAATTCTGCCTTAGGTCGGATGATAAAATGTTTGTCGACAATTCTCTGGTCACCCAGAGAAAGATAATACCGAATTCCAGATTGACGAACCTTGATCCAATCATTGATACGAGCTTCTTCATTTGATGAAGGAGGTCGAAGGTACATCTCTATAAAACTAGGAAGAAAATATTGTAGTCAGAGATAGACCAAAACAAATCGAGAAACATTTATGATGTCGCTCGGACTATGAACTGGTATATGCTATAGAAAATTATTAACTTCAATTTGACCTAAAGTATTGCCAATCACTCCAAATGGATTCTGATCTTCAGTTAAGGTTTAATTTATGGTCATTTTAAGACAGGTATTCAATTATGTTAAGAAGTCTAATTAAATATGTACCAAGAGCCCAAGAGGTATAAAGGAGAGTATACCTCTTTAAAACGCTATTTTTACTGTAACGGGCTAAAGGCTCTCCTAAAAGTATTTTTGTTTATTGGGAAATGCAATGATTGGATAGAATTGCTACTTCGTGCTAATGAAGGGTTCAATTCAGATGTAAAGTTTGAGTCCTCCTTAGTGGAATTTCAACAGCGAATGTTGATAAACCAAGAAAAGACCGTAACAGTTTTTTCGGCCTAGGCATTGTTGGCCTCATGCCTTGGTAGGGTACTTAAGCTTAAGGGTGCATCAAATTTCATTGGTGTTAAGTAGGTTCCTAGTAGGATTGAAGCAAAGTTTGGGATGACTAACTTCATGAACCCTAAAGACTGACATCTCAGAGGAAGAAGAAATTTGCAAGGAATTGTTGTGATTAACTGCAATGATAAATACGTCATGTGGCGCAATGTTTAAGATTCCTCAACAACTAGTTGTTTTGGCTAAATGCACCAACAGTGAAACACAGCAAGTCAGCAACCATCGAGCAAAGAAAATTTTCACAAAGTTCAGCAACAATTTCCTCACTACCTTGAGGACAAAGTGACACTTTAAGCCACAAATAGCGTCATGAATCAACGAGGTCACCCAGCATTACAAAATACCAGAGAGGTGTTAAATTAAACAAGGAAAATAGAAATTGAAAAAAGAAGAATAAAACAGAACTTTAAAGAGGAACAATACTATAGCTGAAAAAAGATATGATGTAAAAAATTTGTTGAAGCCATAGTCTACATACTGAGACTCGGAGTAGAGAAATGAAAAGGGAAATTGAGAATTTTGTATTCAATTTTATAGCTCATTTATGAGAAGGAAGCCTCATGAAAGCTTGTAGCCACTTTATATTCTTCTGCCATTTTTGTTTTCTTAAACTATCTAATTAATTTATTCTTACCTTTCATCCCTTTTTAATATTCAAGAAAATGAAAGTCCATTACACTTTCTTAATAATCTTTGCTCAACATATGCTTGATTGCTTTTTCTCACATTGTATGTATTTATATTGCTTTATAGTAAATGTAGGTCTTTTATTAGACGATTAGCAAACAAGAATATCGATACTTGATGACCCATAAAATTAGATAGTTGCATACACAAAATAAAATAATAAAGTAGAATAATTACAGACATTGGGAATGGCCATCATAGGTTGACACTGTACCTAATGAATTTAATGTCAATCATAGAGAGCATAAACAATGAAACTAAAGTTTGAAGAGACATTCCCTATGTGAAATGCCAAGCATTGGTTTCACAACAAATAAAACTTAACAATGGAACACTAACAAGTAAAAAAACAAATTTTCACCCCGTCGGCACTTACTTGTCTGTTTGTACCTCCTGTCCACTCAACGCATAATCAGAATGTTCATTTGGTGACTGCAGAAAAAGGGGAAAATAATAACATTACTTTAGACTCTTTTCATATAATATATTGAACAGTATATTAATAAATCTATGAAAAACTTTAATCTCTTCACCTTAAACAACAATATTGAGTAAAAACAAACTTCAAAAAAAAAAAAAGGAAATGATGAAAATAAGTTGAGCTCAATGGAATAAGGTCAATTTTAGTTCAGTTCAACGAGAATAAAGTGAAGAGTACAAGGCCTAAATATGCGTTCATTTAACTCAATAGAATTACTATTACAATAGAGCTCTATTAAAAATGCCCATAACTTCTATGTTGTGCACATCCAATTACGTGCATGGCCTTTTATGTAACACGTGTATAGACATCCTTGCTTAGCCAACTTCAAACTCTCCCGTACATTTTGCTACGTGTGTATGAGCTATCTTTAAAACTTGCCCGCACAACCTTATCCCAATTTCATGAATATGCACCAATTATACAATAAATTTCCATTTCATGTGCAGATTTGGCCACAACCATATAAAAAAGGATCCCTTGGCCATTATAAAAGAAACCACCCACGCACAATCATGGAAAAGATGCTACAAGGAGAGGAGGGGAGGGGACATCTGCCTAATGTGTTTTGTTGTATCATTACTGATTTTGAGTAGAAAGATTGGGCATGAAGGAAAGTTGGACCAACTGACCAACCTGCATGCAGGAAACTACAAAGAAAACACAAGCCTTCCAGTCATAAAATCTTTGGGCAATATGTTGGAAATACTTCACATGTGAGACAAGACCCCACATCGATAAAAAAGTGGGTTGTGGACTTGCATATATACTTGGTGAGCTAATCCTCCTATTGCCATATGGTTTTAGGAAACAATGAACCTCACCGAGTGTATGTGCAAGTCAACGCTCTTGACCCGTGGGTTTGTGGGCCCGAGCCCATGGGTGTCCCGTGTCCCCATGAGTGGGCCACGGTGAGATTATGTGACGAATTGTCACGGCCTAATATGGTATCAAGAGCCGAAGGTGGTTCCTGGAATGATGTGGCTCACATGTGAGGGGGAGTGTTGGAAATACTTCACATGTGAGACAAGATCCCACATCGATAAAAAAGTGGGTTGTGGACTTGCATATATACTTGGTGAGCTAATCCTCCTATTGCCATATGGTTTTAGGAAACAATGAACCTCACCGAGTGTACGTGCAAGTCAACGCTCTTGACCCGTGGGTTTGTGGGCCCGAGCCCACGGGTGTCCCGTGTCCCCACGAGTGGGCCACGGTGAGATTATGTGACGAATTGTCACGGCCTAATACAATACAAACACACACGAAATATGGAAATAACAAAAAACTCTTGCACAAGTACTTAAATACGCCTCAATCATTTTCTATGCAAAAATTATATCTTCTTTTCATTTGTAATATTGTAAAGACAGACATTTTTCAGGCAAAACCAGTGCCTCAAAATATTCATACTGGGCCTATAGGCTCACCATTGATACAGATGTATCAAATCAGCTTCATAGAGAGTGCACGTCGTATCTACACAAATAGCTCGATTTGACAACTTCAGTCAGAACATGAACCAAACAACATTTATTTTAAAGCACAAATGTCCAAATAAACAAACCTCGCTTTTACATTTGAGCTTGTAGATCGCCTCTCTAAAAGATGAGACAAAGCTGTTGTTGATTCTGATCTGTAGCAACCATTCCACGAAATAAGGTTAAATAAGAATATTTGTGGCAGCCTTGACACATCAGCAGCAAGTCAATCTAATGAGAATAACATTTTCACCTGTGCATGATGAAGGTCTGGCTCAATGTGCTTTCTAAACAAGGGAAATATGCTATCAATGAGATTATCCAGGGAGCAAGAATCTCCAATGTCATACCGAACCTTGGACAGAAGACTAAAATGAACACCACCAACCTGGTTCATCGCAAGTAAATCAAAATCCATTAAAGATGCAAGTGTAATACAATTCAATAGAAAATTTGAAACAAAAAAGGAGAGAGAATACAATTATCCATGGAAAAGATGCAATGATAACCAGAAAAGAAATAAAAACCATAATTTACTGAAGCATTCTGGATGCAAAAGGATTAATTTACCACTGCAACCCGAATGTCCAAAAATGACCGCAGTTTTGCATGCAAAGCATATGTACCATCGACAATCACCTAGAAACACAAGATTAAAACAGTCAAAACCAATATTGAAGATGGTCAGGCAAAATAAATTAAGAAACCAATTAAACTCACTACTCCGGATGAGGTGCCCCTTATGATTGTCGAACCAACACGTCGTTTTTCTTGGAAATCAAATACTGGTATTCTAGTATCTTCACCATTCATCAAATCCTGTTTCAAAAGTAAAGCTTGGTTCAGCACAAATTCCACATGTTCAGTTTCAGAATGCTACTCAGTACTCAGTAAATTATATCTTGGTTATTACCCATTATGCAAACCAGAATGAATTAATTTTCAGCAAGAGAAGCGATCAGAAACTAACTAAAATACACCACCCCACAAAGAACTTTTCCAAAAATTATGCCCCAATAAACCATAATTCCCACCATAGTGCCATAATATTTATTTCCTCAAATAATGCCCACGTAAGTTAGGTAATTGGTTCATAATTTTTTTGCATCGCAGCTGAAAATTGCTATAGTCATCGACATTCTCATTTCTCACCCGCTTTTTGTTGGATAAAACCGCTAGGACTCAAAATAGAACGACTGAGAATCTCATTGCTTTTCCGCTTATCAAAAACCTGCAATTCCCTCTTCTTCACTAGTTCATTTTGACAGAACTATTCTCAAAAATGAAAAAAAAGGAACGAGTTCCCTCTTCATTTCTCCCCCAAAAATTGTTGGCAAGCCTACACTGTTGGTCTTAGAAAAACACAAGTCACTTCACCAAATTGATCATCATGGAGCCCGGGGTTTGCAGGCACATGTTGTGTCCAAAACAGCAAAATCCTGTTAATATAAATGAGTCACTGAGGTCATTGAATCCAGCATGGGTTCATCTACGTGCCAAGCGAATAGACCACGCAATATCTAGTCATATTAGCATTTAGTACCTGACATATTTTACTTCTACAGGATAAAGGAACTTTGAGGGATATTGATGGATAATCGTGACTGTAAGTTTTGTGATAGAGATAGGAAAGGCTCAGTAATGTTGGGTTGGTAACTTGAAATGCTGTATGCCTCGGTCTCTTACTACTTAAAAGTTACATACCTCTTCTATTTTCAATAATACGGAAATAACACATTACCTACAAGAACATATACAAATTACAATGCTCATGTCAAATGATAAAATTTCCTTCCATAAGTGTATAATGATGAAATTTTTGATAAGAAGAGGGTGAAAAAAGAGATTTATTTATTCTAAGAAACAGAAATTCTACAATGCATATTCATATTCCAACCAAGCCAGGAAGCAAACAATAAATTAGAAGAAAACCTGTAGATTAGCAACTAAGGCGTCAAAGTCTATGGAATCCAAGTCATTTAAATCTTCGGTTCCTTTGCGATAATTCTCCATTAATATAACAGTGCATCCTATGACAGAAGTCACCTTCTCTGCCAAGCTTCATAAAGCACGAAATAGCAATCAAGAGAACTAGAAATTCAGAATGATGTAAATTTCCATCTTATTTCCCTTGTCAAACCAAACAACAAAAAATTGAAAAAAATAGTCCTCAACATCACAAAAACCAAACATCCTCAAAATGCTCTGTCCCCTCTTAAACCTAATGTAAATACATGATTGAAACAATAGAAATTATTTCTCAAGAAAAAGGGAAGGAAAGTTGAAGATAAACCTGGTTTTACCGGAGCCACTAGGACCTCCAATTCCAACAGTAACAAGAGCCTTCCTCTTCTCTCGAAGTTCTTGAATTGATTTGATAAGCAAATAGCATCCATGATCAAAAGACTACAATTGTGGCCAAACAAACAAATTTCAACACAACCCATCAAAATACAACACTAGGTACACAATCCAACACATTGAATAAGATTATTTTTTAAACCCAAATTCTGAAATAAACAAGAACCCACCAAAAATAATCAAAGCAAAAAAAAGAGAATCGACAATTCAACATAACCCATCACAATACAACACAAGTACTCGTCCCAACACATTGAATAAGATTCTAAAACCCCAAATTCTGAAAATAAACAAAAACCCATAAAAATGAATCAAAAAATGAGAATTCATAATAATAAGAAGAAGAAGCATACCACATGAAGAGGAAGAGATTGAAGAATAGAAGAGGAAGATGAAGAAGAACAAGTGGCTGGTTTTTGAATGTAATCTCTACCGCCTTCTTGAAATACTCGCTGTACAACTTCATCATCCATCATCATTCATCACCAAAACCTTGCTTTTGGAATTGGAAACCAATTCAAGTTAACAAGATTCTGCAAATACTTGTTGCTTTTCTACAAATTGGAGTGCAGATTAGGAATTTTATTCCTTCTAATTTCCAAAAAACTAAACAAAATTGTTTGTGTTGACTGTTGCCCCACTAATGGAATCGGTTTTGGTTCAGTTATGGACGGTTCACATATAAATCGGTTTTCGTTCAGTTATGGGGCCTCGTCATTAGGGCTTTTTTTTCAATCACATTTTTGAACCATGATTTTCAAAATATAAATGTTGTTTTATGGTGAGACGCATAGTTATCAGAATCTCGATCTTAATTAACGATACGATCTTACGATCTAAAATTAGGCGACCGATCCGGATTGTAGGTAGGATCTTAAATTGGTAGGATCGTACAATCCTATTTAGCTTCAGGATTTAAGGGGTAGGATCATAACACGATTCTACGATCCTACGATCTTACGATCCGATCCTACAAGTGAAGTTTCAATCGTATAAAAATTTCATATAATCAAGATTTTAATTATGTATATATATGTATATCTAAACAATTATATCAATATGATTAAAGTTCAAGTTTTTCTTGATTCGCATTTTAAAAATGATTATTAAAGTATCTTTTACAAAACTTAATGGTTGAAGTCAAATAAGTGTTAATTTAAACTTTAAAACATAAAAAAAGAACAAATACAATTAAAGTATTATTTTTCAATTTTATATTTTGTTATTAATTTTATCACATCTTACCGTAAAATCGTCTCATATAAGAATTTGTGTAAGTCCTTATTATAGAATTAAAGTATTATTTTTCAACACAAATATTTGTGAGAGGCGGTTTCTTTGATACACCATATCTGATTGGGTTGACTCATAAATAATATTTATAGTAAGTTACTCAATGGGCATTATGGATATTGTAAGAAGTCATTTAAGATATTGTAAGTACTATATGTTTTTTTAGTGGCATTAAGGATATTGTAAGTAGACATTAAGGATACACTAAATAGGCATTAAGGATGATATAAATATAAATAGACATTAAGAATAATGTAAATAAGCATTAAGTATTCGGTGAGTAGGCATTTAAGAATATTGTAAGTAGACATTACAAATATTATAAGTAGACATTAAGAGTGATATAAGTAGACATTAAGCTTAAATGAGTTCGGCCTGATAGATGGTCTCTCTGGAGACCGATTGTTTTTTCAATCTCATTTTTGCTACATGATTTTCGAATTTTTATTTACTTTATTTTATTTACTACTTTTCTTTTGAAGTTTAATTTACATTTTATATTAGACTTTTGATGTGACTAAAAAAACATAATTGATCTAGTTTGGCTTTTTAGTATCATGATTATGATGGTTAAACGTGTTTGGATTTGGAATAGTAATCCAAAATTAAATTTTGACTTGTTTAAGTTAAATCGATCGCAATTTAAATTTCACCCTACTTTAATGTACTCTTGGGCCTTAACCTTAATACGTGTCCACTAAAATGTTTGTTATGCTTGCAATTACAAGTTTCTTCCAAGTAAACACAAAAACGAAAATTTTGAACTAAGAAAGCAAAATAATATGACAATGTCAAACACTAAACGATGTTTTTAAATAAATTCCAAAGTAAACACTTTTTTTCCAAAGTTGAGATTTTGGTTGTTTGCTGTTACTAACATCAAACAAAGAAGATGAGTCAAAAAAAGTCAAATTCTTTGTTCGTTATTAGTTTCATAATGTGAATTTAGAGATGCACATAAGCTCTTTGATGAAAGTTCTGAAATTGGGTTTTTGAAATGTTGTTATAGCTGGGCTTTCATAACGTAGAAAACTGTTTAGAAGGAAGAACATGTTGAATGGAAGACGAAGGAGCAACTGAGTTTTAATGAAATGGAAAGGGGTAAAATGGTCATTTCCATAGTTAACGAAAAGTTACACGTTTTTGGCTTAATAATGTTACGGTGTTAATTGTTCAAGAGTTGAGTGCTATTTTGTAGAAAAAATTTTAAGAATTGCTACCACTCGTTTTTTGCAATAGTTGGTGCCTACCATATAGAAATCCCTTAAAAAATTCCCAAAATAACCTTAAGTAAATTTTAATTTCCAAAATAAGCATTTTCATGTTCGAGCCTAAGGTCATATACGTTCACTGTTACTAACAAGAATAAAGAACCTAGTTAAAAAATTTAGAATTATTTGTTCGTTGTTACTAACAAGAACAAAAGGGAGACAAAAGGACAAAAAAGATGAAATCATGTGTGTTCGCAATTAGTAACAACCAACAAACATGTTTTTTTGTCTTTCCAAAACTATCACATTGTCTCTCCTCTGTTCCTTGTTAGTAATATAGCGAACAAAAGATTCTGACTTTATTTTACCAGCTACTTTAGCCATGACCTTATACTCGAACACAAGACATCTATTTTGAAAATTAAAAATTTTCAAATATTTTATTTAATTTTTCCCTCAAACTCACCCACCATATTAATTAAAACCTTAAATTTAATCCCACACAAACAATTCCTTTGATTAGAATAATTTTGTGTCCTCTCCCTATAGAAGGGTTGTTCTACCCATTTATTGGGTTTTAGTTTCTCTCCTCGTGAGAGTTTGGAGTTATGTATTTTGGTCTCTAGTTGATTTATTGGTAGAGCTTAATGCGATAATACAACAGACGCAAAAATTGCAATTACTATCAACTACATCAATTTCAATTCTATCTCAAGACTACAACAGATCGAAAGACCCCCTCGTAGAAGGCTGTACCAAACAGCGATGTGGAAGAGGATGTTCAGAATTGTCAGATCTGATACACAACGATCGTAGTTTTGTTAATTTAGAATTAATATTGGTTAAAGTTGTTATGTATTTGCTAATTTTTATCTCTGATGTAGATGTCGTATGACTCTTTATTAATGAATTAGGTATCATTCAAAAAAAAAAAAAAAAAAACAATTCCTTTGGTGGAAAAGTTAAACAACCCAAGGAAAAAAAAGTAAGTATGGTAAAAATCATATAATTATATGACTTATATTTGAGTACTAGACAAGCAACACCAAATTATATTATTTTATTTTATCATAAAAATAATTTTATTTTTCTATAAATATAAAATAAAAAAAAATCCCTTTGCACGTGCTTCCACTATAGTTTTCCTCCCTAATACATCTCCCAAATCCCAATTGCAACCCTAAATTCCCAAATTGAGAATTAAATAATAACAATAGTAGGAGTAAATAAAACCCAAAAAAAAAAAGAGGAAAGGGAAGAACAACAAATACTTCATTGTTTCTTCTACTTGTGTGTTACTTCAAATCCCCAATTCAAATCCAAATCCAAATCCAAATCCAAATCCACATCTCATGACGTAGCCATTTCACTTCACTATACCAAGATGCAGATACAGATGCAGCCATACAATAGACTACCAAGTAGCGGCCATACAACACCATCTCCGCCGCAATCACCATCAGTTAGGTCACCTAGGTACCGCCATGGCCGTTCTAAACAAAGACCTGGACAAGGTTTACCTCCTCCAAGAACATTGGCTCATCGATTGGCGTACTTAGTTCTTTCTGTTCTTCTTCGGAGACAAGGGATTTTTCTTTTCGCACCCTTAATTTATATTTCTGGGATGTTATTTTATATGGGTACTGTTTCGTTTGATGTGGGTCCTGTTATTACTCATTATCCTGCTCCTGGGTCTGTTTATCGTAGCCCGCAACTTTATGCTAAGCTTCGGCCTGAGATGGATTCCGATAATTCTACTGCTGATGCGGTTAGTTTGGCTTTTTTAGATTTGATTTTTTTGTTGATTGCTTGTGATTTGAGTTTTTGTTTGTTGGAATTTTGATTTGGGTTTGATCTGTTTTTGGAATTGGGGATTTTTGATGGGTTAATGATGGGTTTTACTCTGGAGTTATTTTGGTAATGTGGATTGTGGGTTTGATGATTTGCCTTTGTTTTGATTTGATTAGTGGGAATTTGGAGATAGTGCTGTTAATTTGGAGTAGAAAAGTTGGTTTGGTTTTAGATTAATTTAACTGTGTTTGCATGAACACTGTAGTGTTCTACATTTTACAAATCTAATGTGATTGATGTCAAAAACCACAATCACTGCTCGTACTTTCTAGGATTTGTTTTCCGGAGCTTTATGGATTTCATTGCTGAAAGGAAAGTAAAAATGTTATTTTGATTGACATTTGGATAAAATGTCATGAATCAGCCGTCTAAACTAATTAAATTAGGACAGCAACCATCCTTTCTTGTTGAACTCCAAAAGTAATTACTTTTGCATTTCAGATTGGGTGTTCGTTTTCTTGATGGCGGGATAGATTTAGTATCATGGTGAGTTTCCTGAGTCTTTGTAAAGCTTTTATGTTTCCATTGGGCATTTATTTCAATCTAATAAGAAACATTAGCTAGTGATTTCCACAACTATTATATTTAGAATGTATATAATACCAGTTATATGATCCTATTAACCATTTGGTGCTACATGAACTTATTAGCCCTAATCGGATTTTGTTAGACCTTTGGAATAAGTGAAATATGTGGGAGAGTTTCATCTTATTGATCCTTATTCTAAAATGTATCCTTGTCTGAACTAATATGAAAGTAAAAGCCTTTATCTACTCTTGTATAAAATTCTTTAGCTCTTAACTAAACTTTATATTACTGAAATATGCATATATAGAACGAACCCTTGCTAGTGCCGATGTAGAGTGTTTAAGTTGGTGCAATGTCTATGCAAATGAGGTGTTGTAGGTTATTTTTTTGCATGTTAGTTGTAGACATGTGGTGTTAATTTGCAGTGCACCGTCTCATATCTTTAAGGCTTTTTAGATTCTTAATCTTGTGTCATGTTATTGAAAATCTATTTCCTGTTAGTGATATGCACTTGTTGGTTACATTGGGGACACATAGACAACAACCTAGATATGGGCATTCAGCCATTCACACCTTAAAATTCAACCATAAATTAGAGTCTATCGACTATTTCTAATGAAATTGCTTGGGATATTGGTGTTATGTTAGTTTATTTACAATATAAAAGATTTTATACTTTCATTGTTCTTTATAACTAGAATTTTCCGACATCTAGTCTTCTATCTGTTTGTTGTGATGCAAGTAAGAGGGGTGTATATACTAGATTTACTTGATACGACTCTGTTGGCCTTGATTATTTGAGGTGGTGACCTTCATGTTGAAGTAGCTTTAAGGGTAAAGCTCTGGCCTACTGGCGTCATTCCCTCGATAAATAATTATGAAAATGTGGTTGCTAATTATTGAAGTCCAGATAAATTAATTGGGATTAGTGTAAATATAATTTGTTAACTTTACTATATATTATTTTCTTAAATTATTTTGAACTTAATTGTTTTTCGGGATGCATTTGGAATTACGCAATTTTTAGATTTTGGGAGTTTTCTCTCATGTTCTTTGGCATACTTCTACAAGTTAATCAACTGTCTTTTCATTGCTGTAGTTCATAAGATAGATTGGGTTTACAATGTTTTGACCTAAGCTAATTGCTATTTTGTAGATATCAACTATATGGGAAAATTCGTACAAGGGTGGTGAGTGGACACCTTGTGTCAACACGTCTACAAGAGGTATAAGAGAATCCTTCTTATTGTTCTTGTATATTTTTGATAAATATTTAGGTATAATTATGCTCCTCTAGAGGAAGGTGATAATTTTGATGTGCATTGAGATTTAATGCTTGCTCTTAGACAATGCCATGTTCTTATGTGACAAACCTTTGTACTTCTCTTGTTGCTTTGTCATATGCCTTTGCTATATCAATAAAGATCATATAGATCCCCTTCTTTACGAATTACTATTCAATTTATATCAAATATCGATGGGATAACTTTCATTATATATTGTAGTGTCATAAAAGCTTCTTCCACCTCTAATTTGTCAATTTGTCTCATAAATTCTTTATTCTCTTGTGTATGTTCCATCAAGTTGTCTCGTACCGCCCCCAACGTCCATTAATAAACTCGCCAAAACACTTCATCAATTTAACCTAGATCTCTTTATTTTAGACAACGATATTGTGGTTTTTATCCTTCACGTGCTTCATTTTAACAAGATACTTTCTAACTATTTGCCTCCTTTTGACCTTCCTATAAATGTCTTTCTCCTTTCTGCTCGAGTCTAACTTTATTTATACCACTTCGTACACTTTCACTTTGCCTCACATACCGCTTGTTTTGTCTTATTTTTGGTTTTCTTATATTTTGAAATGTTTTTCTCACTCCTATATTTTTCCGAAGCTCAATGAAAGTCCTTTTCTATTATAACAACCTTTATTTCCTCATTTCACCACATTGTGCCTTTTTCACTACTGTACCATCTTTTGTTTCCCCTAGAATACCCTTATGGCTTAATCACTTGAATAATATAATTCTTCATCTACGTTGATGTTGAATATACATCCTCCTTGTCGAATCAATTGCTTCAACAACTTTATCAGCACAAATTTTAGCATTATCTTCTTTTAGGTTCCAATACTTTGTTTGTCCTTTTCCTTGGATTGATGAATAAAAAGAGGAGTGTGTTTGGTGACTACACATTCACCTAGTATGACCTTATAATATAGACACCTTTCCCTATCATTTTTTCTAGTGTAAGTAACTAATGTGGGTAACATTCCCTCAACTTCTACAAGTCATCAAATGATTTTCATGCTTTTGATACCATGCGTTTAGCACTAACACTTTTTTTGCTTGAGCAAAAATTTAACAATTTTTAGCACAAATGAGATAACAAGAAGCATTATAAAGCTTGAAGAGAAAGAAAGCACTTCAGATAGACGCTTCAAATACCTTATGTATATATTTCATAGTAGTGGGAACATCCAACAAGATGCAACCCTTAGTATTAAGTGATGACAATCACGATCAATTTTAACCAAATAATGCTATATAATTAATGTTAAAGGCGATAATAATTGATACCAATGGCTGAAGGTATTTTAGGTAGAATGATTATCATAATCGAAATTTGGTAATATATGTAATGATTAATGAATCAGTCGGAGAAAAACAGGTTTTGCCGGTTACTCCATTACTAAGGTCCCTAACTTCCGATAACATCAAGTTAAAATCAGTTGTTTGTTTGGGCCGATTTTGACTAGTTGAATTGGGTTGTTTTTTTTCTAGGTAATCCGTTGCTACCTAATCTCGTTTATTTTTTGAGAATATTTGATCTGAAGCGTGCCCCTTTGTGATAGGTTTGCCTGATTCAAATGGTTATATTTATGTTGAGGCAAACGGTGGCTTGAATCAGCAGAGAGCATCAGTATGTTCATTGCTTTGATTATAGTCCATTATTCAGCTTGCACACTTCATCTCATTTCTTTGTAAAATCCTTTCTCACTTTATATCTGGGTTTTGTTCTTTGTCTATGTTGCTGTCTAGATATGCAATGCAGTAGCTGTAGCAGGATATCTTAATGCCACACTTGTCATTCCGAATTTTCATTTCCATAGCATCTGGAGGGATCCTAGGTGAGTTGTGTATTCTACTGCTGTGATGATAGCTTATGATGTTAGATTGATTCCTCATATATGATTTATAAAATTTGGCCCCTCTTTTTATGTATTTACCGCTAACTTGAAAGAGCTCCAAATCTAATCAAATTATGTATTTATTACCCCTATCTATGTATTTACCAATAACCCGAGGCTTAATCTATTGGAAGCATGGAATAAAAATGAGGCCGTGGACGGATTTTGTTCTTTCTATTGTGCAAAACGCCATTACGTAACGTGGGATTAAAATTATGTATTAACAACCATTGTAAGATGCTATAATCTTTTTTATTATGTATCAGGTTCCAAAAGGTCTATATAAGCTTTAATTTAAATATATGTTCCAAAAAAGCTCAATTACTATGGTAAAGTGGATATTTTTCAAGTTAACAATGAACATTGTGGTGTTCAAAATGAGTGGTAACACCATGAGGTGCCGCGTCAGTGACATCGTGATGATTACCACAATCATGACGACATCCCCAAATTTTGTCTGTGATGAAAGGCTTTGTTTCTAATTAGTAAATGCTTCTCCGACTCATGCACATGTTACTATCGATTTGACATTTCCTGCTTGTATTGTTTTCAATATTTTGCGCTTAAAATGACTTTTGTGTGACTGATTTTGGATATATGCTCTGCAGTAAGTTCAGTGACATTTATGATGAAGATTATTTCATGAATATGTTGCAAAACCAAGTACATGTTGTTAATATGATTCCTGATTACCTGATGGCCCGTTATGACCACAACATGAGCAACGTATACAACTTCAGAATTAAAGCATGGTCTCCTATTCAATTTTATAAAGACAATGTCCTCCCACGATTGCTTGAGGAGAAGTGAGTAGCAACTTTTTTTATTTTTCTCACTATTTATAAGTTCTTTTCATTTTTTTAGTTTTCACTTTTAAAGTTATTTTCTTGCTATGTTACATTTGTTGAACGACTACTGGAAATTGTTATCTAAGTAATTTGCATCCATTGATGCAGTAGTGTGCCTAGATATTTGGAATTGTCGTATCGAATTTATGAAACTGAATCCAAGCTTCAGCAAAAAGTTTGATACAATATTCACTTCTGTAAATTAGTTTGATACAATACTGAAATACCCGTAGTATATGGCGTATTCTGCTATGCTCTAATAATTTGTTGCTCTGGAGTTTCCGGTCTATTAGACAATGTTCCACCTGAAATACCTTGTTAGATCCTCGGTAATTGGATACATTTTGGCCAAAAACAGAGATGATTGTCATAAATAGCCATATTGAGCTCCTGTCAATTTGTCATACACAAGTACTTGAGTCCAGGTAACAGTGATCTTGACAATGTTAAAAGAGCTGGATTCTCAAAAGTCGCATTAGAATATATATTTGTCATATTTAAGTACCTGAGTCCAGGTAACACTGACCTTGACAATGTCAAAAGAGCTGGAGTCTCAAAAGTCACGTTAGAATATTACACTGGGGATGGTAATGGTGATGGTGATGGTGAAGGTGGTGGTGATGATGATGATCAAAGAAACTGGTTTCATCTTTCAAGAGTATTATACATTTGATAACAACTGTCCATGAATATAGCCATGTTGAGCTCTTGTGTTGATAAAATAAGTACCTGAGTCCAGAAGCTACATTTTTCAATTTTTTCTTTGCTAGATGATAAAATAAATTCATTGACATCAATTGAGAGGGACATGGTATCCGCAACAGGTTAGCAAAATAGAAAGAGTACAAAGCTCTAAGGTCACAATGAGATAGCCATTACTAATTAGCTGACTGTTTGTACGAGTTTACTGTTTCATTTTCTTTAGTATCTCGTATCCCTCTGTAAAATTCATCAAATAACAAATTTTTTTAATTACTGTCAAAGTTTTTATATTGTATATTGATCTTGTGTTGCTCTGGGGGGCAAACGATGCTGATCTATTGCTTTATGCTCTGCTTATCCTTTGAAAGAGCATTAGTTGCCTTCATGTTTATTGTTTTGCTTTGTTTATTAATGCTTCTTTTTGTGCAACTTAGGGTTATAAGGATCTCTCCATTTGCGAATCGATTGTCATTTGACGCTCCTCCAGCTGTTCAGCGACTTAGGTGTTTGGCTAATTTTGAAGCTTTAAGGTTCTCAAGTCCTATCTTGATGTTGGGAGAAGCATTGGTTGCAAGGATGAAAGAGCGTAGCGTAAGCAGTGGTGGTAAATACGTATCTGTGCATCTTCGTTTTGAAGAGGTTAGATGCATTGCCATTCTTTTACTTGTTTGAATGTATGCTGCTCTCAGGTCTAAGTAGGTACATGATCATATAATGTTCAAATAAGTTGGATGTTTCTTTTACTTATTTTCCTGTTTCTATCACAGGATATGGTTGCATTCTCATGCTGTATATTTGATGGCGGTAAGCAAGAAAAAATAGACATGGAAGCAGCAAGAGAAAGAGGTTGGAGGGGAAAATTTACTAAGCCTGGTAGGATTATTCGTCCTGGTGCAATCAGAATCAATGGAAAATGTCCACTAACACCATTGGAGGTAAGCATTTCTGTTTGAGGCCTACCACTTCTGTGTAAAGAGTTGTGTGTTTGTTTTAGCAACTCATTCAGGGATATTAACAAGTTTTTCAAAGGGTTATTGACTATTAAATCTTGACATTTATGTTCTGTTTTGAGCCAGGTTGGCTTGATGCTTCGTGGCATGGGCTTTGATAGAAACACATCTATCTATCTGGCTTCAGGAAAGATCTATGATGCTGAAAGAAATATGGCACCATTATTTGAAATGTTCCCTCTTTTGCAAACCAAGGAGATGCTCGCATCTCCAGAAGAACTTACACCATATATGGTTCGTATGCTTGCGTCAATGATTGTATCATGTGCTCTGTTCAGATCAAAAATCTTACTAAATTCTTTTTTCCTTTTTTCCAGAATTATTCCTCCAGGATGGCTGCTATAGATTATACTGTATGTCTACATAGTGAAGTCTTTGTTACCACTCAAGGTGGAAATTTCCCTCATTTCTTAATGGGCCATCGTAGATATTTGTATGGTGGGCATTCTAAGACGATAAAGCCTGACAAGCGAAAGTTGGCACAAATCTTTGATAATCCTAATATCGGGTAAGTTCTCTAAATTAAAGCCAATTGAGATGGTTATAGAATTTTTAAAAATTTGGTTCAACGAGAGAGAGGCGGAGAGGTTGAAAGTGGGATAAGTCTAGAAGATTAAAGAGAGCATATCTAACATCTAAGTTGGCAAAAATTTTAGGTGCACAATTGTCGCCAAGTTACGAATATGTTGGATCACACTTGATGAAAAAATTATATGCAACTAAATTGCTCGTAACCTAACAAGAAACAACAATGATGCTAAGTCTTTTTAAGTTGATGTTGTCGGTCCGCCGAGCACAGGTGATTGAGCCATAGATTGTAATAGAGTTTGCTCCCTTGATGAGAGCGGGAGAGCGATACCATCATTTGTGCTGTAGTTGAAAGTGGGACTTTGCACATTTTTATTGGCCTAAATCCTTGTTATCATAGAATTCCCATAGAGTGAAAGGGGCTCGAGTGTCTGCATTTTCAAGAAAAAACTTGCTATTTTTTCAATATCAGCTAAAGTATGTTATTTACTGTAGTTGCACAGTTATTATATAATCTGCTAATTTACATTTTTACTACATATGTGGGCATAATCAGATGGAAAACATTTAAGAGGCATATGTTAAACATGCGATCGCATAGTGATTCCAAGGGTTTTGAGCTGAAAAGGCCAAATGACTCAATTTACAGTTTCCCATGTCCGGACTGTATGTGCCGTGTCAATGTCGGTAAATCAGAAGATTCAAGATTAACATCTGTGACGTGATCAAAATCAAAATCAAAATCACATTTGCGGGTTATTTTTCACGTTTTTGATACTGCAAAGTAAACGTGGTCGACTGCCGAAGCCCCATTTACAATGATTCTTTCATTCTTTTCCCCCCTCCACTCGACGGGAAAGGGGGCTACACAGTTGAGTTTTGGGAACCCTAATATTCTGTTGGACAGAGCAGATCTCATTATTTCATCAGAGTGGGGCAAGCATCTATTTGTACATTTGAAACCGGAAGTCACTTCATTCATCCTTTCTATTGACGGAACGCTGGAGTTGCAGCTGATGTATCTAACAAGCTGTGAGACGAATTTTCTAATCCTCCCCATTTTTGTCATTCTTTTCTCTGAATTGTACATGATACAATTCGGATGTGTCGTGTGTAAATTGTACAAAGCAGGTTGATGTTGGAGATGTGTATACTTTCTTTAGCATAATCAATTCTTTTACAAGTCTTGTATTCTTTTATTATTGCGCGTCTTTTCCTCTCCCTGTAATTCGTGTTTGTTTTAGTTTCAGAAGAATCGGGTAGAGATTTACGCGGCATTGTGTTTTAGGCTCTAGCCTACTATTTGAGTTTTGTAGTCATGTACACTCGGGCCTGATCTCTTGGCTCGTGCTTCAACTAACCATAATGCGTTCAATTTGTTTCCAAGACGTTCCATATTAGAGATGACATTTTGTGGAAAATTGTTTGGCAATTGGCAATGAACTATTCTTGTGAGAAACTGTTATTATGTGCGATGAGCTCAAAACAAAAAGTCTATCACAAAATCTCACAAGAGACGGTCTATAGGATAGACCACAAAATTGGGCCAGTCCATTTCCCTTAACTGATTTTTTTATTATAATATCAATTATATTATGTTATAATCCTAAATGTAAGGTATTATGACCTCGAATATACTATTCTATAACCCCAAATATAAGTTATTATAACCCCAAATAATTTATCATAACCCCAAATATACTATGTTATATTTTGGACTGGGCTTCATGGATTCCGTCTATTGAATAGACCGTCTCCCATGAGACTACTGAAAGTCTATATGCTAATAATTTGTATTCGTTAGATTTAACCCATATATAGGGTGCATTATAAGGTGGGATCGTCTCATTCAAGAATTTGTGATTGGCAATTGATGTGTTGCTCCCAAACTAATACCCTAAGGCTCAAACTATATATAATAACGTAGAATTAAAAATATCAATTCAATTTTGCAAAAGAAAAAAGCAATTCAAATGATTATCAAATGATTATTAACAATATATGTTGCTCCTTTCTACTTATTGTCATGTGCTCCTTCCGCTTTTAATTCTTACTTCATATTACTAGATGGTGTCCGTGCGATGCACGACTTTATTAAAATTTCTGACATATATTTATATAAACTAAGATTTTATAATCATTTAATGAATAAAATTGAAATTTTTTTATAAATAATTGGAAAAAAAGAAATAAAATATATGGCTTCCTATACATTAAATAATATTATTACTATATAACCTAAAACGTAAAAAATTAATTAATATGGATAAAACTATAGTCATAATTACAAAGTAATACAGTCAAAGATATAAATATTAGTCATAATAAAATGACATCATTATTATATTTTGGTGGAAAAACTTTTATTGAGATTGTAACACGTAAGCAATCTGTGTTTTGTTTGTAGTGATAGTTATCGATTCTTCGCTCTTGTTATCCACGTCATTTTAGCTCTTCTCCCCGTTAAAAACTACTTGAAATTCCAACTTTTCACTTTTTAAAGTTTTTTTACGTTTTTTTACCATAACCAAACCAACTTAAGAAATGTTCTCTCAATTTATCTTCAATAATCATTTTCAATTCTTTTAACTAACTTTTATGTTAGATGGTATAAGAATACAACAACTAAATTTTTAAAGACCAAAATTTCACAAAATAACTTAGAATTAATTTATTTTTTTTATACTAATCATCTACAAATGATATTTTCATAATTAAACTTTAAAATAAGCTCAAAAAAAAAACTAAACTTAAAAAAAAAATAATTTATGAATTACAACTTGAAAGTTTAACATTTTTATGAATTGCAGCCTTAATGCTTATTTTTTGCGAATTACAGCCACCAAAGTATCAAAGTTTACAATTTCGGGCCAAAAACACATATTTCCAACCACTTAACAAAAAATTCCGACCACCTAAATGATAGAATCTGTGTTTTGACTCGAACCTACAAAGTTTAATACTTTGATTACTGTAATTCGCAAAAAATAAACTTTGATACCATACGTAAAAATACTAAACTTTAAAATCGTAATTCACAAATTATTAAAAAAAAAAAAAAAAAAACTCACCCATAGAGTAAGAAAGGTGGCTACAACTAACAATGCTTGTCAACAATTGTCTTTGGCTGGAAATGTAGACAGCGAATATGCTGGAAACACTCCTTCATCCATCAGAAGATTCTTTAACCCACCCAATTTGATCCGCATCTCTTCCAGTATTGTCTATTCCCTTCTTTTTTGATACCTTTTTACCTCCATTTTTGATACCTTTTTCTTTACAATTATACAAATTATAAATTTCAATTGATTCAGACCTATAATAATTCATTCTACTTAGCTCCTTCCAAGTTTCTGGGTTTTGGATTCACTCTTTACTCAGGTTTTTTATTTTCTCTTAATTTCTCTGATTTTATTTGTTGTATTATCATTTTCGTGCTTGATTGATCTTTCCTATCCTGATTTACCCTTTTTAGTTTTTGGGTTTCTTTTTAGTACTTTTTATTGTATAAATAGTAATTTATTTTTTGTGATTATTTAAGCAACAATTGGGTGTCTATTTTGACTTGAATTAATTTATGATATGTGATTGGATTTTGATTGCCTTATGACTTTGATGTTAATTAATTGAAAATTGATAAACTATAACAAGAGGGATTTTTTGGGTTATGTGGGTAGAATGCTTGCGTCATTGAAGAAGTCATAGTTTAGTAATTACATTTCTTGCTCGTTCGTCCGACAATTGATAGTATTTAATGAGCTATGCCTATGATCATGGTGTAGTTCTATTTTTGGCAACTCAACATTGTTTGTTTTGGGAAACTTTTACTGTTTTAGGGTTGGATATAAAGACTAAAATTTTGATATTATTCTCAAGCTGGAATTGTGTTAGCCCTTGGTCGTGTACGATTGGAGGGGGATTAGATAGGTTTTTATGCATTAGATAAGAGATGATGTTTATGGGTTTAGATGATAGATAATCGAAATAAATGAAGGAGGAGATGTTTTATGGACGACCATTGGGATTGTATTTATAGGTATGTGACGAATATTTTGAGATTAAGGCTTTGGCATTGTTGCTGAGAGGTGTGGTTATTTTCGTGTTTGAGTTAGCTTGAAGATGGGCTATTTGTCAATCAAGATTTGGCCAAGAGATCGTTTATGTTTTTAGTTGGTTTTGAGTTGTTTATGCACGATGGAATGGGACCATTTTGGATACATGTTATGCTCGGAATAATATTCATAAATGTGACATTCGAGTGAGGACTTTACTGACTGATAAAGAGATTTTCAAGTATTCTGTAAGGTATAAGATGGACAGATAGAAGTGAGAATTCTAAGACAAAAAGAAGAGCTCAATGTTTTGATGAAATACGTGAGCCATATCTTTATTTAATCTCGTACCCTTAAGTTGTAAACCTCTTAAGACATAGTTATTGACATCTCTCATCGTTGTTGATGGAAATTGTTTCTGCTACTCTTGGAACTAAGTGAACTGCAGTGGAGAACTTGTGTAGCGATATCATGATGATCAACAGTTTCTCCCATCGTCAATTCTTTTTTCTTATAGAGTTTTCATAAAGAATGATTTAGTGATGTTTTTTCTTATGTGTTACTCGCAGGAAATCTGGTTTCAAGCCCTTCCCAAAAGACGACATAAGCTCCTGTGGTAACATTTGTTTTCTGACTGCTACCTGCAAATTCTTGCGGGTAGGCAGTTCATGATTAGCAAATAGGCTAGGATGGGTCCCCAGAGTACATTGAGTTCAAGTAGAGCATTAGAAGGTGTACATGGAGTGCAGGTGGTGCCACATGCTCCATTTGTTGTTGAAGAGGTCACTCAACATGGGGACCAAAGGACAATTTGCAAAAATTCAAATTCTAGAAACAGCCGACATATATTAATGGAGTGAGTGCGAGAAAATTGTATTCCTTGTTTAAAACAATTACCTTCCAAGTTTCTTTTATCTGCATGATATCAGCTTGGGATGTTAAAAACTTTCTGCTATATTTGTTTATAGAAACTTGAAATAATGCTAACAATATTACTTGTTTGGAATCAGACGTGTGCAGCAACATATATCTTACCGTTTCAGACCCGTTCACTGCTGCCTTACTGGTATTTACGAATTCTGCTTTTGTTTTCTTGTTTTTGTATTTCGTTCAAGGGAAATGAGCGCACTCACAGCCATGCATTTTTACCCATAGGTGATCAAACTATCGCTGAAACAGTTGCTAATGTTGTCACTTCTCTCCCATTCATCGCCCTTGGTGTCCATGCACCTAGGTAGGTGTCTGAACCTCTTTTGATGATATCTTCTGCCCAACTCTGAAATCACATTGTAGTTATTCATTTTGCATGTTGTGGTGTAGAAAAAATCTGAACTCTAGGATGTATGCTAATTCTCTAATTGGAGTTGGATTAGCCTCAAGCTTGTATCATTGTTCTAGGGGCAGAATCAGGAAGTTTTTGAGATGGGTTGATTATACTATGATAGCAACTACGACTGTGGTGAGTTTGACTTGAAATGCTATATCTATTCCAACTAGTTGCACTTTTCTCGACTTTGGGATAATTATGTGAGTACATCAATGATATCAATGCTATCTCTAAAAGTGGTTGCTCTGCAAGCTGCCAGAGGCATGAATTGT
Source organism: Amaranthus palmeri (assembly GCA_019776075.1). NCBI lineage: Eukaryota > Viridiplantae > Streptophyta > Magnoliopsida > Caryophyllales > Amaranthaceae > Amaranthus > Amaranthus palmeri. Next base: position 513,306 of record JAAKBH010000049.1, read on the forward strand.
CGGGTAGTCAGGCTGGCTTTTCTTCGTATTACAGCTATGAGAAAACCAATATGATTGCCCACCGAACATTTCAGTAGAGGATCATCAGCCTAGATCTAATTACCTTGTTTTGCAAGTGTGATAGTAGTATATTTCTTGTCCACATACCACTCAATTGATGCGTATTTTTTTGCAGTGTCTTTCAAGAGCACTCAGGAGTGAACATCCAAAACTTCTGATGGCTGCTTCTGCTGTGTGTCTACCCTTCCAACCACTCATGGTTTCTGTTGTTCATACTGGTTTGATGGAGGTAATTTCCCGCTCTTTGATCTCTCTGCTAAATCTTGATTGATTATGGATAACTATCCCAGCTTCCTTCGACTTATAACACCATCTGTGCTTTTTGTTGTTTTCACTTTTGTTTGTAAAAGTTTGTTGTCCTATTTTCTGTTTTACAAAAAAGACTTTCTTTTACATTAGATGACTAAAAAAGATGAACATATATTTACTCCAACTGTTACAAATTATTTATTACCAGTGTTTTGACTCATTTTGTGAAAAAAAGTAGGATCGGTATGAGGATTGGATGGTGTGAATGTGTTAAATGTCAGGTTATTTGACGGAAGGAATAGTGTAAAAGCATTGAAGTATGATTTCATGGAATAAATTAGGTTGAATTTATAGGTGACTAGTAAAACCTTATAATTGGAACAACCTAATATGGAATTTGTGAGGGGGTGTGTAATTTCCGCAGACAAAAGATATGTTGTATATGTGCCTATGTGAGCTACAAATTAGTGAGATATAACTTCCTCATGGATGCCCATATACCATCTGGTCTTGTTGCTTATTACTCCCTATATAATGCTGCACACCATCGTTTTACACGATTAACTTTAAAACATTAAAACATGCCGCACACCAGCTGAGCAAACCTTGAACTGGCCCTAACCAAGATTGACCCATTAAAGGTCCGAAAAGGCCCTTATTTTCGACCCTGATTCGCCTTCAAATTTCCCTTGGCCCATGGCCACCTCAAAGAAGAGCAAGTAGAAAACAATCTTTAATTGCCTACTATGAGATTCCTTCAAACTATATATTGCCCTCTTAATATGCAACTCATTTCATTTTATGGCCCCAATGTCATTAAATGGCTCCCACACTGGGTTTGGAGGGGTCGGATGTACGAAACTGTACCTTTGTTATACACTTGTTTGTGATAATAAAGAGGTTGTTTTCGATTGACCTTTGGTAGTAAACATCATCAGCTACTTTACATAAATAAGAATTGTACATGATTCGATGAACCATTTTACTACAGCTCATTATTATATGCAACTGCTTCATACATTTACCCTTTGAAATTTCGCCACATTTTAACCTCGGTTGATCATCTATCCCTTCAGGTAGCGTTTGCGCAAAGAGCAGTAAAAGACCCTGAGTTAAGAATGGTCCACAATGTACACAAAGCATGTTCATTGTTAGGAGGTGTATTATTCGTCGCTGATGATGTTTTTCCACAAATTCCATTCATTCATGCAGCCTGGCATCTTGCTGCAGCTGTTGGCGTTGGCACTTGCAACAAGCTTCTCGAGTAGTGCAGTATTACATGCATCACGCTCAAGCTCGGCCTATTCTTTTTGTTGAACCCTACAAATTAAAGAGTTCAAAGACAACTAGGAATATTGTATAATGCTATTCAACTTTTGTGAAGAATATGCTTTGTTAAGACTGTTATATCTGTTAATAGGGATAGGTGGAACATTTGTAAATACTTCTAGTTAAGAATGTAAAGTGCAACATGTTATCTTAATGAAAGGCAATTATTGTTGCCTGACAACCTGAGTTACTGTGTTTGTGTGTGTTAATGGAACTGTTCATCTTTTTATTCGTCCATTTAAATTTGCTATATCACTATAACTACACAATAGCGATGGCAAAATAAAACATTTTACACTTGCATACAACCGTCCATTTTATCCTTTATATTTTTTTAACCAAATTTAAATCCCGTGTAGCTTAGAAGAGGGCGAGAGGTGTGAAAGAAAGTATAAAGTGAAGTTTGAATCGACATATACGCTTGTTTGGGCGAATCCATGTGCCGTCCTACACCTACATATAAAGCCTGATGAAGTCCCTAAGTTAAAAAAAAGGTTATATTTTTATGATAATTGTGTATTTATATATTACAATTGGATTATTTTTGTATATATTAGTAAATATATATGGTCATAAAAATCAGGCAAGTAAAACTAAGTTAAAAAGTCTGAATATTTTGCCTCAAAATGAAACAATGTAAATGTCAAACAGCACCATAGATTCAGATCCAGAGGTACATGCAGGACTGCAGGGCATCCAATTTATTTTACAACATTATTTTACAGCTCAAACGCTTATTCATAACCTACAACAGGTTAACATACAACAGCCTAAACTCAGTAAAAACTGTACATTAACTAACACACAAGTCTATAACAGATTAGCAGGTGCACAGTACTCGACGTCTTGCATACTCAAAGTGCAAGGCTTTCAGAACCCTGAACCCGGAACCTTCACCCACTCAATTTGGATTTCGACCTCACCAGTTTCAGCTTTTTTAAGCCTGAGAATCATGTCCTGCACTAATTTTCCATCCTTCCAAATGATTTTGCTAACATCAGCTAGACAGTTTTCCCTGCTCGGAAGAATCTTATCAACAACAGTGCCACTAGGGAGATCAGCAAAATTTGTTTTCAGACATTCCACATATGGTTTAATGTCAATACTGGCTTCACCCATTTCATCATCGGTGGTAAATGTATCTTTGTCATAAACTATCTGTAAAGAAAAAGATCATTCAAAGCGCATTCAAGAACAATATGGTACTTCCTAAACATTGAATATACGCATAATTCTAGTCCAAATAATGATCTATTGATCTTGACAGAGTATATACAGCCATCGGTTTGAACTTTTGGTTGAGTTGATTACTTACACAGTATAACAAGTCAATCAAATCTCATTCATCCCTCATTACAAGTGGAATATTTAGTAACATGTATGAGGAGGACATGTGTAGTATCCACATTTCTCGTGTAAGGAGTTATGATAGAGTGTATAACATACCTAGAACTATAAGCATCAACTTGCGTTTTGAGTTAAGTTTTTTCTTGATAGATCTAAAAATATGAAGTTAAAGCGAAATTTGATATTTTAAAAAGGAAATACCATATTTAGGCGGAAGCATTCAATATTATGAATGTCGTTTACGAGTATGATACTTCAATGTAATTGGCCAGCACAAACAATGACACAAAATTGCTCCTATAAACAGCTCGAGCAAAAAAGATGCAACAAAAGAAAAGAAACGGGGACAATCAATCCCAATACTCACCAAGTTGATTGGAACATCCACATCATAAATTGCAAGAGTCAATTCATCGTTCCATTCCGGGTTGCAGTCATTTTTGACGTGTCGAGTTTTCAGTTTCTGCATTAAGTTATAAAGAAGTCAATCACAACAACCCCTTCTGCATAGCACAGCACCACAAGAATTATACACTTCTAATATCAGACGGAAATCTACTAAACTATAGGCAAGTACATAAATGAAGGACTATAAAAGAAACGTGTTCATCAATGATGTTCTTTTCTTAGAAGCTGAAACAGTTCAAGTAATAACAAAAAAAATATATACATAAGGAATAACAAGATAGAGCCGAGAAATAAATGCAGCAATATGGCATAGAAGCATGCATATTCTGCAGACTAATACGATAGTAGTCATGGGTGGAAATGAGGCCTTAAGAGATAAAGTTGTAGAAGCTCAGCTTTTTCAAATTGTGCTAAATTATGTCCACAGGTTTAAAAGGGCATGTTTGGATAGAAATGGTTTAGATGAAGGAAGAAAGAAGGGAAAGGGGAATGAATAGAAGGCTTTATGTTTCCTTCAAACCCTCCAACTTTAGAAGCAGAACAAAGAAAATTTTTGTGGATTTTGTTTGAAATTAATAGGAGTATGAACTTTGTATACGAGTCGTCTGAGTCCATACAAAGAGATTCAATAATCAACGAACAACTTAGTAATTAACCCAACACAAAGACCAAAGATAGATAATGTAAGATCCTATCCTTGTTCGAATTGGCGCCACCATCCGCTGCAAACTTCACATCTACCTTATTGATATGAATTATGGATAGAACTATTAATCCTCTTAAGCTCTTTTATTTCTTCCTGATCTCAACTAAGGAATTCCAGATTACTCTAAAAAGAGATCACTTTTCAAAATGAAAATAACCTGTTTTTCCCATCACATGAAATGATCGTCTGGGACTAGAGAAACCAAATTCCAAATACCAGTAATAGTAATCAACAAGCCATTGATGATGCTTTTAGGATTTTCTATTTCCGATTCAGGGTTTTGGCCTACTTGTAGCTTGTTCTACTCTACATCTCACATAATGCTAAAATTACCCAATTTAATCACTACTAAACAGCATTATATTAATGAAATTCATCCTTGTAAAACCTAAAAATCCTCCAATCATTTTCCAAAGTTCCAAAAATTGTCTAATCTCTCAATAATATTGATCTCATTATAGAAATCTTGCACTGCAATTCTATCTATCTATATTCTATACATTATAAAAAATACACATTCATCAGCAAATTAATGGCAAATTAAAACAAATCACAATCTAATTCCGTATCACATAAACAGAATGAATCACCATTTAAAATCAAATTCCATTTAATTGCAAACAGAAATTACGAAAAAGGAAAAACCTGAGAACCCATGGAGACAATAACATAAGGATCGCTGCTGCTTGCATCTTTAACTACAAGATTGATTCCTTTAATTACTCTAATCTTCAAAAGACCAATCACATTCGCCATTGTAAGTAAATCTCTTATATTCAAGAAATTTCTCCAAGCTCTGCAAAATTGTGGCGGATGACTTTTGACTTTTTTCGTTGGTTTTTTATTATTTCTTCCCGCTATTGTTAGTAATAGAAGTGGCCTTTCGATATTTGAAGGTTTACACGTGGTATGACTGAGGGCGAGCTACAAAACGACAATAAGATTTCATAGAATCTTGTTATAGAGTGTCTATAATATAAATAGGTTGTAAATGGGCCAGTCCATAACTCAAAACAAAGAATTCGGCAATTAGGTGGGTTAGAGAAAGGTTGGGGAAAAAGGGTTTAATTAGGGATAATTGGGTAATTAGGTTTAATTAGTGAAATTGAGGAAAAGTCAAAGGTCATTGAGCATGGTCGACGGTCTATTAGCAGGTCATCCGGTGAAATGGCTGTATCGATGTCGTGTTTCCTAAGTTGAAGGCTGTTGTTGGTAAAAAACGAAGTTTGAGGCTATTTATTTGAAATTGAGCAAACTTTAAGGATGTTGTTGGTAAATGATCCTAAATTATATATTCCCACTCGTACAAGAATTAGGAAGGTGGGTAATACTAAATTATATGGGATTTGTATGAAAGTATTTCCAAATCCTTAGGGGTTTACGCACTCGTTTATGGAAACTAAATAAATTTATTAACACTTACGCACTCTATTTTCAAATATATTCCAAGTATTTTCAAATATACTAGATATTCTCCTTAAAAACCGAATTTCATTTTATTCATATAACTACAATGTCTTTAAATAATCTTTTACTGAATTATTTAGATTTTTTCAAATATGGGTTTTTTCAAAAAATCTTAATTTTCCTAAATAGTAGCCTATGTTATTGCTTGACCAATTTTATGTTAAAAAATAATTTCCTAAAATAATTATACTAGATATTCTCCTTAAAAACCGAATTTCATTTTATTCCTACAACTACAATACCTTTAAATAATCTTTTACTGAATTAATTAGAATTTCGGAAAAATTATTCCTACAACTATTGATTAACCATGAATAATTTAAACTATCAAGTCACTTACCCAAGAATATTATTGTGTATATTATGACTTGTTTTTATAGGTAAAATAATAAATAAAAAGGAAAAATAAAATAAAAAAAACAAAAATATTGAAAAACAAAAATAGAATACCCCTTCCTCACTCAGTCACAACCATGCCATCCTACACCCCACTCAATAACACCCTACCGTCCTCTTCATCATCTTCAATTAATTTTTATGATCTTCATCACCCAAACAAACCACCCAACAAAGGTCGGTGTAAATGAACGGTTGTGGATGACACAATAAGACTTGTGGTGGTGGTGATGGTCGGTGGGTAAGGCTTTTGGACAGAGGAATCATGGTGGCTATTGAAGAGGGATTGGTGGTTGTGTGGTGGAGCTGTGGAGGTTTGGGACTTAGGAGGGGCATGAATATGGATAAATTTTTTTTCTTTTTGATTTTTAATTATATTTTATATTTTCTGATTTTATTTTAATTTAATTTTTTGTAAAAATTACCTATTGTATAGTTCACCTGTCATTATAGTTCATTTTTGGCAAATATCTCTTGAAGTTCGGATTATTTATGGTTAATCAATAGTTGGGATTATTGTATGAAAATCGAATAAAGATGAGATTATTCTGGAAATCTTTCCTAGATTTTTTCAAATATGGGTTTTTTCAAAAAATCTTAATTTTCCTAAATAGTAGCCTATGTTATTGCTTAACCAATTTTATATAAAAAAGATAATTTCCTAAAATAATTATACTAAAAATTATCCTTTAAAAACTGAATTTCTTTTTTTAGCAACACTTGATCAAAAAAAATAAAAAAATTCAAAACTACCTCTAAACTTTTTTTTTTTAATTTATAATAAAATTAGAATTGGACCAACTCGTACATAACTCTTTCTTTATATAAAATTTATCTTTATCTAATAATTAAAAAATAATTTGTTAAAATAATTATACTAAAAATTCTTCTTTTAAAATTGAATTTCTTTTTTTAGCAAAACTTATATCAAAAAAATAATTACATTTAAAATTCAATATTCAATAACATTTAATTTGTTTAATAATATCTCCTATTCAGCCTAAATGTCTCATTTTTATTTTGGCACTATTCATTCATCACTCTAAATTTTTATTTTACTCTTAACGTATAAGCTAAAATATAGTCATGTGGGATCTTGTTTGATTCGTCTCAATACAACGATTAATAATATCAAATTTTTATAATTTTTAATTAATAAAAATTTAAGATACTAATAGTTAAAATGTTCAGCAAGTGTGAAAAATTAAATGAGACATTTAGCCTGAATAGGAGGGAGTATTAGTTTTCCCATCTCATTCTCGTAAAAACTTTTTAAAAATTCATTTCAAAAAAAAAAACTTTTTAAAAAAACGGTATAATAAAAAATATAGTAAAAATCCCCTAACTAATTTCCCTAAATATTTAAAATTTAAAAATCAAATAGAATTTCATCCTAATAATCAGTAATATTCTCTCTCTCCATAAAAAAGGAAGAAACCGTTCGCACTGCACTACAATCTAGTAATCTACAACATGCCAACAGCGTGTTAGTTTTTAAATCTTCTAGAATCTTACCACTCCTATAAAAACAAGCACATGATATGCAATTTAAACCCTAGTTTTAGATCTTCTTCTTCAAGTTTTTCAAATCTCTCTACGATTCAAATTTCAAATCATAAGCAAATTTAAACGAATTCTTACACAATATTCTCAATTTCTCAACCATTACAAGGTTGTTAATGGTAGAAATTTCATCTCATTATATGCGAGATTCCCCCTTTCTGTTTACAACGGAGGTTTCCATTCATTATTTCTCATCTGGTTCTGCAATTGTTTTTGGTTTGTGTAAGGAAAGCTGGTACTACCGCTGCTTTGGCCTTGATCCTTGTTAATCGTTACAATGAAATCGTCAACACCAGAAAATAATCGAATTAAATTAGAGAAGTTATTGCGAATCAAGCAAAAGAAGGCGAAAAGTTACAAAGGCAATCGGATGTTGATTACTGTCAACGTTCTAGGCAGTACGGGACCATTGAGGTTTTTGGTGTATGAAGATGAGGTTGTTTCCACTGTTATCAATTTGACATTGAAATCTTATGCTCGTGAGCGTCGTCTTCCTGTACTTGGATCGAATCTTAATGATTTTCTTCTTTATTGCTCTGCTTCTGATACATCTAATGGTAATTGTTTGTGTTTCATTCGATATCTGTTTCTTCTCTATGTTATGTATTCAATCATTATGGAAATTGAATCGAATTATTGTATAATGAATTGTAATTTTTGCAGCTTTGAGTCCATTTGAGGCAATTGGAGCGCATGGTTGCCGGAATTTTCTACTCTGCAAGAAGCCACAAACTGAAAATGCTAAAAATGGTGAAAATGAGTCTAGTAAGTCCAGTGCTAGACGGGGAAGAAGCGGGTTGAAGTCATGGCTCAACAAGACATTAAATCACAAAGTCGCCTCGCATTAATTTGAATGTTAATTAGGCGGCCGTGTTATGATTTATGAGACAAAATTAAACATAAGTTTCTTTTAAGTATAATTGTGTATACTTAAATTTCAAGCTTGTTCTCCGGATTATGATCGTTTTGTTCGCTCTCTACGGGTTCGGATTGGGGTTTGAGCGAAAGAGTTGATGGGTTTTGAATCGGTTTCCCCTATGGTTTTTGCGTCGCCATTTGATGCGTTTTCGTAGTCTTTGGTTGTGCTTTTAGTTCTTAGTTTGTTCTTTTGGGTGTAAGGGGTGTTGGGGAAATCTTGATGATTGCATAGTCCACTCCTATGCGTTGTTTGGGTGGCCTGGCTCTTAGTCTCCTAGTCCAATGGCTTTTTCCCCTCCCGGGGTTTTTTATGCCGGCGGGCTTGGAGTTCTATAGTGTCAGTGTTTTTTGTTTCCTTCTATTCATTTTCCTATTTTTTGAAAAAAAGGTATAATTGTGTATATTCATTATTAATTGATAATAATAAAATATTAATTTTTTTTATTGATTTAATTAGAGAAGAAAAAAATAATAATAACAACAACATATTTTACTGTATTTCTCAAATTAGGAATCGTAGTACAAATACGTGTGGATGAGGGTTTTGCAATTTTATACGTAGTATTTTGAGTTCGTTCAAATATCATATATAATTTGAAAGTTTTGCATCTTCTCAAGCTTATCAATCGTCTTCTTGTTCAAGCACATTTTTCGGAAAATAATTTATATGTCTTCTTACATATCACGTTTTAAGATTTTAAGAAAGATTGACTAATAAATTTGTCATGGTATGAAGCTCACAATTTTCGGTTAATCGGGGAAAAAAAATCTTAGAACATTTTTTAAAAATAACACATATGAACACACGTCGAAAAAATAGAGAGGTTGACTAACTTCTCTAATTCCTAAGTGATTTAAAAATAAATCTCATCAGATTTATGTACAATCAACTCTCTTCTATAAGCGATTCTTGCGTTAAATGTCGAACAATAGTTTATCAAAATTTGCAGGGAATACCCCATATACAACATAGACTTGGGATATTCATGTTAATAAACAACAACACCCAACACAAAAATAATCAAAAGTTACTATTCTTTTCAAAATATTAAATCTTCCATGTGATCATCATACGTCCTCCGTTTCGATTTACTTGCTACATTGATAATAGTTTCACTATTCACTTTGTAGAAAATCATAATGCGGAATTTGGTTTGGGTTTAATCTGGTGAATACTTTATTTGTATTGAATAATAATGAGAGGTACTACCTCTATTTATACATGAGATTAGGAATAAAAATAAGGAAACAGAATAACCTTAATATTCTAAATATTAAAAAAGATCTTAACTTCCTAAACACTTAAAATATTATTCTAGAATAAAATCAAAATATTCTGCATATAATTTTCTAAATATATTATTTCCTACACACTTATCTATTTTAATTGGTGACTAATTTTTAGTTTATAAGTCAATATAGTCAAGTGATATTTTCTTTGATTCTTCTAATTGTAAAGATTATTAATATCAAATTTTTATAATTTTTTATTATATATAATTAGAGATATTAGTGATTGAATTAGTACATTAAACTACGTAAAAAAATAAATATTGCAAGTAATTTTGAACGGAGGAAGTATGTCTTATACGATTAAAATAAAAAGTCTAAATAAAATTTTACAAGTACCCACATATCACATTATATTAAGTAGGTTTAACAAATCATCTAAAGCCAATATCTTCAAAAAAAAAATAATCAAACTTTTTGCAATTAATAAAGTACATCATTCTGTTTGCTAATATATGTCCAATGCCATAAATTTGTTCATTATTTAATTGAAAATCTTATTAATGATTGATTTGTGACATAATACTGGAAAAATAGTAGTTGAATTGGTTTCAACAAATACGTATGAATGATTTGCCATTTTATACGTAGTATTTTGAGTTCGTTTAAATATCATATATATATATAATTTGAAAGTTTTGCATTTTCTCAAGCTTATCGATCGTCATCTTGTTCAAGCACATTTGTTGGAAAATAATTTATATGTGTTCTTATATGTCATGTTTAAGATTTGAAGAATGATTGACTAATAAATTTGTCATGGTATGAAGCTCACAATTTTTAGTTAATCGGGTAAAAAAATCTTAAAACATTTTTGAAAGATAACACATATGAACACACATTGAAAAAATAGAGAGGTTGACTAACTTTTCTAATTACTAAGTGATTAAAAGATAAATCTCATTAGATTTATGCGTAATCAACTCTTTTGTATGAGCGATTTTTGTGTTACATGTCCAATAATAATTTATCAAAATTTGCGGGGGAATACCCCATATTCATGTTAAGAAACAACCCCTAACAAAAAAATAATCAAAATTACTATTCTTGTGTCAAAATATTAAATCTTCCATGTGATCATCATGTCTTATACAATTAAAAATAAAAAGTGTAAATAAAACTTTACAAGCACCCACAGATCACATTATATTAAGTAGGTTTAATAAACCATTTTATACGTAGTATTTTGAGTTCGTTCAAATATCATGTATAATTTGAAAGATTTGCATTTTCTTATCGATCGTCATCTTGTTCAAGCACATTTGTCGGAAAATAATTTATATGTGTTCTTACATGTCACGTTTAAGATTTGAAGAATGATTGACTAATAAATTTGTCATGGTATGAACCTCACAATTTTTAGTTAATCGTGGAAAAAAATCTTAAAACATTTTTGAAAGATAACACATATGAACACACATCGAAAAAATAGAGAGATTGACTAACTTCTCTAATTACTAAGTAATTTAAAGATAAATCTCATTAGATTTATGCGCAATCAACTCTCTTGTATGAGCGATTTTTGTGTTAAGAAACAACACCCAACACAAAAATAATCAAAATTACTATTTTTGTCAAAATATTAAATCTTCCATGTGATCATCATGTCTTATACAATTAAAAATAAAAAGTCTAAATAAAACTTTACAAGCACTCACAGATCACATTATATTAAGTAGTAAGTTTTAATAAATCATTTAAAGCCAATATCTACTTTTTGCAATTAATAAAGTACATCGTTTAATTTGTTAATATAAGTCCAATGCCATAAATAAACGATGTGAATATACTAAAACATAAAGGTTGAATCATCATCATAATCGGTGTATTCCATCCAAAAAAAATTTATGGTCATAGTCTGGAGAGGAAAGTACGGCGGCAACCCCATAAAAGAGAGCAAGACCAAAGAGTCCTTTGACTCGAGAAAGAATAAGAGCAATTTTTGCAACGGCTAGGGCCGAGTGCGCTAAAGCTGACTCCGCAGGTTCGCATCGTATCGCCCCGATGTGACCCTTAAACATAAAAATGATAAATACATTGCAAATATAAATAAAATAAAGTAAAAAAATCAACTAAAAGAAAACAAGAATAATTGTGATAATAATAGAATGAGTAAAAGCCAGAGAACAAGAACACCGACTATTAAGTGAAGAGCAAATCAATAGTTTAAACTTTAAAGCATGGATCCCTCTAACTACCCCTATCTCGGGTCAGGTCCATAGAGAGGTGTAACTCGTGCAAGTCAACTCTTATTTGCTCATCCCAAGTTCCCCTAGGTCTTCCTCGACTCCTCTTACCCTTTACTTTGATGCTTCAATCCTTCTTATTGGTGCATCGAAAGACAAAAACATAAAAGTCAAATAGTTATCTTAAATAAACATGGTGAATATATAAAGCTAATAAATATCGAATAGTTAAATCAGATAAATATATGGTAAAATTTTAAAATGTCAATAGTTATTGTTCGAACAAGAAATTTAAGTTTGGGAGCCACAAATATAATTATAATAAAAAATAATCATTTATATTTCCTTATTGACCACAAGCTATTAAAATGATAAAAGGCTAGTGGACGGTTTAATCAAGTGGTGATGCTACTTTATATTTTATTAGCTTGGTGAAGGAGAATGAAAGTTGGGCAAAAATTATTAAGGTTGTTAATTTGTTTGTCTTGAATGGATAATGGTGGTAAAAATTAAACTTAAATTTTTACTACCGTATTGTAATTGTTTGTCCCTCCAGAATATTGAGCCTGATTATTGAGTCGGTAGCGATATAGTGATATTTTTTGATCATCCATATATTTTTACCGATCAAATAATATATATACTTAAAAATGGTTCACTCGACTCTATTTCAACCATTTATGGATCGGATTGAGAATTTTGGGCCGAATTATTTCAAGTTTTTGCTATTTGAGAATATAAAAGTCGGATCATATTTTATTCATCATTCATGTATATATTGCTATATAAAAATAAGTACATCTTAAAATATCTAGGTAGCAACTTAATTTTTTAAATACAAAATTATGATTTTCGACCATACAACGGTTTGAGGTCCGGTCTGGTTTGAAAAATAAAAACACCGACACCAGACCATAAACCGTAATATAATTTGAAAAAAAACAGACCAGACCATTTAATTTAAACCATAGACCAGACCAAATATTGAAATTCCGATTTGATTTAAGGTTTAGACCAAACTTTGTTCAGCCCTACTTAGAGATCACGCACTCGGAAAATAAATAAATGTATTAACACTTGCACCTCATTCAACACGCGTATTCGAATGGTATAATGACTAATGAGTAATGAGTAAATAAATCTGTTAAAAATCGTATTTTCAAATACATTTTAAATTTTTATTGATAATGACATTTTCCAATTAAATTAGATATTCTCCTTAAAAACCGAAATTCGTTTTAATCCTAATTTGGGTTTTTTTTTTTTTAAATCTTAATTTTCCTAAATAGTAGCCTATCTTTTTTTTTTTTTTGAAAATCTAATAGTAGCCTATCTTATTCCTTAACCAATTTTATATTAGAAAATAATTTCCTAAAATAATTATACTAAAAATTCTCCTCTAAAAACTGAATTTTTTTTAGCAACACTTAAATCAAAATAAATTCAAAACTACCTCTAAACTTTTTTTTAACTTTTTTTTATTTTATAATAAAAGTAGTGTAGAATCCGTGCAATGCACGATTTTTTTAGCATTGACATATAAACAGATGATATTGAAAAAATAAAGCTAAACATATCATGCAGTACAAAAACTTAATTTTAACGGCTATATATATATATAATTAAACTAACTTTGCAATTTTTGAAATTATAAGCAATATATTATGTAATATATTATATTTTCTAGTATACTCAATTTAATTATAAAAATTTGCTAGTGAAAAATACTTTAATGATTGTTATAAATTAGATGTGTAATTATATTTTTAAAATTATTATTTTCCAATAAATAAATAGTAGGTTGTAACTTTTAATAAGAATATATTCAAATACTAACTTGCTATTTTTAGAATAATTTATTGCCTCCTATAAACATTTGACATTTGTCATATTTCTTGAGGAGATGACATGTGAATTTTTACAATCCTTTTAATAAGATTTCTGATTTATGATTAGAATTGGACCAACTCCTATATAACTATTTCTTTATAAAAAAATTATCTTTATCTAATAATTAAAAAATATTTTGTTAAAATAATTATACTAAAAATTCTTCTTTTAAAACTGAATTTCTTTTTTTAGCAAGACTTGTATCAAAAAAAATAAGGAAAAATTACCAAGATTAATACGACCTTTCACTGATTTTCCAAGAATAATACGAACTTTCAATTAACCACCAATAATACGAACTTTGACATGCATTTTCCGCTGGCATACATGACCTATTTATAACCGGAAGTATAAGTCTTTTTTTGACCGTTGCTCAGCAAGTTTCAACCGGTAGTACGAACTTTCAATTAACCACCAATAATACAAGATGAAACCTGCTGAGCAACGGTCAAAAAAAGACTTATACTACCGGTTATAAATAGGTCATCTATGCCAACGGAAAATGCATGTCAAAATTCGTATAATTGGTGGTTAATTGAAAGTTCGTATTATTCTTGGAAAATCAGTGAAAAGTCGTATTATTCTGGGTAACTTTTCCAAAAATAATTACACTAAAAATTCAAAAATTTATCTTTATTTAATATTCAATAACAATTTATTTAATATTCAATAAGTTTTCCGAAAAAATAGCCCATCTCATCCTTTAAAAAACATTTAAAAAAAACGGTAAAATAAAACACAAATTGTGAAAATCTTCTAACAATATTTCCCTAAATCTTCTAGAATAAGTACAATCTACAACATGCCAACGGCATGTTAGTTTTTAAATCTTCTAGAATCTTACCACTCCTATAAAAACAAGCACATGATATGCAATTTAAACCCTAGTTATAGATCTTCTTCTTCAAGTTTTTCAAATCTCTCTACGATTCAAAATTCAAATCATAAGCAAATTTAAACGAATTCTTACACAATTTTCTCAATTTCTCAACCAATACAGGTTTGTTAATGGTAGAAATTTCATCTCATTATATGCGGGATTCCCCCTTTCTGTTTACAACGGAGGTTTCCATTCATTATTTCTCATCTGGTTCTGCAATTGTTTTTGGTTTGTGTAAGGATAGCTGGTACTACCGCTGCTTTGGCGTTGATCCTTGTTAATCGTTACAATGAAATCATCAACACCAGAAAATAATCGAATTAAATTAGCGATGTTATTGCGAATCAAGCAAAAGAAGGCGAAAAGTTACAAAGGCAATCGGATGTTGATTACTGTCAACGTTCTAGGCAGTACGGGACCATTGAGGTTTTTGGTGTATGAAGATGAGGTTGTTTCCACTGTTATCAATTTGACATTGAAATCTTATGCTCGTGAGCGTCGTCTTCCTGTACTTGGATCGAATCTTAATGATTTTCTTCTTTATTGCTCTGCTTCTGATACATCTAATGGTAATTGTTTGTGTTTCATTCGATATCTGTTTCTTCTCTATGTTATGTATTCAATCATTATGGAAATTGAATCGGATTATTGTATAATGAATTGTAATTTTTGCAGCTTTGAGTCCATTTGAGGCAATTGGAGCGCATGGTTGCCGGAATTTTCTACTCTGCAAGAAGCCACAAACTGAAAATGCTAAAAATGGTGAAATTGAGTCTAGTAAGTCCAGTGCTAGACGGGGAAGAAGCGGGTTGAAGTCATGGCTCAACAAGACATTAAATCACAAAGTCGCCTCGCATTAATTTGAATGTTAATTAGGCGGCTGTGTTATGATTTATGAGTCAAAATTAAACATAAGTTTCTTTTAAGTATAATTGTGTATACTTAAATTTCAAGCTTGTTCTCCGGATGATCGTTTTGTTCGCTCTCTACGGGTTCGGATTGGGGTTTGGGGGAAAGAGTTGATGGGTTTGGGGGAAATATTAATTTCTTTAATTGATTTACGTAGAGAAGAAAAAAATATAATAACAACAACATATTTTACTGTATTTCTCAAATTAGGAATCGTAGTACAAATACGTATGGATGAGGGTTTTGCAATTTTATACGTAGTATTTTGAGTTCGTTCAAATATCATATATAATTTGAAAGTTTTGCATCTTCTCAAGCTTATCAATCGTCTTCTTGTTCAAGCACATTTGTCGGAAAATAATTTATATGTCTTCTTACATGTCACGTTTTAAGATTTGAAGAAAGATTGACTAATAAATTTGTCATGGTATGAAGCTCACAATTTTCGGTTAATCAGGAAAAAAAAATCTTAGAACATTTTTTAAAAATAACACATATGAACACACGTCGAAAAAATAGAGAAGTTGACTAACTTCTCTAATTACTAAGTGATTTAAAAATAAATTTCATCAAATTTATGTGCAATCAACTCTCAAGCGATTCTTGTGTTAAATGTCGAACAATAGTTTATCAAAATTTGCAGGGAATACCCCATATACAACATAGACTTGGGATATTCATGTTAATAAACAACAACACCCAACACAAAAATAATCAAAAGTTACTATTCTTTTCAAAATATTAAATCTTCCATGTGATCATCATACGTGCTCTGTTTCGATTTACTTGCTACATTGATAATAGTTCTACTATTCACTTATCTCTTTTAATTGGTGACTAATTTTTAGTTTATAAGTCAATATAGTCAAGTGATATTTTCTTTGATTCTTCTAAATGTAAAGATTATTAATATCAAATTTTTATAATTTTTTATTATATAATTAGAGATATTAGTGATTGAATTAGTACATTAAACTACGTAAAAAAAATAAATGTTGCAAGTAATTTGGAACGGAGAAAGTATGTGTTATACAATTAAAATAAAAAGTCTAAATAAAACTTTACAAGTACCCACATATCACATTATATTAAGTAGGTTTAACAAATCATCTAAAGCCAATATCTTCAAAAAAAATAATCAAATTTTTTGCAATTAATAAAGTACATCATTCTATTTGTTAATATATGTCCAATGCCATAAATAAACGATGTGAATATACAAAAAATAAAGGTTAAATCATCATCATACCCAGTGTATTCCGTTCAAAGAAAACTATGGTCATAGTTTGGAGAGGAAAGGAAGGCGGCAACTCATACCCATAAAAGAGAGTACGACCAAAGAGTCCTTTGACTCAAGAAAGAATAAGAGCAATTTTCGCAACGACTAGGGCCGAGTGCATTGAAGCTGATTCCGCAGGTTCGCATCGTATCGCCCAGACGTAGCCCTTAAACATAAAAATGATAAATATACATTGCAAATATAAATAAAATAAAGTAAAAATATCAACTAAAAGAAAATAATAATAATTGTAATAATAATAGAATGAGTAAAAGCCAGAGAACAAGAACACCGACTATTAAGTGAAGAGCAAATCAATAGTTTAAACTTTAAAGCATGGATCCCTCTAACTACCCCTATCCCGGGTCAGGTCCATAGAGAAGTGTAACTCGAACTACCCCTATCCCGGGTCAGGTCCATAGAGAAGTGTAACTCGTGCAAGTCAACTTTTATTTGCTCATACCAAGTTCCCCTATGTCTTCCTCGACTCCTCTTACCCTTTACTTTGATGCTTTCAATCCTTCTTACTAGTGCATTGAAAGACAAAAACATAAAAGTAAATAGTTATAATAAATAAACATGGTGAATATATAAAACTTATAAATGTCAAATACTTACACAAGATAAATATAAAATGTCAATAGTTATTGTTTGAATATAATTTTAATAAAAAATAATCATTTATACATGTCCATATTGACCACAAGCTATTAAACACAAAAAACTCATTTACAATTATTCAAATTGGTAGATAATTAAAAAACCAATAAATTAATCTAAAAAAATTATGATGGCTAATTAATATATTCCCACTTGTTTAAGGTGGGAAAAAAAATTCATGATTGGTGATCAAATTAGGTGGGGGAAGTATAATGAATTGCTTAAGAGTCAAGCAGTACTTTATAGAAGTACTCCATCCCTACCTTAAAATTTTAATATATTTTAATATTTGCATTATTTAAAAAAAAAAATTTTAATCTTATCTATATATTTTTATTTTCTTTTAATTTTATCTACAATTAATTAGATCTGTTCATTTATTACTAAATCTATTTTTCCCTTAGAAACAATTCACTCTTTATGTGCTATATTATTGCCTAATTTTTTATTTTTGTTAATTTGTATTTACACATTTAACTTAATTTTTCAACTCATTTAACATATTTTTTCACTACGTTACAATATTTATTTTAATTTTTTTTGTTTTTTCATCAATACACATGAAATAAATTTGGTGACATAAAGTTGTACAAATCATTTGTACTTATCGATTGAACTAGGCATGTCAAATAGATCAGGTTGGATCGAGCTCGAATCATGTATAAACAATTAAACATGTCAAAATCCCTTTAACCCAAATCTGACCATTTAGTTAATTAGGACAAAAATGACAACCCTGATTTAATCTACAACACATCAAGTCGGTCTAGTATCGAGTATCGACCCACTTAACCTGTATAAAGTTTTTTTTGTTTTTGTTTTAGGTTTTTAACATTATTACATTAATTTTACAACTTTTTGTTTAGCAGTTGTTTATTTTGTATTAATGTAAAAAAATAGAAATATTAAATTAATTAAGATTTAGTTATACTTATCGATTTAATTCAGAATTAAGTCGTTTAATTAAATGAGTTATACAAATTTATTTCAAATCCAAAATTTTCACCTACACCTAACTCATTTAATATATTAATCAAATCGAATCAACCCATTGTATTAATTGAATCAAAAATCTTAACTTAAACACACTTATTTCGAATTAGATTCAAATCGAGTTAGCAAATCGAATCGGCTTTGTCAGATCTGATTTGAACACGTGATTACGTACAAAGGAATAAACTCATTTTCCCTTCCCGTAACAGGCAGCGTGTTAGGTTTGAACTTTAAATTCATTTTCCACCCGTAACAAACCTAAGTCTGCGGATTCTCCTACAAAAGCATGAACATACCCTAATCAATTCCCCAATTTTCCAATTCTAAACCCTAGGCCTAGATCGAGAGATAATCTCCGCCTCCGCCATCGCCATTTTCTTCAAGCTCTTCTGATCTCTCTAAACGATTTCAATTCTTAAGCAATTCATCACGAATTCCTCAACCAATTTTCTCAATTTTTCGAAGCATTACTGGGTTGTGAATGGTAGAAATTTCATCTAATTACATGCCATTTTCCCCCTTCCTCTCTACAAGGGGGGTTTTCGTTCATTCTCTTTCTTCTGCTTCTGCATTCGCTTTCGGTTCTTGTATGGAAGGCTGGTACTACCGCTGCCTCGGACTTGACCCTTGAATTATTTTTTTTCCCCGTCTTCTAGATCTCTCTCTTTCTATTTTCAATTTCTTTTTGTTCAATTGAAATCAACAAAAACAAATCAATACAAATTAATTTAACGATGTTGCTCAGCAAGCAAAAGAAATCCCAAAATAATAAGGGGAATCGTCTCTTGATTACTGTCAATGTTTTAGGAAGTACGGGGCCGTTGAGGTTTGTGGTGAAAGAAGGGGAGCTTGTTGCTGCTGTTATCGATATGGCGTTGAAATCTTATGCTCGTGAAGGTCGTCTTCCTGTGCTTGGATCCAATCTTAATGATTTTCTCCTTTATTGCCCTACCTCTGGATCTGATGGTAATTGTTCCTTCTTTTGATTATCCTTTTATAGAACTATTACAATTGTTGTCATTTTTCATTTAATTGCAATATATTTGATAGTTTATTGCTGTTTGATTGTTTTTGTATATCACATACTAAATCAGAAGCTTGGTTGTTGATTCCTGAGATGTTGATGAGTTTGTTCAATTTGGTTTATGATTGGATTGAACTTTGACCTTACCCTTGGCCAGACTTTTACATTTTCTGTTTTGTTTTGTTTGATAAAGGTTAATTTGACCATGTTTGGTAATCGGCTTCCTGGCCAGCATATTGATTGGCATTTTGTTATCATCTTGTTGGTTGGTCATGCTGTTCTGTAAACGACTTTTGACCTAACGTTATCTAAAATGAAAGAGCTGTTGTGGACATCTACATAATTGGCTTGGTTGCTTATGTTTTCCCCAATAAACAGTCAACATCCGTAGTTTTCCCAACATCTACATCAATAACATACTTATATAGCTAACTTAACATTCAATTGAAGTAGCTGATGCTACTATGCGCTAGCTGATCAAACGAGCCAACTAAACTAACTAAACTGGTAGAGAATAAACTGTTCATTGTTCAACGTTGCTTTTTTTAGGTCTAGTTTAGGGAATAGATGTTTTTGTTTATTGTTAATACCCATTGATTTTGGTGAGGATAGAAGAAACTAGGATCTACCCACCTTCAATATCTTAGTAAGGACAATCAATAAATGTCAAAAATGGTGGCTGTTTAATAATGTTTCCGAATTTGGAGAAGTTTTAGTGTTAGATATTGCATTTGCCATGGGAGTCTATCTTTGCTTGTTAACTGTTCATTACCATTTTTCAGCTAGTTTAGCCTGTAGTTGCTCATGGATTACTTTAATTTTGTGCTTTTTCTAAGGTGAATATTGTGATTACTTAATGTGGGGCAATATGTGTCTTCTTGTTGGCTTATTTATCTATTTTAGCTTTTATGCTGCGTCTGTAGAATTGGTTGTTTATCTTTGCTTGATGGTGTTTTTTGCAGCTTTAAGTCCACTTGAGGCAATCGGAACTCATGGTGTGCGGAATTTTCTACTCTGCAAGAAGCCACAATCTGAGATTGCTAATAATGCTGAAACTGAGGGTACTACTATTGCTAGACGGGGACATGGTAGATGGAAGTCATGGATCAACAAGACCTTAAGTCTCAAAATTGCCTCGCATTGAAGCTTTTTAAAAGTATTTCTCGTGCTTTCAACGGTGAACAATGATAGTAACGCCTTCGAGAGGTTTATATTGCGCTGATTGCTTGTTTCCTTTTATACCAGTTTGATTATTTTGCATTATGTGAAGGATTATTCATGAACATTATTAGAGGGTTTAATGTCCTATTGGGCATACAATTACAGACGCTTCGGCAAATAAAGTTGAACTTATCTTGTATTCAGTAACCAGTATTGCTTCTGATATGAAAATCATGTATCATTTGTTTAGATTTCTTCTTTCTTTTCATCCTTAATTGATTGATTGGTTGGTTGCTTATAGTTAAGTTATAGGTGAAGTTGAATAACTCGGGTCATGAGATTTCAGGAGGTTTGGCTTGTTGTACATGTCTACTTCCACAAGCACCAATATCATTACTAGTGCTTAAGTTCTCTAGGTCGGGGAGATCTGAGGCACAACCTTAGGACCAAAGGTGTTTAACGGGGCGGATCGACCTCAACGGGTCAAGGATTGGGTCACATTTTATTTGGTTGTTGGCGGGTCGGGTCAATAATGGGTGGGGTCATTTACGTGTCTTTGTGTAAAGGGTCGGGCTGAGCCAGATAATTATAGGAATTGGTTGTAAAAGATATTTTACCACTTTTTTATTTTAATATTATATTGTTATATTTATAGTTGAATTAACCTAACGCCATAAAGAATAATAAAAAAACTATTTTATGAACTTTTAAAAAAGGGTCAAAGTGAGTCGTATTTAAATGGGTTTGACCCACACTGAACCGTTTAATATTTGACCTGACCTGTCTCGACCCGACTCATTTAGATTTTGGCCCGCCCTGCCCCCTATCTGGCAACATTAAACACCTCTACTTAGGACCTAATGTCCATCATGGATATCGTTAATGTTGCTTATTTTGCTAGAGTTTGCTTGAACAAGGAGCGAATGACTTTATCTTCTTCACTTATAGTTGGAGATTTAAGCATCAAAGCGAGTTTCTGTAACGCCTTCTGGGCTAAATTTGTTCCGTATAAAAGAAAGTCAACTACTCTGAAGTTTGAGGATATTTACACTATATTTGGATAGTAGTATATTAAAGAGAGAAAAGAAATAAAGCGAAGGAAAAGGGAAGGGGAAAGGAAGGAGAGTGCATTTTGTTTGTTTAGGAGGAAAAAGGAAAATGAGTTTTTCTTTCCAAATCTTTCCATCTTAGGAGAAATTGTATTCTTAACAAAATTTGTTAATATTTTCCCTCCAAATCCATCGCCTCTAAATGTCTTAAATTTCTTTTTGTTAATCAAGCATGAGATTCTTCATCCTTCTAAATCATTCAAAATTTAATTATTCTCACCATCTACATCTAGACGGGGATGAATGTAAAATAAATACCACAATATTTTCTTTAGAGTATTATGCAAATGGTCTTACCTATTCGTTAACATCTTTTCGTCAACCTTTTCAACTCAAAAGGGAAACACTCGGTTAATAGTGACTTTGTCGTAAAAATACTAACAATTTCAATGTTTTTATTGGAGAACCGTAGACATTATTGGCGCTTGTAATAAAATTTATCTATGTGATTTATTTGTCAAAATTAACCAAACCTACACAAAACCATGTATTAGAAAATAAATTTTACGATATCATGAGAATTTGTGGTTATTGGAGTATTATTTTAAGGAATAATTGATTTTTAAATTGTTCTTTTCCATAATTAAGTTTAATTGGTTTTTAGTGGTATAATATTATCCCCATTATGACCAAACAAGACAAGCCAAGTGATGAAACTATGTTTGGGGATTCAGATTTTGGTGCAATAACCTCTTCACCTTAATAATATGCTCCATTGTTTAAAACAATTGTTAAATAATAACCCTAGTAAAATATTCTAAATTTGCCTTTAATTATTAGAAAAATAAAATAAAATAAGATTTCATTAAAAACATGCGTAAATAAGATGAGAAGCTAAAATTAAATTAACACATAAAATAATACCTAAATATATTGTCTTATATCGACAAAGGAAAATATAACACCTCCGATCATACAAAATCAAATTGTAAATTTGCAAGTTCATCAAGACAAATTTGGATCATAATGACTAATCTCATTCTACACAACGCTTTTATTGTGCATCACTACTCAATTGTCTCTTTACTAGCTTCACCCTCCGATCTCCATTCTACACTTTGATAAGTGATAACCCACACTTTCTAACACATACTTTAGTATGAAGAGTAATACACTAATGCTCATACACTAGATCATAGGGTCGATTTTGGATTTTGTGTTTTGGGTCGATTCTAACATAGCATACATTATTTTCATAAGATTAATGCACTAATGGTCACGCACTAGATTATCCGTTCAATTTCATATGTTTGGGTCGATTCTAACACATGTTTTAGCATACACTAATTTTCATTCAAGACCAATCTGATAAGAATAGTAATGCTCATACACGCTAGATGTATTCATTCGGATCATCAGATTTTGTACCCAATTTAATTTTTAACGTAACTTTAAATTTATTTTCAAGCTAGATCAAATCACAGATCGATTACAAAATCTAATAAATATTAATTTGGGATATTCCACGTGGTAACCCTGAGGTTTTGGGTTTCCACGTGGTAACCAAAACTTTTAAAAAATCCATTTGGTAACCTCGAGGTTTACCAAATTGTTTCATCGTAACCTTTTTGCACATAAAAATGTTAGCAAACATTAACTTTGAAGCTTTAAAGTTGTTGTACGCTTATTTATGTGATTTAACATTTCAAATGTCATCCATTTCAACATTTTCCACCAAAACAATAACTCAAACTCTACCATTTTTCATTCAAATTATATTTTTCTCCCAAGTCCAAAAATATGGTAGAGTGAGGGTTAATATTTTGGGGGAAAATGTTAAAACTAAGGACATTTAAAATGGTGAGTCATATGAATAGGCGTACATAGCCTTATAACTTCGAAATTACCGTTGTTAACGGTTTTATATGCAAAAAGTTTACGGTTGAGCAATTTCGTAAACCTCAGGGTTACCACGTAGATTTTTAAAAAACATTTTGATTACCGCGTGAAAAACCCAAAACGCTAAATTTACCGGAATATCCCAATTAATTTTGAGATGGGTTTGGATTGTTCTAAACTCTAAACATAACAAGGCAAATAATGCACGCAATTCACGCTTGCACGTTAGTATTTCAGTGACACTTGCACCACATGACCACAACCATACCCATTTATATCAAACTAGTTCCTTCTATAAACCAAGTCAAACCCCTTTATCAAATCTTCCCCCATTTTTTCTGCTATTTTCTTACAATCCCACCATAATTTCGCTTCAATCCATGGAGGATTCAACCTTCAATCACGACCAGAACGATGCTTCCGCCGTAGCCACTACCAACAACAATCATGGCTGGCAAAAGGTCACATACGCCAAACGCCGCAAGAATCAACAGCAGACTAAACAAAAATCCGCCACAACCGTCGCTGCTTCTTCTGATAAAGTGAACAATGTTTTCCGTGATCTTGATCAGCAGAATGAGGATCGTCATCGTCGCATTGTGGAGGATGCTAAGAGGAAATCTGATGCTTTTTTTGATGATGATGATGATGCTCCGAAGACTAGATCGAAGAAACGCGATGATTCGGATGATAGTGATTTCAACGAGGATAGAGTAAATGTTAATGTTAATGTTAAAGAGGAGAAGAAAGAGAAGAAAAAGAAGAAAGTCGATAAAAAGCCTAAAGTTTCGGTTTCTGAAGCTGCTGCTAAGATGGATGCCTCTGATTTGGCTGCATTTCTCTTGGATTTGTCGGTCAGTGTTCTTTTGATAGATTTAATTTTTGATTTTGTCATTAAGGGATTGAATTGAATTGAATTGAATTGCATGTTAAATTGTGATCTGCTGAAACTAGTGATCTTTTGTGAATTAGGGTTCTTATCCAGACCAGGAGGATATTCAATTGATGCGATTCGCTGATTATTTTGCCCGAGCTTTTACATCTGTGTCTTCTGCTCAGTTTCCTTGGGTTAAGACATTTAGGGAATCTCCTGTAGCTAAACTTTCTGAGGTTGGTTTATTTATTTATTTTTTTTAAATATATTTTAGGATTTGCTTTTACATTTTGCTATTACGATCTCTACTATTTAGTTGAAATTTCGTAGTGGTAATAAATTTTGGATTAGTATATGACCTGAATTGTGGTGATTTTTTTTTAAATTGATGAAAAAGTTGGATCAATGTTTTAGCTGATGAGAGAAACTATGTGGAAAATGAGTTTGTGAATTGGGCTCGTGAAACACATGGGTTGAACTTTTATCTTTTGTTGTGAAGTATGTTTCGACTGTATTATCTTGTCCCACTCCTTAAAAGACAAAAATTATTTGAATTTTACCTTTTGTATGGAATATTGAATTGTTCTTTATCTGAATACTATACTAAAATTTTGATACAGCTGAGGCTGTTCAGATGTTTTCTAGTAAGAAAATTATGATCTTTATCAAGCCTGGTATAGTGTGGGCCTATGCATGTGTGCCGAACAATTCAGCTGCCATTATTTGTGTTATATTCCAGTATGTTACACAATTCGATATCAATTTGGTTTTTAATCAAATGACTCTAGGGAGCCTCGGGCCTACTTTCCCTGTTGGTCATTACCAAGCTCAATTCATTCCATAAACAAGTGATATTCATTATTTTTTGGAAAAGGATTAATATTCTGCTTATGTACATCATGTATATGATTTTTGTTGTCTCCTCCATGTATTCCCTTTCTGTATCTTGAGAATATGATGCAGGGTTGCATATAGTTTATCTTTTAGAAACATAGTTTTCTTTTAATATAAATGATGAGGATTTGTAGTAGTGTTATACTGCAGGCATGGTGTTTTTGTTTTTCTTTTAAAGGTTCAATTGTGCATGGACTCTTATTTGTAAAGTTAAGTACTGAAGGAGAGTTCATTAGCTTGTATTTCTAATTTCTACCTATCTTGGATTGGTTTTTGTACTGACATCTATGTATCTTCTGTTATGAGTGTTGTTCCTTTTACATTTTCTATGTCCTGTTCTGGATAGGATCAAGACTGTCAAATGTGTGTTTCTGGTTAGATGATTGGCTTTTTGTTTACCCAAGCAGGGATTTTGGCTTGTGACATTATAACTCCTAATTGCCGTCGGTTATACTTTTTGCCTTGACAGCATATCATCTGTGGGATGCTCCTGTATGGCTGTATGCATAAAAAGAGCAATTTTTTTGTGAGGGGATGTGAGATTAATTGGGGGACCTTTGATGTATAATTCCTAGATTCTGAACAAAAGCTTGAAATTTTCTTCTATCCCTTGATATTTTTAATTAGTAGTAGCTATTGATTATTATGTTTTAATTAGAGTTGCAGTTTTTTTTTTTGTTTTTGAAAAAATTTGTTGTGCTTTGTTTGGCTTCATTTCCTTGCAACTTGGAAAACTGAGGCTAATACAGGATGCTATTAATGAGTGGACCAAAGCAACATTTATATATATGAATTTAATATCAGCTTTAAGACAAAAATGAATTTTTGTTTATATCTAGGGAAATCTTTAAACATTTTCACTAACTAGACTTGTGACTTCTAAGAAAAATGAAACTAAGGAGAGGCATATAGTAAATCAAGTAGTTAAAAATAGAGAAAGGATCATTAAAAAATTAGATGAATCAAAGGCATGCAAAGTTTTCTTTAAAGCGAAGGAAAATATAGATTCTAGCCTCAAGATCTGATCCTTTAGCCGCTTTATTAGAAATTTAGTTGCAAGCACTTCATCCAAGCTATCCAAATTTTGTGGCAAGTACATAGATCAATTCAAGTAGGTTATTTGCTCTATGAGGTGGTCCATGGCTTGACCCCTGACTACATGCCTGTTTGAATGTTCGAGTTTGTTTGTCTACCATTTTATTCCGTTTCATTCTGGATGTTGTAAGTTGAGTTGCTATTGCTTTTCTCAGCAGAATTGAAAGGAATCATCTCTACCCTGGTCTTGCCTGGCTTTTCTTTTCATTTCTGCGTTTTATATCTATGATTTATTATGCTTGCCTTCCCATTTGTGTTGTGATGTAGATTGAAATTCTATATGCTGAAGTATAAAATATCTGTTTTCATCAGCTCTACTTGTTTCTTTGAATAGATCCCTGTCTCGCATATCCCAGATGCTGTTTATAAAACATCATTGGACTGGATCAACCAACGTTCAGTGACAGCCCTTAATTCCTTTGTGATATTGCTGCTGGATACCATAATTACAGATTTAAATAATCAACTTCCTAGTGTTAAGAATGCTAAAAAGGCAAGTCAGCAGCCACCATCCAAATCTCAGGTAATCATTTTCTTGTCATTCATGGATGTTTTTTTTTTTTTTTTTTTTTTTTTTTTTTTTTTTTTTTTTTTTTTTTTCCTGTTTCTGTTCTACAGTTGCTTGTTTTTGTTCCTGATTATCATGCATAGATGGAAAGTGATGGCCCAATATGATATGATCATATGAAGATGCCAAATATGGCCACTGGAGGAAACTTAAATTTTCTTGTAAAATATTATAAAATGATATTTATGCTTTAGATTTGCTAAGTTGGTTCACACGTGCATATTGGTTGAGTTCAGCATTTTAAACCCCTGGTACCAAAATTTTTTATCTTTGAAATTTTTGTGAAAGGAAAATATCCTTCTAGCAGTGGACCCAACCTCATTTTTTATGTCATATTTCCTTCCGTCCCTTCTAGCAGTGGAGCTTAATTATAATGAGCTGAGTGAACTGAAATTTTTAGGGTGGCTAGAAAAATTGATTTTATTCTTCAAATGGAAATCTTGCATTTGTCCCTTCACATTCCTTATTACTGTTGAGGGATCTGTTCAGAATGATTAAGAATTTGTTCAGAATGATTATAAGGTAAGGCCAACTAAATGAGCCAGAATGTTTAATGCAGTCCTTATGGAGATTGTATGATTACCTCTACGTATGGCATGTAGCAACTTGGTTTATTTTGTACTTGGCTGACAAATGAGTGGCAGAGTCACCTGATAATTTGTTTATTGCTGTTCTATGCGGGAAATTAAGCTGTAAAAAGGTTCAGGTCATCCAACTATAATTTAGCCTGCTTCAAGGACCTACAAATCTTAGTGCCTTTTCCCAAATCACTTGATGTGTGTACACTGTACACTGTACCCTGTACTAGCTTTAACCCGTGAAAGGGGAATCTTAAGTTCGTGGATCTTATTGTATTTGATGTATTCTCGAGTGAATCCTTTCCGAATGCTCGTAGAGATTTAAAATTGGGTGATGAATGAATGATCTTCTAATGGGCACTTCATGCAACCCAAGCTTTGTAATGTAGTCAAAATGATTGTGTACTTCTCATTTTTCTGGATAGATGTGATTGTTGAGAAGTGCACACAGTTCATTCTCTGCTTTTTTTATTTTTATCTTAAATAGGGAATTAGGTGGCCTGCTTATTTCCAGGATGCACCCTGGGGATTGACAGCAGCACCAGCTGTGCTATTGTCACTTACTGCCACATAGGTCTAATACTTAGTTAAAAGTAGTTCATATTATTTTATTTTTTTTCATTGTAATGCTACATCACCCTACTCATAATATATGCACTCGTGGTGTTGAATTCTGAAGGAAGCTGTTGTCTGTCCCAGGTTGCTATCTTTGTCGTTTTGGCTATGGTTTTAAGGCGTAAACCAGATGTACT
Source organism: Amaranthus palmeri (assembly GCA_019776075.1). Lineage (NCBI taxonomy): Eukaryota > Viridiplantae > Streptophyta > Magnoliopsida > Caryophyllales > Amaranthaceae > Amaranthus > Amaranthus palmeri. The sequence continues at coordinate 541,730 of JAAKBH010000049.1, forward strand.
TGTGGCTTTGTTGCCTACATTGAGGGAGAACTCCAAGTATCAAGGACAAGAGAAGCTTTTAGTTATCATATGGATGATATCTCAGGTTGTCTTTTGTGAAACGACATAATATTTTGAAGAATCTTTGTAGTTTAATTGTTTTGTGCTCATCTCATTCGAGTGAACTATTTTTTAGGCGTCTCAAGGAGATTTGTCTGTTGGCTTGTTTTCTTGGGCTCATAACCTCTTGCCAATGCTTAACAGCAAATCAACTAACAATCCACTTTGTAGGGATCTGATTTTACAGTTGGTTGAGAGGTTGGGAAATTTTATTATTATTTTTTATATTTTGGTATATTACATTGTATTATTTTTTCAATTAGTAAAAAAGAATATTATTGCAGAATATTAGCAGCCCCTAAGGCTCGCACTATATTGGTCAATGGAGCTGTAAGAAAAGGAGAACGTTTGATTCCTCCAGCTGAGTATGAGATCTTGATGCGGGTGACTTTCCCTGTAGCATCTGCCAGAGTGAAGGTGTGTAATCCAACCATAGGTTTCATCATATTATCTTTCCAAGTAGTGAAAACGTAACTAATACTTGGGTATGGGTTCTTTGCAGGCAACTGAGAGGTTTGAGGCTGCTTATCCAATCCTTAAAGAAGTTGCTCTTGCCGGTGCATCTGGAAGTAAAGCAATGAAACAAGTTTCACAGCAGATGTTTGGATTTGCTATTTTAGCAGCTGGAGAAGGTATTTTCTACCGTTAAAACATTGCAGTCTTTTTCTTTCGTGTGTAGAAGTGCATTTGATAATTGATATACTCTTAAGAGAGAACCTTGAAGTTTATCTGTCTCGTGATTTTGCAGGCAAGCCTGAGCTGGCTAAAGAAGCTACAGACCTCATATATTGGTGCTTGAGGGAAAACAGTGATGTCTATAAGCAATGGGTAAACTGATGTTGTGATTACTACATAGTAGCATTCAGTTTATTCAACATATTTACTTCAGTATGTAGTATCCTGGGTGTAATTTATGCAAAATCATGTGCATTTTTGCAGGACAAAGTATACTTGGATAATCTGGAAGCAAATGTTCGCATCCTGAAAAAGCTTTCCGAAGAGAGGATAGAGCAGCACCTTAATCAGTCGTCCCTTGAGGTTGTGAAGCAGACTCTGAAAAGTTTTCAGCAAAAGGTAGCTTTCTCTATTCTCATCCCTCCGATTTTTAATTCGTACATCTGCATTTGAGCTATATATCGGTTTTCGTGAGAAATAATAGAGAAACTTCGAAATGGGTTTGTGCAAGTTGTATTACTATACATTGATATGATCAGTTATGATTTCGTATTGGCTTTAATTCTGTTTTTTTTACTGATTATTATCTCGTAGAATGAGAACGCATTGGCTGGAGAACGTTCTGGACAAGCATCTCTCCTCAAGGATGCTGACAAGTACTGTAAAATTCTTTTGGGAAGACTATCACGTGGTCATGGCTGTGTAAAGGCCGTAGTTTTTGTTGGTGTTGTAATGGCTGTCGGTGCTGCTGTTATGTCCTCTAACGTGGAGTCGTTTGATTGGAAAAGGGTATCGGTGATGCTCAGCTCTTTCCAATCTTTTTAAACGAACATGTACTTAACGGGGCGGGGTGGGGCGGGCTTCCGCTGTTGGTTTAATATACTCGAGAGGAAGCAGGATCAACAAGCTCCCGTCCCATAATAATTGTCAAAATAGATGGCGGGATACAAAGAGTTAGGATTGAGAAAATGCCACAAGGCTAGCGGCTAACTTAATAGTACAAGTCGATGATCGATCCATGACATTTTTGATCGATTTGATTTTATGTTTATTTTTTTAGTTTCTGTCAAATGCATGAGTATCTAAAATAACAATGCCTGTATTTATGGACTGTTATGCCTTTTTACTTTTCCTTTTTTTTTCTTTCATTTGGCCTTTCCTACTCTCTTTTTCTGATGTTATTTCGAAAAAATCACTACCTACTATGATTATCAACTAATAAATTAACTTAGTGAAATATTCATTAATATTTGGAAAAATTACACGAATAATAGTATAAAATTTTTATTAATTTTTCTATAATGATATTAAATTTTGATTAATTATGAATAATTTCAACTTAAGGGTGTTTGTCTAAAATAATGTTAACTTTTGTTTATATTATGTTATTTGATAAAAAACAAAGGTAAATTAATGTTTAAAGTTGGTAGTATTCTAGGAAAACATAATTAAGAAGTTGGTATCATTCATTTAACATAATCAGAAGTTGGTATTATTATAGAAAAATTAATAAAATTTTGTATAATTTACGACAATTTTTCGAGCCTAACTAGAATTATGAGTTGGGTTTAACTTTGAAAATATAAACTTAGGTCCCAAACTTAATTTATAAAACATTAAGCTCAAATCTAGTTTAAACTTATTCAATCTCACATATTACAACTCAAACAATTGGGGCATTTATTTGTAGGGATTTCTTTAATCCTACTATGAAGTATACTTCTTAAACAAATCTATCTAACATTAAAAAATTTAAAATACATCATTCTTCCTCCCCTCACTTAGTCACTTTGATTTTCTTCTAAAATCAAAATTCACTAAACACGATCTAACGTAAAACAAAATAAAAGGTAAAATGTAAATTGTGAATTTATAATCTGATCAGTCCGATAACAATTAACTCGATTAACCAAAATGAGTATACTTTGATCCGATCATTTATATAATGAATTAAAGATTTTTTTTATTGTTAAATTCTACATTAAAATTAATCTGACTCGAGATATCGACTATCGAGACCTATCTGAACACATGAATGGCACCTCAAAGTCTATTCCAATTCCCAATTGCATCAAGTTATCTAAGCCTTCTAGCGCTTTCTAGAAGACGGTTTGGAGAATTGAAACCCCAGCTTCTACTCAGCTGATTGAGCTTTGCTTCCATAAGTTCACTGTTGGACTTGCAAGAACAATCGAAGGCTAATGCAATAATCAAATGATGGCAACAATCCCAGCTAACAATTTCTACTTCAAAATTCACCCAATTCAACGCCAACCCAGAAACCTTCCTGTAATTTTGCATCAGAGAAGAAGAATTTTAAGGGTACCCGCAAAATCCCATCTCCATTATCATTTCTATAATCCCAGAAGATGTCTTTGTTCTTCTGTTGTTCCCAGGGCTTGTGGTGATGCTGATTCTGCCTCTCGACAATCGACACTTTCGGTTAGTTTTAAGCTGCCCCCTTTGTATTTATTAAGATTTCAATATGAATTTCATTGGTTTGTGCAGTATTTTGTTTTTCTTTGATTGAAATAGTGACTCTTAGTGGTGTTATGAACTGCTCTTCACTGACTGAGTTTGTTGCAAATTGTTTTGCCCATAAATTTAATTTTGTGGTTTGTTTGTTGGAAGAATAAGATAAAAAATTTGAATTGCATGGATGTGATTAAGCGATAAGAAGTTTGCAGATGGAAAATAACGGAGGTGGTCTGGACAGTAATTCTAGCAAAATTGGTAAATGTAAAACATTGCGTTTTTTGAGATGGGTTGTGCTTGGATGGTTTGTAGTTTCTAGGTTGCTCGTTGCATGTTCCTAGATAAGGATTGTTACTAGATTATTTGGTCGTACGAATAGAGATTTGGCTGTGTTGTGTTAGGTAGTGTACCTAATTATCAAGTATTGGAGGTGATTTCAATCACCTAATAGCTCATTCATTGGCTTGCATCATTGGGGGAAATGATGGAAGTGCAAAGGAATCGAGTTGGCATGAGGTTGGAGGCTTGGAGAGTCAAAGAAAGCAAAACATGAGCCCATTCGAGCAAGTGTAGTGCTAGTTTGACTTTGAGCATCAGCGGGCAGTCTCTTGTTTTGCCTTCTGGACAACTGGTGCGTGTCACGGGACATGTAACATCATTTGGAAGATTCTTTTTCTGATATTTTGGCCCATAAAAAGGGCATGAAATTAGGAAAAAGATCATTGTGGGCTATTACTAGGAAGAGAAAAAGGTTTGGTGAAACCCTAGAGTGCTTCTTCAAGTATTTGAGTGAAAACTCCAAATTTGGAGGTCTTGGTCAGCTTTAGAAAGTGACAATCTTTTAGAGAGTGACTTCATTATTGGATTGTTGAATCATTGATAAAGTACAATATATTTTGAGGGGTAGGTATATAAGACACCACTAAACACTTCTGTTCTTGCTTGAATGGGAGGAAATGGGGGGAGGAGATTTCTTTCATTTGTATAACAAAAGGGGAAGGAGGGGATGGGAGAGGAGGGAAGAAAATGCTTCCAATTCGCTTCCCTCCTAAAATGCTTTCCAAGCGTAATTCAACTGATGTAGAAGTGCTTAGGGTTTTCCCATCATTGTGTATTACGAATAGTAAAAGCTTCTTTGGTCTCTGATAGGGGGTACTTTTTTAGTGTTAGTGTGATGTAGGATTATTATTCTTGGATAATCAAGCTTTCACAAGAATGCCTTTTGTTAAAAAATCTTCAATTTTGTCAATTTTACCTCTAAAAATGTAAAAATTACTCCCTTCTATTTAGTTGAATATTGTATTTCCTCTTTTGGCATATTCGCATCAAATGCTTCATTTTCGTATTTGTAACTTTTTTCTCTTATGCCCTAATGGGATCCAACTATTTACATACTCCAATTGCCATAACATTATCACTTTTTCTCTTACTTGAGTCCATTTCTTTTTTGAAAAAATTGGTTCATTATCAATTGGGCTGTTCAACAGGCCTCCATTCAAAGCCCTTATCTGGCCGATTTATAGAAGGGTTAAGTGAAGGTCGGGCTGAAAACAGATTGTTTATCCGTTGTTTAATAATTGTTAGTTGAAGGATAAAATAAAACAAGTGGATGGGAGAAATTTGTGGATGAGATAAAGAAAGTGAATTAGTTTGTGGATAATATTAAAAGAAAAAAGGTTTGAGTGATTACTAAAATAAGTAAACGATGCAAAATAAGTGGGACAACTTTAAATAGAAATTGAGTGCAATTTCAAAGGGATGGGGCCATAAGGGAGTAGTAAATAGTGTCTAACAAGGATAATTTTCTTGCTATTTATACAAAATTAAACATTTTAAGTTTATACAGTTATACTCTGTATCATGCCCAAGAGCCGGGTAAAAAATCTTGGATAGAATCTCTTTTTTTTTTTTTTTTGTGACTTATTGTTAATGTTTAGAGCTGACTATGACCATAGTATTTTTCATCATCTTAAAATGTGATTCTTTGACCATTAACAAAATTGCAACCTCAATCGTGTTTAAGATGAGCAAAGCACATATTGACATTAGTTTTCGCATCGTGGTGATTGGGGCCGGACGTCCCCGTATCGCAGAATGTGGCTATGTCTTACGTTCCTAGCCTAGTCTAGAAGAGTTTTAGTCAACAAAGTATATGACATGCTTCACATGTAATATCTGCAGTTCTGCACATAATCATGTCAGGACTGTGACCAGTGGCGGACCTAGGATTCAAACTCAGTGAGATCACAATCGATAAAATAATAATTTAATAAAAAAAATATCATCAAATACAAAAATAATAATGTTTGCAATTCATTCCTACAAAAGAATATTTTATATTCTATTTCGACGAGTTTTCATTTCTTGAAACCGACGAATAATAAGATCATTGGGTACAGTACAAAATACCTCCTCAATAAAAGTTACCAAGTAATCATTCATCATTGATCTCCCATTTTGTTTCACAATTTTGTCTTCGCGATATTCATTGTCGAAAAAGTTCATGTGAAATCGTATTTTTTAAAGTATTTTTCCATCAATGACACTTTGATCTATACATATTAAACAATTATATATCACTAATCAACAATTATTAATTAAAATGTCTATCAAAAATAATTCACTTTTTTTAAAAAAAATTAAATTAAATAAAAATTTAATTTTTGACCCAATATAATAGAATGTAATTTTTTTAAAAATTTAATTAAAAATTTTAAATTAAATAATTCACTAATCAACAATTGAGGAGATTTTTCGTGAATTGTACTAATGAAAGTTGGGTTTTTGTAGTTTTTGCTTACACAAGTACTAATAAATAGCGCTGATACTCAGAATAATCACAAGTACACTGTGTCTCAGTTGGCAGGATGAACGCCTTGAGGCGCACAGGTCGCGTTTTCGATTCCCCAGAGCAACAGATTTTTTTGCAATTTTATAATTTTTTTTCAAAAGTCAGTGAGGTCACTTGCGGGCGCGGGAGCCTACTAGGTCCGCCCCTGACTGTGACATGATTTTTAGCCTAATGTTGAGAGCCACCAAATCTTTATGAAACACATTTAATCTTAAAAGCTAAGAGCTATTTCTCCGCTTAAACCTTAATCTATTTGGACTGAGTTAAGATTGGGTAAGGTTTAGATTTAACTCCTATTATTTTTCAAAGCTAGTGAACCTGTTATATAACTGAAGCCATAATTTCAGACCTTTATAATGAATGCCATCTTTGAAGATGACATTCTTTGTGTATCAAAGACTATATTTGTGAGTAATGTTCCAACTTGGGTCCTGTTTTTTTAGGACCCTTGCTCTTTTAAATAAATATAGACTTCATCACTAAACCATACCTGACCTTGTATGTTCAATGGCTTTTAAGGATGCTGGTGCAACATATAGTAGCTTGTCAAGTACCGATGACAATTACGTACCCTTGCTAGTGAGAATGCTTGGGCTGGACAATGATCCCCTTGACAGAGAGCAAGCAGTTATTGCTCTTTGGAAATATTCTATGGGAGGAAAGCATTATGTTGATAACATTATGCAGTTTCGTGGGTGTGTTAATCTTATTGTACATCTTCTAAGGTCTAAATCTAGCGCTGCCTGTGAAGCAGCAGCTGGCCTTTTAAGAATGATTTCTACCGTCAATGCATATAGAGATATTGTAGCTGAAAGTGGGGCCATAGAGGAGATAAGTGCTTTACTCAGGCGGCCTTCCTTGACATCTGAGGTACAAATTTTCATTATCATCTTTTCAATTGTTAATTGATGCTCGAGTGTTCTGCAGCACCATGGACATCATAGTTCTTTTGTACAGGTGAAAGAACAAAGTGTGTGTATGCTGTGGAACTTAACAGCGGATGAGAAATACAGAATGAAGATCGCAAAAACTTCTCTTTTGCCTGTAATTGTAAAGTTTCTGGATGATGAAGACATGAAGATAGTTGAGGCAGCTGGTGGAGTTTTGTCAAATCTGGCTTTGAGTTCTCCAAATCACAGTTTAATGGTTGAAGCTGGCGTTATTCCAAAACTGGTGAGACTTTTTCTTATCATAGTGACTCATGGATTGTACTCATGCTTCCATTTATAAGCTCTTGGAAAGTACTTGTGGCACAATATTCTGAATGCCTTGCTGATAGCAGAGTATTCTGAAATTTATTGATCATACAAATGTGTTGCTGTGCCTAGTAGATATAGCTGCAAATTCCAGATGAAGTGGATAGTGATGGTCCTACTGCCCTTGACCATGCTTTCTACTAGCAATTCATCCTCTACTCTCATTATCTTTATGTTTTGGGTTGATGGAGATTGAATGTGAATTAGGCTTTAGACTAAGTGGATTCCATGAAGTTTTTCTCTTCTATGGTAGTATATGTTATATGAAGTTTGATATGCCCTTTTTCGATTTTTTTGAAATGGAGCTAGATACAATTTTTTTTAAAGTTCATTCGACCATGTCCATCAGCATATTCTAATTCAACAGGTACTATATTGCTAGTGTAACTCCAACAATTTGTCCCACTACTGTTTAGTATAACAACATTCCATTACCCCAATGCCATTAAGTGGCTCTAACAGAGTCGGATTCGAATATACACAAATTTACTCTTGTTAAACGATAAAATTAACAAAGATGTTCCCTTTTAACTCTTGGTAGCAAACATCATGTGCAACTTCACATAAATAAGAAATGTACAGTCATTTTACTTTAGTGCATTATAATCCGAAATCAAAGAACTATAAATGTTTAGCTCCATAAAAATAAGTTCCAAATAATATCCAGTGGCCGGCTAATAAACAAGTAAGGTCACGGTTGTTTGGCAGACTTGTTCAATTTATTGTTATATAAATATGGAATATTTTGATGAAATTTATTCTTTTTGACTTGTTATAGGCCAAGTTTTTGACAAATGAAATTGAAGGATCAAAAGTCATCAGAAAAGAAGCAAAAAATGCTTTACTTGAGCTTATTAAAGATGATTATTTCAAAATTCTTGTCATGGAAGAAGGATTGGTACCTGTACCTTTGGTCGGTGCAGCTGCTTATGCAGCTTTCAAGCCAATATTACATTCATGGCCTTCATTGCCTGATGGTACTGAGTTTAGACGAAGCTCAAAACCTTCAAGATATGGTGCTTCTGAGTTACTACTAGGGTTAAATGTTGAAGAAAATTCTGATAAAATAGACAAGTCCAAGATGGATGCAATAGTTGGGAGAACACAACAGCAATTTTTAGCCCGTATTGGTGCCATAGAAACTGAAGGTGATAGGAATTCAGAAAGGGAGTCCTCTAATAGCTTTCACCAAACTTTGCTGCCATGGAAGGATGGTATTGCACGTTTGGTACTGATTCTTGAGCTGGAAGATGAGGCTGCTATTGCTAAAGCAGCTGATTCTATTGCTGCTGCATCAGTAAGTGAACACATGCGCATCTTATTCAAGGAAGCGGGAGCTGTGAATCGTCTAGTTCACCTCTTAAACTATGGTACTGACGCATTGAGATCATCTGTTCTGAATGCATTGGATAGGCTGTCTATCAGGTATAGTTTAGTTTTTTCATTCGAATAATATTCAATAAGCTTGACTGTACAAATGCTTGTCGGAGCAGTATGAAACTTAAGACTATAGCTCCAGCCTCGATTCCATTTAGGTTACACTCTTGAGCTGAATAGTTGCATTGCTTTTCTGTGCAACTATTTTTAGATTATTAGTATTAGATTACTTGTGCATACTTACTCATGAATGCCTTTCATCTAAATTTTCTACATGCAATAACCAAGCATTTTTTTGGTTCATTTGTTTAATACAGTCATTCTCTTTGTGAAGCAATGGAGGCAGAGGGTGTTTTAGACCCTTTGATCACAATACTTCATGACTTGAATACAACTGATGACCTAATTGAAAAGGTAGAAGCTTGTTTGGCTGTTTACTCTCGACTTCTTATGTGCAGTAAGCTGAAAGATGGTTTATGTTTGAAAGTGACTATGTTCATGTTTTTTGCTGAAAAATGCAGACAATAAGCATTCTGGCACGGATCTGGGAGCCAAATAAGCAGATGAAGTTAAAGGTTAGTGGTTACAAATTGTAGCGATATTTTAGAATTGCGTAAATAGACTTACATATCGTATGAATGTCTCCAGTTTTACGGCGGACCTGTTAATGGTTCAACGATAAATGATTCAAGAGGTCACGTTACTCCGGGACTTAGTGGAAACGAGGTGGAAGTGTAAGGATCAAGTTTTTGATTGATGGATTTCATATTGCCCTATGCTTTTTTTATACTTTTACTTAAATAGTAGGCTTCATTAGTTAGTAATTTTTACTTTATCTTGTTAGTTCTTGATCATATTTTTAATAAATAAAAGTCAGCGGATCACAGTCAATTTTGTAACTTATATGGGAAGCAAAGTAAGGGTTGATGAGTGATGACATAAATTTGCGTTTGAACATGGTTACACTTTTAAACATGACTAACTCTAGAACTTGAACAAAACTAAATAGTTGGATATAGCTGTAAGTGCCAATACCAGAATCACATATCTACTAATCAACTATGAAGTGTAAAAATCCCACTGAACTTACATAGTTACATTGACATTGCATCAATCCCTTTTGTAAAAATCCTGTTATGAATGGTGTGACTTGAGTCCACCAAAATAAATCAAGTGTGACTCTTAGGATGGAATCCTAGAAGAGTAAGTTAATGGGTAAGATTAATGGGTGTTGAATATGGTGTTTAAGAGCTAGAATGAATGTATATAAGTTACTTGTAATTAAATGGGTAACTTAAGCTAAGGAGTAATATGAAGTGGTAATGAGTAATGAAGTCCAAGGGTTGTTCTCTGATGATGGTGCTCGAACGAACCAAGGAAAGCTCGAACGAACAGCAAGAACATAATCAGGCAGAATGTTTCGTGGAGAAGTGCTCGAACGAGCTGCTGGTATGCTTGAACGAGCACAATGCATAGCAGCAGCTTTGGACTCTTTTTCGTGACTTTTCAAGTCTTGGAGTATTTAATTGAGTTGTCATCCACTCAAATTCCTATGGCAGTTTTCTTACACTTAACTCATTTGCATTAATATTGTATTATTATGTTTATCTCTATAAATAGTGGGATAATTAGACATCCAAAAAAAAAAACATCCACAAAATTAAACACATAACCCATAGCCTAAACACTTAGCCTCATCTCTTCTCTAATTGTAATTCTCAATTGTTATAATATAAGAGATACTACACCGGAGGACGTAGCCAAAATTTGGTGAACCTCGTAAACATTTGTGTCATTTTATTATTGCATTTTATTCCTACAAACATCGCGTTATAGTTTGCGTAATTTGTAAACACAAGACTTCACATATTTCGATCTTGGTGGTGTTAGTGATTGAAACTCGTCGTTCGATCGCTAATACGTCATCGTTTTCAAATCCCATTTAAGATTGACACTTAAAGAACAAGGAAACATATTCATACACAAAATGATATAGCTTGAGTCTTGGTACATGGAGAAAGGAAAACAATTTCCAGAAACAGCACTCATGCCAAACACTAGCAGCCCCAAAACATGTGTGTCTTTCTTCCTCCAAAATTCAACCAACTAGCTGAATTCATTTCCTACGGATTCAGGAAGTTTACATGTAAATCATCTAGAGATAGCAATCAGAACCATTTTTAAGCAGTATACTTGCACCGCCGCCGCGATTATTTACACCAAATAGCCTCTTTTGTGTAATTAGCTGGTAGAGCAATGTTGCTGTGTAAAAGTTTTTCCAATTTATTCAGCTAAAAGCCCTTCTGTAGCACGTTTTTTAGATGACATGTTACTCTTCATGAGCTGTTATATTACATAATATCAATCATCATCAGGAAATTGGACTCGTTATAGAAATATATATACAAAAATTTCTTCTTCAGTCAAATTTTAATCAATAGTTCTCGCTGTCCTAATTTGGGATTCCCAATTTAGTTCAACATCTTCAACTAAAACCTTTCTGTCTGTCTTGCCACTTGTGCTTCAATGTCAGACCCCACACCCACTTTTTTCTCTCAAATTTTCATTTCGCTTTCAAATCTGTGCTTGAAGTTTATTTTTGCTACTGATTTGGAAAACAAATTAAAGGTCTAGGAGCTTGAATTTTTTCAGAAGACAGAAAGAGAAGATGTTGAAATTTTTTAATTTATAGAATAAAATAAGATTTTTGTGTTTTTTATATCATCAAGTTACATGTGGTATTCAAAAAAAAATCACATGTAGTATTGGATGTAATGCTGCATAATGCCAATTTTTCAACTCCATAAGTTAACTTGTTGATGTGAATTGTGATTGATATGAATATGATATCCTTTTCTCTCTCAAGAGTTAAAAGTCTCAAGCAGTAATTTATCTATGCAATTCAGACTTGCCGTTGGCTTGAATTTTTTAAAATTGTGTTTGTTATTTATCTGCTCAAATATGGAACATTTTTTACAGGGAAAATATGCTGGACTCGGCACTAGCTACTCGTCTTGTAGATATTATGAAAATTGCATCCCCAAGCTTAAAGACAAAGGTTGCGTCTATCCTCGAGTATTTTGCTATGGTTGAATCATACATCGACACCATCACTGCAACAGATATTGGGTCTGCTTTAATAGATGTCTTCCAACAAATAGTTCCAAAAGGTATGGGATAAACTTAGCTTAACGTTGAGAAGCTATTTTCTCCATTACACTGAAAGATGCCTTGGGATATTCGGCTCACAATATGGTGATTGTTGAGCCACTGAGTTTCAAAGGCATGTTTTAATACTTTTATCCTTTTTTTCCCTCTCTCAGTTACATAATGAGATAAGTACATTATTTAGAAGAAATATGCTTTGATGTGTATTCGGCAATGGCATTCGTTTTCTTCAATAAAATGAAATTATGTTAGTGGAGAAAACATTTATGTTCTGTGAACCTTTCTGGTCAATCTGTTGGTCATATGACTTAACATTCTGGAGGGCAGAGGGAAACATCAGTAATCCAAATTGGACCACCATCAAAGCAAACCTTATCACAAAGACTAATAGACGCCCACTTAGTTAAACAATGAGCGACCACATTGCATTTTCTATAGCAAAAAGAAAATCCTAACTTATGTAAAGCAGTACAAAGAGCTAGCACATTTTCCACAACACCTTGGGTATGAAAAAGAAAATTCTTCACCTTCAAGGGGATAATTACATAATTGTTTCTACATAGGGTCTGACGAACCACACATTAGAGTCACTCACACTTAGACATAAAGGAACTCTAAGAATGTGTTCAACATCGATCACTGTTGGATGATTCGACATAAGCAAGTAGCATCTTGGGAGATAATTCTTGGTGGAGTTATCACTTTCCCTGTACCCACCCCTCCGAGCCAAGCATCGGACCATATAGAAATATCACAACCATTCCCCCACTTGAGCTCGAAAAACCCTCCAAAATTTTAATGACAATAGATTATTTATGTGGGAATGCAATATTTGAAAGTGAATAAAGAACTTCGGGTACAGGGAAGTATTAAATGGAGTATTTCTTTTGTGTTCAATTCTTCTAAGCTATGAACTAATCTTATCAAGGCGGTATCACAAGGGGTAAAAATTAGGGATGCCAGGTTTCAAAGGGACTCGACCCACTTTGCACCTAGCTTGGAGCCTTTTTGGTCATAGAATGCATCACAAGAAAAAGAAAATCCGCATTCCCACGTCCCTATTTCAACCCCCAAAAGAGATAATAAAACTATGTAAAGTTATAGTTTTGCGTTTGATCATGTCGCAAGTAATTTCCATAATCGCCTCTTGGGTTTAGACTTTAGATTGCTAGACAGTTATCATTCTCATATTTGACTGCCCCTTGTTCTAATTTCTGGCAGATACGGAAACTAGTGCGGAAGATCAGGAGCTCGACATGGTATACATCGAAGAAGTTGGACTTGCTGCCTCACAAGCATCCAGATTGCTGACAAAACTTCTTGATTACCAGCAGTTCCGACAGATCATTGATTCAAATCAATTCACAAAATTGCTTCAGCAGATTCTTAGGTCAGATATCCCTCTTCAATACAAAGAATGGGTTGCTGCATGCCTAGTTAGACTCAGCTTCTTTTCAAGTCCTTTTGAGAATCCAATTACCACTGATGTTATCCTCTATGAGACCATTCCACGGTTGATTGAGCAATTGAAAACCAGTTTCTCATCCGATGCCCAAGAAGCCGCTGTCATTGAACTTAATAGGATTGTTTCTCAAGGTGTGGTAGGTGCAACACAAGCTGTTGCTGCTCACGGGGGTATATTCCCGTTAGTGAAGTTGTTAGAGCAAGGTACCGAGAAGGCTGTCGAAGCCGGGTTAGCTGTCCTGTACAATCTGAGTATGGATAGCGAGAATCATTCAGTGATAATAGCCGCCGGAGCAGTGCCACTATTACGGAGAATTATACTTTCACAAAAACCTCAATGGACTCGTGCACTTCTTCTTTTGAGGAATTTGCCGGTGTGATGAACTTGAACTCGTATACATGCTTTCCGTTTAATACCTTAGCTGAATGTCCTTCCGAAACCGTGGCTACTCATGGAGATAACTATTTCTTTCAAAAGGTAGGATGACCCAAGTTTAGATCAAGATGATATGGAAGTTCTACTAATTAGTATATATATCAGTTCAAATGTGACAATAGAGATATTGGGTTGCATAATTTACATAGGAATATTTCTTACTTTGTGTATTGCTTGAGAAACAAGTAATTTAAGTTGATAAATTAATTATGTTCAAGTTTCTTCCAATTAAAATTAAAGTTGCTTACTTTGAGACTAAATTAGAGGAATTAGGCCTTTCTACATGGAGATCTCAATGAGGAAGATACATGAAACTTCCTCTGATTTTCATCAGTTAACTAGAAAAAGTGTTGTATTCGTTAATCTCTATATGGTTTACGTCAAGCTTCAATATGTTGGTATGTCAAACGTGCTTGTTTCGGTTAAGAAACGGTCGAATTTATAAAAGAGACTTTAGGTAGGAAGTACCTTGATTTGTAGGAAGTGAGATGATCTGACCTCCGCGTAGGGTGTTCCTGCAACCACAAGGAAAACTAACCCGGGGGCCTATGTCCCGGAAGGGCACTCCGATGCTTAAGTCAGACCGGGAATCATAGATGTAATTAGTATAAGTTTTTGTATAAGAGTCGAATTGTGTACCTTTATCATGTAGATGAATGTTATATATATAGAAATATTATGGAGGTTATTTCTAGAGAGGTTGGAAGTTAGTAAGCGGTTACCATCGGTTACTTCAATAAATGGAAGTTACGTGGCGGTTATGATTTGACTAAATAAATTACGGGATAATAATTTGACCCCGTAACATTAGCCCCACGCATATAGAGGAAGAGAGGATGACCAATCAGAGGAGACGATCTTGATCTATATGCGGAAGAAAATATTAGTCATACAGAAAAGAGTCCGACTTATAGAAGTCTTGGACCTGGTAAATGACATAGGTCATTATAGCCCCAAACCTCCAGTTTAGGACAATAAAGGAGTCGGTAATTCGGCCCTTGGTATACTTAGGTATACTTGATAGCTTGACCCCAAAATACATTTTTTTTGGGGAAGAAAGAAGGGGGTCCGAATAGAAGGTAATTCGGCCCTAGGTATACTTAGGTATATTTGATAGCTTGACCCCAAAATGCATTTTTTGGGGAAGAAAGAAGGGGGTCCGAATAGAGGGTAATTCGGCCCTTGGTATACTTAGGTATACTTGATAGCTTGACCCCAAAATACATTTTTTGGGGAAGAAAGAAGGGGGTCCGAATAGAGTATAATTCGGCCCTAGGTATACTTAGGTATACTTGATAGCTTGACCCCAAAATACATTTTTTGGGGAAGAGAGAAGGGGGTCCGAATAGAGTATAATTCGGCCCTATGTATACTTAGGTATACTTGATAGCTTGACCCCAAAATACATTTTTTGGGGAAGAGAGAAGGGGGTCCGAATAGAGTATAATTCGGCCCTAGGTATACTTAGGTACACTTGATAGCTTGACCCCAAAATATATTTTTTGGGGAAGAGAGAAGGGGGTCCGAATAGAGTATAATTCGGCCCTATGTATACTTAGGTATACTTGATAGCTTGACCCCAAAATACATTTTTTGGGGAAGAAAGAAGGGGGTCCGAATAGAGTATAATTCGGCCCTATGTATACTTAGGTATACTTGATAGCTTGACCCCAAAATACATTTTTTAGGGAAGAGAGAAGGGGGTCCGAATAGAGTATAATTCGGCCCTAGGTATACTTAGGTATACTTGATAGCTTGACCCCAAAATACATTTTTTTGGGGAAGAGAGAAGGGGGTCCGAATAGAGCATAATTCGGCCCTTATGTGTACATAGGTACACTTAGATGATTTAGCCCCAAAATCAACTTATTTGGGGAGCCCGACTCATAGGAGTCTCTGACTTTAAAAACAAGATATAATAACTTGGCTTGATAGAACATAGGTTCATATTAAGCTCACTAGAGGGGTCAGACTCATAGGAGTCTCTGACCTCAAAACAACAAATAATAACCAAGAATTCCACATGTATCAAAGTAAATTCGGAATTTGTGCAATTCTTTGCAAATCAAATTACGGGATAATAATTTGACCACGTAACAGTGCTCGTTCCCTTCTACAATATGGATTTGTCCGATCATACTCTGAATGGAATTGATTATAGAATCGTACCGGAATATGTGGATGATCATATTATTAGTGAAAATAATAATCATCATCATCATTCCTAGTGTTCCCGCACATAGATAAATCTATGGTCAGGGTCCGAGGAAGGAAGGTCGACGGCGTCTCATACCCATAAGGAGAGGGCGGTCACAAGAGTCCTTCGGCTCTAGAAGAGTCTTCAAGAATAGGAACTGCAAATATCCGATTATTAGTGAAAATAACTCTACTACTATTTGCAACTTTAAAGAATATCCTAATGTTTTCATATGATTGATCTAGGTGCACTTAAGTACTTTCTAGGTGTTGAAGGAGCTCAAGGATCTTATGGGATTTTAAAATGTCAACGTATACACTCTTGATATCTTAACTGAAAGTGGACTTTTGGTTGTATGCTTTTAATTTAGCTCATTTTAATATTTTTTATTTTGATAAAACGAAAAATTTGGCTAGAAATTACATTATTTTGTAATTTTGCTAGTCAAAATTATTGTTTGTACGCTTTTAATTTAATAAAGTTAATGTTTGACTATAAATTTAGTGATTTTATTTTAATACTTGTATAACACTTAAAAGGTTTTAATTTTGAAATTTCAATTTAAACATTGACGACATATTGAAAATGAGTGAATATAATGAGATCGATCTAAAAAGTGGGACAATTCTGACGGGCGAGAGGTCCGGTCTGGTCTGGTTTGACAGAAAAATCAGACCAGATCAGAAATTACGGTCTGGAAATTTTTTAGACCAGACCAGTCAAGACACCAGACCGGACCGGACCAGACCGTTCTAGACCGATCTGGTCTGGTCTGGTCTACGATTTTTTCATTTTTATGTATTTTTAATTTTGAGTATAAGATAATGTATTCATTTATACATACGTAAATATTACTACATATATATATTCCGAGTCATTAATTGAGTCTACAAATTGAACAATTGAACAACCAATACTTACAAGCTACAACTTGTCATTACTCATTTCAAAGAAAGGATATTATATAAGTACGAATTAATTTTAAGTAATCTAATAACAAAATTTCGAAAAAAAAAGTAATCTAATAACAATGATAGTCCCCCGCATGCGAGCAGGAATTTATTTGCACAGAAATTTGTGAATTATGATACCTTTCAACCTCATTTCTAACCCTTTTCTTTCTACTAAAGAATATGGTATCACATAATATCAACTAAAGGTAATCTAGATACGGTTTCCGGTTTTCACCAGACCGGAATTATAATACGGTTTTCCGGTCTGGTCTGGTCTGAAAATTAAAAAACCAAGACCAGACCGGAAACCGTAATTTCTATATTAAAAAACCGGACCAGACCATTTAGACCGTAGACCAGACCAAATACTTAAATTACGGTTTGGTCCGGTTTGGTTTACGGTTTAGACCAAACTATATTCAGCCCTAATTATCATCATCATTTCCAGTGTATCCCGCCTCCATAAAGGAATATGAATTTGAGATTATTATTATTACTTCGCACTCACATAATCAATAAAAATTGCAACTACATCGAAGCTCTTGAAGAATTGAGAAGGCTATATGAGATTAAGTAATCGACATAAGTAATTTTCTTAGTTGGACAAATTTACGTAATTTCGAAAAATTATTGTACTTCTAAGACTTTTCATGTACTTTCGGTTTTTAGTAGACGATCTATGTAATTTTGATCTTAAATTTATAAAAAATATTCAGACTTTTAGAGGTTTAAAATAAATCACCATTTTTTATGGGATACAAATTGCTTGAAATTGGAGGGAATCATTAAATTCATAATCACACCATTAAAAATTCATAAGACTCATTTTTAACTTGGTGAAAAGTCTAATGGGACTCCTAGTAGGAAAAAAAAGGCTAGCAACTAGAGAGTATTAGTTCTTCCGTTCCAAAATACTTAGTGTTTGGCCAAGCTTTTAAAACAAATTCTGCAACAGAAAAGCTAAAACTTGGCCAAACACTGTGTTTCTGAGAAGTTGAAACAATTTTGAAAAAAGCTAAAAACAGTTTCTACAAGGGTCAAGAGGAGAAGCTACAAATTGTAACTTCTGCTAAGAGCTTCATACTTTTCTCATTTTATGTTAGAAAAATTCCTCTATTTTGTCCAATTAAATATGAAATTTTTTTTTATTACTTTTATTTTTCTTTTTTCATATTTTCCTCCAGAATTCAAAAATTTTAACTTAATTGTATAATTCATTTGTTGTCACAACCTACATCCCAATTATTTTTTATTTAATATTATGCGATCAAATTACATCAAAATTTCATATATGTTTTATCTTTAAATTTATTAACATATTTCAATATGTTTTTTCATATTGTAAATTGTCAAATTTGGGATTTATTTTTATTTTCAATTACTTGATTGTATTTGAATTTTTTTTCATAACATTATAATGATTATTTTTTATTGTATGCTATATATTTTTGGGTGTTTCTCTTAAAATTGATGCTTTGTAACTAGACTATTTTTTAGTGTATGTTATATGTTTTTCCATCATATAACAACACTAACATTAAATAAACATAAGAAAAAAGCCAAACACACAAATTGTATTTGTTTTCCAAAAACTCTTTTTAAAAATATGAGGCCAAATACATCTGTTTCTAAAAGGTGTTTCTCTAGAAATACTAAACTACTGATAATAATATGTTTTTATATAACATATCACATCCACGTAATATGTCACGTTCACTAGCAATTATTATGAAACGAGAAAAGTATTTTGGAAAAGAATAATTGAGAATGAGAAAAAAAATAAAAGCCATGATGACAGAAATGAGAAACAAAAGTAAAAGCCAGCGAATTCCATCATCAAAGCCAAAGGTACAGATTACAGAATACAGAATACGCTCACTGCAAATCCAAGGAACCATAACCATAGCCATTATTTCACTTCCTTTTCTTTCTCTCTCCTCACCAAACCCAAATCCAAATCAACCTTCTTGTGTTCATTCAAAATCCCCCTTTTTTTTGGGGTTTTTTAGAGAGAGAATTTAGTGTAATTGAATTTTAACAGCGATCCAGTTCTGATTCTGATAAGACTGACAAATGGCAACTCTAACATGGAGGAAAGCTTACGGCGCCATTAAAGACCAGACCAAAGTTGGTCTTGCCCAAATCAATAGTGATTACAAGGTCTCTCTTTTTTTTTCTAACTTCCACTTTTTTCGGGATTTTGTTTTTTTATTTTTTGTTTGATTTTTTTTCTGAATGCCAAAAATAGGATTTGGATGTCGCGATTGTTAAGGCTACCAATCATGTTGAATGCCCTCCCAAAGAAAGACATCTAAGAAGTGAGTTCATTCTAGGGTTTTCAATTTTTTTTTCTTGTAGATCCGTCGTTTTTTCTGATAGTTGTCATTTTGTTTCAGAGATTTTGATCGCTACATCTGCTATTAAGCCTCGTGCGGATGTTGCTTATTGCCTTCATGCTCTTGCTCGCCGATTAGCCAAGACCCGTAATTGGACGGTACTTTTCTTTGTGATATTAAATTCCTTATTTTTCCGACTTTTGGGACATTTCTCTTTTTTTACTTCTCTTTATTTATATGATATATGATATATGATGTAGCATTGTGGCCAATATTAATAAGTTGGGATATTATTTACTACTGTGGTGGTTACTGATAATTGCATTACTTACATCTATTCATACTCTGCCTTTTGAATTGTGGGTGTAATTTACACCTAAAGTTTGTAAATTTGCAAAGTCAATGTTATCTTCATTAGGATTAGGAATTGCTCTTTATAGTTTAGCAGAGTTTTAGAGATCTAGTTTTTTAATTATCTTTATCTGAGGACACCCATTATATGATTTGCATTTTGTAGGTTGAATATTTTTGGGTGCCTCCTTTTATATAATTTGCGGGTTCGAATTTTTTTGTGGTTGTTGTTTTAGTTTATTGTATTGCCTCCGAACTAGATTTCCTTGGTTGTCTACTTGTCCGAATAGGATTCATATGTTGTTTTTTTTATCCCATATTGAACAGGTAGCGCTGAAGACACTAATAGTTATTCATAGGTTATTGAGGGAAGGTGATATAACTTTCAGGGAAGAACTTCTCACATTCTCTCAACGTGGGCGTGTACTGCAGCTCTCTAATTTCAAGGATGATTCCAGTCCAATTGGTAGTTCTTTAGTCTTTTTTCTCTGGTGTTTTTCCGTATCTTGCTTGCTTCTTGTGTGATTTTCTTATGCTTTATTGTCAGAATTTGATATATCTAATGTAGCTTTGTAATTAACACTTGTTGCAGCGTGGGATTGTTCTGCTTGGGTTCGTACTTATGCACTTTTCCTGGAAGAACGGCTTGAGTGTTTCAGAGTGTTAAAATATGACATTGAAGCTGAACGTTTACCAAAACCTGCTCAGGGGCAGGAGAAGGTATGAATTCAACCTTATATGTTGTCCATTTCATGGTGAAGTGACTCATTTGTTTTCTAGAATCTAGATTACAACCTTTTCCAATTGTATAAGCTTATGGTTGCATTATACCAAGTCGGCTTTAGGTTTGGGAGAAACAAGTCTGAATGGCTATGTGTAACATACTTTGGCTAAAATAGCAGTACATTAGTGCACATTGTGGCTTTTTTTGTTACATATATCTCTCAACTATCATTATGAGGTTGAGAATTCTTGGTCATTGTGTCTCCTTTATATGCTACAATAATGAAATTTTAAATTTTTGTAGTTCGGTATAAAAAAAATGTGTATCAAGATTTGTCCCATCTCTTTCTCAATGGATTTTTTGTGTTCTACGGATCTCTTTAGTTATGCTATTTATTCAAAGGATTGAATAAAATTTTGGGCAGTCAAGTTAAGTTTACAGTCAGGAAATGCTCATCAATCACATCATGTTCTTCCCTTCACTTGGGTTGGTCTTTGTCTTGTAGATTTGTTTTTGGGTGCTACTTTGTTTGGGATCATAGATAACAAGTGTAGATTAGTAAAAAGTGTATATAATGCATCATCTCTTAATTTTATGGGAAATAAAAATCAAAAGTTTTGAGCATCGTTCTCGTGCACCCAAATTTAATTTTAAATATATAAGGGCATGTTGTTTGGTTATACAAGAGGTCCATGATTTTAAGATGTCCAGAGCAGAAAATCACACTAGTTTAATGGAAAATTGCAGTTGTTTATTGGTGTACTAGAAAATAAGTGCAAACAAACAATTAATTTAGTAATGGGGTTCATTAGCAATTAAAAAATGGAATAAAGTTAGTGAGAATCATGTGAGAACTATAAGCATCAAATGTTAAAATATAGTTGATGAGAAATATGTTATATGTGAGGACATTAAAGATGATCAAGGTTAAATTGATCCTACTAATTGTATGCTGTAAATATGTTAAAATATAGGAGTTAATGTATGGGAAGAACATTTGAAATTGCCCGTATTCGGGATTATATTGTGCAACATAGGAGTAATTATCTATTGTAATGTTGTCGGGATTGCTTTTGTACAATTTATATAGTAATGGGATGATTTGCCACTTTGTATTGTTCTAGTTGTAGTTTAATATCCATGGCGGCATGCTCTCGATCCTTCTAATTCCCTTCCAAAAGAAAAGTTTGGTTGTGCGTCTCTAATCCAATTCCTTACAACCTTTTTAGATTAATGAAACTCGTAATTGGGAAGCAAAAGTGCATTATTAAGGTGTGTGCTTTTGAGTTAATGTCACTCAGGCACTTCATCATCTCTTCCAGCAACCTAACGTTTGCACAAGGCATATACATTACAAAATAGCAACCGTGTTGCTATCACACACGATCAAGGCACACCTATGCCTTCTTATGAACCTTTAACTATCTTATAAATGTAACTATTGAAGAAAGATTTGGAACTTGTTTAGCGTCAGTGTCTTGTGTGGTATTTATATTGAGAAATGATTTCAGAAAATCTATTTATTCTTCTGTATGCATCCTTGATTAGGGTTATAGTCGAACTAGAGATTTGGACTCAGAGGAACTATTAGAACAGTTGCCAGCGTTACAACAATTGCTATACCGTCTATTCGGATGTCGGGTATGTGATTTCTCTTTTATATTCTCTCATTCGGATAGGATCGGTTTTCTTGATTAATTTTTCTCATGTGGCAGCCTGAAGGAGCAGCTAATGGGAATTATGTTATACAATATGCACTAGCTTTGGTATGTGAATTTTTGTAACTTTTTTTAAAATGTTTTTCAAGTCTCTCCTTTTAGGATGTTGGATGAACATATCCATGTACATATGTTCATTTAGTATTTATATATTGAGAAATAGAATAATTTTTTTTGCCACACTTTACCTTCATTTTCATTTCCCACTGTTTGCATGTCCATGGAATGCTGTTTACCTTATCCTCCTCCTATATTCAAAAGCTTGGCTAAAATACCCCTTTTTATCGACCGCTGAAGGGTAAATCTACTTGGATGGTTATCCTGTTTGCCGGCTTTACCCAAATAATAAAGTTGAGAATTGATGTTTTAAACAAATTGAAATGATCCTCATGAAAAACATTAATGTGTAATGTATATGCACTTAAATGTTTTTCATGAGGATCATTAGGGTTTCCATATGACCCGGCGCATTATGTTATTTTGGTCTTGGTGTCCTCGAGTTATAGGGATTTGCACAGTGGCATTATGTTACTATTGTCTTGGTGTCCTAGAATTATAGATATTGGCATATTGAAATTGTGCGGAAGTTTTCTTGTAAGTATTAATCTTTAAGATGGTAGATGTGTTATGTATGAGAAAAGCCAAAAAATAAGACTTTGTAATAGATTGGATCTGTTTTTGTTGAGGAATACTAGTTGTAGGTAAAAAAAAAACTAGCTAAATAGTGAGTAATTGTAGTCTGAGTTTGCCTTTGGTGGTGATTATGTAGTTTTTTTCCTTATTTGGAGATTTGATTTGTGCACTATGGCCGACAATTTTCTATTTGGGAAGTGCTAAAAAATTCTTTGAGTCTTTTACCTTACTTAGTCTCCTTGTTTCCATGTATAATCACCTATCTTCATAAAGTTCACTGTGAAAGTCATCTCATATTTCCTAGAGAATGAATGTAGGTTTAATTTACAATATCCATGTACAAGACTTGCTCTTGGGACTTGCGATTTTTTGAATCTTTAGAAATCCTTAATGTTTACTAGCTGCTACATTCTGCATCAACAATTTGCTGTTTTTAAAATTACTTTCTGTAAAATGCTATTATGAGATAATAAAATCGGTAACTGGATTATCATGTGAGTGATAGCTTGTTTGCTTTTGTTATTGACTTTTCATTCAAGATTTCTACTGTCCATGCCACTGGAAATGATTCTCTTTTACTCCTTGCAGGTTCTTAAGGAGAGTTTTAAAATATATTGTGCTATTAATGATGGAATTATCAATTTGGTTGATAAGGTAGACATTAGATTATTATCAAAGTCATAGACACTCTGAAAACAGTTACGCAAATATTCACGTTTGAATTAATTTTTTCTTGTGGCAGTTTTTTGAAATGCCAAGACATGAAGCTGTTAAAGCCCTTGAAATATATAGAAGAGCTGGACAACAGGTAATGCTAAATGATATATTGTAGTCCTTCCGTTCAATTGAAATTACTACATTTACTTGTATAGATGTTAAATTGAAATTGCTACATTTATAATATGGATAAAATCTCATCCGCACATCTTTTCTCTTTAAAAGTCGATTGTACTTTTCAAATTCAGTGTCTTGTTTTCTGACTTAACCAACTAAAATTAATTTTTTGCACTCTTAACATATCATTCTTAGAGGAGTAACTTGTGTCCGAAGAAAGTATTGCTTATCCATTAATATAAAGCTTAAAATTGAAAGATGCATTGTTTAAAGTTAGAAACCACCTGCTGTTTTATTTGCTTTATGTACATTAACCTATTAAAATTTAGGTTAAAGTGAAAGACGCATTCTTACGTATTGTAGTTTTCGTTGGATTAGTTTGGTATGAAGAATAGATCTATGTTTGAAGAGTCAAAATCTCAGTGGAACTGAAGTATAGGAGATTATGCTAATATTTGTTGATGTAGTCACATAAACTAGTGAGACATTTTAATGCAGGCTGCAAGTCTTGCTGAGTTTTATGAAGTTTGTAAAGGATTGGAACTTGCACGAAACTTCCAGTTTCCTGCTTTGAGGGAGGTAATATTAAGGATAGGCATGTTGCAATGTGTTTTATTTTTGTGTTACAGTATTGTTAGAGATAGTTGAACCTGTTCTAGTTTTCTTTTGCAGCCACCACAAACTTTTCTTGCAACCATGGAAGAATATATTAGGGAGGCACCTAAGATGGTTACCATACCAGCGCAGCAGCTCGTGAGTTTGGTTTTTCTCATTTGCAGATAATTTTTTCCTTACCTTAAGTTCTAAATGCAAAAAATACTATTGCCATTACTGTTTCATATATTCGTAACTTTAAATTAGGAACTGCCTGAGAGGCTTCTTCTGACATACAAGCCCGAGGAAAATTCTCTTTCTGAAGATGATAAGTCGATTGTTGAAGAGCCGCAACAAATGACTTCAGATGATTTAACTTCTAGTGCTGAAGCTGCTCCAACTACTGCTCCTCCACCTGCTATGAATCTAGAATCGGATGATCTGCTGGTGTGTCTCTTGCTTTTTGATTTGAGATTTGAATTCTTTCTCATAAAATTGCTGCATACGATTGTTGTGGAAATTCAACTATGTTGATTATAAGAATAGGTTGTAAATTGCTTGCTTGCATCAACTGAAATAGTTTGTTTGACAGAAATGGTAGAAAACATTTTGTGGAACCTTAAATCCAGTAATAGGATGGAGAGAGTACCTTTTTATTAAAAAAACCTCTTATAATTTTAGGGAAACTTTTGAATAGTGAAATATCCTTTGAAATTAAAAGAACACTTGCAACATTGCATGACTAGAAGGGATTCTCAAGCTTAAAACAAATGTTTCTTCAAGGAATGGAAGTGGTAAAACAACACTGTCCCAATAAACAGAGCCAATTGCTTTCTGGTGGAGTGGAAATGTGCTGATCCAAATTCTATATAAACTTGATTCTGAATCTGAATGTTACGTCTTGTATCTTGACCAATTTGGGGCATCGTCATGTAGTCTAGTCATATAGAACATTAGCAATATGTTTGCCTCTAATAGAAAATTTGAAAGGGAAAATGATAATTGATATTGATATAAAAAATGCATAAGTTAATTGAAGTCTATAAATTTAATATTGGGAAAGATTTCTTTACTACAATGTAAAGCCAAATTTAATCATGCAATGTTTGGAATGATGATTTCATTTGGAAATCTAGAATTTACTCAAATTTAATATTTGGCAAATCAAATAAAATTCAAATTTGAATCTGTGCCCACTCCACTGTTATTTTAAAAATAATTAAATTTGAGAATTTGAGAATGACTTTTCAACCTTGTCATTCTCAAATTTTTCATTTATAATTTTATAACTGAAATCTATAATTTGAAATTTGTTTCTAAACACAACTTTTGGGATATGAGTAGGGTTTCTTTCTTTCTATTGGACCCGAGGATAGACTTACTGATCTTATTTAAGTGCTTCTATCTACTTCTCTCAAACGTGTTATTTTATGGGTCTAAAATAAATGGTTGTTGGACCAATTTGGAATGAAAACATTCTTGCATCTGTTCTCTTCTGACATTGTCCTTTTTTTAACATCCTTGTTTCTGTTATAATCATGATTCTTTTGTCCACAGGGTTTAAATGATGTAACTCATGATGCATCAGCCATAGAGGAAAGTAATGCATTAGCTTTGGCCATAGTGTCGGGTAAATTGCATCCTCATTTCTAGTCTCTTGCGGTGTATATACTATGCAGCATTTTTATGGTTCATCTTAGAGAAATTGATCCTTCTTTGTTGATTGTTTGATAAGAAGACGCTGCTACAACTTCAAGTAATGGCACTACTTCAGCTAAAGAATTTGATCCCACTGGCTGGGAACTTGCTTTGGTCACAACCCCAAGCACCGATGTTTCTACTCATACCGAGAGGCAACTGGTAGGTGGTTTCTTCCTTCAGCATTCTAGTTCCAATCACTTCTAGTTTGTATTTTATTCTCATTTCAAGTTAAAACTTTGTGAAATTTTGTTTTATTCGTCTCAATGTAAATATTATTAATATCTTCTATTTATATTTTCACAAATTCTTGAATAAGACGGTCTCATCGTGAGACACGTCTTATGAGCGAGTTAAATAGTCCATTAATACAAATTATTAGGATATGAACCTTTTGTTTTGAGATGTCTCACCGAGAAACGGTCTCTCACAAGATTAGCACTTAACATATTTAACCAATCACAATGATAGATATTTAGGATTGAAATAGTTTTTGGAAAGTATGCAAAACCACGTGATTGGAATAGGAGATTACTATTTTTCTTTCATTCTATGATATTTTCTCCTTGGCTCCTTTTATGTTTGCCTGCATGTTTGACTGAGCCATTTTACTATGATCCATTATTATTATTATTATCATTATAATCCAAAACTATAGAACTACAAATCTTTGGCCAATGAGAATGGACCTAGACTTGGGATGATAATGCAACAAAATGCTGTATTTTTAAACATGATGAGAGCTGTAATTAAAATGGTTAAACTTATCTGTATCTTCTATCTTCCAACCTTATTGGTTGCTTTGTATTTTCTTCAATTATTTTGGTCTGATTCTTGATTTTTAGCTTTTTTGGTTGATCATATATGTTTATTAATGGCATGGGTGCATGTTTGCTGACTTTATTTTGGCCTTTTATGAGGCTACATTGAGATCGTGACAAATAGCAGCAATGTAGTACAGAAGATAGGGGGGAAAGTCAAGGAGGTCTATGATTAATGTTCCCCTGTCCTGATTAGAATCATAGGCTAGCTGAATGCATTTTCTTCTGTCTTATATCTCCCATCTTCTATCCTACCCATTGGCTAAATACACTTGGTATTGCCTAGAGCACCCATTTTTTACTGTCATGTCATTGCCTTTTTAGATGGATTTGAGGGATTCCTAAATTGTAGAGCTGATATTCATTGGATAATAAGGTGATTATTTTGTCTAACTTGTATTTGAATTGACCTCTAAAGAAGGGTTTTCTAAGGTCTTAGAAGGATTAAGTGGCTGTTCGTCCATCAAGGAAAAAACAGTGGGTGTTTATATTTTAGAGGCAGATGGGTATTCTTCTCTATACTTCCGAGATATGCTTTTGTAAGATCCAATGTGATTAGATTAAGAGGACCTGGGAAACTGCTGGTCTGTAGTTGAGCTACAAAAGGTGGCTGCACCAACACGAAATCTACCCAGAAAGCATAAAACCCATGAAAACAAGGCAAATACATCTCAATATCTAACAAACCCAATCAAAATGCCAAGCAAATGGGGAGAAAATAATGGCATAATACACAGATCAGGCATCTCAATTTGTTTGGCCATTTGATCGATCTCTCCTTGTTGCATATTTGGATCAAAATAAACAAATAAATAGATCCTTGCTTTCAGTTTTGAAACTTACCCCTGCTAGAAATCTACTGTTTTCGTATACTTTATAAAACTTGCATATTTGCTTACTGCCATTTAAAACATTGTGATTGAGTGTATCTTCTTTTGTAGGCTGGTGGGTTGGATTCGCTGACGCTGAATAGTTTGTACGATGAAGGAGCTTACAGAGCCAGTCAGCAGCCAATTTATGGAGCACCAGCTCCCAATCCATTTGAAGTACATGATCCTTTCGCTATGTCCAACAACATTGCTCCTCCTGCCGCAGTTCAAATGATGTCTCAGCAACCACAAATGAATCCTTTTGGTCCTTATCAGGCTCCTTTCCCTGCACAATCACAGCCACCTGTGGGCCTTGCGGCACCAAATCCTTTCGCTGATATGGGATTCGGACCTTATGCTGGTGCTCCTGTCAACCATCCACAGCATCCTGCTAATCCCTTCGGCAACACTGGACTGCTATGATATTTTTCAGGTGCAATTGTTTTGGCACATCTCTCGTTTTAGTAAATCCCGAGACCACAAAAGCAATGTTTATATTGTTATTAGATTAGGTATGAGGTCTCAGTTTGAAGGAGGCATTTCCACACTTGATGTTTCTATAGTGTCTTTGTAAACTACTATGAAGAAGGATGCATTAATCTAGTTATTATGATTTAATAATCTCTATTCCTTCCCATTCAGAAGGAAATTATGACCGAGTGTATATTTTTATTAGATGAGCTTGTGTAAAGAATGTGAAGAAAGTTCAAAGGGAAAATTGTTTCCATGGAACACTTTTTTTTATAAATTGTATCGTTCGACGAAATTTGTTCGACTTCTTGAAATGTGTGTTGTCTCAACTCGATTATAATCCTAGCTGTATTGTTTGGGAGTACAAATCATATAAACCATGGAACACTCTTTAGGTTATTGAAAATGCAAATAATTAAGTTGATGAAATTACACATGTTTTGAGTTCTAGGTTTTGATATATTTATGAAATGTCATTAAAAATATTTGCCCCTTAAATTAAATATGTACCATTGATTAAAAAGTACTCTTTTTAGAATGATCTACTGGTTAGCCTCAAAAAGATCCAAAGGAATGCGATTTAAAGCTCGAATATTTTTCTTTTCTTTTGACACATGCTCTTGCCCGTAGTTTGGTTTACTCTTCTTAAAACCAAATTCAAGCCAAAAATTAAATTAATTTTTTTATAATTCAAATCAAATTGAATTAAAAAAATCTAATTATTAATTCGATTTGATTTGGTTTTTCACCAAACAAGTTACACGGCTTATCGTTAGATACACAATAATTTCTCTTATGGTTGTGCTTTCTCCGTGTTCACATTCATTTTTACATAAATATTTATTTATATAATTAGATAGTTTGATTAGGTCTTTGGTTTGCATTACAAAACGAGTACTCGAAAAGTCTAGATTTGTTTGACTACTAAAAAACGTACGGATTCATACCCTATTTTGGCTAAGTGCTTAATAGCCTAATAGTTGTACTTGTGTTTAGGAGTCATCATGTTGAATTGGTTTGTCTATAAACTCCAGCATTTTATATTTTGATCCGTCGTATTTAATTTGCATTATATTTATTTTTAGACAATGGTTTATTATTTTTTAGTTTCATCCATATTTTTTAAAATCTCTTTTAATTTCATTCATATAATTTATTCTTTCTTTATTCACACCACTTTCTAAAAAGAGAAAGTCTTAGTAAATAACGGTTCTTTGTGAGGTTAATAAATTACCCTTATGTGATAGGATGTGATAGGGTGAGAAGTTTATTGTTTTACTTTCTCTTTTTTGATTTTGTTTATTTTAATATTATTCTTTTGTCTTTTTGTAATAATTTACAAATTACAGTTATTGATTATGAATTTTTATTCTACAAAATCTCTCTACTTCTCTTTGATTCAATTCTACCATACAGATGAGTATGTTGTAGGGTGTACACTAATAACTATAGAACTTAACAACTTATTTTTTATGAAAAGTTTTATAATTAAATAGGACAAGCTCTAAAAGAACTTAATCTTATATAAATTTTACTATTTTAATAATGTAACCTATGTGATTTGAATTTTTTGTTTTTTGAGACGTAGGTGATTTATTGTCTCTTTTAGTTTTAACAAATTATTATTATTTTGTATCTTTAGCTTACTTTTCTGAGTACGTTTTGAAAAAGTTTGTATAAGCTTCATGCATAAGGTTTTTGAGTTTATTCTAACTAATTTATAGGCAGCTTTACTAGGAATAGTATAATATTTTGCTAATTTTTCTATAGTAATATCATTTTTTAATTATTTATGAATAATACTCCCCCCGATTCTATTTAGTTGTCATATTTCCTTATTTGGCAAATTCATATTAATTGTTACATTTTCTTTTTTGTCAATCTTTTTTACCAAAATATCTCATGTTCACACAAGTAATGTCCAAAATACCCCTACTTTTACTATTTATAATATCCCACTACCACTTTTACAATTAATATAATCATTTAAAATACCTCAACTACTCACTTTTTAATAGACCCCACACCACCCTTAATAACCGTGCCCAAGCAAATGGGACATCTAAATAGAATTGAAGGGAGTATTAATTTAGAGAGTGTTTTCCTAAAATATTCTTAATATGTTAAAAATCAAACTATATTAGATTATATGATAATAGAAAGAATAAATTAACTAATTAATAGATGGTATTATTGTAAGAAAAAAAATCCTAAATTTGTTATCTACCACTAATAAAAATTTGATAGGAATATTTTTGTATAAAAATTAATTAAAGGAGCTCTTATTTTATGTTTTAAAAGATAATTTGGACCCACATGATTTGTGCACTAAATTCTTGATTCTTGACCTACATTGATTAGTATTTAGTTGATTACCTTAAAATTCAACCATGATATGAAGACTAATTTTCGTAATTATTCCCTTAATTACTCCCTATTTATGTATTGATTTTTGTTCATGTCTAGGTCCATTTGATAATTGATATGACTCATCAACATAACATACATTAGACAATGAAACACGGAAAGTAAAGTTGTTTTGTTTCATTCTTAAAAAGACAGATTAAAAATACACAATAATTTTTAAAATTTGTTGAAGATTTTGGAGACTAAAAATTAGCAATCAAACGAAAGCAAATTAAAATTCATTATTCAATGAACAAGTGTAAAAATACTCCTTATATTAAATTTATCGTTGTGAAAAATTAATTTTTTAATGAGACAAATTCAATCAAAGACACGAAGTTTAGTAATACCTCAATTTTATTATATTTACTATTGTTAATGACATTTTTTCACATAATATAATACAATCGAATACAATATTTTAGAATGGAGAAAAAATCAATTTCAAAAATGAGAATCAACATTAACCAATAATTGACAACCGAATTATGAATTGAGTTATGGTTGTAGAGATAATATTTATATAAATAATTACTCGCTTCAATTTTATTTGTTAGACTACTTTTTTTTAGTAAATTCACCTTAGTTGTCCGCTTTCTTTTTTTAGCATGAAATTTTTTACCGAAATGTCATATGTTCACACAAGTAAGGACTAAAATACTCCATTTATCATCTTAACAATTAATATAATCACTTAAAATACCTCAGCTAATCACTTTTAGGTGGTCCATACAATACTTTTAATTTGCGTGCCTAAAGAAAGTGGACAAGTACATAGAATTAGAGGAAGTACTATTCAAAAAAAAAATAGTAAATCACTCTTATATGTCCCTATATTATAGGAGTGCTTTTGAAATTTTATTTTATTTTTAAATTATTAATTATAAATAATTATTACTCCCTCCGTCTTATATAATTTGATGCAAAGAGAAAATTGGTACTCCCTCTATTTCTTAATGAGGTTCCCATTAGGAATTTTCACGGGATTTAAGAAAAATAAAATCTTTTAGATAGTTGAGATATTATTTTTTGAATAAAAAATTTGATGAGGAAATAATAGAGACCACAAATATTTAAAAAATATTAAAAAAAAAAAGTTAGTGGAAAAAATATGAGAACCACAACTAATTAAAAAATATTTTTATGAAGTTAGTGGGAAACAAGTAGAGACCCTAATAAATACTTCAAAAATGTTAATAGTAGAAGATATGTTGGACCAAAATCATTATTAAAATAATAAAATAGATGGGCGAGGTTATTTTTGTCCAAAATTTTGTGATATAAATAAAAAAATTCCTCATGGGAACAACAACTGAAACACCCAAAAAAGAAAAATGGAAACTTTTTTAAGAAACGAAATGAATGTTTTTTAGGAGAAAGTTGAATAATGATAATAAATGATAAGAAAGTTGAATAATGATAATAAATGATGAGAAAGTTGAATAATGATTAAGTGGGAAGAATCAAAATGACAAATGCTGCAAATTAAATAGGACGGAGGGAGTACTTCTTCCGTTCCATTTTACATGCATTACTTACGGTTTTTGGAAGTTTCATATTACTTGCAACATTACTATTTTTGGCAAAAATAATCAACTTATTTTATCCCCAGACCCCATTTTATTCTTACCACATATCATTACTAATCATATATCATCCCATTAATTATTTAATATACCCACAAGTTACAACCACTATTTATTTATAATAATTTTTTTATTTCTATCTCATATATCACCATCAATCATACATTATCCCTATTTTTATTATACTGATTTGATAGTCTTTAAATATTATGTCAAACCCGATGGTGCAACTAAAACAGAACAGATAAGTATTATTTAGAATTTGAAGTAATTGAGAGTAGATGATGAAGTAGCTTTTTGAGAGTTTCCGACATCCTTCCAAGTTCCAACATTGGAAAGATAATATTAGACGCGACATCGGTGCGGGACCTTAAAGTTCCACGTGCATTTACTATTTTACTGCTGTCTTCCACATTATCCTTCCATTTCCACCTAAAGTCAACTTCAAGTCAACCCTCTTTTATTAATTAATTAATTGTCTTTTTTAATTGTGTTTTTATGAGATAATTATTTACACAATTATCATTAAACTTTTATTTTCTTTTACTTACTCCGCTCATAAGATCCCCCTCCTATTTTCTTAAAATGATTGATGTCTAATCAAATAAGACATTTGATTAGAAGAGAAGGGAATATTTTCTTATCACGTTTGATTTGCACTTTTTAGCATAGAGTAGGCTAAAAGGCAAGGGGAGTATGGGACTAGGGAGGTGGACAATGAAAATCAAACTCAAGTTCATCCAAGAGAAAAAAAAATGCTCCAACTAAGATAAGACTCGATTCTTGATTCTCGATTTGTACTTATTTTTTGTTTGTGTTTACCTTAATTAATTCACATAATTTTCTTTTTTTTAATGATCTTCACAAATCCCTTTAATCTCAACCATATGTTCATTCTTTTCTAATCTCATCCTGTTATTTATTGGACTCACTTATTCAAGAAAATACTTTTTTGTCCATTTAAGTTTGTTGTCTAAAGAGATTGAAATACATATGAAGGTGTAGAATTAGTTGTTGAAACTTGAAAGTATATAAGATGAAAATTTTAAATTATATGGATGATAATATATCAAAGATGAGAAATCAAGAAAGTGAAAAAGACCCACTAACATATAATAAAATTCAAGAAAAATTGTCAAAAACAACAGCCTAGAAAAATCTATCTTTTATCAAAAACTACATAAAATATTTTTTTTTGTCAACTACCTACAACATATTTTTGTCAAACACTTAAGGGGCAAATGAATAATACCTTTACATAAAAATACCCTTTGTTTATAAATAATTACACGGCTTTCTTTATGTAAAAGCTTTTAAAAGAAATTTACCATTTTTTTTACCATCCCTTCGATAATAAATATTTTTTCTTCATATCAGTACTCTTTTTCGTAATTTTCAATATCACTTGATATCATATTTCAATTCAATTGAGATTATATTCTATCACTCTCAAATAAAATTTTTAATTTTTTGAGATAAAGTAAGATTTTAACTTCGATTTCTCATTCCCACCTAATTTTTTCATATCTCCGCCCTATACAACTTACAAAAACAATTTTTTTATACTACCTCCGTTAATTGTTTTGTGCAATCGCAATACAAATTGCGGTTGCCAATGCAATTTTTCTTAAAGCAAAATTAGAGAATGTGGGGTAATGTAATTAAAGGTAAGATAGGAGAGAGAAATAATGGAAGTAGGGATAGGTAAGTAAGAGAAAGAAAGAGAGAGGAAGTAGGGATAGGTAATTTAGGAAAAAGAAGGAGAGAGAAAATGATGGGATAGGTGATTAAAGGAGAGAGAAAATGATGGGATAGGTAATTAGATTGGTTATTTTTTACTAAAAAAGGAAAGTTGCAAATAACCTTGAGCGGACAAAAATGGCAAAAGTTGCAGAAAACAATTAACAGAGGTAGTATATAATATATAATTATATTAAATTATCAAAAACCAAACTGGATGATTGAAAAACAAATACTCCCTCTAATTCACAGCTATTGTCGTATTTTCTTATTGGGTAAGTTCACTTCACGGTGTTCACCTCAAATGTCTCATTTCTATTTTTAGTCATGATTTTTTTACCTAAATACTCCATGTTCACACAAGTAATGACCAAAATACCTCCACTTATACTACTTACAAATTACAATACCCAACGACCACCATTACAATTAATTTAGTCAATTAAAATACCCCAACTACCACCTTTTTGGTGTTCCCCCATCCCAATCTTAATATCCGTGCTCAACCAAATGAAACTATAGGCGTGAATTGAAAAGAGTATTATTTATAGTTAGAGCCAGGGCCAACCCTAGATATTTTATAGCCCTGTGCGAAATAGCACGTTAAAACCCTCTTTCTTTATAATTTATAACCTATATGAACCTTCAACAACAAATTAATTTTATTTTTTGACATGAGATCCTGAACGATGACCCCTCTTGTCCACCCTTTCATCTTCATCTGGGACTAATTTTGTTTTTGGCTCCGCCTACCTTTTTAGTGCCCATACAATAAAAACAAATAAGGGATCACAATTCCCAACAAATAAGTACCTTCTTCTCACCAGCTTCCATTTCGTTTCATTTTACTTTTTTTTTTCTTTTCTTCAAAGCCAAGCAGATGAAAAGTCAGCCTGCTTCTTCCTCTTGAACACCTCATTTCTCTGATTCTCTTCTTCATAATTTCTTTTCCATTTTTTCATTATTAATTTTCTACATTCTATGGAATTCGATTAACTTTCTGGGTTCAATATGAAAGCTAGAGACTTGATGAAGAACATGATGAAACCCTTCAATTTCAACTCTACCAAAGGTTCCCCTTTTCATTTCCCACCATTTTTTTTTCTAAACTACTGAAAAAAGGTTAATTCGTTTGATTATATGAGATCTTAACTAATTCTTTCTGGGTTTTTTGTGTGGTTTTGAATTGGGTATTAGGTGGATCAAAAGAAGCAGACTTGCACAAGATAGCAGCACAAGAACAAAAGCATTTTTCTTTTGATACATTGTGTAAAGCCACTGATAAATTTCATCCTTCTCGTAAGCTTGGTGAAGGGGGTTTTGGTCCTGTTTTTAAGGTATCCTTCTCCTATTTATTTCCTCAATTAGAAATTTATTTAATTTTGAGAGCTGTATTTTTAGAAATTTGAATTTGTGGTAATACCCAAATTATAAAAAGTAATGGGAAATTTTTGAAGAACCTAGACTTACTGGCTAAGATAGTAAAAAGCTATGGGAAGGAGGATTTATGTTCACAGCATAGATTTCGAGAATGTTTAACATGTTCAACCGCACAGGCCCAGAAAGTTGGGGGCCAAAAAGTTGCTGAAAAATATCATAATTTTTAAAAGTTGCACAAGCCCTTCAAAGAATTTATCAATTTTTGCTCCGCCCTTGTGTGGACAACCACCAAAACACAATATTTTGGGATTAAGGTTTTGGTACTATTGTATACAAGTTGTAAAGTGGGAAATATTTTGTGGGTGTAGGGGACATTGGTGGATGGAAGAGAAGTAGCAGTGAAAATGCTATCACATAGCTCAAGACAAGGAGAAAAAGAGTTCATAAATGAGGCAAAGTTGCTGGCAAAAGTGCAGCACAGGAATGTGGTGAATTTGTTGGGATATTGTGCACATGGTGAGGATAAGCTTCTTGTATATGAATATGTCTCCAATGAAAGCCTTGACAAGCTTATCTTCAGTAAGTACTTCTAATTCTAGTTTTGCCCTTTTTTTAGTGTCAAGTTCTGTTGGTGGGTTATTTTGTGACTTGTGATTTCCTTGGTTGTCAAGTTTTGTTGGTTAAACCACCTTAAAATCTAGGTATTGTTTTTGCTTTGTTTACTTTGTCATTCATCATATTTTGCATCTTGGTTTAGCTCATTGCTTGCACCTAACACTCACTTTTCTCAACTATCCATAAAATCAATTCTTGTAGTTGGTGTTACCATTGTGAAACATAATGCCAGGATATGTAAGAGAAACAAGGGGGGATAGAATTTCGATTGTAATACTAATAGTCTTGATTAAATCATACAATAGGTTCCTCAGTGATGAAAGCATTTGTACTATTTTTCGTTGTGTAGCTCACTAGGGATGAAAACATTTTAACAATTACTTACTGATGACGAAGTAGAGAGCCGCCCTGTATGACATGTTCTATGCTGCTAAATGAAAGTTGTAATAGTTACGTCGGTTTTAGAAGTCACTTCCAATCATGCCATACTTCAATCCTGAACTGATGTGGGAATGAATACCTCTGAAGTTTCATGGGCTTTTTTACTATGGTTTTCGATAAGATCAATCTTGGTTCATATATTGAGGCATTGTTATAAAGGATTTTGTGGAGGGTTGCTTGCTTTGTTTGGGAGCCTATAAGTGTTCAAGGGGGATGACATGCTTATTTTGGAATCATTTGTGGACCGTGTGGAGTGCTCTTATATCAGCATGAAGCTTTTGACGTTGGCGGTCAGCATGGGTTTATCTAGCTACTTTTTTCATTTGTAATTGAAGTTGTAGTGATATAGATTTGAGTACAAATATTCTTCTTTCTGTTTTTAAGAAGCTAGATTGTTAATGTGCCTCCCCATAGCATGCTAGTAATGTAAATACAACCTAGAAAGATAAATCGTAAACTTAAATGTTCTCTTTGACGATTAAATTGCTTCCTTATGTTCTCTTTTATGATTAAAACATGCAACCAAGCTATTTTTGCTTATAGAAGCTTGAAATTTCACTTGGCATTTACCATACATTTCTTTCATAATAGTAAATCCGATTTTTTTCTGTCTTTGTTAGTTTCCTGTTAAATACATTTCATTAGTGTTTTGAACACTATGGTTCAACGTTAAGAAATCTGATAATTGATAGAACTTTTGATCGTTTTCTGATAGCATAGATGTTGTTTTACCATTTATGCATTGTATCGGTCATAACCCAGAAATGGGAAGGAAGGTAGGCACGGCTGAATATTATAATGTAAGCAAATTATGAGATATGAAAATTTTCTGCTTGTTCACAAGCCATCTCTAGTTGGTCAAACTTCAAATGTATATTTTTTTGAAGTTGACGTATGCGCTCTAAAATCCAGGCGTTGTATGATTAGCTCAAAGATTGTTCTTACGTTAGACTTTTCTTTCTTGACTGAATCAATTATGCATATTTTAGTGGAAGCTAGAGCATTGACCAAGTATATTGGTGCATCATACAGAGCCAGATAAGAGCCAGGTGCTTGATTGGAAGAGACGTATGGAAATTATAGCGGGCATAGCTAAAGGATTGCTCTACCTTCACGAAGATTCTCATAGTTGTATTATTCACCGTGACATCAAGGCCAGTAATATCTTACTTGATGATAAGTGGATTCCTAAAATTGCCGATTTTGGGATGGCTCGCCTCTTTCCTGAAGACCAAACGCATGTAAATACTCGAGTTGCCGGTACCAAGTATGTCTGATTACTATGAGCTTTGTTCTGCGTTACACTACACATGTCGGTTATTTGACCTGCATTGTATTTGATTGAAACAGTGGTTATATGGCTCCAGAATACGTTATGCATGGGCATTTATCTGTAAAAGCAGATGTGTTCAGTTTCGGAGTCTTAATGCTGGAGTTGATTAGCGGTCAGAGAAACTCGACATACAACCTAACTCTTGATGCTCAAAATCTACTTGAGTGGGTAAGTTCTTTGTTTTAAGCTTAAACTAGTCACACCTACTAACAATATCCTTATTACATCTAAAGGGCAGCAGGTTTTACGGAGTCTTTAGTTCTTTTCTTTTATTTTACATCGATGTCTTGTTAGAATAATTTGTGAATTACAGCCTCTAAGTTTACAATTTTTGCATTTTTACAACTTCAATGTTTATTTTCTGCAAACTACAACCACCACAGTATCAAAGTCTACAGCATTTAGGTCAAATTACAGAATTTCGACCACATATCCCAAAATTACGACCACTAAAATGTTGGAATTATGTGATTTTGGCTGGAACGCTGTAAACTTTGATACTTTGGTGACTGTAAATAAACTTTGAGACATAAATTTACAAAAGACCTAAACTTTATGGCTGTAATTTGCAAATTACTCAAAATATTATTATGAAAGTTTTTATGAAGTTTTTTTTTTCAACAATCTTCAATATAATAAAAACTAGTTATCGAAATTATGAAATTGTGGATTTAGTTTATAACGTCACAAGCCATGTTCGATGCTTAGCATAGGGCCCTAAAGATGCCTTTGAATTTAGATATTGCTCGCAAACAAGTTACCGTGTGTTTCCATGTTGAATTTGACAAAACTTATGTGCAAGTCAAAGTCAAACTTTGGAGTCAATCAGTGGTTGAGAACCTCAGAAGATCCTGACTCATTCTCGTATTATTAGCTAATCGTATAGGTCATTGATGACGTAGAAGATCTGACCTCGAATCTTGCCTAGATTGTCGAAATCTAAGATAGCCAACTTTGTGGAAGTCTCATTCCTGAGGTCAATCTACAGTGTTATTTGGACCTTGTTGAAATTTCCTGATCCTGAAAACAAGAGTCTAAATGCCTATCTTTTTGTGGTGAATTTATCACGTCTCTTATATAAGAGTTGGTATAATCTATTAATGTGGGATATTATGAGTAGTTGGCTGTTATTGACTTTTGCTGCATTTGAGTTTGGTCTATGATCAGGTAATGACTTAGAAATTAGTTTTTTATCTCTCGTCTTCAAAATTTATAGGAAGACTAATACTGATCTGTCGTATGGAATTTGCGACAAATAGTTTTTTCACTTTTTAAGCGTTGGGGGAAATATGGATGGGATGAATAGATAAGGGTAGACGAGATCACGAGAGTAAAGAAATTTGAAAAATAGTGAAATTTGAAATGTTACAATATAATTGAGAAATTTAATTCTTTGGAGTGCTAAAAACGGTGAAATGGTTAAACTCGTGTCTACTCTATTAACTATTTGTGTGAGAGAACTGATTATATACTTCCTTTATCTCTTTGCTTTGGATTGCTGCATGTCACATATAGTAGCAAACTCGAAGTGACAACGGAGTATTTCGTGTTTGGTTCATGTCTTATCGTGTCCACTTTTGCCGGTGTTCGGTTCATGTCTTAGGGGTGTTTGGTAAAAAAAAAAACTAAACCGAAAAGGGAATGGAATTAGATAAGAATGGGTAATGGAAACAATAAGGATTACTTTTATAATCTGTTTGGTTTATATTTACATGAGTAACAGATTCAAAAAATCCAGTAATCTCAAATGTAGTACTAGTGCTCAGTGTTTTTCTATCGTCTTCCACCATTAGTTTTTCTCTATACCCATCTCACATACTTTTCCAGAGTCTTCTGGTGAGATGAATAGGTTACGGGGCGATAGAAAGTAAATGTTTTTCTACTTACAACATTTCATTACCCTGAAGCTATTAAGTGGAGGGTTAGATGTACGCAATCTTACCCTTGTTAATGAAACTACCTAATCTATAGGTCTATGAAACTTTATCCAAGTATTTACGTAATAATATGACGAATAAATCTTTGTTTGGCAGGTTTACAAGCTATTCAAGAAAGGTAAAAGTTTAGAAGTGTTGGACCCTACAATAGCAACAAGTGCGGTTGCTGAACAAGTTGCTATGTGTGTTCATATTGCGCTGTTATGCACCCAATCAGATCCAACTTTGAGGCCAACAATGCGGCGTGTAGTGGTTTTGCTTTCGAAAAAACCGACGAGCATAGAGGAGCCAACCAGACCAGGCTTCCCCGGCTCAAGGTATCGGAAGTCTAGACATCCAGGGGGATCATCCTCGA
This sequence comes from Amaranthus palmeri, assembly GCA_019776075.1. NCBI lineage: Eukaryota > Viridiplantae > Streptophyta > Magnoliopsida > Caryophyllales > Amaranthaceae > Amaranthus > Amaranthus palmeri. Next base: position 581,523 of record JAAKBH010000049.1, read on the forward strand.
CAACGAAAACAGATTACAGCAGCAGTTCAATGAGTGCCGAGGCCACCACACGTAATGCTAGAAGTTTAGGTTCTGTCTCATCTACCACTCATAGTACTGCGAGGAGTCTAGGTTCAGATCCTTCTCATAGTACTGCAAGGAGTCTAGGTTCGGATCCTCGCGGTAAACGCCCAATGGAGTAGTGTAAATAATCTTTTTCCGGTGTTGTTGGAATAGTGGAATGTTGTATATTACTAGATGTTTAATGAAAGAGAACACAAGAAAAGGGGGTTGAATAGGGTTTTTCAAGGATACTCTTTTGACCATTTTGATTTGCTAGTTTGAGTCTCCAATGACGATAATGTAGCAAATTAAAAAGAACGGAGGAGTATTTTATATTTTTTAGAGTCAATTTTAGGGATGTAAATTAGAATATGTTGCAAATTGAAAGAGAATGTTTTTTTATTGGTTTAGTAATTTAAAAAAATCTTTATTCCTTCAATCTAGATTTTAATAAATAGATTCAATTGAGAAGTGAAATAGCCAAAAGTTACATAAAATACCAAAGGAAAAGCAAAATGAACAAAAGTTTGTCGCAATATTCTTGTAATTACTTCCTAAATCGGGGATATTCCTCATGTGTTCTTGAATTCCTCAAGAATGTTGTTAAGAGTCCACATCAGGGAAAAAATATAGTACATCTTTTTGACAATTGAATTCAATGGATCATCTACTCTCCTACAAGTTTTCGAGAAATTCGAAAATACGAAATGTGCCATCTTAGACCCTTCTCTACAAACAAAATTGGGTTTGTGGCAACATTCTCAAAACAATCAAACCAATGACATTGCGAGCTGTGTCCAGAATCCCGAGCTTTACATCACAAAGAAAATGCATACCAAAAGATTATGATGAATGCTATTATCCGGGTAGAACTGTGACTATAGTGGTATGGAGTACCAGAACTCATCGAGCTTTCTGATGGAGCGAGGGCTGTACTATTTCCCAGGGTTCCGTTCCTTCCACCACTGCAAAAGGCAAAATAAGTAAGAATGATTAGCTGAAAAAAGCTAAGCAATGTCCACTAGACCAACCAACGTCAGTGAAGTTTCACACAAAGGCGAAGATTCAGGCCAGCAGAGGTTCAAAATCGATACATACCTTCCAGGAAATATACATGAACCATGACCTGCATAAATCAATAATTGGATTATTTAATGTATTACAATTTTCAGCAAGAAATATAACCAATAAACAAGAACAATCTAGCCATTAGCTCATTTGATGTAAGCAGTTAGCAGTATACATGATAATGAAGCAAACAAAGAACAAGGAACAAGAGAAAGGGAAATGAGGGACAAGACAACTATGTTTTAAGGGAAATGAGTGTGGGCGGGTCTCTTCCTCTACGATTGCTAATAGATGAAAAAGAAAAACACGAGAAATCGACTATAAAATAAGGCCGCCAAGCTAATACAAACCAGTGTCACGTGATTCACTAAATTCCTCGCAAATCGCAAATTGAACAAAGCAAATATGGTCCGTTTTGGCTTTTTTGGGCCATTTTGAGGGAATTGCAAACTCAAAGAGTGAATCTACTAGTGAATTAAGTAAAGTGGTATTGACGAGGCAAAGATTATAATGAAAACTTAAGTATTAGAGCCTTAAGTAACTTACTTGGATCGGAAGTGGTGATGGTAGCCACTCCATTGAAGTAACATGTACCAGGTGCCATGGCCATTTTATGGTAATAAGTATCAAAAGCATAATTTGCATGGGCAACAACATTATCAGGTTCATAACAAGGTTCTCCCTGCAACAAAGGAGAACAGTCAACTTTTCCGGGCCCACAGGCCCAATCCAACCCTGCCTGAAGCATCTTCGGGTCTGCACCTTCCTTTGCGATACAGTACGTTTGGTTTGTGGTGTCATTTGCAAATACCGTCCCTGAACCAGTTAGATGCAGAACATAGATTGGGACACCATTAGGATCAAAAAGGCCCCAGTTTTTCTCTGAGAGTAATCCGGACCTTAAATCCTCGTTGTACAATTCATATATGTATGTACTTACTGCTATCCCAGGATGCTTGGGTGTCCCTGTGTTGTTGTAAACCCGCCTAATGAGATTACTATTATATGTATTAGCATTTTCAATGGTGGCATCAGGCTCAGATGCATCACCCTTGGAAGGCCAACCTGATTCCGTCACAACAATTGGAACATTGGTGAAGTTCAGATCGGTCATGGCAAAATATGCAGCATCAACAACAGCATCAAAAACATTGGTATAATGCAGCAGAGTGTTGGCATCTATGGCTTCTTTGTTTGGAGGAAGAGGACGGAAAAGGGCATAGTCTAATGGGATGAAACCATGTGACTTCATGTAATCATAGTAAGGGTACACATTAAGCATGAGATATGAGTCTGTAGACTGTAGGAATTTAAGCAAAGGGACCATGACTGGTTCCCATGTACGGTTGAAGAAAGCTTGGGAGGGTGGAAATGAGTCGAGTATAATTGAAGAAGCATGAGGAGTTGACACCTTTATTTTGGAATGAAGATTTGAGGCAACAAGAGCTGAATGAATGTATGTCATGGCATCGACTAAGATTGGAGCAGCATTTGGAAGGGTGCTAAGAACTTCAGAACCCAAAGCAATGGCTGTTATGTTGGTAGCCGGTACATGAGCTAAAACATTTCGAGCTACCCAGTTGGCTGCAGTAGCATTCGATTGCCCGATTCCAAGAATTTGCTCGTTAGGAACAGAGACAATGACCTCGATTCCAGTGTTAGCAAGAGCAAGTAGCATACCCCGGTCAGCATCAAAAAGCCGTACATGTCGGATATTTTGTGCTTTGAGAAGGGCAACCACCTGAGTTGGAGAGGGCACGTCAGAAATATCCAGTCCTATGTTGACACCTACAAAGGCCTCTGTATAGAAAGAGGTTATTCAAAAGAGTCAGATTTATTCAATGCAACATGAACTTTGTTAAACTGTTATATTACCCATGTAAGTATATAACCTAGTAACAGACAGGACAGGATAATTAACGGCAGACTATACATTATGGATGGCATCCATAGAGGAGACAGCCAAACTTCAACACCCGGTAGGGAAACTAGCCCAAATTTGTGATGTAAAGCACCCAATTTCAAGTGTAGGTTTTACCATTGGTGATGCTATTTGAAACTGTGATCAAACTGGATATCAAGCTTGAATTTATTTTTCAATGAGACTTTTAAACGGCTACAACTAATCACTCTTAAGTTGTGTATGAAAAAGGTGTGTGGTGAGTAGTGAGCTGCAAATGAGCTAATTAGCTACATGAAAATGATGTCATAAATTGGCTAAATTGAGCATTAATACAGAACCACATAGCTATAGCTTAAGTTATCTACTACAATTAAAAAAAGAACTAAGATATGGTAGTTATCATCTACAACCGGACAAGGCATCACCATTGGATATAAGACAAAATGCGACCTTGGTATGTAGAAGACAATGCATTAACAACTAATTTAATGTATATTTGCATGTACTAATTGGTTTTATTTTGATTTTATTTTAGATTTAAGTAATGTCAACTGACCTATGACTACACGCTACATCCGCCTTGACTATTGGACAACGGACACGTAGGTTAAACTACAACGTCAAACCATTAATCTCAACAATATTATGTGGTCAGCTTGACGAACCAAAACCCATCACATAACAGGTTCTATTTATTTTTAGAACCTTTGTACGATTTTATTACGCTACACCGTGCCATAACATTGAGTAATAAACTGTGCTACGCGACAATGTCAAAACCTTATTTCCAATAATACGGTGTCCTTAATTGTACTCAGAATATACAATAAGATGTGCAAAACAGAAGCCTCATATAAATTCTATAATGCCCAAAAGCGACATCTTTTATTTAATTCTCCTTACTCTACAGTCTACCCTAGGATCAAGTCCCAACCACCCTTTGACTGCATTAATGCATACATTTGTAACTAACTGGAGAGTGGAGAGTAAAGACAATTCAACTACCAGGGATCTTGTTTTAAGAGCAGAAGAGGTCCGGCCCCCAAAAAATATTTGGGTTAGAAAATATTGTATGCATTTTGCAATAAAAGACATGATTCAGTGGTCAAGAGTATATTTTTTACAAGAGGCAGGGAGGCCACCTTGGTTTTTGTATGGGTATGAATTTTGGTCCATTTTAATTTACCACCCAAAATCAGCCACTAACTCAACTACATTATTTTTAGTACACGAATATAAGCATTGCCTTAATTAGTTTTCAAAGGAATATTTGTCTAAATTGGTTATTATTATACACTACAGCGAACTTCCCAATCCCCAACTAACGACACAAATTATTTGACAAATTTTATGAGATCATCAAATGATAAGTACATGTAAGCATGTCATGCCTACTCATATGTTTTTATTAGCAATATTTATACCTTTTTCACTATTAATGCACCATAAAACACATACTCAAATAGTCAAATGAACTCTTAAATCATTACTAAATTCATCTAAGTAACTAATTTACGATATCATGTTTTTAATATATTATCCACCATTAAAGTTAAGGCTTAAAAGTGCAAAAATTCAAATAGATTATGAATTTGTTTGACAAATAGAAAAGCATGCCAATTGTTTAAACAATTGTTCTGTTCATTATTTAAAAGAGTAACAAATAAGGCCATAGTTCTTTAAATCCGGCCAAAAAGCCGGGTTTTCAACCGGTTTAAAAGCCAAAAGCCAACTTATCAGTTACAATAACGATTTTACCATTTAACCAATCAAAAAACTAATAAGTAAAAGCCATTCGGATAAAATGAAAAAAATCATTCCCCAAATATAGGTTAGAAGAAAGTAATATAAAATCTAAAATTAGTCTATACCCCAAATTGATGCTTGGTTTATTAATATTTAATTGGTAATGAATTTTGTGGGTGCATTTGCAAGTGTGCAAGTGTACAAACTGCAAGGCTATAATGTTCTCTTGAGCAATGAAGCTGTCGCATTAAAATATTCTTTTAGATGCCCAACATTATATTGTCCTTACTCTGTTACACAACCCACAGTGAGCTGGAACCCAATTATTAATAATGGGCCGTACCGGGCCGGGTCGGGTTTTGTCAGGTATCCAATAAATTCAGAATCAATTATACTCAATCTTGCATGATAATGAGTTAATGATGCAAGTATAAACATCATCAAAGTACCTTAATAATAGTAATTGAATCGTCGAGAAACAACTAGAACATTCGTAAATTGCATGAAAAGCAATAAAATCGTAAATCAGCGAAAAACAAAAAAAATACTCAAAATGAAAAGTATTGAGAAATACTTAAAACTTACTTTGTGGAGCAGAAATGGCGGAGTGAAGAAGAAAGAGTAGAAAATAGAAAAGTAAAAACACTGATAAATCTGGCTTCATTTTGGTAAGAAATTTATAAATCTTCTTCAGGCTAAGAAAGTAAAGTAATCATTTAAAGTGATTGTAGAAATTAGTTGAGAAATCTAGAAGAAATTTGGTAATCAAACACAGAAGAGAAGAGAAAAAAATGGTGGAAAGTGAGAAGGAAAGTAGAGGAAAAGGGCAGAAAAGAGAGGAAAAAGGAGAGTTGGGAGTATTAAAGAGTCGTTTCTTCAAAGACGAGAGAGTAAGTTAAATCGTCGAGGGTTTTTTTTTTTTTTTTCTTTTTGTCAGAGTTGAGAGATCGAGCAGTCATCTTTTGGAAGCTTTTGCTCAGATTTTAGACGGCTGTGATTTATTATCATCTTTATCCATTTTTGTTTTTATTTTTTTGTCACATTAAATATGGCCATATTGGACATAAATACTTCCTCCGTTCTATTTTAGTTGCTACTCCCTCCGTTTCCTATTGTTCTTCCCATTTAGAATATTCTATTTTGGAAAGAGAAATTTGATTGAGATTTTTAAGACATATATAGAAGACAAAATATATTCATGTGAGATCTCATTAGATTTGTCTTAATGTATACTTATTTATTATATATTTTTTATAATTTTTTATGATGCGTATTTAGAGATATTTAGGCTCAAAATTTACTTTGAAAACTGTGCAAAAAGTATGAGAAGAACATTTGGAAACGGAGGGAGTATAATATTTGCATATGTACGAGAATTAAGAAGTACAATTATATCCTCCACTTTTTCTTAATTAAAGAGAGGAAAAAAGTTAGTGAGGTATAGAGTAGAATAAAAATATGAATAAAGTAGATATTTTTATGATTGTTTTATTACTAAAAATAGAAACGTAACAAGTAATATGAAATTGTCAAAATTGAAAATGTAGCAAGTATTATGAAACGGAAGAAATAATTGATGAATATTATATATGTTACTCCATATCATAAAAAATTTGGAGAAAATAATATTTTACATAGAAATGAGAGAAAAATGTAAACAAAATGAAAAGATTAGTGAAATGGGTGAGTGAAAATTAGAAAAAAAAAATGTGATATGAGACAAATTTGATGGAACATAGGTAAGTTTTTTTTTCTCCTTGTATATTTGAGTATATTTGGTGAATTGTTTTTTCTAGTTGTATTAGTTAGAAATACTAATTGATAAACGAGTATGAGTTGCCGGGGGACTCCTTTTGGCCGTGCTCTCCTTCACGGGTATGAGTTGCCGCCGTCCTTCCCTCCCCAGACCCTGCTCATAGTTCTCTATGAGCGGGATATACTGGGTAGGATGATGATGATGATGACTAATTGATAAACGAGCTAGTTGATTGTTGGTTATTTTTACTTTAAAAAAAATTGACTGATGATCACTTATAGTTTTTAAATCTTAAAAAAAAAACTGACTCCTTAAAATCTTAAAATTAACCCATTACTTATAAGTTTATAATCTCAAAAGTCAAAACAATCACTTAAAGAATAATATGAAGCACTTGCTTCATAATGTTAAAATGATTACTCATTGCCTTGATAATTACTTCCTCCGTTTTTTTTACTTACACCCAAACATCTTTTTACGCAGTTCAATGCGTTTGTTAAATTGCTTATATGATATTATGAAAGTATCCGATGAGACGAGTAAAACAAGATCCCACATCGCTATGTTTTTTTCTCGTTTAATAGCCGCACTATATAAAACACTATCAAATGATGAATAGTGTACAAAATGCAAATGGTGCAACTAAAAAAATAGAGGAAGTATTTACATTGTTAAAGTGAACAACTATAAATCTAAAAGAGATCACTTAAAGATTCCCAAATATTTGGATTCTTCATCTTGTTGGTATCACTTTATAAACCATGAGAGCAACATCTACTACAAACAACCAATGGATTATACTAGTGTACCTAATTTTGATTTGAGTGCTTGCCTCTTTTCTGCCTTGTTTGAATTGTCCATGCTCATCTTTTGCATTCTGTCAATTACACATCCATAGGCTAGAAGAGCAAGTAAACACCCCCACGGGCCACCGCCTTCTATTTCACTTTTGTAGGTGAGTACTAGTATGTCACTACGTGAATACTAGGACGTCACTACAAAAGTACAAACAAGTTTATACAATAAAACCGTAACAAAAATCATAATTGTAGGTGATGACAACACTTGTTATTGCCACCTTACTTTTTCTGAAATAAGACTCGATTCTTCTATCAAACACTCGAACTGAGCCAATGAAGAAAGGTGATCATTAATGTAAATCATCGAAAAAAGAAAATTGCATAGCTCCCACAGATTTCGTGATTGAAACTAAACCATTTATAGAAGTTGAAGTTGGTTCCTCATCTGATGCAACTTGCCTGTATCACTTACGAGTCAAGTGCATTCAGCCTCACTGAAGCATGTTAAAAAGAATGGCTTTGACCAATCACCAAGTTAAAATACTGTCGTTCTTGCATTCGTAGTCTTACCAATAGGGATGGAATAGCCAATAAGATGAAGGACTACTGAAACAACTTTCCGAATCCTGCATCAAATCTATTAAGAGTGCCTGCTCAATCTGAACAGCTAGTTGGTGTTGTAGACCCACTATTGATAGCCCATTATAAACACAAAAGCAATCAAGAGGTTCAAGACAAACCAATAGAGTACTTATGGAAGAAAAGCCACAAGCAGGGGACTCACTGAAAGAGTTCTGAAAAAGTACCCTGAAGGAGGTCGTTGCAGCACAACTATGTCCATCTATACAACTACTTATTCTACATTCAACATCTACACTATGCATGTACCTAGGCTGTGTCTGATGAGTATAAAATTGAGGGTAATATTTTGTTGAATGTATAGTGTAGTTGTTTAAAATGTCAAGACTCAGACACTGTAAAATGTTCCTCGGCTGTGTCTGATGACTGATAAATATTACCCTCAATTTTATCAATCATCACATACAAATCTTGCGGTGTTTTCGTTGTCACATTTCCTAGCATAATGAATGAAAATCATCAACTAAAGCTTATATAGTCAGAGCAATGCAGAAACTCTTAAGGGTAAACCCGAATCAGCGTTTAATCGGTATCTACAAAAATGGGCAAAAGTGAAATACTACAGGGTGTTTGGTTCGGGAGAAAAAGTTTTCCAAAAAACTATGTTCTCCAGTTTCTGTTTAGCTTAACAATGGAACTATTATGAAAATTTCAAGTGGAAAACATTTCCTCTAAAATCAGAAGGAAACCCATTTTCATCCACCCTTCTATCCCAACATCTTCATTTGTCATCAAACCAAACAAAAGATTATTGATTATCATTAGCATTTTCCATTATAGAATAGTTTTGAGGAAAAATGTCTTCTACCAAACCAAACACGCCTAAAAGAAAGATAATGCATTATTAGACACTAAACATAATACTGCAATTAAATCAAGATCATATAAGAGCAACAATGTATACAGTTCTCAGTAATCGCCGATTAATCAGGCAAAGAGTGCATCAGACAAGCAGGAAGCTAATGCTAAGGTCTAAAATCGGAAATAAAAAACAAATTCCACTTATCTGAGAAACAAAGATAGGGCAATCAAACACTCCTAAATCAATCAGTTCTCTTCAACCTTTCAACACGCTGATTCAGCTGCTCGATCTTAACAACCAAAGAAGTAACAGAGTACAGGATCCAGTAGAAAAGAAGAGCCGCAGCAATAAGAAGGGCATTACGCTGACTCTTCATGATAGATTTCTGGTGACGAAGAAATTCGGTAGGTGTACAAGAATCAGCTTCGCAACTAGGTCGAGTTTCGTATTTCCAGTAGATATCCATGAGTAAGAACAAACAAAAAGGAACAATTGAGAGAAATGGCTTTAAGAGATTGCGAGTAACAGCGATCAAACCCTTGCGAAGAGGGTCCAGACCTGGGAGGGTTAAGAGAAGGACCATGATTGCTTCTGCACCTGCAGCGTAGCCGAGTACTACCCACTCTAACGCCATTGATGAACGAACCCTAGATCTGATTGTGAATTTGCGTGGGAAAAACTGAAAATATCGAACTTTGGAGTTTGAAGATGGTGAAAACTGAAAAATAAAAAAATCATATAATTTTTCCTTTTTTTTTACATAATTATTTTTTTTTAGATATTTTTGAGTTTTGACACAATTATCAATATTTCAAGTTATATTTTTCCAAAAAATATTTATCATTATCAGACTATTTTATGTTGATTTTAGAGTTTTAAATTTTTCAAGATAAACAAAAAAATAAAAATTTGTATATGTTCATCATATTTATAGAGTTCAAACATGTTTTCATGTTTCATCTGATGCTTTCATGTATCAATTAAAGATGAAATAACAATACTATACAAAGCAGAACATTGTATCATAAACAAACACCCGAGTTAGTAATTATCAAACGATCTCATCTTCTAAAGCATTGTTTAAAAGCTTCTATTTTGAAAATCAACAAATTGCTCAACCGAGCAACTTTATACTCAAATGAGCGGCTCTATGCTCGAACGAGCACTTTTGCTCTGAGGCCTGAGCTTGTCTTGCTTCATTTTTGAACTTGTTTTGTTAGATTAAGCATTTGGACCTATAAGCCTTTAAGCTATTTGGCCCAAACATCGTAGTATTTTGGGATATCTTTACCATGATTTAAATATTCTAGATGAAAGACTTCATGGTTATAATCAATTTTTTCTTGGACAATCCAAATGATAAATAGTAGAAGTAATACAAGTTTACAACCCATTCCCTAGAGCTAATGACCCAATAAAATTCACAAAAGAAAGCAAGCAAGAAAGCATTTTAGAACTTACATAATGCACATCCCTCATTCCTCGGGAGAACGACGAATGTATAACAGAAAACGAATACAAACGCATAGATATCATCGTTTCTACTACATAAACAACATACAACGATTGCTATATCACATGCAAAGAGCTTAAACTCTTGAAACGGAATGATTGACAATGAAAGACAACAATCAACGTTGTTGCAGTGGCTCAACTGCTGTTCTGAAGAGTAGCACATAAACCTTGTCAATGGAAAAGTACAAGAAGCCTCCGAGTGAATGTGTTACGTACGACCCAAAGCTCGTACCCACTATACAGTGCCACGCAGGCCCATATGCAGAATCAAACTCCTGAAACCAGAAGTTCAGAACAGTAAGTGCATTGCAGCACAATTCTGCCAAAGCATTGTCTCAACGTTTTTCAGAATCAATAAAAACAGCATTTCCAGAAACGGGTAACAAAAATATTGCATAACCAGACATATCAACAAAGTTCAGATTTGGAAGGGCCTTTCGTCTAGAATCTAGACTACCTTCATGCCAAAATTCCTTCCATAAGTTATTTACAAAGGGTAAGATTGCGTTCATCCGACCCTCCCAATCACTGTCACTTGGCATTGGAGAATCAAAAACTTCTGTTGAAAAATTTGTTGGAGAAGCAGATTGGTTGCGGAACTGAGGTGGATGCAGACTTGGGTTAATATGAAGATTTTGAATAGTGCATGGCCAAGGAGATTTTGAGTGAGTCAAGAGGTGGCTGGTGGCTAATAAAAGAGGAAGGGACAGGAAAAAACAGGTGGTGCCATCAGTTTCTTAAAACTAGATTCGTAAATAATTGTTTGTAGTTGAACATCTCATTTCTCATAATGGGTCAATTGTTCTAGAATAAAACCTGCTCTTTTGGTGGTTTCTTTATGCATTTGAAGGTGAAGCATGGTTGTCGGAAGATTTCATGTTCAAACAAGATCCAACCTTTTCTTCAAAGGTGGGTTACTTTTCACAGCTCATATTTTTGTACAAACAACTCAAATGAAGATGAATCGCGTGGAGATCAATCTGGAGTCCAAATATTTCCAGCAACAGGAAATATACTCATAAAAATTAATTTAGACATGGCTATTTTAACAAAGGGTTTGGTGCTTGAAGGAACCCTTAGTCGAGCATCTACTTGTAAGAATCCTGTGTTTGGGGCCTTTGGGCGAGCAAACCACTCCAGAATTCAAGTAGCTACTCGTTTGTGCAACTTTAATTTTCGGTGCCATGGTGTTTCTCCTCCTGTCAATGCTAATTTTTTGGATAATGGCATCATTTATATCTTGAGTTGTGCTAGTTCTTGGTGATACCCTCAAGGTAGAAAGATTTTGAATAGACGTTTGATCTAAATTGGATAATGTCCTTATCTCACTTGCTTAAGCTTCAAGACATTTTTGATGCATTTTTCTGGTCCGACTATGGGTTAAAAGGTATATCATGGTTGAAAGATATGATGATCAAACAAGATGAAACACTTTCTTCATGGAGGATCTACTAAGACAACTCATCTTTCAACAAACAACTAACACGAAGATGATTACACTTAGAAATGAAACTAGAGTTCGAGATTTTTCCAGCCACAACCCATTCGCTCAAAACAGACTTCAAATGAGGGAGATATGGTCGTTTTTGAGTTGGACTTGTCACGCATTTTGAAGGCTTTGTGCTGAAAAAGGACATAATGTGTGCACGCAAGATAGCTGATTCTAGTCGTTACTAGTTTGTTCGACATCTTTGCTGGAATGAGCACTTCTCTTAGCATAACAACCACACTTGTATTGGCCCGCACCTTTGTTTGGAATGTAAAATTTCATGAAAGGTACTATATTATTCCCATGGTGAATTGGTGATGAAACTTTGATCATAAAAACAGTTTTTTCTTCACAATTTTCCATTACCACCCAATACTACCTCTCTAAATAATCATGTTTTGGAATGAATTTTACATAGAAAATGAAATAATTGAAGTAGCAAGCATGACCATTAAATTTGTAATGAGCTTTTCCAACCAACACTAAGCTAATTTTCCTTTATCATTCCTACCATTTAATACCTACAAACCAAACCCGTGAGGCCGCGAAACCTCTACATAGGGAGTTGAAGGGTAATGTCTAGACTTGTCCTTGCAGACACTGAAAGCCTCTTAGATAAATAAAACCCTTGAAATAAAATGATTTTAGAGCTATAAACTTCATAGAAACATACTAAGTCATTTTGATAATCTATATCATTACTCATGGCTGAAAATATTTTTGTGAATTGTCAATAATAATTTGAGCTCCATGACAATAGTCATGTTTGGGAGGATAGACACTTAAGACAATTTCCACCAACAATTGTAAGAAAATTACATTTCAATAAGGAAAATATAATGGGGTGTTTGGTATACAGCTCATAGGTGATTGGAGTAGCTGACTTGACCAGATGATTTTAACCGCTCAACCATCTATACGGTATTTAACTGCCCAACCATCCGAATCAGGTTCTAGATGGAACCATAACCGGATGGGACTGGAACCGAATGAAACCGGAATGGAACCGACCCAACCCGGACCGTGGCCATCACTATATACACCTAAATATTAATAAACTAAAATTATCCAAGAAGATGTTTTGCCAAAAACACCCCAATACTACCAATATACACCCACCTACAACAATAATGACAGAGGGGAATCTAGATACACGACAAACAAGAATCAAACAAAGGAACAACCATCAAACAAAAACAAGAAATGTTCATAAACCCACAAAAATAATGATAGATAAAATATAAATACACCACTAAACCAGAATCAAACAAATAATAAATGCCCATAAACCCACAACAATAATGACAGAAAGATGAAATTTAGATACAGCACAAAACAATAATCAAGCAAACAAAAAACGCTCATAAACCCAGAATTGTAAGAACCCAGCATTAACAACATAATAATAAGAGTTAAGACAATAAAAAATTGAGATCCAAAAAGATAGAAGCAACCTTTTTTAGGGCAAGAGCGAGGCGTTTACTGTCGACCTTCTTAGTGGGCATAGAGTCAAGAAGATCTCTGGCGCATTGAAAAGCTTTATTTTGAAGAGCAATGGGCATATCAGATGCTCTAACCTTAACATTTAAGAGCTGATGTTGCTGTTGTTGTTCGTTGGATTTCTTCTTCTGAATCAAACTATTCAGAAATTTACTTCTCCTTTCTAGCTCTTGCTCTGCGTCCGCCATTTTTGGTCTCACAGTCACAGATTACAATTCTACTTTGCTTTTTGTGCACTCCATTAACATGCCTTAAGTCAGGAGAGTCAAAAAGTACTAGTATGACGAAACAAGTCTAAATTTTGAATGTTGTCTCTTTAAAACAATTTTTTTATTCATAGTCATAGCCTAGTAGCTAGTTACTCTAATTTGATACTCCCTCCGTTACCTGATGTTCTTTCCATTTAGAATATTCTATTTTAGAAAGAAAAATTTGATTAAGATTTTTAAGACATATATAGAAGACAAAATATATCCACGTGAGATCTCGTTAGATTCGTCTTAATGTATACTTTTTTATTATATAGTTTTTATAATTTTTTATGATGCGTAATTAGAGATATTTAGGCGCAAAATTTACTTTGAAAACTGTGCAAAAAGTATGGGAAGAACATTTGGAAACGGAGGGAGTAATAATCTATAACTATTACTCCCTCCATTTCCAAACGTTCTTCTCAAATTTTTTGCACGGTTTTCAAAGTAAATTTTGAACTTAAATATCACTAAATACGCATCATAAAAAATTATAAAAAATATATAATAAAAAAGTATACATTAAGACCAATCTAACGAGATCTCACATGGATATATTTTGTCTTCTATATACTTAAAAATCTTAATCAAATATCTCTTTCCAAAGTAGAATATTCTAAATGAGAAAAACATTAGAAAACAGATGGAGTATTAAAACAAAATACTGTTGATGTCATTATTTTTTAAAGTTATTTATGTATTATTTTCTGAATAAAAATTTTTATTTTAAAACACAATGATGATGTCATTGTATTTACTACTAACATTTATAGCTTTGAATTTTTTTTATTTTGTAATTATGAATATTATCTACATTGATTGATTTTTTTTAGGTCATATCATTTAATATTTGAGAAAATCATATATGTATTTTATTTTCTTTCAATTATTTATAAAATCTTTATAATGTTATTTAGTAATTGAGTATAAGATATTTTGAGATGGTTAAAAGATAAAGCCATCAATTTTTAACTTTTTTATTTAAATAAACATATCAAAAAATTGATAAAATTGTGTATCGCAAGGGCATTATCTAGTTTAAGTGTATAACTTATAAGGAAGAAATAAGAGATCGTTCTTTTAGAAACGTTTTTTAGGCTCAAATGTCTATTTGTTTATTTATCCTTAATGCCCACCTACATCATTCTTAATGTCTACTAATTATCATATCTTTAATACCTACTTAAAATATCCTTAATGGCCACTACACCGAGTAAAGTGTGCAGTACTAAAATATCTTAAATTCCTACTTACATTATCTTAAATGTCCACCAAATAACTTATTTAACATTTTCCTTTATGAGTCGTCAATTAGAGATGATCTCTCAAAGAGACCGTCTCTCACAAGAATTTGCATTGGAATAAATAGTGGTAAAAATAATTTATAAGATATGTTATGATATACATAGCACTTCCTCCGTTTCAAATTACTTGCAACATTATAATTAGGGAAAAGTGTCAAAAAGTACCTAATAAAATTTTTTTTTTCAAAGAAGTACCTAATAAAATTTTTTTTTCCAAAAAATACCTAACAAAAAATTTTTTTTTCAAAAGAGTACCAACTAACGGCTGGGGTTAACTTTTCCGTTATCTTTTTTTGCTCATTTTTAAAAAGTACCTTATAAAAATTTTCTTTTCAAAAAAGTACCTAATAAAAAAGTTCTTTTCAAAACGGTACCAAGAACACAACATAATTATCCAATACAAATACAACATAATACATAGCTCTAAGAACATCATCACACATCATCCAATACAAACACAACATAACAACATCATCCAATTAACACAAACCTAGAACAAGTAACGGTTGGTATTAAGTTGACCGTTTATTGAAAAAAAAAATTATTAGGTACTTTTTGACACTTTTTAATAAACGGTACGGTCAACTTAACAGCAACCGTTACTTGCTCTAGGTTTGTGTTGAATAATGTTCTTATGTTGTGTTTGTATTGGATGATGTGTGAACTTTTTTATGGATAATGTTCTTAAAGTTATATATTATGTTGTGTTTGTATTGGATAATTATATTGTGTTTTTGGTATTTTTTTAAAAAGAAATTTTTTATTAGGTACTTTTTTGAAAAGAAAATTTTTATTAGGTACCTTTTAAAAATAGGCAAAAAAAGATAACGGAAAAGTTAACCGCAGCCGTTAGTTGGTACTCTTTTGAAAAAATAAATTTTTATTAGGTATTTTTTGGAAAAAAATTTTTTATTAGGTACTTTTTTGAAAAAAATTTTTTTATTAGGTACTTTTTAACACTTTTCCCTTATAATTATTTCACTATTCATTCATCATTCTTAATTTGTGATTCATTTCTAATATATAAGTTAATATAATCAAGTAGGCTTGTTTGATTCGTCTAAATGCAAAAATTATTAATAGCAAATTTTTCTAATTTTGTTTTATACATACTTAAATTTATTAAAGATTAAACTAGAGCATTATACTCCTTAATAAGTCAAATTTTACAAGTAATTTGGCACAGAGGAATTAATGTAGAAGTATTGTGAAGAGGTATACAAGTCTAAGTGTAACATCCTAATATTTAGGTCCAATTTAAAAACACATTTTAAAGGAAAACATAAATCAAATCCTAATTATGGGAGCGTTACCGCTACCTACATCTATTCCTGATAAGAAATAAATGTAAGGCTAAACAACTATAAAGTAATTCTATACAATTTAACAACTAAACAATTCTTACAACTGAAAGTGAAAATTTAACTTAAACAACTACTAATAAAAACCAAATTCTAGGTGAATCCCGCCCTATGAACCCCACGCGATCAATAACCTAAAAAATAAAAATACAAGAAAGACAAGGGAAAAACTCCCGAAAATTAGGAAATTGAGTAATTCCAACTCCATCCCGTAAAACAGCTTTAATTTGTTTGAAAATAATTTAAGAAAATAAAATATAATTGAATTAAAAATAATTTTAGAAAATAATATATAGTTGGTTAAACATCAATTTGTGTAAACAATAAAAATTCACATAAACCAATTACTTAATTAATTTGATAGTTAATAATAACAATTCATATATTCGATTATTAATTTGAGGGAACGAGAGCGCCAGTAGGCCGAGGCTTTACCCCTATACTTACTTCATTTAGAGTTCGTCACCTCAAATAATTCATCAAGACCAACAAAACAGTCTCAGGTAACCATAGTGTGCACACCATTTCTACTTGAATCACAACAAATAGAAGGAAGACCAAACATCGTATCAAGTTGCAAAAATAATAACATGTCAACATCTATAATAACTAAACAGGGCAACATGTTTTCACCCTTATACCGGATGCACAACAAATATAAGAACTTTATTTCCAATCCCTCATGTGTTTACTTTATGTGATTTGATACTCCAGTATATTTCAATAATTAGTTATGAACATGCAAATATATAATCAAATATACATTATTTATTTTATTTTAGGATTAAACAAATTTTCCGAACAAATATATATCTCAATAATATTCCAAATTACCATTTCAATAACAATTGGTGTCAACGAGAATTAATATCATAAATATTTCTCTTTCAAATTTAACAGCACTTATAATCATTATTAAAATTATAATATAAGTTTCATCAAAACAATCATATTATAAATTAATTATGTAACAAAATAGTAGTAAATATCTTTTTGAGAATAAAATATAAAACGTACAATATCATACAAAATCACGTTTTCCATTTAAACATATTAATTATCATTTAACACATAAAAGTAACAAGATAGCCCTAATTAGATGGACATTGAGAATTACCCTTGTAAAACAGCCTAGAACACAAATGTATGCTCTTATCAACATTCGCTTACAAATTTGACGTTTGAAGTATATTTTTTGTTTGTAACTTGGAAAATAGTTGAAGACAAAAAAAATACAATCAAGGTGAAAAAAAATTGAAAATTAATACGATGAAATAATTTAACTAGTAAATAGCTTAATTTATAATTTCCCTTGCTCATTTAACGTCAACTTAATGAAAAAAAGTAAACAATATCACATTTGTAATTAGCTCAGAAAATAAAAATACCATTGAAGTATAGTTTTGCTGAAAAACCTATAACAAAAAACCAAAAAAAATTATTCATTTATTGTTGTCGTTGGGTTTATGCCTTTACGTATAGCTCCGGCGAAACGACGGTTACGTTTCTCCGGTAGTCTGCAGTCAGTCTGAGAATGGAGCAGCAAAATCAAAGGCCATCTTCTTCGAGATCTTATCAGTTTCACCCTGCTAAAGCAATTATCACTGATCTTTTCAATCTCTATTTAGGGGTAATTTCTATTTTCTGTTATGATATAGTTTTTTTTTTTTTTTTTTTTTTGTTTTTCTAAGTCTCTATGCTTTAATGGTTTCCTATTAACTTTTTTCAGAGAACTTCGCGTCAGAAATCTGAAGAACAGCCACCGTAAGCACTTTTATTTCATCATTTGGTGCCATTAGGTTATTGGGTTCTTAATTATTTGTACTTATTTACTATAGAGTTAATTCGTCAATAATTTCTTGTATGTGTCAATTAAGGCGATACAAAAGTAATTTGATTGTGTTGTGAGTTCCTTTTGAAAGGAGAGGTAAGAACCCCACTCAAGGATCAATAAATTAAGGTTTAAGTGTGTTTGTGTTGTGTCAAATATAAGAATCAAATATGCAATATAATGATGAATGACAAAAATAAAGTAAATAATCAAGACAAGTATTTAAGGTGGTTCACCAATCTTGGGCTACATCCACCATCTAGCCTAGGATTATATTAATGTGTTTAAAGGAGAGAAATACAAGACTTGAAGAAATTACAATGGAGTATAGTGTAAGGGAAGAGAGGAGCTAAAATGGGGTGAATACATGAGCAAGAAAGGTAGCTCTAATATGTGAGACTTTGGTGCATCTTCTAAGGTCCTAAGACTAGGGTTTATAAAGCAAATAATGGGGTTTAAAGTACTATTTCCAAAGCCTCTAGCATTTAGAACCTAGGAATGACTTTTGCATACTCTAGTCTTCACATGTCAAGATACACACCCACAAAATCTTATACCAAAGATTTCCATCAAGACCAAATCACAAACATGTGATATGCATAGTCCTTTTCTAGCCTTCACTAATTTAAGATGATTAAGACTCTTAATTACTTTCCTAATTACTTGGTGAACATAAGTCACCCATAATCATAACACCTTTACTGTTTGATTGAGATTCATTTTGAAATTTCTAATTAGTGATGTTTGTTTTTAGGAGTTTTTGTTAACACCAATCCGAAGTGACCAAATCAAAATAATCCGTACTAATGTAGTAATTTTCTTATAATAACATGAAGTTGTATTCATCTTCTCAAAAACTCCCAATTGTTTTAGTAGAAAAACATAACGCGGATTGTTATGATAAGATTACTTCAATAATATGGATTATTTTTAGTTAACTAATACCAGAGATTATTTTGAGTAGATAGTCTCGGGATTATTTTTGAAAAATTTTCCTTGTTATATCTGTATATTGATATTTTGTCCACAAAATTATTATTATGTCATAAAAATGAAATGAGGAGCTGAGGATTTATCTAACCCCTTGTCTCCTTACTAGAATTAAAGGAAAAGAGGATGTTTTGAAACACAACACAACTATAATCATTTAATTTTCCTTATACTTTAGTTTTCAAGTTATTAAAATTGTAAGTTTGTCTTTCTATTCAATTGTCATTTGTAATGTTTTTGTGTTTACATGAGGTTTTAAGACGGAAATGGAGGGAAAAGAATAACTGGGAATTCTCCACTGTTTGTTTAATGAGAAAAGGGAACAAGAAGGAAGAGGAATGATGCTAAACATATTATTTTTCTTCCAAGATTTCCACTTTGGGAGGTTGGTAACAAAATTGAGGGAGTTAATCCCTTCAAATCTCCTCCAAAATTGGTAACCAAACAATGGAAAACCTACCCACCCAAACCCTTCTTCCTTTTCCTCCATTCCCCCAATCCAAACACATCCTAACTTTTCCGTATATAAAAACGGAAATTTTGGTTAGCTAGTTGTGGTGATTCACTTCGTCAATTTCTTTTGGGATTATGCTATGCATTGATATGCCACTTTTTCAATTGTCTGTAGGAACAAGGCACAAAGGCGTGTAACAGCGTTCATTAGAGAGTTTCCTCCTCCTAATGAAAAATTTGTTACGGATTTCCAAAACGCTTTGAAGCAATTTTCTGTGAGTTTGAAATTTGGAGATTTTGATAAGAAATATCGGCATATGATTTACTCTATCTTTTTATTTATATATTTGTTCTTACTGTTTTGACCTTAAGATGGTGGCTTTTTCATACATGTTTCAGGATCAAGAGCAACTACGTCTAGTAACAGAATCTGTTTTGATATCTTTAGTTGTTCAGTGCAGTAACCATTCTCCAAGGGAAGAATTTCTGTTGTTTGCTATTAAAAGCTTGTGCAATGTAGATTATATAAATTGGGATACTTTATTACCATCTCTTCTTAGTGCGGTGTCCACAGCAGAGATTTCACTAGGTCAAGGTAGTCAAGCTACAGCTGCTGTCACTTCAACAAATATATCTCAACCGGGGATGTTGCCATCTGCAAACACAGTATCTGTTTCTGCTACTTTTCAGTCTAATCCCGCATCTCCATTGGCTTCAGCCCAGGGTGTTGGATCCCCTGTTCAGTCTGCTAATGAACCGTCATCTGCTTTGACTTCGTCTCCTGTCAAATTCAATGATATTCCTAGCAGCCTCCAACAGTCATCTGTGCAGATTGGTGATTCTGCAATAAGGGATAGTGCCTTAAATAGTCTGCGCCAGCTCTGCTGCAAAATTATTCTAATCAGTCTAGATTCTTCCTTGAAACCTGTTACATATGCTGAAATCTTCAATCACATGCAAACTTGGCTGGTTAATTGGGATCAAAGACACCTAGTTGATGATGATTCTGGTGCCACAGAATCTTGGAAGCCTTACAGGGTTCACAATGACTGGCTTCATAGTTGTTTGGATGTTATTTGGTTGTTAGTCAAGGAGGACAAATGTCGTGTACCATTTTATGAATTACTGCACAGTGGATTGCAATTTATTGAAAACATACCAAATGATGAATCCTTGTTTACACTTATAATGGAAATCCACCGACGGCGGGACATGATGGCTATGCATATGCAGATGTTAGACCAACACCTACACTGCCCTACTTTTGGCACCCATAGATTTTTACCTCTTGCAACTCCTCATTTCGGAGGTGAAGCAATTACAAATTCGCGCTATTCACCCATCACATATCCAAGTGTCTTGGGCGAGCCACTGCATGGAGAGGTGATCATTAAATTCTCATTTAAGTACAATTGCTTTTGAAAAATATTTTCTATGTTAATTTTATTGAATTTTAGCGTAGAAACCTTTAGAAACAGCTAATTTACTTGAGGTAGAATAGCATTTTTGTAATTTGATATGTCATAAAAGTTCCAATGTGTGGCTGTTCGCCTGTTGCCTTATTTTGTTTTGTCATATCTGATATTACACATGTATAGGTTGTCTATGGAAAACGGATCTGCCTGAGATTTCAGTTAAGTGTGACCCTATGTCAGTTGTTAATTGTTATCCATGTTGAGGATTTCTATTTGACGTACTGCTAGTGCACAGAGACCATGACCAACTGCACTTCCCTTTTTGTTCGAAATCTTAGTGTGTGATAATTCATTGTGTCCCTTGCTCTAAACTATAAATTATGTTATATGTTTGGTATTGATTTCCTCTCCCGGTGTTTTCGTATGGTGCTGTTCACACCTTATGTGTAACACCCCGGCCCCTCGGACCGCCGGTGACTACTCATGGAGACTGTAGACTAGCCCCACAAACCAACACAAGTCTTTCCAGCGCACTTTGGCCTCACTCGTGCGCACCCGGAAAACTTCCCAGGAGGTCACCCATCCTAAGATTGCTCCCCATCAAGCACGCTTAACTGTGGAGTTCTTAGCAAATGGGCTCCCTAGAAAAGAAGATGCACCTTGTTGATATGAGTAGTCTATCAATCTCTTTTCAAGCTAAATCTAGGGTATCACATTATGTCTTCCCTATTTCTCTACGTCTTTAACATTTTGAATTTTATCTTTTTTATATGGAGTATTAATCCTACTAATGTCTAATGTGTTAATGTGGATTTCTTTTATTGAATTGTCAACATTTTGTCTCTGTACATGTCTCCCTTTTGCTTGCTCTGCATGTCTGGACTCTGGATATACCTTGTACGAAATAACTAATATACTACTCATCCTTTCCTATGTTTCTATATAACTGCTATATGCTGAGTCCTTATCGCTCTCCCTGTTCCCCTTGTTTTTTCAGTGCAGCTTTGGACAATTTTTGTACCATTAATAATAATGTGCTAGTTGCTACTAATTTGAAGATCACTAGGACAGTTCCTTAAACATCTACTTGTGCATTTCCTGTGGGATAAATGAGAGATTCATTTTGAAGTAACTGGCTTTCTAATCTATTCTTCAAACCCTGGGGGCTGTGGGGTTTGCATAGGTGAGGTTGGTTACCGTTGCTATGTGCTTGTGCCTTGTGTGTTTGCATCCATCTCTTGCTATATCAAGAGGGGTATTGTGAAGGAACCTATGTTTTTGACTCATTTGATTTTTAAAATTTTTATAATCAGAGTTGAGGTAGGTACTTCAAACCCTTTTTTAAAAAATATTTTTCTATTAAGAATTAAGAATAATGCTAAATATTGACATTAGCCTTTGGTTTTGGATACATATTTGCCAAGTTACAAAGTTATGTGTAAAGTTGGAGTAGCTGGAATAAAATTTCTGGATGTGCTTGAAACATGTGGATTTTCATTTAATCTATTCCTGTTTTTTAATCTGGACTTGCCACTTGACAGCATAATTAATAGAAAGCTTTTATTCTGTTCTTGCTGTGATATCTTGGAGATCTTTAGGTTGAAGGTTTGCTTCATGGAGTCATGAAATTGTTTCTGGAGACCCAGACCTGTCTTTTATTTGATTAATTAATATCCAAAGGGCACTGCATTCTTTTTGTGGATGCTTCTTTCTCTTTGATATGTCCATGATGACTTTTGACTCAACTATCTTTTGCAGGATCTGGCAGTATGTATCCAGAAAGGTACTTTAGACTGGGATAGAGCTTTGCGGTGTATCAGACATGCTCTGCGTACAACTCCATCTCCAGATTGGTGGAAACGCGTGCTGCTTTTAGCGCCCTGTTACAGGCCACAATCGAATGTCTCCACGCCTGGAGCTGTTTTCACATGGGATATGATTGGTGAGGCAGCAGTTGACAGAATCGTTGAACTACTGAAGTTGACAAATTCAGGCAAGAGGCTTTTGCCAGTTCTCTTTCTCTTTTTTTTCTAGTGGTAATGGAGATGAGCTATAATGAGTTAATAATAATCTTTAAGGCTTTGGTGTTATGACTTGTGCCAAAAATATTATTTTCTCTCAGGTAGTCTATTCAACATCATGTAAATAGGTGCATCATGCCCCAAACTCTTCCTTTATCTTTCCTTCCATGTGCCGAAAATAATTACTTTTACTTGATTTACATTTTATTACTGTCCTTATAAGGTTGTTTAGCATGCCTTTTTTCTAGACTTGAGAATATGCTTTTTTAACGCCTTATTATTTTAGTGTACCTTTGGTGACTAAAGTTTGAGTTAAAGTTTTTTTTTTAAGTGTTAATTTATGTGCTAGCTTATAACAATGAAATAGTTCAAAATTTGAGAGAAAGAAGATAAAAAGATAAAGTGAAGAAGAAGATCTACTTGCTTGAGAGAGTGGTTGATTTTATCGAAGTGCTCATCAAATTGTCTCCACTTTTCATGTTTTTTTTATAGAGCTTCTTAATAGAAGATGAAGGAATGAGAGGGAGTGATTTTTTTGTTTATTGAATCAAAGAAAGTCAAAAACTGAGATAGGAAAAGGCATTTGTTAAAGTAGATGGGCAGGAGTATGGTAGTTTAGGAAAAGGACGGACGAGCCGGAGTAGGGCAGGGGAAAGCTAATAAATATTTAATTCACTATTTAGGTTTTTAGATTTTTTTTTTATTATTTTAAAACCTAAAGTAGTTATTAGCTTAACTATTTGCTAAAATATATTCAATAAAACTAACTGAAATATATTCAATAAAACTAACTATCCAAATATATCTCTGTCATCATTAGTTATATTTATGTATGGTGAAGTGAAGAAAAATGTTAGGATATGCTTTGGAGGGATGACAAATGATTTTCATGTCCCTGCTCTCCATGCTGTGGGAATAAAACTCTCATTTGGAAGGTCCATAGTCCACACAACATCACAGTTGAGGATCACTATAGCATTGTGTATAAGTTTAATAAAAGGAAGTAAAGAATAATCATTGGGACATTCCAATATGGAAAATTAGTGTGACAAAAGGAGTAATTTTTAAAAGATAAATTGACCTATTATAAACTATATTTCTATTCAAAAAAATACTAAATCTTATTTTAACTCTTATCATATACATTAGGTAATTGTCATTGTAAAACATATATAGTTTCACTTCAATTAATTAAACAATTGTAACTTCAACAAGAGTTTGATAATAGTCCCTACAACAATGCCAAAGCCTTGATATGGTTTTGATGTTGGATACACGAACCAAAACAAATTAAGTGCAAGATTGTAGCTAACGAAAATTATACTTTATCTAGTCCTATTTTTAATACTAGTCTGAAAAAATCAATTCCAACATCCACATATTCTCTACTCACTTCATTCATTACTATCTATTGTCAATTGCTCGTACAAATTCTATTTCTTCATGTTATTCTTCATTTTAGTTATTCAAGTCATCTTCGGACTATCTTTTGCCCTCTAAGCATTTCCAATTTCTGATCTTTTACTTTCTATATAATATATAATATACATTTTTTGGTCTACTTTGCAGATGACCAAATCAATGTAAAGAAATTTCTCTTATTTTGTTTTCAAATTAAGGGCGCCTAAGACGAGCACCTTGTTCTCCTTGATAGGATTAGGTGGTGTGTTCAAATTTTTTTATTTGATAAATTTTAAGTACTTTATGTGCGAAAAAAAGATGTCTTGTGCCTGTTCAATTTGTTGATTTGAAGATTTTTATGGTTCTGTTGGAAATTGGAATATGTTTTATAAATTACTGTGTATTTTTTAATATGCTTTGGGTAGGATTGCAACTACATAGAGATTTCTAGTAATTATATTTGCCGAACTTCTTTCACATCCTGCTGTGTAATTTTGTAGGCAAATAGGTATATCTGGTGGTATTACATTTTTGTTGTTTTGCTGAAGTCTTGATCTGAGATGTACCATCTCTTCGTACATTTTAAAATTTTGCTTGTTTCTTTTATCAAAAAATTTCTTGAACTATGATTGTTTATTATATTTTTGCAGTTGTAGTGGCCTGATTGATTTTTCTATATGTTTAGAGTCGAATTGTTGGCAGGAGTGGCTTATCTTTTCAGATGTATTTTTCTTTCTGATGAAGAGCGGTTGCATCGACTTTGTTGATTTTGTGGACAAACTTGTTTCGCGTCTTATTGAAGATGATCATAATATTCTTCGGACAAATCATGTCACATGGTTACTAGCACAAATCATTCGTGTTGAGCTTGTTATGAATGCTCTAAATAACGATTCAAGAAAGGTATGCCCACTGTTTAGAACTAGTAGTCCCCCTTATCATCCCCTCCTGAAGGCAGTGAAGCCTGCTGTAGAGTTTTGGACGATTTGAAAAATTTTGGTTCTGTAAACTGGTTCTTTTTATGTGTGAAAATGATTTGGTGACTTAAAATATGTTATTTTGGTATATGAAAACTAAGCCCCCACAACGGCAGGTGATATGAAAAGGTCTAATCCTAGGTAATAGGTATTATCCCCACATTTAGTTCTAACAAAGCTACTTCGCATCAACACACTTAAGATACATTTTGCAATTGCAAAAATAATTTATTGGTTTGATTTTTCTGTCTGGTACCAAAAGTTTTTACTTTGTCGAGTTTCTCATAATCTCATTTATATCTACAGGTTGAAACTACAAAAAAAATCTTATTATTTCATCAGGAAGATAAGAGCGCTGATCCTAACAGCCCCCAGAGCATACTGCTTGACTTTATCAGCAGTTGCCAGAACCTACGAATCTGGTCTTTGAACACGCTGAATCGAGATCATTTGAATAATGAGCAACTTCAGAAAGGAAAGCAGATTGATGAGTGGTGGAGGCAAGTGAGCAAAGGTAACTACAATCTACAAACTATATCAGGGAAATTCTTAGTGATGGCTCTTTACATTTTTAATCAAGTATATGTAGCCAAATATTATTCTAATTGTCATTTCTATCCTTGTGTCATTGCATATAGCTCAACTGACTAGTACTGCATTAATAACCTCAAAAGTGAAAATTTTACTATAATTAGAGTTATTTTGCTTAACCCA